>CM076575.1:1496695001-1497377807 GCA_034641835.2 Pinus albicaulis
CTGGGAGCAAGGCTAGCACATTGTGAAAGGCAGGGGGGAGGCCTTAGGGCATGGGATGGTAAGAACTAGACTTGTAGTAATCCGGTATGGCATCGTATAGGAACATGTATATTAGCTTCTTCCAAAATATCTTAGCAGCATGTGTATGGTAGTCATTTCCCAGCATAATGGAATAGGAAGAATGACTTGCACACCTTAGGTAACATGTTTTATTTGCATGCAAATAAGGCACCACGTGCCCTAGGGAAAAAGCCACTTGTCACATGAAATTAACCCAAGTAAAATGAAAAGGATAAATAATGGCAATATTTCACTGTCCATATTACTATGGGGTTAAGTATCACTACTAAGCTCATATGGGTATAGTTCTAAGTCTCATGTTTATACCTGTTTCATTAAAGTAATCATGAAAGTAATGGAAATCACTCATATTAGTAACAGTTAAAGCTGTGATTAGTATTAAATGCATGAGAATTTCTCCTTAGTGTTCATTAGGTAAGCACTATTCAGTGATCTGAACCGTATCGAATATGGTAATAGTACTAGTTGAATATGCAAGTACAGATATAGTGGTAATCATGAGCTCTTATCAGCTTAGTCTAATCAATGAAGAAAACCCCTTGTTATAGATTAGTAATACAGATCAGTGTGTACTTACTTATAGCTTACTTACAGGTTCACAATCAAATACACATAGTACTAGTATTACCATAGCTTCCCACTAGGATTACATAAAAGAATAAGGCTAATTAGCAAGACAAGAATAGCTAGAGTGGAAATGGGTAAACAAATAGAGTCAGCATTCATGCTTCCCACTATAGGTAACTAGAATAGGTCACCCATTGGTATGAAAGGGTATTATTAGTCAACATATTCAGAGCCCGAACAGGAGATCCAGGAACACCAATACTGATCATGGCATAGGTAAAAGGTAACGAGGAAGCAAGCCCCCCCCCATCTTGTGCATATCTTGCTCATCCGACATGGCATGAATCACTGGACCTGCACTCAAGATATAGTAATGCTTTGAAAAAAGTGTGATTCATTATAGGTTGATTCTGCGATATCCGAACCATTTAGTTAGGGGACCCTACCTCCTAGAATTCATCAAAACGGTGACCACATCTGCTGGCATGTGATGTTTGGACATAGAATTGAGTCCTTGTACTAGTCTCTTATTCTACGACGATAGTGACGTTAAGTAACTCACCTCCAAAAAGGCAAGTGATGATTGCTTCCATGACTGCCCCTACATCGAAAACCTTCTCCATTAGCTTCTCAGGGAATAGGTGTTGTAGCTTCAACTCCCCCATGTGGCAGGGATGGGACATTAGTTAGTTCTGGAAAGGTGGGCAAGGGGTCTGACACATAGACCAAGATTGATGTGCTTCATGTTGGGAAAGATACTGATAGGGGGGGGGGGGGGCGAATCAGTATCTTGATATTTTTACTTTTCTTTTCTTAAAAACCCATATGCTACTTTACAGAACAAAACTAGCGTATATACGCATATATCCTTAAGGAAACTCGCGTATGCTCAGATCTCTTATTATGCAGATAATTCTTATCTTAGATTATTTCATCATTCATTCATTAGATGTTCAGTAAGCAGTAGACATGTGCAGTAAGAACAGAATAAATCAACACACATAAGCATCACATATGAACACCAGGATTTTAGGTGGAAACCCAATTCGGGAGAAAACCACCGCTGCCGTTGTCTCAGCCTTCAATATTTTATTATAAAGAAAACGTCTTACAACCATGTACTGGCGCAGACTCATACCAGCACGCAGGCACCCACCTGTAGAAGGCTACAACCTTCTCTTGTTTACCAGCCTCTTCTAGAAGGGAGCACCTACCCCCTGCTCTCGTTTACCAGCTATCACTGGAAGGGAGCTACTACCCCCTTACTGAAGGCTTCGACCCTCAGCACCATTGCAGACCACGTTTCATCAATTTTCAAACTGGATCAAACAGCTTCAACACAACCCTTCACTTATCAACAAACATACTTTGACTATTGCTTCCAACAGAACAGTGAAGCCACTGTAACCAGAATATCAGAGATAACCCAGACTTCAGAATAGATATGCAGAAACACATTCAACCTTGAGCAACCATTAGATCAGATACCATACACGCTTTTATTTAATCAGACCCGCGTATATACGCGCTTTTCATGAAGCGAACCCGCGTATACATCTGTTTATTTTTCATAATAACCCTAACTTCCCATACGCGCCTTTGTTTAAACAGATCCGCGTATACACACGCTTTTTATGAAATGAACCTGCATATTGATCTATAAAAGATAATCTTTGCAGAACAGACCAGATCTATGAACTTACCCAGATTTCTTCAATTTCTTCAACAGATTTGTGCCAGGTCTTCAATACTTCTTTTCAGATCATCTTAGAGATTCATCATTTCCAGATCTAGATATTTTGAACCTTCATCATATTCATAGGTGCATCATAGATTCAGATCTATCGATTAAGAATAGAGTTCAACCATACAGATAAAATTCAGAGTGAAGTATTCATTAAAGCCCAGACACTTGCACACTTGCACACCGATCTTCTTCTTCTTCTTCTCCTTATATAGATTATCCTTTTTCAATACCATGGGCCAAAACCACACCACTTCCGATGGTATTCCTGGACGGGATCAAATAGATAATCCAACGCTCAATACAATGGGCCAATACCATGGTAAAGTCCCTTGGTTTTATCAATTTAGAGCGCAATTAGGCATACGTGACTTGGAACGTACTTTTCCGCGTACATACACGACTTCTCCTAAACAAACCCGCGTATGCTTTGTGACATACCTTGTTTAACATTATTCATCAAGCAGGTTCCAACAATCTCCCCCTTACTTCATCAAGTATGTTGCCATCAAGTGCAGCTTCATCAAATAGGTTGCCAACAACTTTATCAAGTAGGTTGCCATCAAGGACAACACCATATTGCCAACACTTCATGCATCTCAGAGTTTGGGAGGTAGTTCAGGGGTAAGACATGGCATTGAGGGCCAACGTACTTAGTAGTTTCGGAATGGACCAACCACCCGAGTTCTACTGTATTATGATAGGTGCGCTCATTGATGAAAACACGATCAATCCATTGACCGATCACCAGTAAATAGGTAGAGGTGGAAGCAGCAGCTAAGATTAGAATCTAGTTTCAGTTTATTCAGTTGCAATATGTTATATGGTATTCTTATAACCAAATCCGTTCATAAATTGATATATAGCTCAAGGCTTCTTCACAGTATTGAACGATTATTAATTAATTGGGTGTCGATTTAGATCTTCGTGCAAATGATCGAAAGAGGATAAAACCAATTTGAAAGCAGCCCTTAGCCATATATATGAATTAGAAGTAGTTGTAGCAGTCTTTAACGATTATGAAGTAGTCGCTCTATATAAGTAATTGTGGAAAAAGGGGCGATCCCTTACCTATCTCGTAGTGAATCCACCAGTAGAGAAAATAGCAGCACGCATAAATCATCAGTTGAAGGGCACCACCAACAACTTGAGCAGCATCCTAATAAGCAACAACATTCAAGCAAGTAGAGGCAACATCCTTCCCGATTAAAGGAAGCGCCCTCCCGGGTCCTTGCCCTCAGAAGCGCAAGCCCTTCGGACCTTGTTACTGCCTTTTATAATACTGATCCTGGTGTTGCACATTGAGTTACATACCTTGTAAATTCTTATAGTAAGTGGAATACTAGTAATACCATTGATTACGATAGGGTTAACCATTGTAAAGGAAACGTGATAAGGAATACACAAAGCATGATTGAGCTTATTGAATATCCATAACATATCCATACCTCTTCTTACTTATGGAATTAGAATACAGTAATTAAACAGAATGGTCATGATACTTGCTTGTTATGATTTACTTATACCTAGTAGCTTACTCTGAACCATGAACTAATACTGTTTAGATTGATATCACTGTTAATTAGGGTAATGTCGTATGTTCAAAGCAAGGTAATCCTATCACATGTATGCGTTGAAACCAGAAGCATGGTCCTTTGCTTTCACTATGTTTGAGTCTACTCTATTACTATGAACACCATTGAGAAAGCAGAAGAAAGGTCATAATGAGTACAGAGGTTACCCGTATTCATTACCTACTAGGTTAGTGAAAATTTGTTTCAACATGTATGAGCTCGTGATTACGGAAGCTCTTATGCAACTAAGTTAGTATGAGTGCCTTTAGTGTGATAAGTATAGCTATCATTATGTCAAACTAGTAACACTTGGCATCATAGTTAAGCTCTAGGTATTAGTATCAGTATTTGTATATGTACTCTATTATGGGAAAGAGCTCATGTGGTTAACTACCAGTAATAAGCAGTAAAGCTTATACAACCTATCTTATCAAGTTCAAGCATAAGGTGTAAGTATTCCCAAGAAATGGTATTGATTCATTATGTCTACACGTCTGTATTTCTCATACAAGCAGCTCTTCCATACTAAGAAACAGATCCAGAATAGAAGCCCGAACCAGGAGCTTTGTGATAAGAAAGAGGGACTCCCAACTCCCAGAAGCATCGGAACAATATTTGTGAAACCTATTGGGGAAGGAAGGTTATACAACAGTTAGGACCTATCGTTAGGACAGTAAGAGGGGGATCTAACCTCTCATATGGTGGTCTCGTGTGGTGGGTTATTGAAGCTGAGGAGTTCTGCACGTCGACAGCTCAAACGAAGGTTTTTATCGATACCGAATAGCCCCAGATTCTTTAAAGCAGCGGTTTCTTGAACATTATGTGAGCTCGATCCTCCATTTTATTTTCATGCGATAGCATATTTCTATACCAGATTCTTGAAAGCACAGGTGTGCCCATTTTGTTAAACCCACTAATCTTGATCCCATAAAGAGCACATGATTAACTAAATCGATACCTAAGCCAAGCTCCTATAGCTACATGAATTACCAGCTAATATCACCTAATAAATCACCACCTAAACCAATCCTAAGCATCCTATAGTGCGCTAATTAGCCAATAATCCTCATATTTATAGGTTTGGTGTACCCAAAGAGATTTTCACTGATCATGGTTCTCATTTACAAAACAAAATGATTATAGAACTAGTATAATATATATATAATAAATGACTGGAAGCCTCTTACTTCTTGGCTTGGTCGGAAATGAAATAATAATAAAAGCATAATCTTATATATAATAGGCATGAGATTAAATTTATGAGTGAGGGGAATAAATAAATAGAAGGTTATCCCCTGAGCTACGCTCTTTGAGGGGAAAATACGGGGCGTAACAACGTATTTCAAGCTAGGCGTAACCACGTCACGTATTATAAAGTGAGTCTGTAAGGGAAGGCTACACGTATTGAAAGCCTTTGAGGTACAGAGTTGCGAGACCAAAGGGAGAGAGAGGGGAATGGGGTAACTTTATCTCAGGTAAGATGTGAACGAGGTAAGATTATTGAACAGACGGCTATGATTGAACATGTCCTTCTATTTCATCTGGTGAATCAATGGGTGAATTGAGGTGGTATCACTTACATAATCATGGCACATATTCGTTTGTATACCTCACCCGATCCTAAAATCTAAAATAGATCTACTATATATAATCAATCAACAGTAGATCTACTACTGTAAAGATACATAAATGATAATGTAGAGTAGAGAGACCCTAGTTATCTCACGGGTGATTAGAACTACCTTTCCCTAGATATTATGGAACCTGCCTATAGTTTGTAGGGTTTCAACCTCCAAGGTATGAGTGGTACTAAGCCAATGAAGATTCCCTAGGATGAATCAACAAGCCTACAAGGTTGAAGCCAATCTAGTAAAAATAGATCTCTCTAAAGGTGATGGGCATGACAGGTACAACACTATGATCGATAACACTTAAAAATCACACCACTAAGCCTGCTGATCCAACCTGCTGCTTGCCAAAAAGGTAGGTCTCTTGCTTACTTACGATATAAAAAACAACCTAGGGATGTGAAAACCAATAGGAAGAACACAGTCTCACCTACCTGCCCTCTCTATTGTCGCCTGCTTAAGCAAGCCTAGAGCTAACTGGACAGTCCCAGTACACATAAGGTAGGTACCCGCCCAGTACGCAATGCTTGCTCGCTTAAAGAATAAAGACTGGTGTAGGAACATACCAGTGTTCCATAGCGGCAAGTTGGGGTATGGCCTCTATCTAAGGTCTGGATTTCATGGGTTATGGATTGAATGGGTACATCTCTTTTCTCACCTGGTGGACATCTATTCTCTCGTCGTCTGTTGGGAACTAGGCACACTCTATAGCTAGCGTATGGCGGGTTAACTCACTTGGTGTCCTTCCTTGGTGTCTCCTTGGCGGGTGCCTTACTTGGCGGACATGGACTTGGTGACGTGGGCTTGGTGGTACTTTAGTTCTAGGCTTCTGATGACTAGCTCTATCCTCTAGTTTTCTTATTGAGCTTGCTGGCTTATCATTCGTTACTCGCTTCGAGAGTGACTGGCCAGATTGTTGCAGAAATGGGCTGGTCAAATAAACCTCGACTAGTTGAATAAACGGGCTTGCTGGCTTGCTTCAACTTATCTCTATCTGCCTGCCCTCTACCTACCGCCTTCTCTCTTTGATATTTATGCTCACCTGCTGATACCCTTTTGACTTCGAATTTCTGACTTTCAGATTAGTAAGGAAGGTTAGGTCGTGCGAATGAATGGGTGGCCCCCCATCCCAGAGGTGTTGGAGCTAGCTAGGGTAATTGAACTTCGAGAAGGGGGCACACGTGCTCCCACACTTTTGAGGAATGGTCGGGGGATCAACAAAGAATCTCATTTGGCCACCCCTAGGCTGGAAAGAAAGCCCTAGTTGCTACGGTGCGAAGCCTTTAAACGAGGTCCAAGTCTGCCAGTATTGAAAATAGAACACGTTTTCTCGAGAGAAAAGGTCCGGTAGGCCCAGTCCCCAGTCTGAGGGGGGATAAAAGGTAGGGGGTAAAGTATCTGCCTCACGCACCTTAGGTAGTTAGCCTTAGGTAGTTAGGTCGGTCCTTAGTTAGGGTCGCGAGCACAAAGTAAAGTTCTGTTAGTTTATTAGTAAGGACCGGCATAAAGGAAAGGGACGACTTTTTGTTTTGCGGGCAAGTTAAACTAAAAAAAACCCAATGGTGGACCCCGAATAAAGAAATACCAAAAAGCGCGCACCATCATTACTGAGTTCTCTTAACTGTTTTGGTTCTTCTAAACACCTTTTTAGACACTTTTCCGGTTCTTCTAAACTCTTGTCCTTTCCGGTCATATTTGCATAGCATCTTATTAAAGGCGCAATCTATTTGTTTGCGCAGAATAAAGGGGATAGGTGCTCGTTGAAGCGACGGGCCCCATTTCTTTTTAATATTACCCACGGATGTCTTATCGCCTATTTCATGATCTTCTCTATTGGTACTACTACTATGAGTGGTCTAAACTTCAACCCCTATTTATTATATTGGAAAGGGGAGCAAAGCCCATTTTTTGCTCCCCCTCGATATCTGAGGCCCTCCTGCCGGGACAGATTGGATTTATGGAAACAATATTTAAGGAAGTACACCTTCGGCCGGCTCGAACAACGTTATCCCCTTTTCTTTATTTATTATCCTCTCCCCTGGGGGATTGGGGTGGGTGGGTAAATAGTAGTATAGCCTTAAAGCGCATCGTTGGTCGAGCTTGCTTACGCTTTGCATAATCATGAAGCGTAATTACATATTACCCACCCACCCCAATCCCCGAGGGGAGAGGATCTCTATATATTATATACGTAATTACAGTAATGAGAGAAGGGATATGGCTCATTACTTATATATGATTCAAAGGTCTATCCCTTGAGTGAGGGAGAGGACTAGATTGATTTGGTCTCCCTTAAGGTATGCAATTCATATCGAATCTTTTGTCTAAAGAAAAGGAAGGCTCGAACTCACACACTATTCAGGGACAGATAAATAACATTCTGTAACCCGTAAAGGCCTCATTCATGCCATCTTCTGTCGGGCCATGGGTGAGGAGGGCAAGGAAGAATTGAGTACTGCCTTTCCTTTCAACCCTTCCTTAGTAAGTTAAAGCTTTTGAGGACCCGGTAGGCCTGGTAGGGGCTCACTATTCATATGCTGAGGGGGCTCGACCAACTTAGAGTCAGTCACCGTAGTAAGTATACTACTTGGCTACGGAGCTTTCAACCTTTGATTCACACTGAAAAGAAATTAGAAAAGCCCTCCTTGTCCCTTATCAATCTTTCCTCTCCTGCTCCATCTCCCATGCCCATGTTAGGCCCCCCTCGACTGGTGACAACCCATTGAGCCATAAGCTAGCTCTTCTATTACTGCATCCACTTGGGAATCTAGACTTAGAAAACTCCATATACGACTACTAGGGCTTGTACTCCATCTGGTAAAGCTACTCTTCCTATTTCAAATCCAACTAGTTTCTCCCATGCTTGAACCTATTTATCTACCTTTGACTCTCTTTGGCTCTATTTGAAGAAAATAGAGATATAAATCCCTTGACCTCGTAACCTCGGCCGAGTCCCTAACGGGCCTCACCATATGAATAGTGAGTCCCTACCGGGCCTCGTAACCTCGGTCGAGCCCCCTATCGGGTGATGGCGGCTCTTTGGTCGAGACGGGCTTAAACCCTCCTAGGCGCACAACACTGGGTAATCCAAGCCAACCCACATTACTTGCTGACGGTGGATAATCATATTTCTTAGAGGTACTAAATACAACTCCATGAATGAGCAGAATTAGAGTGGCGTTAATGGGAAAGATCTCTGGGAAAACCGCTGGAAAAAGATTGAACATGTGGAAGAAGGAATAGGAAGGGGTTCAAATATCTTTTTGGTTTTTTCATCTCCAGCTTGGGCTAAATTAGCACGGTGCAGCACTAAGTTACTGTAGGAAGGCTTGGGTTCGGGTGATTTCGCAAGGTTATACTAGTCGGGGGGTAGGGGAAGGGATAACCTCGCGGTTCTTCCTCCTTCTTCCTTTCCCGTTATCCAGACATTCAAAAGACTGCCTTATTGGCTCTGATTGATTCTTCCATCATTCACCCCATCATATCAAATCCCCAACTCCTACCGAGAGCCTTTGAGGGGCGGGCTAGACTGGGAGGAAGGCGTAAACCCAGGGAATTTTATCACCCCACCATCGACCCTTCATACAATGAGTAGCATTATTATGAAGTAGTAGTGGAAATGATTGGTCAGGATCTACATGCAGTAGGAGCAGAAGTAGTTTTGGATTGCATGGTCAACCTTAGTGGTACAGGTAGTTCGAGACCAGGTGGTGGTGAATAACTGAAGGCATGGGTGGCTGGGGCGAAGCAAGCATCGAAGTGAGGACCGGAGCAAGCATCAGTAGCCGATCACATCAGAGTCAGTCTAGAAGAAAGTTCCCCTCTAATCGGGATTCAGTAGTTTTTCCGTTGGTTTAGCCGGTTGTTCTAGACCAGTAGCAAAGTAGAAGCAATAGTAGTAGTAGATCTAGTTTAGACCATTAATGATCCAGATGCATAAGTAAAGCATTAGTATTAAAGCTAGCAGCAACATATCCAGCAGTGGAGCGATTACCCATATCCATATCCAGATACACCATAAGCAAAGGCAGGGACAGGGGTAGATAAAGGAGTAGTTCCAGATCCTCTAGTTTCCATTCGAGAGCAGTAGATGTAGCAATTTAAGAAGCGGTCAAATATACATATATAACATATATAACATAAGTGAGTGGTTAAGTTATCTACCAAATGACACCCAACCCCAACCTGTGCTTACCCATGCTTCTCAAAAGACAGTCTGGACTTATGTTTCCCCATGATTAGTTGCTGAACCACACCCGCTCACCCATTCCCTCGCCGCTAAGCAAAGGAATAGTTTTTGTACCTCTACCCCATCCAGCGAAGGTAGCGTTGCTACTGCCTAGACCCAATGAATTAGTAACTAGCTGGTTTACATCTAGACCTCGATCAGTTAAGACTTATCACACCCTGCTGCTGTGAGTTAGGTGCTGGCTTATTTAGTGAACCAAAAAGATGTATTGAGTCGCTTATTAAGTAGTTACACAGATCGATTTACCCAGTCCAGTATTTAGGTGCTGTTGACCCCGCCTCACCCAACTTGCTTACGGATTCTTGCCACAGGTCGTAGCGTTCAGTCCAGGTAGCATAATTCCTATAGAGACCCCGGAAATTGGTAGGAGCCTACCATAGGTAGGAGGGAGAGGAAGGAATAATTAGAGTTGGGAGAAATGGGTCTTATTAAGTAGATGGAAAACGCCTGCTCAGATGCCTTGCAGACCCTGATCGAGAGTGTGAGGTGGAACTTTCAAATCGGATTGATTCCCTAAATTCTTATTCGTGTTATCCCATCTTGTTAATATACATTGCCGTAGGGGGAAATACTATGAAAATGAACCCCTTCACTCGCGGGACAAGACCGCTATTCATTATAGTTCCTTCGGAAGTGGTAAAGAGAAGAATAGTGGTAAGGAGAGTTGGACACGCCGCCGATCCAATCTTTTGACGAGAGCTAGGACTGTGCCTGTTGTTTATACTCTATCTTTTGGCCTTATAATCTTTCATTGAAGCGGGACTTTTATTGGTGGCGTAGGATGGGATGGCCCTGGTCCATGGGATGCACCCTAGGTAGAGTCAGGTTTATCGCCCTCCATCAATCCGATTTGTAGGAAGGAGGCCTTGATTGGACTTGAAACATATGACACCTTAAGATTTCGGCTCTGATCAACACAATGGAAGGCTTTCGTTCATTCGGGAATAATAGCAATACACATAAGCTCCAAGAGGTTTAGCTGCGAATGTCAAGATCATGTTAAGGTTGCATAAGCACATGATTACCTAAAGCCGATACCTAAGAAAATCTTATAGTCGATCCTATAGAACACTTTTGGTTTTCAATTCAACCTAGATCTTGGCTAACCTTGGCTAACCTTGGTAAAACTTGGTAATAATAATTCTATTCACTAGCAAACATCCCTTTAGGGCAAGCTAGTGGGAAATAGAAACCTACAGTAGTGAGGGGATCCCGCTATAAGTATCATCAGTGGCTAAAACGACTGGCATTGGCACTCGAACTGGATATGGAAGGGAAGCCACTGGAACGGGCTAGGATGTTTAAAAAGCCAGAACACTAGGCCTAGGATATGTACCAAAGGCTATTAATGTACCAAAATTAATAACACATTATTGATATGGAAGGCATACATCTGGCTTTGTAACTGCTTATGGGTAAACAGATAAGGCTACTGAGTATCAATCTAGATCTGGGTATGGATTTGCTACTATATATGGGCTTGCATCTTCGGCTCGATCAAGAACATGAAACTCAGGTTCTTACTCTCAATCACGAGAACTATACTCTTCATCTCGATCAACAAGCTCTGGTGCTAGCGGTGAATAAACTGCTCCTGGGTATGGATTTGGATCTTTAGCGGGTTATCGATCTCTAAAAGCTTTCGGATCAGTATCACTATAGTCCTAATCCTGATCTCGATCACTAAGTGGTATTGCTGCTCATTCCGCTGCTGCTAGTGCTACCTTTGCTTCCTCTACTTCTTTATTGATCTCGAAGTGGTTCCGGGCTAGGTGGTAGTAGTGATTCAACTATAGATGTACCAAAAGTCAGAACTGGATCAACGGCTAAATCAACGGCTTCATAAAATACTGGATATGCTCTTAGGTATGCTATTAGGTAAGCTGCTGGTGCTTCTAGCTAGGGCCCAGGATTGGAATTGGAGCTGCCTTCGCTTATAGCTTTGATGCTTGTTTTGCTTCCATCGATGCCTATGCCCATGCCTTTCCTCCTGCTGAAACGACTGCTATTGGTGCTTTTGCTCGGCTAACATATAACTTTGGATCCGTATCCGAGCGGGGTGATGGCTCTCAAAATGGTTCTGCAACAAGCTATCGGTATCGAACAAGATTAACCGGTTAACATGTTACGGGTGCTGAGTCAACTACGGGTGAAACTGTCTTTACGGGCTATGGTCCTATAACTGGAAGGGATATGGGCTTTCGCTGCTTCCACTGCTTTTGCTTCAACAGGGGAAACAACTGAAACATTCACTTCACGCTCGGGGGTAAAAAAGAGAAACTGGTTATAGATTAACGGGTGCTGGCGGATCAATTTCAATTGGATATGAAACTAGGTCCTCAAGTTAATAAGCTCGATCAACAGAATCTATCCTTGTGGGGTATCAATCTGGTCGGAATGCTAGGTCTAATGAATCAATGGGTGAAGCTGCTAATGCCTCTGCTTTTGTTACTAATTCAACTGGCTCTGCTTCAATGGGTACTGGTCCTTGCCTTTCGCTCAACATAATCTATTCAACATAATCTACATGGAAACAAATCCAAAGTATTTCCTTTTCTTGAAAAGATGGATTTGATACAGCTAAGAAAGAGGGTTCATAGGATAGACTATATACGTATGAGAAACAAAAATAACCTCCCTACTATTATGAAATGGGATTTAGGAGCATGTCCAATTATTACATACGTGAAAATAATGGTGGACATGATTCGAATATTTGTTGATGAGAGAAATACCAGTGACTAAGAGCGGGTAATCGTATAGGTTGAACACCTTGAGTGGCTCCTTATCTTATCTTAGGTATCCTCATAGTATAATATTTCCTCCTTGTCTGTTATGAGGGGAAGAAGCATGACGAAGAGGGGAGAGAAGCATGGCATAAAGGAGAGGGGGAAGATCTCTAGATATTATATACGTAATTCTAGCTATTCTTTCTTAGAAGTGGGGGATGGAGAAGCGGATGGAGGGATGAACAAGAAGATTACTACCGGTCCTACTAGAGCTGCATACCTCATGGTAGGCGGGGATGGCACATCAGTCATGTAGATTAGAGTATAGTAGGCCAAATGAAGGGTACAGTCAATCTAAGATATTAGGGTTCTTGCACAAACCAAATTGAACCCCCGCCGTGGGAGTTTATGTATTTATTTCTCGTTCAATCCCACGGCCCTAACCCCGAATGGTTCGCCTCCACCTTGCCATCGGTTTGCGCACACCTGGTAAAAAGTAGTTTCCCTCATCCTGTTCACCGAGAGGATGAGCCTTAGATCAGGATCAGTTCTGTCTGTCCAGTCTGTTGTTCATCCCCGGGATTATGAGCCATCGCCCATTCCCTTCAAGAAGAGAGTGGGATGATCAGAATCAATGCAGGTAGGTTGAAACCGCTAAACTGATCCCTCGTGTTCGGATTATGCATAAAGAAAAGAATTTGATCTGTCAATTTGATCGAAATTATCATCACGCACAGATTTAAGGCTAGAAATTCTCCGTAAACTAGCAATCCTGCTGTCCAGAAAAGGATCCATCCAAGCCTGAAAAGAAGAATTCCAAGCCTGAAAAGAAGAATTCCAAGCCAGACAAGAAGAATTAGGAGAATTACCTACCAGATCTACCGTGGTCAGATAGTGTGGATGATTAGGCTAGACCGAGGAAGAGAAATGGTAAGGATAGGCCGATATATGGGTCACCGAGGAGGGGATACCTAAGGTGATATAAGTGCTGTTATTCATTGCCCTTGTGGGCCTATGGTGAATAGTCCCTATCGAGCCAGGATGATGAACGGAGTTGGCCTTCCCCACCTCAGATAGAATCAAATAGGATAGAATGAAATAATCTAGAATAAAGAGAATTGGTTTCAACCCCCTTACCACTTTCGGTGGCTTGATTCTGGGGTGATGATGTGAGCGAGGTCTGGGCCTTCCACCAAACATCTTCCTTTATATAAGTGGTGGGAGTTTGTTCCCTTCCCTGACCGAGGTGGAAAATCCACCCCAACTGATTTCTTCAGAACCCGCCCAGTTGTCGAAGTAGACGTGAAAGTTCATCCGCGTGAGGGGTGGATATCTATTTCAAGGCTTGAACCCCCCAACAAGTAGGGTCTTACGGAATAGATCCTGGCCCTTTTCGTGCACGGGATTTATCCCGCGCCAACCTTTGGATTGGGCGCCATTCCTCTTATCCTTCTGCGCCGATTGAGGTTGCGGCAACATGGCCGACATGATTATTCAATGCAGGAGTGTTTGAAACTTCCCGTTCATCGTGGTCAATGCGTTATGTGAGGCCCGGCAGGGACTCAATTGAGGTTACAAAATTGAGGCCCGGTAGGGTGAGCTTGCCGAACTCTCGACAAAGGCCGCCATCGACTCACTCATTCATATGGTGAGGCCCGGTAGGGTGAGGGTGAGCTTTCTGAACTCTTGAAAAAGGAGAGGTAACGAACTCTCGACATAAGGCCGCCATCAATTTATTTCTCACCTTCCCTAAAAAGGTGAGGCCCGGAGGGATTTATCGCTCACCTTCCCTAAAAAGGTGAGGGACTCGACTGAGGTTATGAGGTTGAGGCCCGGTAGGGACTCAATTGAGGTTACGAAATTGAGGGATTTATTGCTCACCTTCTTCATAGAGGTGAGGGACTCGACCGAGGTTACGAGGTCGAGGGATTTATTGCTCACCTGACCTAAGAAAGGTGAGGGACTCGACTGAGGTGACGAAGGAGAGGCTCGGTAGGGCTCGACCAACGAGAGAGGAATTCATTCATTATATATGTAATTACGGTCATGATAAAATGAATTATATATGTAATTACAGTCATGATAAAATGAATTCCTTACCCATATGAATGTGTGAGTCCCTACCGGCCTTATGGTTGAGCCTGCTTGCGCGTCATGACGATTTCCCTGCCTGAATGAGATAGGTAATTACGCTTTAGCAGATAATGCATATATTATATATGTAATTATGCAATTATGGTTATTTCATTATGAAATGCATATATTATATATGTAATTACGATCATGATCAATTCAGATTCGATGTCATAGTCATACTCACGGATGATGAAATCTGACCTGAGATGAAGAGAGATTGGTTTATTTTCAATTTTGATGTATATCATGACATATGATGCGGTTAGTTTCATTCGGAATATGCCTTTTTTACGTGAAATTGGGGTCATTTTTATGCGCAAGCAGGCTCGACCAACGATGCGCTTTAAGGCTCGACCACTATTTACCCACCCACCCCAATCCCCAAGGGGAGAGGAATGGAATTTATGACCTTTTTTTATGGCATTTTCAAGTAGTTTTGGGGCCACTTTCACTCGGGAAATGGCATATTATATTATATATGTTGCGGTAGTTTTCCGTCATTTCATTCCATACCTTTAGCTAAACCTCCCTAATTAAGATACTCATTAAGGGAAGATAAGAAGGGTTTCCCTCATCCTCATACATTCAGCTTATCTCAGAAAGTAGGGTAGGAAAGGTAGATTCATCCCCCCTAATCCTCATACTTATTAAGCTACTCTAATAAGGTTTATCTAATAAGCTAGATAGTAGGAAGATTCTTCAGCTTAGAGGGTAGGGAAGAGAAGCTTCTACCTCATCTACCTCATACATTAAGGAAGAAGCTTAGAAGGAAGAATCTATCACTCACATAACAAAGCCATAAAGCCAGCCAGTCATAGCTGTTCCCAAACCTAGCGTTTCGTACCGATCTTCTCGGCTTTACTAGCCACACCATACTTTACTGACTTTATGTTTCCGAACCTAGCTGTTCCTGAACCTAGCGTTAGTTTTTGAGTGTGAGCGTGTGAGTGAAGGAAGGAAACTGATTGAATATAAAGGTTAGGCCAGGTGTGGGAAAGAGTAGGAATGATAGAAACGATATGTTCAATTATGATTAGATTAGGGAAAGTCAGCACTATTCACCTGTTGCTTATAAGTGGTAGTATTGAGCTCGACAATGACGACTGGCTAAGATACTAGGGAGTATGACTGGGTACTAAGACTAGGGAGTATGACTAGCGGCTATCGACAATGGGAAAAGACAAGTACTCCCGTCAATGAAAACTAGGTATCGAAACCTTCATTCAATGACTAGCGACTATCAGCACCTTCGGGCAGCTCTGATTGGCTATGATCGACTGGCACGTACTAATTGGCACACACGGACTATTGGTAACGGACTATGGGTACGGACAACTGGGCACGGGGACAACTTGGCATGGACTAGCACGTACTCTTGGGCACTATGGGAAGGTGAAAAGAGCAAGCAATGTCCTGACTCCCTGGGTTTTGACTCTGGTCCTGACAACCCCCACTGTAAAGCCTGGTAGAAGCCCATACCTCACTGGATAAGCAATTGGTCGTGATTTCTCCTCCTCACCTAACCGGACCGTACTATCCCATACCTAACTGAACTGGTATCAGGCCAGATAGTACGACACATGAAAGCCCTTACAAGATAAGACAAGATTGTATATCTATCCACTATCCATAAGCCGGGTTGATTGTTAGGGTATGTAGTAGCTAGCTAGGTTGGCTGGTTGGTTGAGTGGAATCAGTTCAGGTAGGTAGGTTCGTTTGCTTGCACTAGCTCTAGTTTCTGGGACTAGCTATTGGTGGTACGAGTGGTAGGAGACGATACAATAGCTAAGCATGATTGGCTAGTGCTCCTGCTTACTTGGTTGGTTCAATCAATATTTGTATGTCGGTAAGGTTGCTTGCTTGCTTGTAGGTTAGAGAGCTCTCGAGAATAGCTATTGGTGAGAGCAGCTAGCGATAGAAGCATTAGTTAGCGTGAAGCAATGGATGATTACCAGCCTAACGCTTAGGTTGTTTACCAGCCCACCAATGCCCACATTATAAATCTTACACTATCTAGAGTGACCAGCCTTATCAGCCATAGAGTGACCAGTCTTACCAGCCATAGAGTGACCAGTCTTACCAGCCATAGAGTGACCAGTCTTACCAGCCATAGAGTGACCAGCTGATGAAATGAACAAAGCTCTAAGCCTACCTATAGCCAGCTCACCTACAACATATAAAGTAAGGACCCCATTGTGCACCTACCTTTCTCTTTGTTGTCTCAGAGACAACTCGGCTAAAGAATCAATTTATAGCCCTAGCCCTCTAATTCCGCCCTAGCCTTCTGCTTTTGGAAGGTTGCGTTTATCCCCATTCTTCTCCACCCTAACTTCAGCATGGAAACCCAGCCAAAGTGCCCGGGAAGTTGGTAAGGCAGCACTGGCAGTCTCGGCTCAGCTGCCGAAGAAGACCCCATTTCTATAAGGAGGTAACACTTATTCGCTTATAAAGACTCTTTTTCACCCGTCAACCCTCCATTTACCCTCTTCAACCCTTAGTGAATCAAAGTAAACCCTCAGCTAAGCTAAGGCAACCTTAAGGAACCCTCTCTTCAACCCTCTATACCGGCTGGCTTACCGGTCCTAATCTTCGGTAAGGTCCTGAAAGACTCTTTCTTCCCCTCAATGCTCCACTGCACCGCGGTAGACAAAGCCTGCAAAATGGACCTTCCCGCAAATACCTTTCCTCCTCTGCATCCACACCATGGCCCTTTGCAGTATATTGCCTATATCTCATTGGAAGGTTAACCCGAAGGCAGCCAATTGGACATGAATACATCTTGGTGGCTATCGCTTCTTGCACAAAGTGGGTGGAAGCAGCCTCCTACACCACGATCACAACGGCACACGTCATAATATTTTCATATGGTGAGGAGACGTATTCGCAATTGTCACGGGCCTAGGCTCTGCCGGAGATGTATTCGCCATTGTTTCATAACCTGACTTCACCCTTGGCGGCACTTATTGAAGGTTGAATTCTTCTTTGTTCATCGAAGTTTGACTTATCATCACCTTGGTGGAGGTTCTTGCTAATTTCACTCCTCACCATATGAATAGTGAATCCCTACCGGGCCTATTTTGCCATTTTCACTTGGCGGAACTTCTTTAAATATAATTGGTCCAGCCTTAAAGCGCATCATGACGTAATTACATATATAATATCTTAATTTGGATTGTAAGCACCCTCTTCATTATTCTAGGCAGCGGTACCATCAATCATTCCGTCCAGCCATCTAGCAAGCAGCAAGTTCGAAGAAAGAAAGAAAATATTGTCTGCAAATGAGCTCACAATCTCCATGCACTTCAATGCCTTTTGAGAACTCCAATAGAAATTCCTTTCTCGAGTGCCATCTATGCCCGTTTTCATTGAATCGATGGAAGGTTTATTAGGTAATTGGACCATCAATAACTAGGGTGAGCTTGCCGAACTCTCGACTAAAGGCCCAGAGGGACTCGGCCGAGGTTACAAGGTCGAGGAGAGGCATTTCACTGTCATAAAATGGTCAATTCTACCAAATACTGACCCACTCTCCCGACCAAAGAAGGGGGAGGGGCCCCAAAAGAGAGGCTCTCCGCATGGTATTTTGATAGCTCGATCGACAATGCATATATTATATATTTCATTATGCATTCATTCTTTATATATGTCATTATGAATTCATTCATTATATATGTCATTATGCATTCATTTGTTGCTCAATTTTCCAAAACCTCCGCCACGGTCAAATGGCTAATCTCGTAGGGTGAGGAATCGAACTCTCGACAAGGGGGCCACCATCAACGTAGTCGCTTTTCTGCATCGGGCAAGGGCCAAAGCATCAAACCTCCGCGTTATTGGGTGGGGGTGAGCCTGTCGAACTCTCGACAAGGGGGAGAGGTAGTTGAAGGGTTGGAACATGCATTCAAAGGTCATAGGTAAAGCAAGTTGTTTCAGGGTACTCAAGTTGTATGGGCTAAGATGAAGGGGAATAGTTCAAGTTGTATGGGGCAAAGATGGCATGACACAACCTTACCTTAAATGAAGCCAGAGCCCAGCCAGAAGCCAGCAAGATAAGCCTTCACCTAGCCCCCCAGCCTTAATCCCTACCTGGCTTAATCAATTGGTTAGTAAGGGTAAGCAGTACTCCCTCCATCCATAAACTAAGTAGGATGAAGTGTTAAGTAAAGTCTAGTAACCAAAATAGGTGGATAGCATGCACGTAAGTAAAGGTAGGCTGAGTAAGAGAGTACTAGTGCTGATACTGCTACCACTAAGAATCTTAAAGCAAGTGTTATTTATTGAAGCCTGCCTGTGAATGATGTATTTGAAGCCTATGACCAATGCTCTATGTTGAAGTCTAGCTCTCTCTGCTCCATGTGAAGCCCATCCATCCATCTTCTCAAATTCTTGCTGTAAGTCGTCTAAGTAAGACAGGCAAGTCTCTATCTATCTCTAGGTGGGTAAATCTCAAAGTAAAGGCACTAACGTTATTCAAGCATATCCTAGCAATGTTGGCTGTCTAAATCAATCAATTGTATCTGTAAGCTCGTCCCCCGAAAGCTCAATAGCAGTACCACTAACTAACTAAGATTCCTGGCTGAAGCAAGTGGTTAGGGCAGGTATCACTCCATGAATTAACAAGGGTGGTTAAAGCAGTAAGTAAAGGTCCGGTAAACAGGTGGATAGAGATCGGGCAGCAGGAACCTGGATCAATCACCAATATGAAGGCAGGTAAGAAGGTTCTATGGGTGGCTAAGAAAGTTGGTGTGCTAAGAAATACTGAAGTACTGATTATGAGGAAGGCAGGTGTGACTGGATCATAAGGCAGGTTGTTCTACTGAATAACCACCCTAGTCTGTTTGCTTGACTGATGGATATAGACCCTCTGGTACCTATCCTTGATTCCTTGATTGAGTGAGCTTGGTTGGAAGGAGGAGTCTACTGAGTGTAGGTAGGTCAAGGTAAGGTGGGTTGGGTAGGCAGGTAGGGTAGGTTAGGCAGTATAGGCATCTAAGTAGATAGATAGAGCTAGCTGGGGATATAGATTTGTATAGCTATATAGAAGGTAGGATGAGTATGAAGATAGAGTGAGTATAAGGGTCTAAGTATAGGTGGTATAAGCGGTATAAAGTGTCTTAGTATGATAGTTTTATGGGAATAAATATCATTCATAGGATCATACGCAAACAAAGAGAGCCACCAGCCAGGAAGAGGGCATAATGTATTGCAAATGGGTTATTATTGGCCTACAATTTTTAAATATTCCAAGATATATGTCCAATCCTGCGATAGTTTCCAAAGAATGGGCCGTCCGGAACAAGCTGATGAAATTCCATTACAACCATAATTGGTAGTAGAACCGTTCGAATGATGGGCACTAGAATTCATTGGACCATTCAACCCGCCATCAAACTATAAGATCTACATACTGGTTTCCATAGATTACATAACAAAGTGGGTAGAAATAGTGGCCTTATCAAGAGCTATGGAAGAATTTGTGATTAATTTTATTTTTGAGCTATTTGTGTGATATGGCTTACCACGGGAAGTGATAACTGATGGAGGGGCACATCTTGTGGGAAATAAAATTAAAACCACCCTGAAGAACCACCATATCATCCATAGAGTCACATCTCCCTACCACCCATAGGAAAACAGGAAGGTTGAAAGTACCAACAAGGTCCTTGAGGCAATTCTCACTAAAATAGTATCAACACATTGCCGGGATTGGGCTACCAGACTACTAGAGGCCTTGTGGGCTTATCACACAACAGGAAGAAACACCATTGGATATTCTCCGTATCATCTGGTATTTGGAAGAGAGCCCATTTTTCTGATCGAATTCGAAATAAAGACTCTAAGGACAACCCAGGAGGTAGGGCTAGACTTGATGAAGGCCCAAATTAGAAGACTCCAGCAAAGAAACGAATTAGGTGAAATATGATTACTGGCTTTGCAACGCACCGCAATCATCCAACAATAATGAACTAAGTGGCATGAAAACCTCATCAAAAAGAAGACATTCCAGAAAGAAGATTGGGCGCTTCTCTACGACGCCAGGTTCTAAGACTTTCCAGGCAAGTTAGAAACAAGATGGCTTGGTCCATACAAAATTCAAGAAGTACACAAAAATGGTACCCTCACCTTGACCACCATAGACAGATCTGGTTCTGCATTCCGAGTCAATGGGCACAAAGTGTGCCTCTATCACAAAGCACTTACAAGGGAGTCTTTCTGCCATCAGGTATGCAACGATCCTACCATCCAAATTTTAGCAGTAGGGGGTGATAGCCCCACAACTTTAAGTACATGAGAGCTTGCTACTTCCTTTTGTAAATATTGTATATAATTTCAATGAAATTTATAGTTTTCTTATTTTGTTGTACATTCTTCATACTCACAGTTGTATCCTTTTCCTTCATTGTCCTTAAATTGTTGTTTATTTTTTATGTTCCAGTCTTTGAATGACTGCTGTTCAATCCAATTGAACAACTGTTATTCAATCGGATTGAACAGCCGTATATTTCGTGTGTTTATTTTTGTTGTTCAATATAATTGAACAACTGCTATTCAATCCAATTGAATAGTTTTTTTTCAATCAGATTGAACCACCGTATTTTTTGTGTGTTTATTCTTTCTGTTCAAATCTTGGAATGACTGCTATTCAATCCAATTGAATAGTTGTTGTTCAATCGGATTGAATAGCAGTATCTTTTGCGTGTTTATTTTTGTTGTTAAAATCTTTGAATGGTTGTTGTTCAGTCCAATTGAACAACTACTGTTCAATTTAATTGAACAACCGTATCTTTTGTGTGTTTATTTTTGTTGTTCAAATATTTGAACGGCTGCTGTTCAATCCAATTGAACAACTGCTGTTCAATTAGATTGAACAACCATACTTTTTGCGTGTTTATTTTTGTTGTTCAAATATTTGAATGGCCACTGTTCAATCCAATTGAACAGTTTTTGTTCAATCAAATTGAACAACCGTGTCTTTTGCGTGTTTATTCTTGTTGTTCAAATCTTTGAACGACTGCTGTTCAATCCAATTGAATAGCTGTTGTTCAATCAGATTGAACAACCGTATCTTTTGCGTGTTTATTTTTGTTGCTCAAATATTTGAATGACTATTTTTCAATCCAATTGAATAGCTGCTGTTCAATTGGATTGAACAACCATGTGTTGTTTTTTTTGTTCAATCGGATTGAACAACTAATTCTTTTTCTTCCCTTTATAAGCATGATCCTTCTTCCTTTTTGATGATCTCTTCTTGAAAACCCACTCATCGTTCCACACCCTAGCTGTAAAATACATTTCTAAGCAGAAATTAGCACCTGAAAAGGAGAAAAGAAGTAATATTACTAATATGATGATCCTTTGTAACTTTGATGGAAATCTCTACTCCGGAAGCTGACATGGTATATCTATGCAATGAAGGGCTAGCCATCTCCTGCTGAAACATGTTATTACACAATTCATAGTCTTATAATGGTATATCTTTCTACACTCTCGAGTAGAATTCCCCTTTGACATAAGGATATAGGAATAAGGAATATTAATTGTATTGGAATTATTTTTTTTTACTTCTCACACCATCCCTAACTCTTAAGGATTTAATGAGCCTCCGTTCATGTATAAAGAATAAATATTATGTTTACGTGCAAATTTTTAAAAGAGAATAGGGGGTCTCATCACGAGCTAGCCTACCATGATAATACAGATTTAATAGGTGACATGCCCACAATGGCCAACACACCAGGGTAATGACCTTCTCGACAACTCCAACTGCTTGAAGGACAGGAGGTCTCATCACGAGACAGATTGATCACTCTGTTACAATCCTAGTGAATGGCATTATTACTATCTGGCCTCCACACCAGCATAGTGGTCTCTTCATAAAACAAAGAAAAATGCCTACTTTTCATAAAGAAATACTATGTCTATTTGCAAATTTTTAAGAGTGAATAGGGGGTCTCATCACTAGCTAGCCTGCCATGATCATAAGGGTTTAGCAGGTGACATGCCCACAATGGCCAACACATCAGTGTAATTAACTTATTGACAGCTCCAACTGCTTGAAGGATAGGAGGTATCATCAAGAATCAACCTAATCACTCTATTACAACTCCAGTGAGTGGCACCTTGACTATTTGGCCATCACACCAGCATGGTGATCTCTCCATAAAATTGGAAAAATATCTACTTTTACATAGAGTATTCTAGCTCATTTTTCAGGTAAAATAGCAACCCTCTCAAGGCTATGAATTCCTGCTGGTAGCAATGGCTCTGCTTGTGGTATGAGAGTATTTTTCTAACGATAACCAATTACTTTTATATATGCCCTATCTCCTATTTTCATCCGTTTTCGAGATAAACGCACTACTCAAATAAGTGATAATACTATTTACCTGCATAAGTAACTATGAATGAACTATCCTTTAATGTTTGAATTATGGGATGATGACACCAATAATTATCCATCACTGTCATGAGTTTTTCATACCATACCATTAAATAAGGACATCCTATCATAATAATTGCTATATCACTTTCTCCCCTTCTTTGATCATTTCCACCTGAGATACACTTATGATAAATTCCAATTCTAACCTTTGCACCACATGCATTCATGATTGTTGCAATCTCCCCTCTTTTATTGAGCTCTAAGGCCACAGACGTCGTTCTCTCGTACAAACTGTGATTACTGATTTCTGACATTTTACCCCGTAGGCATTCATGATTTATCCAATCTCTCTTGTACTCAAGGACGTGGAGTCCTTTATTTCAAGAGAGGGGGTGTAAATATCCATAAATATTAAGCATGTGAGTTCCCTGCAAAAATTCCATTGGATACGCTGATGGGACCAAAAGATCCTTGTAATGACAATATGAAGTTACATACATTTACGACATAAGGTTGCAATTTCTTTTTTCTCTCGCATGCAGTATTTATTCTAACTAGTAGGGCCGGAAAAAATGTAGATAGAGGGAGAAATTAATTCAGATAACACATCATCCATGGGAGGAAACTCTCTCCAAAATGAACCCACAACTTTCCCAGTCTTAGACACAACTCGCACCATTCTTCAGCAAATTGGCTGGTTTCCATACCTACACAAATTGCAAGGGTTTGATACAGAAATAGCAGTTGAATTCCTGCAGAACCTACAGGAGGGACATACCAAACTCATAGGAAGGATTATACCGGTCACAGAGGACCTCATCGCGGAGGTCTCTGGAATACCAGCAGAGGGAGAAAGGTGGACCAAAAAACACCTTCTTCTACGAGAAGCAATCTCAGCATACCAGGACCAAGGAGAACCATTGGAATGGAAAGGAAAGGGGATTAACCCTGCACCTGTACAAAAAACTTGGAAATAATTGGAAGTGTTCATTCAAAGATACATCACATGCGATGGATGCCAAGACATGATAAAACCCCGCCAACTCAAATTGTTAGTTGTTCTTAAACAAAAATTTTCAGTTAATCTTCCTTTTTTCTTGAATTCAGTATTACACGACACTGTTGTTTGAATTAGAAAGGCCTAAATTACCCAAGCAGTCGTTAGCCACCATGGCTTAATCAAGTTAATTATCATTCATGAGCTAGGTAAAAAACAGACATCTTGGGATAGCTTTGTTAATCCTACCCAGCATGCCCTTGAAGAAAACCCTATCAGAACAGAAATTGAGCTTCCTAGAATGAAAATACCTAGGAGAGAAAGAGGGAAAAGGGCCCACACTTTGACTTCAGAAGTAGGGAAGTGAAGATGGTCTGAAGTATTGCAATTACGACAAGACACCTCGAAATTTCCAGATGAGGCAGGGCCTTCCCATACACCACCTTCAAGTCCTCAAAACATACCCTTACAAGACTATGAAGAAGAAATGGCTCAAGTACTAGAGTAGGTGAGGGCATCCAATGAAATTAGAAGCCCATATGAACAAGCTGAGGAGCAAGAGGAACTGTTGAATCAATCTGCCATCACCAACAGCTCAGACCGCACTGAAATATTACCCCATCAAGATGAATCACAGGCTTTTAGGGGCTTATATCCTCCTGAGAGTGATTGGGTGAATAGGGAAGACCATGCAGAAGGGGTAGCTGAATTTGAAACATCGTCCCCTTCGAACAAAATGCAGGCATGGAGACAGTCCCCCTAACATCTGAAGGGAACATTATCTCATCCATCCGGGACATTAACACAGAAATAAACTCTGGAGCGCAAGAAGGAAATATCACCATTGATAACCTTGGAAATGGCACCACCGTTCCTGAAACGAAGCTGCTGCTCCTCCATCCCCTACCAAAACTCTGCTAGAAAAAAATCAACTAAAAATAAGTTAAGGAAAATGAGCAAGACTTGCAGGAGGCTAAGAAAAAAGATAAAACATCAGAAGAAATAGTTGAAGGAAGTAAGCAAGGCTCAAAAGCCTAAGAAATAATTGGCTACCATAGAAACCCAAATAGAGTTTGCCACCCAATTGATAGACACTGCTGAGATTGAGGTATAGACTGACCCAGTGGACACTGCTGAAGCTTATGTGTAGACTAGGATGAAACTTACAGGAGGAAAGGAAACTAAAACGGAGGAGACACTTGCCTACACTCCCCTAGTAGAAAAGGCTGCCAATCAAAAAATACATAATGAATTAATTCAAGCCCAACATGAATTGGCACAATGCATAAAGGAAGTAGTACCCGCACAAGAACATCAGGCACTATTGAACAAATTGAAGGAATTTTATGCAACCAAGGATGAGACATTTTCTCAACTCAGAGAAGGAAAGGTGAAGCTAAAGAAAGAACAGGATCAGGTGGAACAAACCAAGAAGCAAACCAGTATGGTTTTCTCTCTCTACTCTGATGTACTAACGTGTAGGGCACCAGCCACCAACTATGCTTTTTTTTTAGTAGAACAACATCTGCTTCTGTTAGGTCCCTATATTACTAGTATAGTCCTTTATTGTTGTTAGTGTAACCCCCTTATTGTTATTATTGTACCCTTGTAACCCCCATATTGTTATTATTGTGCCCTTAAACTATTATTGTTAGGTCGGCTAGGATTACATTGTGGCCCCATGGACTCTTATATATAGAAAGGAGTTTTTGTAATTTGAATCATCCAAGAATTGTTTATTCATGTAATGTATTGGAGGTTTCCCCCTCGAAGTGTCTTATTTCTAAGGCATTGATATCTCTTTTCTTCTCTTTTTGGAGCTGGTTTCACAACATTTGGTATCAGAGGCTTTGAGATTCTAGGGTTTCGTTGCTCCAAACAAGTCATCGTGGAATTTTTGCTATAACTTTTTTTCTACAATGGTTCGTAATCTGAAATTTTTAGAGTACGAAGCCAAAATCCTGAGGAACATCTTCGCAAAATTTCAGAGCTTGGTTCGCAACATTTTTGGAGATATGATTTGTGCAAGTTAGGTCATTTTTCAGGCTCCTGAATTTAATCTAAACAGGTCATCGTTGTATTTTCGTAATAAATTTTTTTCTACAAAGGTTCAGAAGCTGAAATTTTCCGCAATCCTGAGGAACAAAGCCGCAAAATTTCAGATATTGGTTCACAATATTTTTGGAGATATGATCTGTGGAAATTAGGGCTTTTTGAGGCTTCTAAATTTCATCTCAAAGAGGTGATCGTGGGAAAATATTCATAGATCTTTCTATGAGCATTGGATTGGAATGCTGTAAAAATTGGTTGGAAGTACATGGACTATAGTTTCCAGTCTATCAATTTCAGAGCCAAAGGAGGAAACAATGACACGTGGAAAGTCTACAAGTTTGCTCTACTGAACCAGTCCAAAATTGGGTCATTGTGGGAGATTGGGCATAAATTTGCCTTGAAGAATCCAAATCAGATTAGACCTATGGAATTTGAAAGCTTGAGAGGGCTACTATAGGGCTGAATTTTAGATATTTAGGATCCGCAATTATAGAGATAATTCAATTTCAATATCGATCTCCTCAAAAGCAAGTAAAAGGTGTGTATTTTTTTTGCATAAGTCTTGTTTGAAGAATCAAGTTGAATTGATTCCAAGGGCATATTGTAGAATAGATATCCGTATTGGATTCTAAAATGGCCCATAAAAAGAATTCAACACCCATTAAGCCTTTAGAAATCTCTACTATGAATCATGAAGACAAAGAATGGCAACATGACATATCAAAATTACAAGAGCAAGTGCAACAAATTTCGCTCTCACAAAGAGCAACAGAAAATGACATGGAAGTTTTGAAGAAAGGCGTGGAAACTAATATGGATATTTTGAAGAAAGGCGTGGAATCTAAGATGAATCGTTTGAAGAATGGCATGGAATCTAAGATAGATGGCATTGAAGCTGGCATGGAATCTAAGATGGATGACATGGAAGCTAAGATCGATGAGAAAATGGAAAACATGAAGAATGATCTAAAAGAAGACATGGAAGGTTTGACAAAGTTGATACAAGAAATGTTTCCTAATGGTGAAAAGATAGTAGAGGAAACTCGTGATGAGAAAAAAATAAATGTTAATCGTGATTTCATAAAATCTAATGTTGGCGGGAAGAACCACCATATTCCAAAAATGGATATGAGGAAGTTTGATGGAAAGGATCCTCTAACATGGATACTACAGATGGAGCAATATTTTGATCTCCATAATGTGCAAAACACACAAAAGGTACGCATTGCAACTTTACATTTAGAGAAAAATACATTTGTATGGTATCGATGGCTTTGCTCCCGTAAAAAAATTGTCACTTGGTCAATTTTTACGGAGGAAATGATAGCACATTATGAGGATACAAAGAGCAACACCTTCTTTAGCCAATTGATAAATCTCAAACAAAAGGGCTTAGTGGGGAAGCACATTGAGGACTTCCAAAAAATTGAATATAAGGGTAACTGATATTCCAGAGGAACACAGGATTGATCTCTTCATAGGTACTTTAAAGGATAACATCCAACATGAAGTTCGCGTTTTGGAACTTGATTCATTGGAGAAGGCATTCAGGTTGGCAAGAAAAATTGAATGTAAAATTATGGCGACAAGGAAGCTTACCACTCACTTCTATAAAGAGGGAAGTGTTGCTACTCCTAGATTTCCACAACCTACAAGGTTGACACCACAACAATTGGAAGAAAAAGAGCAAAAGGGATTTGCTACATTTGTTAGAGAAAATACACTAAAGGTCATAAGTGTGCTGAGAAGAAATTATTTTACATAGATTGTGAAGAGGAAGAAGAAAATGAACAAGAGGAGGATATACACTAGGAGCCAACCCAAGAAGAGGAAGAAATGACTCCGACCATATCGTGTAATGCATTGCCAAGAATTTCCACTCCTCAAACTCTCAATATAGAAGGACATATCAAGAAGAAAAAGGTAATAGTGTTGATTGATTTAGGTAGTACCCATAATTTTATTCATTGTAAGGTAGCCAAGGAATTGAATTGTTTCCTATACCCAGCACCAGAATGTCAAGTGCTGGTTGCAAATGGAGGAACTATAAATTTCTCTGGAAAATGCCATAATATCAAGCTAACCATGGGGGAATATGTATTGAATATTCCAATGCTTTCCATTCCTATGGGAGGTGCTGATGTTGTACTAGGAGTACAATGGTTACAATCTTTGGGGGCGGTAGCTTTTAATTTTCAAGAACTTTTCTTGAAATTTTTTTCAGAAGGAAAGGAAGTCAAATTACGGGGTATTGAAGGGAAGCCAGGAAGGATAATAAGCTCTAATGTCATGACAAAGCTTCTAAAGAAAGAAAAACGAGGCATAATTGCACAATTATGCTCACTAGAAGTTCCGACATCAAAATCATCTATTTCTGCAGATCTCCAACAAGTCTTGGACAATCATTCCAAGGTGTTTGAAACTCCCAAAGGACTCCCACCTATTCGTGGTCATGATCATGCTATTCATTTGATTCCAGGAAGTGTTCCTCCAAACATCAGGCCTTATAGATATCCTTACTTCCAAAAGAGCGAAATTGAACGTATGATTGCAGAAATGTTAGAGGCGGGTATAATTCACCCTAGTCAAAGTTCTTTCTCTGCTCCTGTAGTATTGATACACAAGAAGGATGGATCATGGCGAATGTGTCCAGATTATAGGGAGCTTAATAAGCTCACCATTAAAGATAAATTTCCCATTCCTGTGATTGATGAATTATTGGATGAATTACATGGAGAAATTTATTTTACCAAATTGGATCTTCATTCAGGGTATCATCAAATTAGAATGAAGACTGAAGATATTCCGAAAACAACATTTCAAACTCATGAGGGTCATTATGAATTTTTGGTCATGCCTTTTGGCCTTATCAATGCACCTTCTACATTTCAAGGGTTGATGAATTCCATTTTCAAACCCTTCCTTAGAAAATTTGTGCTAGTATTTTTTGATGATATACTAATCTATAGCAAGTCTTGGAAGGATCATGTTGAGCATGTTGACAGGGTGCTCAAACTATTGCAAGAGAAATAATTATATGCAAAAGCATCCAAATGTTTCTTTGGAGTACAAGAGGTGGAATATCTGGGTCATATTATATCCCACGAGGGTGTTAAAGTAGACCCTAACAAAATTAAAGCCATTAAGGAATGGGAAGTCCCTAAGACAATAAAGCAGTTGCGAGGATTTCTCGGGTTAACAGGCTATTATCGTAAGTTTGTTAAGAATTATGGAAGAATAGCAGCACCTCTAACAACATTATTGAAGAAAGATGCATTTTCATGGACTCCCGAAGAAACTAAGGCCTTTGAACATCTTAAAGAGGCAATGTGCCTAGCACCGGTCTTAGCTACGCCAGACTTCACAAAAACCTTTATTGTGGAATGTGATGCCTCAGGAAATGGAATTGGTGCAGTTTTAATGCAGGAAGGAAGACCCATTGCTTTTGAAAGTCGTCCAATCAAAGGAAAGTATTTACAGAAACCGATTTATGAGAAGGAAATGTTAGCAATACTGCATGCACTAAAGAAATGGAGAACTTACCTAATGGGAAGACACTTCAAGGTAAAAACTGATCATGATAGTCTTAAACACTTTTTGGAACAAAGACTATCTTCAGAAGAGCAGTGAAAATGGGTCACAAAGATGTTGGGTTATGACTTTGAAATAATCTACAAAAAAGGGAAGCTAAATGTTGTTGCAGATGCACTCTCAAGAAAGAATGAAGAGGTGGAAGCATTGCTTTGTGCCATTTCTATTATCCAACCAGATTGGATAACTGAAGCAAGAGATGAATGGAAGAAGGTCAAAGATGTATGGACACTCATTCAAAAGTTGCAGCAAGATCCTAGTACATCTGATACATTTAGTTGGAAAAATGATTCCTTATGGTACAAAGATTTCTTATATCTTTGTAAGAATTCCCAACTAAAACAAAATATTCTTCTGGAATTGCACACTTCTCCTTTAGGAGGACACTCAGGATTTTTAAAAACTTACCACAGGGTGAAGAAAGATTTTTTTTGGGATGGCCTTAAATCTGATATTCAAAAGTTTGTGGCTAAATGTTTGGTTTGCCAGCAGAATAAAGTGGAAACAATTAAGACCCCGGGACTGCTACAACCTTTATCCATTCCAAGTCAACGTTGGGAGGAGATTTCAATGGATTTTATCACAGGTTTACCTAAGTCCGAAGGAAAGAGTGTCATCATGGTGGTAGTTGATAGACTTACCAAGTATGCACACTTTTGTGCATTGTCTCATCCATTTAAAGCAAGTACAATTGCTACTACATTTATGGACACAGTTCAAAAGATACATGGAAACCCAAGGGTTATTGTGAGTGACAAAGATCCCATTTTTACTGGAAATTTTTGGACGGAGTTATTTTCTTGTTTGGGTACTCAATTAGCTCATAGCTCATCTTATCATCCTCAATCCGATGTTCAAACTGAGATAGTAAATAAATGTTTGGAAGGATATCTTCGTTGTTTTGTATCTGATAAACAAACACAATGGGTCAAGTGGTTACCTCTCGTTGAATGGTGGTATAATACTTCCTTCCATACTGCAGCAAAAATGACCCCATTTATGGCACTTTATGGATATCATCCACCATCGATCACATCATCTTTAAGGGAAAATTCGAAGGTTCAAGCAGTGGAAGATCACATCGAGCATCAATAAGAAGTTCTCCAACTCTTAAAGGATAACCTGAATTTGGCACAAAATCGAATGAAACAACAGGTAGATCAACATCGCAGCGAGAGAAGTTTTGATGTAGGAGACTCGGTATTTTTACGGCTACAACCATACAAACAAATGTCCCTCAAGCAAGCTAAGAAGGATAATAAATTATCACCAAATTACTATGGTCCTTACAAGGTGTTGCAAAAAGATCACATTTATGGTACACAAATTGGAGCCTTCTTCTTCACGCAGTATCCACCTTTCCATGTTTCATGCTTAAATAAGGTTATAGGAAAATTCTTCCATTTCAAACAATATTTCTAGAACTTGGTGAGGAAGGAAAAATCATATTAGAACCTAAAACGGTCACGGAAACAAGAACTCGACACCTACAAAATCGATCAATTTCAGAGTATCTCATCAACTGGAAGAACTTACCCATCGAAGATTCTACATGGGAGGATGAGAATTTTATACGTATAATTCCGTAGCTACTCAAGCGTTGAGGACAACACTTTTAGTTGTTGTTGATCCCTTGCATAGTCCCTTATTGTTGTTAGTGTAACCCCTGACAGAACATATTGTACCCTTGTAACCCCCATATTGTTATTATTGTGCCCTTAAATTATTATTGCTAGGTCGGCTAGGATTACATTGTGGCCCCACTAGGATTACATTGTGGCCCCATGGAATCCTATATATATAAAGGAGGTTTGTAATTTGAATCATCCAAGAATTGTTCATTCATGTAATGTATTGGAGGTTTCCCCCTCGAAGTGGCTTATTTCCAAGGCGTTGATATCTCTTTTCTTCTCTTTTTGGAGCCGGTTTCACAACAGCTTCTAAAAATCAAGGCTGTCAGGGCAGGGAAGCCCACAACTTTTAAAACCGTTGAGGAGTTCATCTAATGCTGCAATGAGAAAAATGAATAGGTCTAATATCTTTTGTGTGAATTATACTTACACAATTTATTTCTAGAGGAGGACAGGGATAGTAATCCCAACCCCTTTATAGGGGACGTTCAGTTCTAGGCTTTCCTATCTTTTGCCCAGAACCAGACTCGTTGGGCTAAAGCCTACAACACATTCTAGAAGAAGGAGCATGGCCTATATTTATGGGTTAGGGGGGAGCCTACTAGACCCCTATACCTGTTCACCCAAAATAATAATTTCATGCAGAGGAAAGGAGTAAGGACTAAAATGGGACCTATCCACAAGGATATCATATAGGATGGGTGGGAGTACTTCGAGGAAATTTGGGAAGCATCTTTGGTAGCAGCCAAACAGAAGTGGATAGCCTCCACGAACAATGTGAAAAAAAGAGAGCCATTTGGTTATAGAAAATTCAAAGCAGCTGCCTCCAAATTCCTTTTATACAACAATCTAATCTTCAACATGGTCCCTACATGGATAGGGTGTAGGTACAGGTGCCCTCTCATCTGTTTTCCCCCTGAGGATTATCATCATGATTATGAGCTGCCATAGGGGCACACAAACTCCACCTTTGCAAAGATCAGATAGAAAAATGGCTTCATAATCTATAAAGAAGAAGTCTACCCTGCATATTCTCTAACTCAGTTACACCTCAATCATTTGTTTTCACAAGGACTTGCAAATCGGTAAACAAGGGATTATGTTGGGCTGAGAATAAGGTACGTTTCACCCTATCTTTACCATGAATTATTATGCACTTCTATTAATTTTCCCCTCATCTTAGCAATAAAGGAAATGGAATTAATTTAAAGTTAGGACAAAATGAACTGATGATAAAAGGTATGTTTAACAATGGAAAATTAACTTGTTGTATCTTTATTGATAGGGAAAAAAAGTAGTTGAACTGATGATAACTGAAAAATAGCTGACAAGAGAGGCAAATGGGATCATGATGGCTCCCATGGGCCGATGGAAGATGGAAAGGCACATTCATGCCTGGGGGACTCAAACAAAAACCACGAGCAGCAGGATCCCATATGAAAAGGATGCGTTACCACTATTGAATTCACCTTTAAAAGGCCGAAGATGAGCAAGATAGAGGGAGCTGAATAGAAACCTTCTTCTGTAATAGACGTATCAAGATAGAATTGTACAATTGTATTAATGTATTAATCTCTAGCTTAATAAAGATTTTGGTGTTTTTGAATAGTCAATATTTGAGTTTTCCTTAGTGGTAGACTTCTGGTGGCTTTGGGCCCAACCCTGGGAGTTTCTTCGCTACTTCTGTGCTATACGTTTAATTATAGAACTTGTGTTTCCAGTCATCTAATGCATTTCATGAGATATCATTTAATTGGTTGAATTGTGAACATAAGATGCTACGGATTTCACTTTCATTAGAATAGTTCATCATTCATGATTTCTTGCTTACAATCAATGTTTTCATAATTGTTTAGATGCTTTCATCATTTCCCAATGCTTTTATACTCATTTGATTAGCTTTAAGCATAACTTTTGTTCAATTCTGCACATCATAAAGTTAGATGTTTTCATTATTATTGCGAAGCGTCTAGTTGTTTTTTGATTCAGAGAGATGGTATTTATTAATTCAAAAGAGAATTCCATTTGAAAATTTGAATAAACAATTGCTGTTCAATTTTTTAGAGTTGTTGTTTGATTTATTAGGACTGTTGTTCAATTCATCATAGTATGTTGTTCAATCGTAGTTTGCGCTTTTCAGCAAGAATAGTCATTTTTGCATATTCCTAGAACTGAGTAGTCAAGAGAATTTTATAATTCCATTTCACTTTGCTTTGATTGAACTTCGAGAATTAGATAGTCTTCCTTATGGAAAATTAGAGTAGTTGTATTTTGATGTCACTTGCATATATTGTGCTTACACTCTTGAAATAACAAGACTTGCCCTGGGTTAATAATTAAATGAGAAGCATTGAAGTTTCCTGTAATAGTCATCTTTATGATCCAACACATTCTACATGAAAAATGAGAAATACATGAAAAAATGTGATTACAATCACAATCACATTTTTTCATGTATTTCTCATTTTTCATGTAGCAAGGTCCATTGAAAGTATGTAACATGGGTAATACTTGGATGGGGAGTCAAATTATGCATCCAATGAGTGTTCCCGCTCAAAATTTGAGTAAACCCATAGGGAGATAAGTTGAAAATACGAGTTGAAAAAGTAGTTTTTTATTTTTTCCCTCTAAAATTTGATGATGTAATCTAATATTTTTTTTATTATCATTTCCACTATTATTTTATAATTTCCTTAGGAGGCACATTTTAGACCTAAATTTCCCCTAATGAATGTCATTTATTTTCCAACAAGATATATTATATTTTCTTAGTTGTCATTATGCTTTACATTTTTTTAAATATAATAGATTTCCTTTCTACCATTTACTTTCTAGCAAAACTAGAATATGTTTTCTTATTGTTGTTTACCTTTTGAAACTTAGGTTTGGCGACTTACCTAGATGTTTTCTCATTTGAAGTTGTTTCGTTGTCTTATTTCACTTGCATCAAAGGGAGTCAGACTAGGAATATGAAGGTGTTTGTTGCACATACAGTGCCAACCCTTCTTAAGTTTGTACGAAATCCATGTTGATAATTTAAGTTGATTACCTCAGGAGCATGGAAAATTTTAAGGGCTAATATTCGCAGGTGGGCTAATTTTCCATGGTTTTTCCAAAAAAAAGATTCGCCAATTTCCATTTTTTTATAAAAAAGATTCGCCCAAAGTTTACAATATAAAATTATTTTACATTAAAAATCGCCAACATAATATAGACAATATATATAATTTCATTATAAATTTGAATAATTTTATAAATACATCAATAAACATTTTATAGTTTGCATATTAGGGACTAGTGAGATTTGCCAATTTTTTGAACTTCAAAATAATTTTCCATCCTTAAAATTTTCCCTGCTCAGGAATTGCAACATTATTGTTGCAATATCGAGGCTCACCATAGGGTTCATAAAATATGTTTTGCATAATATCTCCCCCTACCCTCAACCTGTTTTATGAGGGCGGGTGGAGATATTTTGTGGGGGATGGAGGATTTATTATGAAAAACAAAAACCATTTATATTTTGCATAATATTTACCCCATGTTTTTCATAATATGTCCCATTTATTTTCTACACCATATCCTCCCCCACCTCCACCCTCACTCTCATGTGTTTAAAAATATATCCCTCCACCCTTACCCTCACAACATAATTTTGCATGGTATATTTTCCCACCTCCACCTTCATATGGTAGGGGCAGGGGAAGATAATATGCTAAACATAAATATGAGGGAAGGGGGAGATACTGTGAAAAACAAAATTTGGGGGTGGGGGAGATATATGCAGAACATAAATTAGGGTTGGGGGAAATATTATGCTAGACATATTTGTGTTTTACATAATTTCTCTCATCACCCCTACACTCACCCTCATAAATTATGGTATGGATAATATATTTCCAAACTCCCACCCTCATCCTTAGAAAACACAAATATGATGTTTATCGTGAGGGTGAGTGTTAACACTGGAAAATCATACAGTAGAAGGTGACATCAATTAATGTCAAGCCTAAGGATTTACAGGGCAGGAACACATTATGGAATCAAGAAGCATTTAAAATCTCTAAGTTTTTGAGAAAATCAGATTTGAACTAGTCATAAATGCTGAATTGTGCACTTTATCCTTCGAGAATAGTGCCTTCTGCGCACCTTTTTGCCTGATAAGCGTGCATTCCTGGAAATAGCAAAAAGTCACTTTTCGGGATGACACCAAGCAAAGGACAATTACTCCTTATATGAAGCCACCTAAAGACAGCCACCAGTGCCTCCTTAGACACTATGTGGGCACATAAAGGAATATTTGGAGCACACAATGGAATCATACCTCTCCCTTGGGTCACTATCCATCATGTACCAAGGGAGGGAAGGAGGATTTGAAACTCACCTATATAAAGCTGCCAAGAGATGAATAAATGGTAATCATATTGTTATGCTCTCCAAATTTGCCCAAGCAACACCAGCAGAGTGTGACTTGGAGCTGGAGATAAAGAGGACTTTATTGTTGGCCACCCAACATCCTAGTCCACCACAGCATAGAGAGAGAGGAAGACTGCATCAGAGGCAGAGCTTGGAAGGCAACATCCTTGCATCGGGACCTAGAGCCATTAACTAGGGGCCCTTTGGCAAGTGGGTAAAATTTCTTCTCCATATCAAACGTTTAATAAGAAGAAGTCATCGAGCCATCGTTTGCATTATTATCATTTTGACTCTCTTTATAGCTTCTTTATATTTGTGTTTTAGTTTTAGTTTAACCAGAGCATACTTTAGCATATTGTTTCCATTAAATTTTATGCTTTTGAGCTCCCCCCACTTTCTGCGTGTTACCAATAGTTTAAAGAGTAGATTACACTCTTTAAGCTGGTGCGATTTCGTACACCCATGCGACTAATCTGCCACAACAGGATTGGCGACTCCAATGACGTGTTCCAAGTTTATATGGTTGTGCCATATTTTGCAGGGGACCATTTGTCTATGCTGGAGTGGAGTTGACAGTCCTCTGATCCATATTATAGTCCCTAGACTCACTGAAGTGACAGACTGAAGAAGGCAACTCCTAATATTTTTACTTGCAGGATTTTTTCACACAGTTTTTCCTCATAGAGGCACATTGCACGTGTTCAGCACTGACCTGCGTGCAGGAAGGTGCACCTTTCAAGGCTTTTTGTGCGCAAATTGCAGACTGAGATTTTTCTCCCTACATTCTGCATTTTTTTGCTTGTAAGTGTGCTGGGCATCCCCTAATGTATCTACCATCACTTGTGTTGATACCCCACAGCTTCTGAGAACTCACTTTTTGCTACTTTTTGTAGGCATAGAGTTAGTTTTCATTTAAGTTGGTTTTTTGCAAAAAAGTCTTCACGTAGTTTAAGTAGGGGTTGAATTAACCATTTCTTTCTGAACAATTTTTTTTTTAGCAAATTCTGGTATGCACACTTAGTTTAACTAGTCCAAGTAAGTGGCCCAAAACCACACATGCATAAGCTAGGGTAGAAATTGTTTAGCTTAAATTCAATTTTTTCATTTAGGAAATTGCTGGACTAGGTTTGAATCGCCGATTAGAGCAAGTAATCTCTATTGCCTTTGCACCATTTGGTGACCCTAGGAAAGCATATGAACGCTCTGCATTTTTGATTCACCATCTCCCTTTAGTTAGTCACATAGATTAACTAGGAAGATTTGGAAGCGGTCCCTTATCCGCGAATGTTTTCCATTTGAGCAAAGAACAATGTCACATAGTTTAACTAGGGGACTTCTATAAGGGATCATCGATATCCATATGTTCAAACTATGATATTGTTCACCATACGCTCACACACACTCACCCACTAAGAAAAGAAAGCCACCTAAAACTAACCTAAAACAACTCACTAAATTCTCCCCACAGGGGCCAAAAAAGAATTTATAGATTAAGTTAGGATAAAGGGGGTAGGCATCCAATAAGTCGCCTTGATCACACTTCACATTGAAACATAGAAGTTGTGTATTTAGGGAGCTTTAAAATCCACCTATCAGCCCATGGAAAATAAAACTCGAGCATGACAGAGACCCGATTCAGAGGGGGTTAGGCTTAGGCGCAGTGCGTGCGGTATCAGTTGGGGCTACCTGACCTGGTTGATACTCGGTATTGTTAGATGAATACCAAGAAGCCCAAGACTCGAATGCTCATGTGGGACGGTGGTTCTTAGTGGCCAAAAACTAGGGCATCCTTTACCCTATAGGTGACGGTGCAGGCAAGCACCAGACCCTTTACCCTTACCTTGGTGGATTCCCTTCGGCTGACTGGGGGTGTCACTAGCTCTTACGGGATGTTGTGCCAGCAGTCGCAAGAAATATTCTCAAGGCTTAGTTACTTTTGAGTGTGTGAGGACGTAATAGGTATTCTAGGATTTTTATTATCATGAAAATAAACAAAACCATCTTTTTTGCTTAATTGATCACATAGATTAAGTTAAAGGGAAAATTCATTTCATTTTCACTTTGTTTTATGTACGTGGCCATAAATTTTTTGCGATCATAGACTCGATCCCCTCAAATTTTTCCAAAACCTAACCTAGTCGACACTCAAATAGTCCCAATGAAACCTCGTCAATCCAGGCATCTTTTGGACCTCCCCCCATTACCGGGAGGGGTTCCAGGTCGTCCACCATTTAGGCATCAAAGACGGAACATTTCCATCGTCGTTGGTTCATCCTTCCTTCGAGAAAACTTAGTTGGGAACCCTAGTCAGTCTCCCAATGCCATAGATCACACCACTCCCCCCTCATCCCCTAGGGGGCAGAGAAGCGCATCCCATACAGGAAGCCAGCTGAATTCAAAACAGGGTACGTCACAGACCAACCCTTATTCTAACCAGAACTTCATGTATTCACCTCCTAGTCACCCTTCTTAGCCACGTTGAATATACTTGATTTAACCAAGCTCACAAATGACCCCATTGCACCCGATCCCAATTAGCCTCCCATGCCCACGAAGCTCCCTTTGGACATACCAAAATTCAAAGGTAAGAAGGCAGAAGACCCAGGTAATCATGTAATGACCTTTCACCTATGGTGCTCATTGAATAGCATCAATGACAATACTATTCGGTTGAGTTTATTTCAACGCACTCTTACGGGAGTGGCCGCGAAATGGTACATGGAGCAACCACCTACTTCACATGGAACCTTTAGCGTCCTCTCTACCGCGTTCCTCACCTAATTTTAGTTTCCCATTCACCACAATTTGGGAATGGAATTACTAACTCATTTCAGACAATCCCCCTCCATCCATATCTCAGACCATCTCCATGAATGGAGGCGACATCGCAGTTTATGGAAAGCTAAACTTGACGGCCGAGTCCTTTTAGATTTATTCTTGAAAACTCTGACGACAGAGATTTCAAAGGATGTGGCACAATGCAACCCCACATCTAAAGAAGACACAATCAATAAAGCTCAGTATCTTGAACTGATCTATACACAGTCAAGATACATCTACAATATCCTACCTAACGCCCCCTGCCTGCAAACTTATCAAGAATTTCCAGTGCATATAACTTTGTAGATAGAATAATTGGGTCAATGACGTAAGGGTACCTAGGCAGCAACAGTCAAAATCCTGGTTACACACATAGTTCTACCTAGAATATGTCTCAACCAAGATTTCAAAGTCATCATGTGCCGCAGCAAAATTTGACTACTAGGGCGCAAGAATATCACCAAGGAGGAACTTATCCTCCGGCTGAGGGGAACCAGTACGCAGGAATAAACACTAATGGAAGAGCTCCCCCCTAACATCCAAGTGAAAACATGGGACGGCATTATGCTCAGTCCCAAGCACATGACCCACCTACGCAAACCAATGCACAGGTGAACTTTGTGCAGCCATCCCAAAATCAACCACACCAGTATGATCAGGATAACTACCCTCCTAACGTGGTTAAGAAAAAGACAAAAAACAAGCCCAAAGGGAACCCTGGATAGGGGGGAGGCAACCAACAGTGCCCACTGTGATCCCAAGCTGGAGGCAACTCCAACTGGAATCAGAACCAGGAGCCAAGAAATTCCCAAAGGCAAGGAAAAATGCCACCTCTACGAAACAAACCATTCTTGTTCAATATGTGGTGAGTACGGGCACTATACTCACCACTGTCCTGAACTTCCTGAGCTTAAAAATCTACAGAGTAACCGAGGACAAGGAGGGTCTCCCCAGAAAACTGTGGTGATGCAAGAACCTTCCCCCCATCAAGGGACGGTTAGCGCACAGCAGTAGAAGCCAGACGATTCTGGGAAAAACAACCATGAGATCTACATGAATGGGGAATAAATATTTTTCCAGACTCGGAATCGCAGCTATGACACCCAACCAGACACCAATACATCAGGGGCTAGTACTAGTGAGCCGATTGCACCTTTGACAATTCCAAATATTCCTACGGAAATATTGCCAAAAATGGTAAAAGGGCCTAATAGGCGAGCAGGTAACTACTCCAAAGAGGCCCATAATTATAGCATCGTGGATGATTTAGCTCAATCACTTGCTACTATGTCTGCATTGGAAGTACTGCAGTCGTGCCCCAAGCAACGGAAAGCCCTTATTTCCATGTTAGGCGCTATCGACCCTGCCGATACAAGCATGATGGCTTTTGACTTAGACAAAGACACCCCTAGGCTTCCCTCCATGGTCACCTTCCAGATACCAGTATCGGTACAGAATATCACTATTCATCGATGTGTCATTGACGAGGGTGCATCGACATGCATCATGTAAAAAAATGTGTGGCAAAAGTTAGGATCCCCCGAACTCAAACCTTTTGTCATCACGCTCAGAGCATATGACGGTCATCCCTCGACTCCCGTCTGCCTCTACCAAAATGTACCTCTCTTCTTAGCTGGTAATATGGTCCACATAGATATTGAAGTCTTGGATGCTCACTTGGATTACAACATACTCCTCGGGTAGAGTTACATGTATGCCATGTGTACTATAACATCCTTCGTCTTCCGCATCATGATGTTCTCCCACGAAGATCGAATCATTACGATAGACCAGCTGACACACAGTGAAAAGTGTCCCCTAACCAACACGGATGTAATTCTACCCTACGTAGATACAATCGCAGATGGTCTTTCACGAAACAAAGAATACTAACCATCGTCCATCCTAGGGTCATTCCTAAGAGATCCTCCTATTATCCTGAGGTATCGTCCAATGCCACAAGGGCCTCGGTGTGCATGATGTCCACATCAAACACCGAGGTTAGTCAGGACATGGACTCAAGTAGTAACAACATCGAGGCATCGGCCATAGCAGCCTCTCTATCCTACGCCGCCTCCCAAACCCCTTTTCTCTACCCTCCAGTTGGCTTCATCTCCCAGCAGGTTTTGGAAACATTGGTGTTACCCAACATATCATTGGCATTCCTAGTTTGGTACCTCATTCCCCCTTCTAGAACAGGAGCCACCAACGTTAGTGCCATAGGGTTAAAGCCCCTCAGTCTCGAGGACCCCCAACCTACCCAAGAAACGGTTGAAACTGCCCCCGTAAGGGAAGTTCCCATTGCAAAACTGGTTATCACAGCCAAGAAAACCACAAAAAGAGGAAAGAAAGTAGTGACCCCCACCATGCAAAGGGATTCATCAGCCTGCACTATATGTGATGTCATAGGACACCCTACCCACATATTTCTGGAGTTGGACGAGTTAAAACCACTCCTTGGCTCCGAAGCAGACATCTCGACACCGCGTTCCAGAAAAAAGGAACCTGCCGCAAAAAGTAAAGGAAAACAACTGTGTACTAATCATGCATGTGCTCTCTGTGACACCTATGAGCATTATACCCACCATTGTCCAGAAATACCATGATATAGGGATGCCTTACATGCGATCGAGAGATCCTATCAAGAGGATCCCTCCCTCTAGTCTATCAATGCCGAGCCACGTACCATCCTATACTTACAAGAGGAACATAAATTTGTAGAATGGCCCCCAGTAATGACCATTATATGTTGTATTCTATGTGATGAACATGGCCACTACCCCGAAGGGTGTGCCGCATTGGAGCTCATTCACAGATGGTATCCAATCGAAAGGGTTTACTACGTGGGGCTACGAGTAGTGCAATTCACATGCTTGTTATGTGCCGACAATCACCTTTTGGAGGATTTTCACTACATACCTTTCTTCTGGCTAGCCCTTGCTAGCCTCCGCTCAGCCATAGTTCGCCTTTCCCGAGAAGGCGATATGGATGCCGAGTCCATAGGTAGCTCCATGACCCAAGCAGAAGAGATGAGCAGGTCCATCATGTTCTTTTCAGCTGAAGAATGGCCTAGCAGGGAACCCCTAATTATCCCCAACGACACTTCACAGCAACAACCAGTGTGTATGTTATGCAAAAATACATACCATATAGTCATCCATTGCCTTGATTTAGCAGCCTTCCGGTGCTAGTTCCCCATTAGAACTCGAACTGAACCAGATGGAACCTTCATATCAAGGATATTTTTCTTGATATGTCAAGGTAATCATTACGAGTGACATTGTACTTATGCCTCACAGATATGTCCCACTATCGACATGATTAATGCCATAGAAAAGAGATAGGACGATCTCCAGGAATGGCATAAAAGATACATCATCGGCTCAACGTCCCCACCACTGCAATGGTCTGTCAAGCCTGATAAGACCGCACACCAAACACGTGTACCCCAGGAAAATCCTAGGATAACATGCGGCCTATGTGATTTGAATGATCACTGAGTCAACCAATGCAGAGAACTCAAGCCCCTTTTAAACAGTCTCCGCATAGTCTCATATCTCCCTCAGAAACTTCTCTCCAATCAAGATAAAAACACATGCACTTATTTCCGAATTTTCTCACACTTTCATCATATGTTTAAGTGTGCGCATCTCCCCAAGCTGAGATTAGCTCGAGCGACATTAAGTCTACCATCCACCAAAGAGGAAGACAAGTTTAAACCAATGACGCAGAAATGGAAGTAGAAGACAACCCCTTCTACGACCGACCCTTTCCATGCGTCTACATCAGGGACAACAAGTAGTGTAGAATCTCACACTATCTACTCTGTCAACACTGTGGTACCATGCACCATTTTCACTAGTCAAGATCATGCACCAGAGGTATGCCTACTGCTAAAAACATTCCGGAAACTGTGATAAGAACAAATTCCACCTACCGAAAATTGACTACCCTGGCAGGAGACCCGACTTTATGCTCAAACATGACTCGATTACCAAGATCCTTCCCCCGTCGCATGCCAGTGACACAATTCACCACATACGACTTGTATCATTGCATGCCCAAGACAGGATTCCAACTACCCCCCTGCCCCAATATTTCCATTTTATTCCTGTCGCAAAAGACCAAGGTACCTTACACTTTTGCATTGATTTCCGCAAGATCCCAATCTTGCACGCCACCATCGAACTCCTTGATGACACCCAACCTCTAGAAAAATGCCTAGTACAACTAGAGCTAGTTGACGAAAGTCGGTGACAATCACTGCAACACAATGAGGCCCATAAGAAAAGGGTGAAAGCATCATTCGACTGCCACATCACCCCTCTCTCATTTACCGAGGGAGAGTTAGTACTTCGCTACAATGTCGTAAAATAGGCCTTAGGGCCAGGAAAATTTGAAACCTTGTGGAAAGGACCCTATATCATCAAACATTTCCTTCGATAGGGGGCATACATCTTGACAGAACCAGACGAGACCTACCTCACTAACCTTGTCAACAACCTTTACCTCAAGAAGTTCTACCCATAAGGGCCCCAGTGGCCCTTTTCCCCTAGAGTTAGAGTACACAGGCACCCATCAGTATAGAGAAAAACATTAAAACAGACAAAAAACCCAAGTTTTTCCGTCACCCTAGCCTTTGCGGGTCTGTTTTCTTCACAAGCGCGCCCTTGTATGCAAAAAGGAGGGAACAACGTGCCCTTATGGGCCTGTCCCTCAGAAATGTGCACAAGGGGGGCGCCTCTTTGCCTAGATCACCTGCGCAATCTAGGGAAAAAAGTTCCTTTGAGCCCCAACACTATTCAACTGAAAAAATTGAAATGCAGGACGTCATGAAAGTTACCTTGGCATAATATCGCTAATCCCTGGTACACGGGATGACCGCAACGGAAAGAAAGGCTCTGCAATCACCTTTGATCTCCCAAAACTTAGCAAGTAAAAATGAATAGGATTAGGGATATAATCCCATATTTATTGCCCTTTTCTAGAACTTCAGAGGTCCATAACAAGAGATCAGAAGGTCCATTCCGAAAACCGTAAGTTGCACCATCATCAGTATGCCATGACGAACGAAAGCGATGCCACACATTCACTTTCTAGGAAAAATAAATTTTCAGCACTGGAAGGTATGCACCCTCCCATATTCCTTTCCAAAGTTCATGTATTTTAATAATATTTGATGAAAAGAAGATGCTTTCACTTGATGTAGTTGTTTTTGCAGGAAGAACCTGCAAACCGTTCACAACACCATCCACTGAAAGTTCCGAAGCAGGTATCATTCTACCCTCAGCATGATAGAGTCCCAGAAAAATTTGCATATCCTGACATCATTTCTCCATTAGAAATAAACCATAGGATCCTCATACCTCACCATGTTTATCATCAGCTCACCCTACATATGATAAACGTCTGTGTTGGTTGGTATAGCCTCCCCTCCATGGCGCTCGTCACCCAAAGTAGACCATATATCACAGCACAAGTGACGCCATGGCCATACCATTTTAGTCTGAGAAGCACCTGATGCCCATCCATCTATCATGCATAAGGTCAAGTTTTCCATTCAAACTCAAAACCCCCTTCCCAGATGACGAGGTTGTACAAGCAGATCAAAAGCGCACCTCTGCGCATCGCATTTGGCCCACCATACCCATCAGCATAATCCCATCTACATCGCAAAGAGTTAGAAAATCCCGCACATGAGACCAACCAATGGGACCCTACTCCTCAAAGAAACACAATCTTCACACCTTCTGAGTGACCACATGTTTCTGGGTACTCGTCTCTGTGTTTTGTACAAACCAAACCTCATTATTTTATTCTTTTGGTAAGTGCACAAATACCGCAAACGATTCCATTTGCCACTTCGCCCTCATATTTCACCTTTTCTCCCATGGCAGTAGCCCCTCATTCCCCTTGGTTGAAGTATTTCACCCCCATGCATGCATCATCACGACATTCATAGTTAGTTCACACCCACCCTGGAGGTCCTACCGACTCCAGGGATTTTCCCTTCAGAAATAACTATGACTGACGCTAAGCTGCTAAAGTATACTTCGACCTGAGGCCACTGAATCCCCATCATCCATTTTCAGTCACCTCTCACCAACATGCCTATGTTAAACCCATCACACCTAGGTCCCCAAACCCTCAGGTCGGCAACCCATGGTTCAGTTAAGGCTTCCTTTTTGTTGACCTCGACATCTCTTTTCCAAAAAGGAAGCGGTACCTTGGATTACCCCTCCCCATGCAATGGGGTATCCTCGAGTGGCACTATGGGAGACATCATTGTCCACGGATGTCATCGATCCTCCTAAAATTCAACTACAACAAAATATTTCATGTCATGATGGTATCGTACCTTACAACCATTTCACTTTGATCAGACCCATCGAAGACCCGTGCCTCCATAAGCATCTCTGACAACAATGCCTACACGGGAAGGTCCCAACTAGTACATATGCATACATTGCGCAGTGAGATGCCATACCAAGATTATGCATATGGGTACCACTTTCCACCTATCTTCAAATAAAAATTCCCCTGAGGGCGTCAGCAGTCGTCGTTAAAAACCATCAGCATCACTACCACAGTAGTGGCACAGACAGCATATGTAGCTGTTAATTTTGGTTAACTAGCCATAGCATCACGAGCATGGGACATTCCCACCTCGTTGAAATTTTGTATATATGTTGTATATTTTTTTTGCTTGCAGGGGGTCCCTTAGGCCATGGTTATCTAAGAAATAGTGTAAGGTGTTTTCAATTCCAAAATTCACGCAGGCCTCTCTCTCTCTCTGCGTACAATACAGAAAAGAAACTATAATGTATTTCTACTATACAGTTCTTTGTAGACCTCAGAAATTAGGGGGAAACTATTAACACTGGAAAATTGTACAGTAGAAGACGACATCAATTAATGTCAAGCCTAAGGATTTACAGGGTAGGAACACATTATGGAATCAAGAAGTATTTAAAATCTCTAAGGTTTTGAGAAAATAAGATTTGAACTAGTCATAAATGCTGAATTGCATGCTTTATCCTTTGAGAAGAGCGCCTTTTGTGTGCCTTTTTTCCCGATAAGCATGCATTCCTAGAAATAGCAAAAAGTCACTTTCCGGGACCACAGCAAGCAAAGGACAGTTACTCCTTATATGAAGCCGCCTAAGGACAGCCACCAGCGCCTCCTTAGACACTATGTGAGCACACAAAGGAATATTTGGAGCACACAATGGAATCATACCTCTCCCTTGGGTCACTATCCATCATGTACCAAGGAAGGGAAGGAGGATTTGAAACTCACCTATATAAAGCCACCAAGAGATGAAGAAATGGTGATCACACTGTTATGTTGGCCAAATTTTCCCAAGCAACACCAGCAGTGTGTGACTTGGAGCTGGAGCTAAAGAGGACTCGATCATTGGCCACCCAACATCTTAGTCCACCACAGCATAGAGAGAGAGGGAGACTGCATAAAAGGTAGAGCTTGGAAGGCAACATCCTTGCATCGAGACCTAGAGCCATTACCTAGGGGCCCTTTGGAAAGTGGGTAAAATTTCTTCTCCATATCAAACGTTTAATAAGAAGAGGCCGTCGAGCCATCGTTTGCATTATTATCATTTTGACTCTCTTTATAGCTTCTGTATATTTGTGTTTTAGTTTTAGTTTAACCAGAACATACTTTAGCATACTGTTTCCATTAAATTTTATGCTTTTGAGCTCCCCCCACTTTCTGCCTGTTACCAATAGTTTAAAGAGTAGACCACACTCTTTAAGCTGGTGCGATTTGGTACACCCGTGCGACTAATCCACCACAACAGTGAGGGTGGGATTTGGGGGAGATATTATGCAAAACACATAAGGTGGGGGCCCAGTGATATTTTTTGCATACTACCCCCCCAACCCTTACCCTCACCCTCATATTTATATTTTCCATAATATTCACCCCCACCCTTACTTTCATATTTATCTTTTTCATAATTTCTTCCCCAATCCACACCCCCACACTCATACTAATAATAATAATTATAACGATTATTTAATTTTAAGGTCATGACAAATCCATACACCAAATTATATCTTCCACCACCCCTATCATCACTCTCATAAAATATGGTATTCATAATGTCTCCCTAAACTCCCACCCTCATCCTTACCCTCATAAAACATAAATATTATGGTGAGGGTGAGGGTGAGATTTGAGGGAGATATTATGAAAAAACACATAATGTGGGTGTTGGGAGATATGTTTTGCATAATAAACCCCCGTGATACACCTACCTTTACCCTAACCCTCATATTTATGTTTTTCATAATATCTTCCCACACCCTCACCCTCACCCTCATATTTATACTTTGCATAATATGTCCCCCATCCCCACCCTTATATTTATGTTTTGCATAATATATTGACCAAGCCCCACCCTTATAATAATAGTAAAATAATAATAACAATAATTTAATTTTAAGGACGTGGAAAATCCATACACCAAATTGTTGTATGAAACCCCTTTATTATAGGATATGTGACCCACATTTGCATATAAATTTCATTTCTAAAGTATAAAATGTATATATAATCTATGCACTTAGATTTGAACTTGTGTGACCTCTTGGGAAGAAGCACATATTTTTAAGCACTAAACGCACTCAAATATTGCATAATATCTCCTTCCACTCTCCACCCTCATCCACACTCTTATAAACTTTGAATTTTTTAAAATTGATTTCACTTGTTAAACTTGTAATTACTCTAAAAAAGGAAATTACAAGTGGAATAAATCAAACCTAATTCAATATCATACAATTTCAATGTAATACATGAATAAATTATCATCATAGCATGATTGTAATAACAATGGTTAGAGGGAGGTCAAACTAGAACCAGGGTTTCGTGTGAAATTTTGTGAATATGCTTAATTTTCAAATATTTTTATTTTAATTGTGTTAAAATTTTAAGTTAATGTAATTTTAGGGTATATTAAAATACTAGATAATAGTACAAATAATAAAAATACACATTATAATATGAATAAGAAATCTATATAAATTATAATACAAATAATAGATGTATAAATTTTATAATATATGGAAATTTTAAAATTATATATATCCCCATATAGGGTGGACAAACACAGAGGAGGGGAGGGGGGGGGGGGTGACTCCACCTCACCCCAGGCAATGAATGGGGGAGGCATGGCTATCACCTTCCCTCATTCAGGTGGGACATCGAACTTAAACCCACAACTAACCTAATTACAACATGAATTGTAGTGGAATGATTCCATACATAGTAGTTAATCCTTTAGTGAAGCATCTTGATGGTATATAAGGCACACTTAATATGGAAGCTAGTATTGTGAGGTTTAGTTGTTGTTTCTCTCAGTTAATTCTGCAAGTTTGAGGGCACTAAGGTTAGTTGAGTGAGGTTGGTTCACTAATCTGGTGGTGGCTTTCTATTTTCATTGGTTGAAGGACTAGGCCCTCTAGGACTAGCATCCCCCATTTTAATGTTGTTTGGGGATCCTTTAATGCACAAGAGAATTCATCTATTGGATCATTCTAGTAGTGAAATCATAAATGCTTGTTGCTGTTAAACTGACACTCAGGTATACACAATTGGATTCAATCATAGTTTTTTTCAAAGTCCCTTTGGTCAGTTTTTTCAAATTTTTTTTTTGTTAGCACGCATCAGGTGATTTTCTCATGTCGGGTCCTTGCAACTGGTTGGAGATTTTTCAATATTCTTATTTGTGTCTACCCTTGCATCTCTACTTTCTCGTATGTGCTATGATCCTAAGGATTTTAGCTCCTCTCCTGGTACTTATTTTTGGTTGTTTTGTTGAGGCTATTTCCATTGAGCTTGCCTTGGTATCCCTCTCACCCATCTTCTACAAATAGATTTCTAGTGCATTGTATCTCTCGTATTTCTCCCATGTTGTCTATTTTATTGTTTCTATCTTCCCGCAATATTGAGACAAATAGCTCGCTTGCGCTATGGGGCCAGCTCTATGAGATCCCTTGAAGGTTCTAGAGAATGCTCTCGAGCTTGGAATTCTACTTAGATTTACTAGCATTAGACCCCATTGATAGTGTAAGAGGAAATTCAGTTCGTTGAGGAAGAAGTGTTAACTAAATGAGAAGTTGTTTTAGAAGTTGAGGTCTTGGCCTCACTACATGATTGGATGCCTACTCCTGGGCATACTCGAGGTAGGAAGAATTAGTGTCTATTTACAATTGACATCTATTGGTGAATCAAATCACTTATGGGAAAGGTACTCTTGGAGAGAAATGAGATGAAGCAAGATGGTATGCTTGAATCAACTCATCAAGATTCAAATGGATCATAAAGACACGGGTGAGAGTCTTTCTCACATGGAAATGGAAATTTCTAGGCTCAATGAACTTGCTTCTATTATTGATATAGCTGACTAGGACCCTATTGACGAGTAAAATTGACTTGCCAACAGTAAGGGGATCTCCCCGGTATAAAATCCCAACTAGACTCTACATTGTTTGTTATAGGGATCCTATCCAAAATGTGGGCTCGATTGCCATTACACTTGGTGAGATATGTGTCCTTTCTCAGATAGAGAGGGGATTCAAAATCATGAGAATGTACAATTTCTGGATGAAGCAAAGTCAATGGTTGATGGATACCGTGCAAATGAAACACCACGAATAGTAAAGCGAAATTTAAAGCATGCAACCCATGAAGAGTGTTGTTATCAAAACTTTGTTAGGGCCATACTAACAGAGGCTCACTTGAACATAAGAGAAACAATTCGTGATGATCAAATGTCCTTCAGTTACCTAAGCATACTTCATAAGAGATTTAGGTACATATCAACAAGCTAGGTCAGTAACATATCCCTACATTAAACCATCATACATCATCCACATATCAAAAGAGATCAAACATATAAACAATGTATGAACAAAAATATAGACTGGTTTGTTTTGAATAGTATCAAACATTCAAAATAACTATATTCATGGTGTCAATATACGAAAGCCTCCATTAGATCCAATAGTGAGATAAAAAACATTCATTTATATTCATTCCCGAAACATACATTCAATGCTATACAATTATATCTCTCTCTCCTTTTGGGGTCCAAAAAAAGGTCCTTACAATCTCTCCTGAGGGAGTACATATAGAAAAAAAATGACTTTTGGGATACCCTATCTCTTCGACTCCCTAATTTTTGGGACGAACTGCGACTTGGGAGAAACTATGACCTGTAACCTGATTAGGGTCGCAACCTACGACCTGCGACTTGACATCATCTGCGACCTATTTTTCCAATTACTTTCATGGGAGAAGCTTCATGATAGAGAGGGTTGGGGTTTCCACCTGTTTCCAATCCTTGAGATAGGTTTTCCAGGCTTGATATTCCGTGGCTATTGGGGTGAGTTGAGTCATGTCCTCACCGAGTCTATACAAGAACTCAAGTGCATTCAGAACTAGCGTGCACTTCTTTGAGTTGATTTGATTGTACAACGAAGCCAGCTTGGTGTAGATCCTTACTGATTTGACAACATATTGTACGATATTTTCCCTGGAAGCTGGGAGGTCCTTTGAGATGGTCGCTTGTCTGATCGGATCTAGAAATGACTGAATATCTTACAATACTTATTCTTGTGCCTTATTTTTGGGTCAAGGTACCCATGGAAGGTATGTGATGTAGTTCTGCCATCGAGTTGATACCACTGATGAGATGCTCATATGCGGTCATTACCTTGTCTACATCCTTTGCGAGTTTATCCCTAGATTGTAGTTTCATTCGCATCTGTATGTTTTCATTCTGGGTGTGAATCCAATCCTTCTTTGTTAGAGTGGCAGGGGCCTGCGAGTATCTCTCTGACCATTCCAAGATGTTGCCAAGCGTTGTGCAGGCCTCTTTTAGCTGGGCAAAATTATTCCTTATTTTTTCTTGGACCTCTGCCAAGGGTGCGACTGTTTGCCTCAACCTCATCATTTCTTCATAGACTTGTACCATGGTCCTACCCATGATGTCTAGCTCTCCTTGGATGGCGGTTTGTAGTCCACTGGCTTGGGTGAGTGCAATCTAGAGCGCTTGATTTTCGATTTCCAAGGCATTCTTTTCCTCTTCTTCTTGAGTGGCCCTCTTCTCAAATATACAGAGCCTGTTTTGTAGTAATAAGATCTCTCTGCTCATTTTGCTGACGTTTTCTTCTGGGGCAGCTACGAAAGAGGTTCTGATGGATTCTATAATTATGGGGTTTGTCCTGGTGTCCAGGACTATGTCCTTTTTAGTGGTTACTACAAGAGGCTCGGCTGGGTTTCGGGCAGGAAATTTTAACCTCTCCTGCCTAATATTATAAGTGTACTGATCATAATAGAACCTCATTAGATCCAGTACATCATCCTCTTGTTTCCATGAGATACCAAGTTCTGAGAATAGGAAGTGCCCTCCTATCATGGGAGTTGTTGGGGGCATGTCGATAGGTGGTAGGTATGCTCGTATCCCTATTTGTAAGGGTTGTTACCTGCTTCCCTCTGCCTCCTTGGCTGTTTCTTCCCACTGTTTTCTGGCTTCCTCTTCCTTTATTCTTTCCTCTTCTTCTTATCTGTCTTATTTTCTTTTATGTTCCTCTCTCCACTGCTTTTCCCTCTCTTCTTCTTCATGTTGTTTCTTTTGTTCTTCTTCTTCCTATTCCCTTCGACTCTCTTCTTCTTGCCGCTATGCCAGAGTGTCTTTGGTCTTCTTAAGCTCTTCTTCACTTTGTTTTTCCCGGAATTTCATTGTTTCTTGGTATCTTTCTCTCCCTTTCCTTGTGTATTCTCTAGAGGTTTATCGCTCGAGGTGTTCTTGGGTTTCTTGGACTGAGAAATAGATTCTCCTCCCATCGGTATTTTCCACTTCATGGCATCAGCGCTATCCTACAGAGTATGGTTGTCTTGAGGCTTTTATCCTTGGTTTCCATCTAAATAAAATTCCTCTTTCGAGGCTGCCTCCCTGAGTGTGTTATACCAGTTCCTCACTTCATCCTCCAAGGCAGTCTTTGTGTGCTGATATGTCCATTTAAACTTACCTGCTTGCAGTGCGCGGGGATGATCCTCTCTGGGTCAAAGGACCAGAAATCCAAACTCACGAAATGGAAACCCCTTATGTTTTCAGCTTCCACCTCTACTTCCTTGAAGTATTTGACTGTGTAGGCACTAATGGTGAGTGGGAGGGTAGGCCATGGTTTATTATTACCCTTACTCAGTGTTTTGGAAAAACTTCTCGTCATCTGGTAGCATAATTCTTGCAACAAAAACTTATTTGTAACAAATTTTGCTAGTGCATGGGGCTGCTTGAAATATCCAAAGACCCTGATGAAGGTGCCTTCATTGATGGGAAACCAATGGGCTACCTCGATGATGCTTTCCATGGCTCTTCTGGACATGTAAGGTGGATATTCCCTGAAGAGATGATGGTGCAATGCGGTAATGAGATTTTATGAGATTATATCGATGTCCTGCTTGTATTTCAATGTCCCAGAAAATATTTAAGTCCTTATGAATCGAGCCACCGGTGAATGCATTAAAATTATGCGCCCAATTATAAAAGTTGCATCGCAAGCATAATGCATCTAAAAGGTAGGATGCCATATAGAACTTTGATGCTACCCCTTCTTCCGGTACCTGTGCTGCTGAAATATTTTCCCTTAGAGCTGATATTAATAGATGGGCCCAATTGAAATGAGTCCCATAGGTGGTATCTACATACATGAGAGGGACCCATGCTACGTTGAGGTAGTGGCATCCATCCTGCCATACATCCAACACATCATGGTCACGACCAACCTATACACTTTCCTCATAGCCTTGGTCTTATATTCTTGATCTTTCTTCCCCTTGAATTTTTCGAGGTCTTCGCACGAGCTCCTCCACCACGCATTGAAATATTCTTCTTTTCTTGGGAGTGAATAATATACTTTGGCATCCCTTGGGGATAGTTTGGCAAAGAATTTTCCAGTGTGGTCTTGGATTACCAAGTGCTTTGAGTCCACCTTTTGAAGGATCCATTCGATCACTTCCACACATGGGAATATTGGAGGGTGGGAAGACACATAGTGCATTTTGTATCTCTTCGCCTGTATGTATACATGTCGGTCTACAAGGTCCTTTGAGAATTCCTTATTTGTGAACTCTTGGTAATTTTCATACCAGGACATATTTTCTCCTTTTCCAAAAATATAGGTTGTGTCTTCATAGATCTAAGTTGCTGATGGAGGCTCATCACCCTCTAGTGGATCTACTTCTGGGCTCTTATGTTGTCTGCGAACTACTGGGGGGCCCATGTCACTTGAGTCTGAAGAGATAGAGATGCACTGGAGCTCAAATTCAATATTGCCTGGCATATTAAAAAAAAGTCCCACGATAAGACGATGACATGGAGACAAGTAGGGATTGACTAAACCAACTAGTGTCCTGGCCAGTTCGAGAGGCTAAGTGATCAGCAGGATAGGTTGCACCAGAGAGCTTTAGGTCACTGCGAACTGTATCAGTCACAAAGGATTCGATTTGTAAGGGATGTGACTTGGTGACCTAGTCCTGAGGTCGTAGGGTTGCATTTGTGTGAAAGATCAGACCTTCGCAACTTTGCGACTTGGTGACTTGGAGACTAGGTCGTAAGGTCACGAGGTCGCGAGGTTGAAATCTTGCAAGTTTTCATTAGGTATTTTCTGGGCGAAAGTAGACCAATGCGAACTACGAGGGACATGGGGAAAAAATCAAAGAAAAGGAATGGGATCAAGCTTGAAGGGATCATAGGAGGTTTAGGAATGGATCTCTAAGGTAGTAGAGGGTAGCAAGAGGGGCCAGAGTTGGTCTGGGCATGATGAGATGAGGAGGAGAGAAAAGGAGCCTTAGAGGGGAGAATGGCCTAAGGAAAGGGGATACTGTTGATAGGAATCTATGATGTTTAATAGCCTAGCTAGGGGAGCAGGGTTAGGTAGGGTCAACAATCAAAAGAAACAATAAATGTAGGAGGCTTCAACAACTTTCCTGGAAGAAAACACACTCCGGTTGGTCTGTTAGACACTTTTTGAACTCCGTCATGCTGGTCGAATGCGACCTACATGACCCTTGTATATATAAAGGGGTCGCATATGCATGCCTTAATGGCGGTCGCAAGGTCACATGGGAGGTTATTTGCATACATTTGTGACCTTGTGACCTTGCAACCTGGTGACTTGGGGGGTTGTTGGGTCACAAGGTCAAATGGTTGCAAAGGTAAGATTCTGAAACAGTTTGAAACCTAACGACCTAGCGACCTGTCGACCTTGGCTAGGTCACAAAAGGTCAAAGATTGAGGGAAGTGAGACTTTGAGACTTTACATAGAAGAAATCACCTAAAGCCAGTTTTTGATCTGAGATCACCTATTTGGGGTGGACCCTTGAGGCCTAGGGTCGATGCTGGGTAATGAGCATGTCTTCATCAAAAGTAATAAGGGCTTTGAAGTTTCATACTAATGCCAAATTTGGGAGGGTGTTGTAGCAACTACAACAATTGGAAATTCACTGGTAGAACCCTGAATATATGCTCACACTTAATTTCATGGGGCGTGGGGGGGCTTAGCGGGGCTTAGCGGGCTCTTCTTTCCACTTCTGTGGGTTCCACTGGCCTCCTCTTCCTTTGTGCATTTACCTTCCTCGATTGCACTACTCAAATTTTTGTTCACTGTGTTTTGTTTCCAAATAATGAGTGAAAGGGGTTGGAGTAACATCATGGGCTTCAATGGATTCAGTCTAATTTATTTTTCTCTTGTGTTACTCCGCTGCCAGTGAGCTCAAAGAGCCCTGATAGAGTCACTGCCTAGGAGTCATGAATGTTTCTCCACTGTGAGCAAGCCTAGACAGTACCCTGGCGGAGTCGTTGCATTGCCTCTCCACACAAGAAGCCTTTATGAATCTGTTACCCTTATTTCGTGTGCTAATAGCACTTATTTGTATGTGCTAAAGGTACTTATTTGTATGTGCCAAAGGCACTTTTTTGTAAGTGGAAAATATTGTCTGGGCGGATGAGGTATCCTGAATTATGTTACTTGAAAGATAAGTTTCTCCTGGTCTTTATTGAGAGACCTTTTTAGTTTTCTTGAATGCCCTTTCGCCGTTAGAGATTATCCCTTTCCCCTTTCATCTAGTCACCTATTCCATCAATAAATTTCAACATAGATTTTCGAGTTGATGCATAGGATCGACTACTTGCACTAGAGTCCTTTGACTTGGTTGAGTTCCTTCCACAAAGTGGTTTTCCGAGACAGACTTAGGCCACTCATGTTTCAGGGATGATACTTTGCAGGCAGAGATTCAGGTGCAACTAGCCTACTGAGTAACTACTGCATCGATCCTTATAACTGAGGCATTGAAAGGTGAAATTCCGAGGCCTTTCTCAAGGCAAGTCATTTATTGGAAACAACCAAAATAAACAAATAAAACATGAAAAATGTGATAAAGCAAAGAAAATAATACTATGATACAGAGTGAGGAGAAATCCCAAGGGCTCTTAGGTGAAGTAATGTTTAAGGTCGTGGTCATTCATCGAGAGGATCTCAATCCTCCCTTCTAAGGTTTGAAGTTTGTACGTGTATGGGCCAACCTTTTCTTTGATCTGGAATGGTCCTGTCCATAAGGCTTGTAATTTAGTATGCTTTCCCCTGTCCTCATGAGCCTTGTCCCATTTGAGGACAAGATCACCAATTTTCAACACCTTGTTCCCGACGGATTTTTTGTCAATCCATCGTTTGATTCGGCTTTGGTGAATGGTGGATTTTTCCCTGCCTTTTATTCTTTCCTCCTCTAGTTTCAACAGGGTGTCCATGCGGGATTGCAAGGTAGAACATGGGGTGCAATGTGTTTCCTTGGATAACTGAATGGCAGGAAGAGAAATATTTGGGGGAAGGATGGCTTCTTTCTCGTAGACCAGGAAGAATGGGGAGGTTCCTAGAGAGGGTTTGGGTGTAACCCGATCATCCCAGAGAGCATTGCTAAGTGCATTGTGCCAATTTTTATGTTGGGATAACAACGTTTTCTTGATGATCTGGATTAGGTTCTTATTTGTTGACTCGACTAACCCATTCCCCTGCGGGTAGTAATTGGTAGAAAGTTTCAAAACAATACCATTTTCTAAAGCAAACTCATACAGCTTAAATGATGAAAAATATGTAGCATTATCAAAGATGAGAGAGGTTGGAACACTCAATCTGGTCATGGTGTACTGAGTAATTAAAGTCATTACCTCCTGGTCATTGATCTGGCATAATGGTATTGCCTCAACCCACCTTGTGAAATAATCTGTGGCTATGAGGATATATCGATGCTGCTTTGAAGAGTGTGGTAATATCTCTCCAATAACATCGAAGCCCCACTGTTGGAATGGTTCTTCTATTGTGAAGAACTGTAGTGGAGTAGATGACTGAGATTCTCTACTGGAAAAATTTTGGCATGAGGGGAACTTTCGAACATAGACACGAGCATATTTGAACAGAGTGGGCCAATAAAAACTGGCCCACATGACCTTGTGAGCTGTAACATCTCCTGCATAATGCCCCCTGGATGGGCCATCATGTAGTTATTTTAGGACTTTTTGGGACTCGTTAGGTTCCAAGCAGCGCTGCAAGACACCATTGTGATGTTTGCAGAGCAACTTGCCTTGTAACATCTGATAGGATGCAGCCTTTAGCCTTATGTCTTGTTTCTTCTTGGCCTTCAAGGTTGGCTCCAAGGTACCGCTATCGAGATATTGCAAGAGATCTGTGTACCATGATGGGGCATCTTGTGGGAACGCGCCGTCGATTTGGTACATGTCTATTTCATGTTAACAACAGTCCTCATCATTTTTCTATGGTTCGGCAGCTTCAACATCCATCCGACACAACCCTTGCCCTTTAATCGTGTGTGAGGGCTTTAATTATAGGTAATATTCGTGAAGACATGCCATCTAGTTGCCTCGTCGCTCACCCAGCTCCTTCTGCAAAAATAGCGAGCGGACTGCTGGATGACGTACAAACACTGTGACATGGTTCTTCAAAATATATGGTCTAAAATGCTTTATTGCCTTATATACTGCATATGCCTACTTTTCGATGTCTGGATAGTTCAACTCGACACCTTGCAACCCTATGCTCATGAAGGATATGGGTCGTTCATCATTGTTGCATTCCTTCTGGGTAAGGATGGCCGCAAGTGATGAGTCTGAGGCAAAATTATACAAGATAAAGCCTTTGCCGATATCCGGGTTGTACAGGGCTAGTGCTTCCACGATGGATTTTTTAATATTTTTGAATGCTTCGTTCTCGGGCTGATTCCATTTAAAATTTGAATTCTTCTTGATCATGTTCTGTAGAGGTTTCACAATTTGTGAAAAGTCGAATTTGAATTTTTGAAGGAAATTGATTTTCTCGAGAAATGATTACATGGCATTATTACTGCTTCGGGGAGAAATTTAAGCAATGGCCTTTATGCGGTCTAGGTCTACCACTATGCCATCCCTGGTTATAAAGTGGCCCAAAAAATTTACTTCTAAGACCGCGAAAATGATTTTCTTTGGGTTTAACGAGATTTCGTACTTCCGACACCTCTCAAAGATTTGCTTTAGGTGGTGCAGGTGGTCATGCCTACGTTTTGAGAACATGGTGACATCATCAAGTTAGACCATCATGCTCTATCCCATGATCCCTTGGAAGCGATGCGCCTGAATTTGAATGTTCCCCACTTAGTTCTGAATATGGTCTTCAAATGGTCTGACTCAACCACTAGTACCTGGTTGTATCTTGAGAAACCGTCTAGAAACGAGAACATTTATGAACTCAACACAATTTGAAGAATCTACTCCATGGGGGGAACAGGGTAGTTATCTTTATCGAAAGACTGGTTTAAATTATGAAATTCTACACATAAGCGGATTTCATCGGACTTCTTGTGAACGAGGACCAAATTTGACACCCATGTTGAATGTCAAAATTTGAATATGATGCGGGTGTTAAGGAGCTTCTTAAGTTTTTTCTTAATCATTGGCTCCAAGGTTGGATGCACTTTCCTTAGCTTCTGTTGAAACGGATTGGCGCCTTCCTTCATCGGTATCACATGGTGGATAATCCGCGTGTTATACGTTTGTAGATCGTCATATGTCCAAGCAAAAATGTCTCAGTACTTATTAAATAAGTCAATAAAAGACTGCCACTCTTTGGGGGTGAACTTGGTACCGAGATTAACGAACTTTGGATCGTTTTATGTTCTGAGGTTCACTTGCTCGTGTGATAAGGTGGAGCTTTGAAATTTTGTATTAGGAGGCCCCCGGAAGTGAATTTTCAAATCAAATAACTTCTCGAGCAAGACAACCCCTTTGGGTATTAGGTTACCCTTGTGTCCTTCCCTTTCCTTTTGCAAATCCAATTCATGCTCCTCCTCTTCGATAACTGCATCCTTGAATACATACGTATTTAACATGAAATCCAATACCTGCTAATCATCATTGAAAATGTGAAAATTAGTCACGTTATCTGACACCGCACTATTATACAAAATATTAATAGAAAAGCCATCCCTTAATGGGTAAACCTAGCGATAGTGTTTTACAAAGCATCCTCTTCTGCATTATGCATCCTAAGTACCGATTTAATATCAAAAGTGTCGAAAGCAGAAATAAAGTGCCATACCTCTTGTTAATACCCTTTAAAATGCTGAGATAGGCAATGGATGGTGTTACGTACCTATCAAGTGATGATTTCAGAGTCGCCAATTACCTTTAAGCAATTGACTTTGAGGTTTATTGCTTTCTTGAGGCCCAGGACCAGTGCTTCATACTTGGCGGTATTGTTGGTGCACTGGAATTCCAACCTTCAAGAGATCAGGAACTTTTTTTTATGGGGGTCTATCAGGATAAAATTGACACCAACTCCATCATGAGTCTTGGAACCGTCATAGTACATGGTCCAAATTTCCTTCTTGGGTGTCTCTAGGTTGCATGTGTTCACAGATGGTGTGCCTAGAATAGAAACGTCAGATGAAATTTCCAATACAACAGGATGGGAGGTAGGGAAAGGGAGTAATTCCAACTGTGTGTTCGAAGATACTAGGGATTGGGCGGCTTGGTAGCATCCGAATGAAACCTATAAGAAGAAAATTACCAAATATTCTTGCACGAAAATGACAGGTTGATTGGTTGCCTCAAGGTCAGTGGCTGTGTGTTTCATATATGGTTGACTTTCGACTCAGATTTGGTTGTTCCTCCCTTTATAAGGGAGCCAAAAATGGGAATAGTCCATGGCGAAGTAACCTTGTAGTTTTCTTGATCAATATTCGCTTAGTAGCAAACCATAGGCCTTAGGATTGTCTACGACAACTATGTAGATGCACTGATGGAATCGGGAGTTTGATTAGAGGCATATTAGGACGTTATTCAGCTCTCCCACGGTAGGAACTTGGGTCCTATTTAGCTAAATGATATTAGCATCAGTTTTCTTGGGACAGATATTTAAATTTTTGCACACAAATAGGGGCATGACATTGGTAGATGCACCAGAGTCGACGAGGCAGTTATGGATGTTGAAATTAAAAATCTCAAAAGAGAGGAGGAACGGGGGCATATATCCTCACGAATTAGCATTCACGGCATCGACAATGGACTCTATATTCACTGAGGTCTAGGAAAGTGTGGAGCCGCTGGCTCTCGACGTAGGGGTAGGCCTACTTGTTGAGGAAGGGTTAGTGAAATACTTGAGAATCAAATCACGCTGGTTGGATATTCGGGCAAGTTCATAGAGTGATATATTGGCTTGCTTTTTCTTCATGTCTTAGATAATATAGTACCTAGGCTTTGGGTGTGAGGGTGTTTCCACGGTTGTGTTAGGAGAATTTGGGGATGGTCCAGCCTTAGGAGTGCCTTGGGCAGCAGTGGGGTTAGTCTTCTCGGGGGTCAGAGTTGAGGCCTGGTTTTCTTTGCTCGGGGGCAAGATTTTCCTCAAGAATGCTTTCCTCTTCTCCTCAAAAGTGTGATCAGTTATTGGACCTTTGCTACTCAAGCTGTAGGTTTAGGGAGGCTTAGATTGGAGATTTTCAACCATATTAATTTCTTCCACGGATTGAGGTTCTTGTCCACAGATCACCTCAAAGGTCAAAACCATTGATCCTAAATTTTCATTCGAAGGAAAGACTTCTTCATCATCTGGGTCAAATTCTTCATCCAGCTCTCCTACCTTCTGATCCTCCAGTAGTTGATTCACTATTGCAGTCATGTTATTGATCCATTGAAGGAAAATTCTCTCGGAGTGGGAAGCTTGTTGGAACGAGAAGAATTTATCTTTGCTAGTCTCTTCTACTTTGAGGTTTGTGTTGGGATTGGGTGGAGGAAGATTGGGCATGCTATTTTTCTTCCTAAAGATTGACTTTTGGGGTTTTCTACTTGAGGCAGGATCGTTGTTTTTCATTTTCATATCAGAGACTTCATTTGTTAAGAGCTTAAGGGATTTAGCGATGCTCTCAAAATCTCAAGGGTATTTATCCTTATCTATGGATTTACTAGTTGAGGGTTGTGCCTTCTTCCCGATATATTTTGGGTCATCCTGGTTGTCATGGTTTAGATCCCCTATGGAAATCATATCTTTCTCAATGTCGAGAGTCATGGTGAAATTATCATCTAGGGTGGCTCTGGCTTCGTGTTTAATGAACACAACAATGTCCCACGGTAGGGCCCTTGTGTAATAGTCTATCATGATTGAATCATCAAGGATCATGTTTGGGGAAACTTGTTCAGAATGGTAGCAAAGCACTGATTGAAATATTTGACCTTCTCCTTATCTTGGAATCTTATGGTGCTCAACTCCGTAAGGAGCATAGAGGGGGTTTTTTCCTTCGATAATTTCTCAAGGAATGTCAACGATATTATTCCCAGGTCTAGATGGATGCGACAGGCAATGAGTGGTACTAAGTAGCGGCTTTGTTTTCTAAGGTGTGCGGAAAGAGCAAACATGCTATGTTTTCATACTACACCCTCATCATTTGCAGGGTGAGGTAGAAGTTACTAATGTGATCTTCGGCTAATGTCCCATTTTTGGGATTGAACTTGGGCAGGTGATTTTCTGGGTGTCAGGGCATGTCGTGGAGCGAACCTCGGACACCTAAAGGGGATTGTGCCATCCAGGCCAGGGGTTGCACATGCCTTTCCCTATGCAAAGGTGGAATTATGACATGCTCAATATCATTTTCAGACTCACTCCCAGTGTCAGACCTGGAGGCTTCATCCTCATATTTGGAGTGTGTGTCTTGATTCCAGGGAACTCTCAGATTTTCAATATTCCTATAATTCCTTAAAATTTTGAAGCCACTAAAGTTTTCGTTGAAAATAAAAGGTTGTCGGTTTTTTTTTAGTGGAGGTGATGAGTATGGTCTGTGTTTTGATCGTTTCCCCAACCTCCATTTCCCCGACCCCTTCCGGCCCCTCCCCTTGGTGGGTCATTTGCTTGGGTATTCTCATTTACAAGAGGATTAACCTGGGGTTCAGTGTTCTGTTGGGGAATGGTGGGGATTTTAGAAGCAATAGTTCCAGGGCCTCCTCCGTCAACCCCTCGGGGGCTGTCGGGGCCTTCTGCTGAGAGTCGGTCGAACAAATTTGTGTATTCCTTAAGCATCATCCTTATGAGTTGAGGCACAGAGTTGACTAGGACACCCTCGCAGGTGTGATGCGTGTCGGGGGTTCGTGGGTTGGATAGGTAACTAGTAACAGGGAGGTGCTGGAGTCCTATGGCGAGAGCATGGGCGAGTAGACACAAAGCTCTCAGCTGGTCTGTTGTGACCTCATAGAATGGGGGTCATCCTTTGGGGGAGTATTCTCAAGGGGTGGAGGGCAAGTGTTATCAAATCTGATCTCTCCACATTCCAGGCCTAGGCTTGTGAAGGGGTTTTGGGGGTTTTGCAAAGGGATGTTACTAGCTTGGTGGGAGTTTTCCATTAGGCCCTCCTTCTAGCACCAATTCTGTTGACGAGTAAAATTGACTTTCCAACAGTAATGGGATCTCCCCGGAATAAAATCCCAACTAGAATCTACACCATTTGTGATAGGGATCCAATCTGGAATGTGGGCTCGGTTTTCATTACCCTTGGTGATATATGTGCCCTTTCTTGGATAGAGAGGGGATTCCCAATCATGAGAATGTACGGTTGCTAGATGAAGCAAAGTCAATGGTTGAGAGATACCCTGCAAATGAAACACCACGAATAGCAAAGCGAAATTTAAAGCATGCAACCCATGAGGAGTGTTGTTAGAAAAATTTAGTTAGGGCCATACTCAAAGGGAGGCTCACTTGAACATAAGAGAAATAATTCACTATGATCAAATTTCCTTCAATTAGATAAGAATATTACATAAGATATTTAGGTACATATCAACAAACTAGGTCATTAACATATCCCTACATTAAACCATCATACATTATCCACATATCAAAATAGCTCAAACATATAAACAATGTATGAACAAAAATACAAACTTGTTAGTTACGAATAGTATCAAACATTCAAAAGAACTATATTCATGGTGTCAATATACGAAAGCCTCCATAAGATCCAATAGTAAGATCCAAAACATTCATTTGTATTCATACCCGGAACATACATTCAATGCTATACAATTATACCTCTCTCTCCTTTTGGAGTCCAAAAAAAGGCCCTTACAATCTCTCCCAAGGGAATACATATAGAACAAAAATGACTTTTGGGCTACCCTGTCTCTTCACCTCCCTGACTGTTGGGATGACCCGCGACTTAGGAGAAACTGTGACGTGCGACCTGAGTAGGGTCGCAACCTGCGACCTGATGGCTTTTGTGACCTGCGACTTGACTGCATATGCAACCTGTTTGTCCAGTTACTTTCATGGGAGAAGCTTCATGATAGAGGGGGCTAGAGTTTCCACTTGCTGCTACTCCTTGAGATAGGTCTATCAGGCTTGATATTCTATGGTTATTAGGTTGAGTTAAGGCATGTCCTCACTGAGTCTTTGCAAGCACTAAAGTGCATCTGGAACTAGCATGCAATTCTTTGAGTTGATATGATTGGACAATGAAGCCATCTTGGTGTAGATCCTGACAAGTTCGACAACATATTGTACGATTTTTCCCTGGTAGCTGGGAGGTCCTTGGAGATGGCTGCCTATCTAATGGGATCTAGAAATGACTGAATATATTGCAGTACTTCTTCCTGCGCCTTTTTTTTGGTCAATGTACCCATGGAAGGTATGTGATGCACTTCTGCCATCAAGTCGATACTGCTAATGAGATGCTCATATGAGGTCATTTCCTTGTCTACATCCTTCACAACTTTATCCCTGGATTATAGCTTCATCTGCATCTGTACCTTGTCATTCTGGTTGCAGGTCCAATCCTTCTTTGGTGGAGTGGCAGGGGCCCGCAGGTATCTCTTAGACCATTCCAAGATGTTGTCAAGCATTGTAGAGGCCTCTTTTAGCTAGGTGGAATTCTTCCTTTTTTCTTCTTGGACCCCTGCCAAGGGAGCGACTATTTGCCTCAGCCTCATCATTCTTATTAGAATTGTACCATGGTCCTGCCCATGATGTCCAACTCTCCTTGGATGGTGTATTGTAGTCCACCAGCTTGGGTGAGTGCAAGATGGAGCGTTTGATTTTCGATTTCCAGGGAATTATTTTCCGCTTCTGCTTGAGTGGCACTCTACTTAGATATATGAAGCCTGTTTTATAGTAATAAGATCTCTCTAGTCATTATGTTGATGTTTTCTTCTATTTACAACTACGAAAGCAGTTTCGATGGATTCAGTCATTATGGGGTTTTTCCTAGTGTCGAGGACTATGTCCTTTTCATTGATTACTGCCAGAGGCTTGGTTGGGTTCCAGGAAAGACATTTTCTCCTCTCCTGCCTGATATTGTGAGTGTAATGATTGTAACATAGCCTTATCATATCCAATAAATCATCCTCTTGTACCCTTGAGATACCAAGTTCTAAGAATGGGAAGTGCCCTCATTTCATGGGAGTTGCTGGGGGTATGTCGATAGGTGGCAGGTTTGTTCGTCTCCTGATTTGTAAGGGTTGTGACCCGCTTCCCTCTGCATCCTTGGTTGCTTCTTCCCACTGTTTTCGGGCTTCCTCTTCCTTTCTTCTTTCCTATGCTTATTCTTTGTCTTGTTTTCTTTTATGTTCCTCTCTCCGCTGCTTTTCCCTCTGTTCTTCTTCTTGCCATTTATTTTGTTCTTCTTCTTCCTGTTGCCTTCGACTCTCTTCTACTTATTGTTGTGCCGGAGCATCTTAGGCCTTCTTAAGATATTCTTCCCTTTATTTTTTTTCGAAATTTTGTTGTTCCTCGATCTCTTTATCTCTCTTTTCTTGTGTATTTTATGGAGGTTTATTTCTCGAGGTGTTCTTGGGTTTCTTGGACCAAGAAATATATTCTCCTCCTATCAGTGTTTCCGCTTCCTGGCATCAGCTCGATCCTGCAGGGTCTGGTCATCTTGAGATTGATCTCCTTGGTTTCTATCTAAATAAAATTCCTATTCCAAGGCTGCCTCCCTAAGTGTGTGATACCAGTTCCTCACTTTATCCTCCAAGGTGGTCTCCTCCAAGGCGATCTCCGTGTGCTGACATGTCCAGTGAAACTTAGCTCGATTGCAGTGTGCAGGGATGATCCTCTCTGGGTCATAGGACCAAAAATCCAATCTCATGAAATGGAAAGCCCTTATTTTTTTGGCTTCTGCATATAATTCATTGAATTCTTTGACTGTGTAGGCTCCAATGGTGAGTGGGAGTGTAGGCCATGGCTTCTTCTTACCCTTACTCAATGTTTTGGAAAAACTGTTCATCATCTGGTAGCATACTTCTTGCAACAACAACTTATTCGTAACAAATTTGGGTAGTGCATGGGGCTACTTGAAAGATCCAAAGACCTTGATGAAGGTGCCTTCTCTAATGGGAAACCAATGGGCTATCTTGATGATGGTTTCCATGGCTCTTCTGGACATGCAAGGTGCATATTCCCCAAATAGATGACGGTACAACGTGGTAATAGAATTTTCTGAGATTATATCAATGTACTCCTTGTATTTGGTGTCCCATAAAATATTCAAGTCCTTATGAATCAGGCCTCTGGTGACTGCATTCCAATATGCGCCCAATTATCAAAGTTGCATCATCAACATACTGCATCTAAAAGGTAGGAGGCCATATAGAACTCTTAAGCTACCCCTTCTTGTGGTACATGCCCTGCTGATATATTTTCCCTTAGAGCTGAGATTAATAGATGGGCCCAGTTGAAGCGAGTGTCATAGGTGTTAACTATGTACATGAGAGCAACCCAGGCTCCATTGAAGTTAGTGGCATCCATCCTGCCATACATCCAACACATCATGGTTGCGACGATCTTATACACTTTCCTCAGACCCTGGGTCTTATATTCTTGATCTTTCTTCTTGACATGTAATGTGTTGCTATCCATCGGGCATTGAAATATTCTTCTTTAATTGGGAGTGAATAATATACTTCAGCATCCCCTAGGGACAGGTTGGCGAAGGCTTTTCCGGCATGGTGTTACACAACATTTTGTCACTGTCCTTGCAATCCCCATCTCACACATTGGAGGCTCATTTCTGTGATCACAATAAAGTTCCATGCCTTTCAAATACCATAATTAAATCCCTTACCATGAGTATAACATTCCTTCTGTTGACCATTTCTTGAACAGACCACCAAAAACACCTATTTTTGCCTTGGCGTTGGTGGCCTGTTATGCCCTGTAGATGAAATGATTAACAATTTCCTACCGCACCGATTAGCACTTTGTCTCGGTTAGCTACCTGTGTTATGGAAAGTTTTTTAAAAATAGAGGCGAAGTTTTGATCATAACAACTTCATGGATGAGTCATAGAGAGTGGTTCAACTGAATAACCACGGCCTTCCTCCTTTGGCCTCTTGTTTCCACCTTTTGGGGAAACCTCCCAAGGGATAAGGCCTCCCTTCCACCATAGTAGGGATCCCAACCTCCTCCTCTCCCTCTATAAATATAGCCATCCTCCGTTGATGAAGCTAGCTGAACTGAAGATATTATAGCAGAAATGATGGAGAGATTTCTATTCAAGATCGAATAGAATAGTCCCTTATTGAGAGAGCTTAGGATTGTGCCTTCATCCCTTCTAAATTCCCTGACATTCGCCATGAAATGCTTCAACTAAACCCCACTGAAGGAGGCTGCGATGTCAAGGCTTGGTTGTAACTCTTTCTTATGTTAATACATATGTATAACTATTGTCTGGTTCCCATATTGCGTTAATGTGTTTTGATACAATATGATTAACCCTTCTTGACTGGTTAGTAATTATGAATGAGATTTTTGTTTTGTATGTTGCTCTTTTTTGTTGATCTTGTGTAGGTATCCAAGCATTGTTGTGAAAGGATCGTGACTAGATGAAATAGGAATCAAGAGGCCACCACTACAACAGCCACGATGAAAACATTGGATTCCAGGTAGGTTGATCTACCTTGTCTATTTCATTTATTAATTAGGAACCTACAATCTAGTTTGTCCTTTGGTTACTACACCCACTCTAGGGCTAGAAGGATCGTCTCTATCCGTAGAGAGGATTTACCTTTATAACAAATTCGCGACTCCACTGGGGATCAGTGTGAGTTTGTCTTTTTTCCCTTGTCAAGTCAACTTCGATCGTTTGCTTGTTTGTCTATATTTTCTGGTCTGTTTGCTTGTTTAGATTCCTCTTGTTTAGCTCTAGAGTGTCAAGATTGACCTCTGGTCATTGGATTTCCCATTCTCCCATAGATATCCGGCTTGGCATGTTTTTTGGTTGAACAATCATGCTGATTGGCGCATGTTGCTTGTGTTGCACTAGCACCAACCCCTGTTTGGCACAGATTACCGCCTTACAGTAGCACCAAATCCTGTAGGGTTTGGATTGACCTTCCTTTTGAGTTTTTTGGTCAGTTGTACTTACCTCTGGGTGGATTTATGATTTGCAATTGTTTTGTTGAGATTGTTTGATTGTCATAGGATTGCTCTTCTCAGTTGTACGTCTATTTACTTATCAGTGCAATTTATGGCCTTAGGGTTTCTGAATGTCTTAGCTCACTGAGCCTTCTGATTGGAAGTCGAGTCTTTTGATTCTTTTCAGTCACATCTCTTGATCAATTTCATTTAAGTCTTTCTAGATTCTTTGAGTGCTTGTTTTGGTTGGATGATCATTTCAGGTTTCGTTTGAATTTTTTTCTTCTTCTTGCCACTCCAAGCATAGATCACATTTCTTGTTTCGATCGTTTTGAAAGATTTCTCTTTGAGTGGAAGAATGCACCATTAGTTTGAATGCATCTTTGTGTTTGTGTTGATTTCATCGAATCAGTCAGTTTAGCTCTTTACATTCACAATCCTCAAACTAGTGTTTTTTTTTTTTTTAGTGTAATTAGTGCATTGTGTGCTTCATTTCATTGTAAAAAAATAAAAAATTGCATTCTTTCATTTGGTTAGAAAAAAGGAAAGTTCTTTTGCTTAACTAGTACCTGATTAACTAGGAAAGAATTTTTCATTTTTCGCTTGATTGTATTGGATGCATTAGTAGATTTCTTCATTTGATTTCATTGATTGCTATCTTTTGAAAGATCTCTATCCCTCTCTTAATTAGCATTCATTGAATGGAAAATTGTGTTCATTTTCATATAGTTTGAATTTACAAAATTTGAGATTGACATTCGGTAGGGCCTTGAAATCAAAACATAATTCAAGATCAACTATAAAATAAATTGAATTAACCTATGGAAACATTGGAACCTAACGCAAACATTTTAGTAGTCTAGGCTAGAGACGTGTTCCGACGTCTTAAAACCTAGTAGTTGTTGTTCACCTTTTGGCTTTAGATAGTGCTAGTACGAACTTGTGCTCCAGGTACCATCGAGTATATAAAGGGAGACCCCTATAGGTTAAAATACTTTATCCATAGGAATCCGAGTCTTCCGCCCTATAACTGTGATACACCAAACACAACAATTTGGGGAGACTACTTGCACGTACGTTAAGTCCTTGGTCATTTCTCTTTCATTTGATTACCAAGGTGTATATGGCAGTTCACGGAAACTTGGTACACCCTCTTTCTTAGATTACCAGAGTAGTCATTTCGATATTTTCGTGACTCTTTAAAAAGAGAAGAGATCATTGAGCGCTTGTCCTTTCACGCTCGTTTCAACCTGAAAGTGATAGAGTCACCTTTTTCCTATTTCTCGACTCTTAAAATATGAAACGACATATTTTTGTTTCAGTGTCTTAAAATATTAACTGCCCACGAAATATTCATGGTCAAAGTTATCTTCCTTAGTATTTTGTTTTAAGGTTGTTTCTAATGGCAATGTTTCCGGATTTTACCAACCAAGGAATCCCCTCGAAGGGAATCCTGGTCCTTTTCTTACTTTTGGGAATGTTGGTGCTCCTTATATGGCAACATTGTCCCTACCTGGGTTAACTGTTGGGTTGTCTGTTTGGTTATTTTCGACCTCTGTGGTCTCGAGTGTTCCGCCCACCATACATCCACCTCCTCCACCTGGACAACATCATGTTGATTCTAAGGTGGACCTCTCCCCTTCTTCGCTTATTTCTTTTTCCTCCTCTTCTACTTCGCTTGGTGAAATTTTGAATTCCAGTAACCAGGTGGCTAAGAAGAAGAAAAATAAGAAGAAAAAGAAGAAGTTAGATAAGAGAGAGGCCAACTCTGTGGCTATTGCACCTAAGAAACCTTCCATTTATAAACCATTCGACCTTCCACGGAAAATCAAATTCCCTTGCATGTTGTGCAAAGGTGACCATATTCTTCGATATTTCCCTGGTATTCCTAGGATACTTGAAGCATGATCTGATGACCGTCCGCCATTGCCTTTGGCTTCTGGAAGTCATATTGGTGGCGCATCTTCAACTAGCCATGATAAGACTCATAAGAAATAGGGTAAGATTACCAATCCCTGTAAGTTATGTGAAGGGCATCACCTCATTCACCCTTGTACGTACATGCATGAAGCCATGAAGGTGTTGGAAAAACCTACTATTTCTGCACCCTGCCTTCTAGTTGGTTACCAAAAACTTTCTTTGAGTCTTCCGCTGTTTGATTCCATGATCGTTCCAGAGCCATCCTTGGTCGATCCCGCTCCCTCGAAAATTCAAAATCATGAATCGATTCCTGACCAACCATTGGTCATGGAATCAGTCGATCTGATCTTGCCCATGGTTCATCAGGTATTTTCTATCGAGAGTGGCTCTCATCCCCCTCATGTTCTTCTTGTTTCTTCAGATTCCTCGGATTTGTAGAAAGATTCTCCCATCCCTGTGGTTCCTGAAGTTGCTCCTCCTGATCCCATGATGGAGGTCCTGGAGGATGCTCCTCTCGCTCCCGTAACACTAGGGGATGACCATCTCAGTTCTATGGTCCCCCCTCTGAGTAGTTTGGTCGCTTCCTTCGATTAGAGTCGATTTTCGGGATACTGCCTTCCTTCTTAGGTGCATTTTGAGATCATGGTAAAGACCTTTAATGTGGCCATACCTAGCACAATTATAGATGAAGGCGCATCTGTTAGTATTATGTCTTCAACTACTTTGAAATATTATGGTTCTCCACCGCTTGTGCTTATTACGCAGAATCTGTTGGCATTTAACAGAAGAATCAGTCAACCATTAGGGATCCTTCCATAGTTGCCTATTAATTTGGGAGAGAAAATTGTCTATATAGATGTGATGGTGGTCCAAGGTCCCTTGGATTTTAATCTACTCTTGGGGCGCGACTATGCTTATGCGATGGGTGCACTTGTCTCTTCCCTCTTTCGTGTGATTTGTTTTCTGCATGAAGGTCGGATCGTGACCATTGATCAACTTTCATTATTTGGTCCTGATGTGGAAGCTGGCCCACCATTCTCCCTTCCTAATCTTTACCACCGGTTGTACCTTCCTCGCCACAGATTAATTATATGGCTACCTATCTCGTGCCTGCATTTAGTGATAGTGCCGTTGTGCATCATATGCAAAGGGCATTGGGTCCTGATTTCCGAGATGTTGTTCTCCCATCAGATGAGAATCTCTTGGATGCCATGAATTATTATTCAACATGATGAGTTGTCGTCGAAGCACAGTTCGTTTTATTGTGTCAATCTCCTAAAAAAATGAAACAAGCTCTTTGGAGCAGAGTTCGTTTTCTTGTGTCAAGCTCCTTAAAAAATGAAACAAGGTGTCATGAGGATGGCTAGTCTTCTATGTCAACCTTGTTAAAAAATGAATTAGGTCATGAGGATAGTTATTTTAATGTGTCAACCTCATTAAAACAATGAAACACGTTCCTGTTCCATTAGAATATTTGATAAGATCTTGTAAGATCCCAGTCGAGTCTTTATCTGATCTCGTAATTTGAATCTTCACTCCATCCACTTTTCATTAATTACGACTGTAATGAAACTTGGGGGGCATGTACCTTGAATTGAGTCACCATGTTGGGGGCATGCCCGCTTTTCAAGCATATTTTATCTTTGTTTCAAGCTTGTGTAAAAATGAAACCATTTTCAAGCATAGTTTGTTTCAGTTTCAAGCTTGTGTAAAAATGAAACCAACTTCAAGCGGAGTTTCTTGATTTCAAGCTTGTGTAAAAATGAAACCATTCTTATTTTACCTCTTGTGATTTCCATTTTATCAGACTACTTTTCTAGATGAACCTTGGTTTTCTCATTCCATCGTCCCCATCTTCTTGGTCGATCATATGCCTTCACTTGATTGTTTTACCCATTCCCGAGGAACCGCTTGAATGAGTGGTCTTATTAGCCAACCTCTTAAACTTTACTTGTTATGAGCAGTTCCACCATCACCAGAACCAGTTGCTACCTGTAATACCACTCGTTCCTCCAGGAGGAGTCATATTTCAGCTCTTTTCTCACTCTTAAAAATTGAAAATATTGCCGAGACTCTTGTTGTTTTGAGCTCGTTAAATGGCTGTGAAATGATATCTACCTAGTATACGTTTACCCCTTTTTCAGGCGGGGATAGATTATTTACAAAAAAGGAATACCTTAGCCTATCGTGACTAACTAGTTCTCTCGAATATCGTTTTCTATCTTTTCGGATCTAAGGGACTACTGACGAAAAGGGACATGCTGGAGTTTTCTTTTCCGCTTCTTTTCAAACTCTCTAAACATGAAAAGATGACGAGTTATTCCTTTTTCAGACTCGTTAAACCCTGATGACATTGGACATCGTCCCCATGACGTTCATTGAGTTCCTCCTTCCTAGGGCTCATAAAATGTACTAGGATGGATTTGTTCGAAGGACAAACTTATAGCACAAGCATATGCTATCGCGTTCAAGCTTGTTTTAAAAAATAATTAGGGTACTCGCCAGAAATGGTGGGGGGAAATTGAACTAGTTTTTAGTTGTGTTGGCAGTATGTCACTCTTGAACATGACACTCATCTGCAATCGTGTCGGATTGGGGACATATCATTTCATAATTTTTGCCTCCATGGGTTTGGCTAATCTATTTTGACCTCTCATCTGCTCTTTTCCATGTCACCATGACCTCAGATCCCTTGAAGTCAAATGCCAAATCCAGAGTCGTGTCGCTGATATGTTCAAGAGAAGTTTGCCTCTGCAATTTTCAACCTCCCTATGATTCTCTATTGGTCTTGATTCACTATCATCATGTTCCTCTGTCTCATGTCGATGATGTGGGAAAAATTATGGCCCTCCTTCAACCAGGTCACTTCCTGTTGACTTCAACTCATTATCCAGGAAGTTGGTCTAGAGACTCCCTATCGGTACCTTGGAGCCCACATGCCTCAATGGCAGGTTCTTCACATTCGACGACAGGTCCACATCATTAGCCTTCAATCGAGTGATTTTGCGGGTGTTCGACACCAGCTCACTGTTCACATTTCGTGTATTGTACCTACTGTACCTTAATAACCATTTTCATTATTGGTGGTTTCTGATGGAAGGTCACCCCGCCAAACCCACAGTCTCCACACTATTGTGCATATAAAAATTCACCTTCATTTCATTTTCCTAGACTGGGCAATTTAAATTAATATACGTGGAAGCTTCTATATCTCAAACCTGAGATTTGAGATATTAGAATAAATTCTTATGATTTTAAAACCAAAATATCAATAGCCATATGCAGAGTTTTACCTTTTAAGACCTATGGTTACAACCATAGTTAATTTCATTACTTCAACTCTTAGTCGAAGGCTAACTTTATTTTCTGAATATTCGAATCCATTATTCGAATTCTGCAAACACCTTGGCTCTCACATATGTCAACATATGTTAATATTTTAACAACCTATCATGCATCCATTCAAATGTTTCTTCGAGACTCTAACTTACCATTCGGCCCCCTTACTATCAACCTTTACACCGATGGTCACATCACTTCACACCTTCGCGGAACTTCATTAAATACTTTATGTATTTCAAAATTTATTAAATCTCGACTTTGTTTTGATACAAAACCAAAAAACATTGAGGTCCGCTTGGTCCCACAACTTGGTTAACATACCTTGCTTATCATTCATGCAACTTGACTTATAATCCCATGGTCAATCTACTCTCGCGCTTCAGCGATGATTTAGGTCGATATCCAACGGACATCATGCAATACAACTACACACTCTTTATCCTCTCAGAATCACACGATAAAAATGGTTTTTAGAAACCACTCTTTTCCACGCGTCCACCGTCTAACATTATCGCATTCCAAAATGTAAATCCGCTTACCATTTTTTTTGTTATGCGAGACCGCCAGTTTGGGTCTTCAAAACCACTCCACAATTTTTCTGTTGTTCCTTAGGGTTTTGTTGCTCTGGTTCAAGTCCACACAACCGCATTAAATTTCTTTCTAGTCCTTCAACCCTCTACGCCTCCAGTTCACGGATTTTATTGCGCCATTCCTTTGTAATTCTCGTTTCTATTCGATCTATGATTTGACCCTCTTCAGAACACAGATAATGCCCGACTATTTCTCTCTATTCCATTACTTCCCATACGTTCTGGATAACATTGTTCCTTATCATAAAAATCATTGAATTCATCCCACGATTTTAGTTTTCAACCTTTCTGCGCATTCATCTGCAATATAATTTCTTGATTTTCTATGCATGCCTTCTCATCAGTTCTATGTTCACCACCTATGTGTAATGAAGATTGCTGATAATTTAAGGATCGAACTCATTGTTTAGAAGCATCGATTCATCCTGAATCAATGTTCAACCCTGTATATAAAATCCTCTGTTACAATTTCTAAATAGCGATCCCATCTGTCCCTTTCTACATTCATCGACGCTCTTCACAGTGTTTCTATCCATCAATTCCCATTTCAGAAAATCCCAATATGGACTTGAAGACCCAGACTTCACAGCACCATAATTACATAACAAAACTTGTAAATTTCTTTCAAGTGCCTTATTCAATACCATTCTGGTCAAGAAAATTTCTCCTTCAATCTAAAAAGTCCATGGAAATTCAATTCAAGAGCATCGACTTGAATTTCTTATTCATTCTATAATCAAAACCTTACAACATAACCCTCATCATATTCGAATTGCTTATGAATCAAACATTGACATTAACCCTTAACACAGAGTTTATCATGCACGACTCATACAATTTATTATTGAACTTCAAACCCTAATCATGTAGGATTAAATAAAAAATACTCATATAATTCTGAACCAGAATCTTTCATATACAAAATGAAATCACTTACAAAACTCTTGTCCTTGGCCAGATCTTCAAAATCAAATGGCGCTTTCAACTACCCGTAGGCTTACAGAAACTCTGTTTCCTAAACCTACTCTAACTCTGTCTCTCCCAACTCTTATGATATTTTCTAAGGCCCTTGAGGCTTACATTAATACAGAATATTAATGAATCGATTCAGCTCCCTTACAGCTCGAAAAAAACTCTTGAAATCCTTCAGTTCTAAATCTAGACCAAATCCCTATAATTGCTGAAACTAATTCTAATTTCATTCCTAAATCTTAACTGTCTCTTCATATTCCCAACTAATAAAATTCCCTCATGTTCTCCAATCATTCGGGAACAGTTACAATTTATCTCCATATTCAATTAAAATACTAATAATTACCTAAGAAATTAAAGCATAACACCCCCCTATGTCTACTTAAATACATAGTATTTTATTGCGCCTAATGCCCCTGCATCAGACTCCCAAGGTCAAAATTAATCATTGTCTCCTGATCATCTGATTTTAGTCATTGTCTTCCTGGATCCCACACTTTGTTCTGTAGTTGATCATCCACTGCAATATTCTTCTTCTGCATTTCTCCAGGCTTCCATATCTTATTCTATCTTGCTCCACTAGCTGCACTTTTACATTTTCTTTCTATCTTTATTTTGCTGCTGCTTCTGCTTCTTTGGTTCCTTGTTGTTGTCTTCCTATGAGACACTCTCACCATCAACCTCTTCATAAATTCAATTTCCCTATCTAATATGTCTTCGGACTACTGGATATTGTTTCCTCTTGATTGATGAACTTCTACCTCTGCTTCTGCTTGCTGAGTTCTTATTTGCTGAACTCTTGCTTCCAGTTGTTGAGCCCTTGCTTGCTGAACTCTTACTACTGCTTTTACTCTGGCTCTTGCTCTTAATTGATGCACCCTTGCGCTAGCTATTACCTTCTGAGCTCCTACGTGCTTAGTCCTTACTGCCACCCTATCATCCATACCCTCTTGTCTTCAGCTATAGAAAAACTCTCCCTGATTGTCATTTATGACAATTTCTTCATTCTCTGCCTTCAACAATTCTTTGGACTGGTATTAAAATTGCCAGTCACTGTCATCATCTCTTTTCCTCTTCTCCTAGACCAAACATCCTTTAGTCCTTCCATTAGTACCTGCAATCAATAAACAAACATAAAAAAATACAAAATCTTTGTGTCTCTTCCTCTTCCGGAAACACTCCAATTTGCTACTCCAACATTTCTTCCGACAACACCTCAATCTGCTGCTCTGTCATTTCTTCCAGAAACACTTCAATCTCATGCTCTGTCATCAACACATCAGTATGCTGATTCCAATTCTCCAAGCAATTCTCGAGACTGTCAGTTGGTCTCTCCTCTACATCACCCTCTTCAAGGATGTTTCCTTGCTTTGGTTCATAAAAATGAACCTTCTCATTCTCATTAAACTCTAACTTTACACTCTGAAAATTTTTTCTCTGTGTTTCTATCCTCTGCTCCAGAACACTCAACTCATGCCATAAATCTGTCATCTCATCTGAGAAACCCTCTGTGAAATCTTCACTACCTTCACAAGTCAAGTTTCCTGCTGTCACTACTTCCTCATTCCTCATCAGAATAGAATTATGATCTTCCACCTCTGCAATAATTTCAGTTATCTATCCATCACTTTTCACTTGGCCATTTAATAAAATCAATCTGTCATTATAATCATTAATAACAAATTTATCATCACTAGTCATAACTGTCAGATCTCCATTGAAACAATCTCTTTCATAAAACAAGGAATTTATGAATTCCTTTTGTTGCAGTAATTCAATCTGATCTTCATCTGAAAGATAATCATCATATCTTGCTTGGCAACATTCAGATTTACTGAATACAATTTCATCACATGAATTGTCTTCTTCAATACCTGCATTCACACACAACTTGTTAGTTTTAAAACCATAAGACCCCATGGTCTCATTTGATGATTTGATCATCAAATCCTCCTGTTGTTCCAAGTCTTCTATACAATTTAGAAATTCATCAATGGTCCTCTCTTTAGTTTCTTCAAGCTATCCAATTGATTTCTCAATTTCCAGCTTTTGGCCATCATCATAAATTAAATTTCCTTTTCTTCCAATGTATTGAAAAGAAAAAATTTTCCTCAACTGTGTATGGACATTTTCAAAATATTTGGCTGTCCCATTTTCTTCCTGTGTGACAACATCGACAGTTTTTCCTTCTCCACATGTTCATCCTTCAAACATACAAAAATTATCATATATAAAGTCAATCGACCTATTGGTCTCACTTGAATTTTCAGTCTTCAAGTATTTCTCCAAATACTCAATCATTCTGAGTAATTTCTCTTTCTGCTGAGCATGTATCATCTGCTCTTTCTTCATTTGTAGCCTCTGCCACTTCACTCTCTTCTTCATGAGCCAACCAACTCTTTGGCTTTCCTCTATCATCATCTGTAATTTTTTGAACTGCTCCCTGATCTCAGCTACCTCTTTCTCATACTCTTCCTTCTTTAACTGTCTCTGTATGTCAACTGTTTTGGTATCCTCTTTCTTCATCTTCATTATGTCGTGGCCTCTCTTAGAACCTCTGTCATCTCTGCTATGACTATCAGTAGCCATCTTATTCTTCATGATTTCTCACTCATTCATCACGAGCTGTACTGAAACCTCTGTAGTAACAAGTCCTCCTTGTCACAACTTACCTCACCAATCCTCTCTTTGGATCTGGTCTTTTGGCAAGTACAGGTCCTCTATCTCTGGAACCTCTTGAGCATTCTCTCTACTCCTTTAGGCTTCACTCTCTACACTCTTTCAAGAACACATCTGTTCTCCTTTCATCCAACCTCTGTTGGGAATTCTCAAGGTTCTGCCACACTCCCTTTTCACTTTAGAAACCTTCACTGACTTCCTTCATCACTGCTTTTCAAATTTTTGATCTTCTTGTTGAGATGCTCCTCATTTGTTTGAAATCTGCATTCTACAAACAAAATTCTTCAAACAGAATAAAAAATACCTCACCTTCAAGGTTTGTTTCAACCTCACTTGAAATTGCTTCTGCAATCTTTCAATACTTTGCTGCACTGCATGCTGTCCTGTCAGATTTACATCTGATCTCTTTGCCATCACCATCATACCTGTGTTCACATCTCTAGAACATAGCTTGGAAATCTTTAAAACAATTTGCCTTCAAATTCAGATTCTGCAAACCTGAATACCTTCACTGCATACCTCTTCAAATCTGCAATCACTCTTAAACAGATTTAAAAATTCAAATTTCTTTCAGCACATATGCATTCCACAATTAATTTTCAAACGAGATATTCCATATTTGATACCACTTGATGGTAGGTCACCTCGCCAAACCCACAGTCTCCACACTCTTGTGCATATAAAAATGCATCTTCATTTCATTTTCTAGGACTCGGAAATTTAAATTAATATACGCAGAAGCTTCTATATCTCAAACTTAAGATTTGAGATATTAGAATAAATTCTTATGATTTTAAAACCAAAATATCAATAGCCATATGTGGAGTTTTACCTTTCAAGACCTATGATTACAACCATAGTCAATTTCATTACTTCAACTCTTAGTGAAAGGCTAACTTTATTTTATGAATCTTCAAATCCACTATTCGAATTCTACAAACACCTTGGCTGTCACATATGCCAACATATGTTAATATTTTAACAACCTATCATGCATCCATTCAAATGTTTCTTCGAGACTCTAACTTACCATTCAGCCCCCTTACTATCAACCTTTATACCGATGGTCACATCACTTCACACCTTCGCGGAACTTCATTAAAAAACTTTATGTATTTCAAACTTTATTAAATCTCGACTCTGATTTAATACAAAACCAACAAACATTGAGGTCCGCTCGGTCCCACAGCTTGGTTAGCATACCTTGCTTATCGTTCATGCAACTTGACTTATAATCCCATGATCAATCTACTCTCGCACTTCAGCGATGATTTAGATCGATATCCAACGAAAATCACGCAGCACAACTACACACTCTGTATCCTCTCAGAATCACGCGATAAAAATGGGTTTTAGAAACCACTCTTTGCCACGCGTCCACCGTCTAACATTATCGCGTTCCAAAATGCAAATCCGCTTACCATTTTTTTTTTATGCGAGACCACCAGTTTGGGTCTTCGAAACCGCTCCACATTTTTTCTATTGTTCCTCAGGGTTCCGTTGCTCCGATTCAAGTCCACACAAACGCATTAAATTTCATTCTAGTCCTTCAACCCTCTACGCATCCAGTTCACGGATTTTATTGCGCCATTCCTTTGTAATTCTCATTTCTGTTCAATCTATGATTCGACCCTCTTCAGCACACAGACAATGCCTGACTGTTTCTCTCTATTCCATTACTTCCCATACGTTCTGGATAACGCTATTCCTTATCATAAAACTCATTGAATTCATCCCATGATTTCAGTTTTCAACCTTTTTGCGCATTCATATGCAATATAATTTCTTGATTGTCTATGCAGGCCTTCTCATTAGTTCTATGTTCACCACCTCTGTGTAATGAGGATTGCTGATAATTTAAGGATCGAACTCACTGTTTAGTAGCATCGATTCATCCTGAATCGATGTTCAACCCTGTATATAAAATACTCTGTTACAATTTCTAAATAGCGATCCCATCTGTCCCTTTCTACATTCATCGAAGCTCTTCACAATGTTTCTATCCGTCAATTCCCATTTCTGAAAATCCCAATATGGACTTCAATACCCAAACTTCACAGCACCATAATTACATAACAGAACTTGTAAATTTATTTCAAGTGCCTTATTCAATACCATTCTGGTCAAGAAAATTTCTCCTTCAATCTAAAATGTCCATGGAAATTCAATTCAAAAGCATCGACTTGAATTTCTTATTCATTCCAGAATCAAAACCTTACAACATAACCCTCAGCGTATTTGAATTATTTATGAATCAAACATTGACATTAACCCTTAACACATATTTTATCACACACGTCTCATACAATTTCTTATTGAACTTTAAATCCTAATCATGCAGGATTAAATCAACAATACTCATATAATTCTGAACCAAACTCTTTCATATACAAAATGAAATCACTTACAAAACTCTTGTCCTTGGCCCGATCTTCAAAATCAAATGGCCCTTTCAACTGCCCGTAGGCTTACATAAACTTTGTTTCCTGAACTTACTCTAACTCTGTCTCTCCCAGCTCTGATCATCTTTTATAAGGCCCTCGAGGCTTACATTTATACAGAATATTAATGAATCGATTCAGCTCCCTTACAACTCGACAAAAACTCTTGAAATCCTCCAGTTCTAAATCTAGACCAAATCCCTAGAATTGCTGGAACTAATTCTAATTTCATTCCTAAATCTGAACTGTCTCTTCATATTCCCAACTAATCAAATTCCCTCATGTTCTCCAATCATTTGGGAACATTTACAATTTATCTCCATATTTAATTAAAATACTAATAATTACCTAAGAAATTAAAACATAAGACCCCCCTATGTCTACTTAAATATAAAGTATTTTATTGTGCCTAATGCCCCTGAATTAGTTTCTCTCGCACCTGTTAACAACTTTCATCATTGGCTAGTAATCAGGTGATTTTATTGCATGTTCGACTTCAGCTCATATATTCGCATGTTTGAATTTGTACTTGTACAGGTCGAGATGGAGCGCAAGACCCTGGATTTTGTCTGATAAGATCCAGGCTGTGGGATATTATGATTCATCATGACTTTATTACATGACTCTTTTAATTGGATGGCTGGTAATCAGGTGACTCTTTTAGTAGTTATTATTTGGTTTTGACCAATACATTATGGCTAAAAAATTTCCTCTAATGTTGCTAGTCTGGTATCCAAGATGGTATGTTGCGATAATAGAAGGAGTTGGCCTATTTATGTAATTGTGTTTTTTGATATTGCAAGGAATTCAATGTGTTTGTGTGTGTGTGTTTATGTATAATTGATAATTTTTAAAAATTATTGTAAAATTAAAATACAAAAAAAATAATATATAAAAATGAAAAAATAGTAAATAAAATTATAATAAAATAAATAAAATTTAAATTTAAAGATAAAGCTAGAAGTAATGATTTCCGGATGCGGATGATTGACAGGAATGACGGGACGTCTGTCCCCAGCCTCATCCCGAGGAGGCTCGCATGGGGTGGCCATATGGCCCCCTGTGGCTCCATTAAACATGCCATTACTCCGCCAGCTCCTGGTGCATTAACTCCTCCATGCCGCCGAGTTCTAATTCACATCTTGCTCTGTTGGTTAATGATGGACTTCATTTGGGATGTTTCGAATTGCTCTTGCTCAGCCTGTATTATCTCTCTGCACCCTCTGAGGAGCGCTTGCCCTGCTGCATGTGCCAAGCCTAGAACTCGCACACAGACAGGGCGACGCTGCTCTCTTTTCTGCTGCCTAGAGACAACGCTTGGATCTCATTTCACTCAAAGTTCATTCAGCTGTTCCAATTCTTGTTTGCATTCACACTATGACGACCACGGTGGGTTTCCTCTGGCCCCTTCCTACTCTTTGTGTCTCAGACCGTCTCCTATTTTTTCTTATGCCATGCCTAGGCAGTGCCACCGGATGCGTTGTCGCCGGGGTGCCAGCCGAGGTAGGTCTGCGCGCTCTCGTCCATCCACAAGCTTTGGTACAGAGACTTCTTCTGAGAATGCTGCTTGGAGGCATTCTCCTTCTACTGGTAGCCACAGAGAGCGCGAATGCCTTCCTAGCAGGGCAAGAATAGATCGGCCTTCTCCGCGTCCTTCTGCTGCTCCTACCAGACCTATTTCCCCTGGCCTTCATACTTCAGACAATCTCTCCATGCACCAGACTTCTCAAAGGGTAGAATTCCACTTTTATTGCTCCTCTAACCGTCCCATTGTCTCTGTCTTTGTAATAGTCACTTTGAGAGAAGATTTTCCCCTCGGTCCTCCTCCCATGCCTGGCCCGCACCCCCCCCCCTCCTAGTCTCAATCCCTCTCTAGCCGTGCATGCTCCTGCAAGACCGGTCGAGCCCCCAAGTTATGCTCTGCCCGACCTGGGCATTCATCTCATGCAGGTGGACACAGGCTTCATGCGCACAGATGGCGAATAGAACGACAAGTTGGAAGAATCAGAAAGCGAATATGGTTGTCGTATAGTGGAGGAGCCACCTTCTCTAGCTCACGAGCAGTAATCCGGTTTGTCTTGGCTAAACATGGTACACTCATTCTACTGTTTTGGGAGACACTATGTTTTTATCTGGTTTTCTACAGCAGCAACAGCTGCTAGCTACTCTAGTATTTTCAGTTTTTATATGTTATATGCAATGAACAATGAACTAGTTTCCCTCTCAAGGGCGGTCAAACTCTTCTTAAAGGAACTGGTTTCCTGCTTAGGGCAGTTCGTCATTTTGTTAAAGCATGGACATCAAGCCCAGTATTCAGGCTCCCATAGTTGAACTAAGGTAGTTTTGTAACAGTATGTTTCCATAATAGAATTAGCATAATTTAGAAAAGAAAAAAAGCTAGAAGTAATGATAAGAAAAAATAAAATTGAATTTAGTAATAGATAATAATTATTGCATCAAAAAGGCTCTCTCTATAGTTCATTATAAGGGAGTCATCAGGGCAGCTAAATTGGAAAAGCCATGTTATGAAGTTTTATGTAAATTACGAGATCCAAGGTTCGAATCCCCTTGTTTAACTAGTGTTTATGGAAGGGGAATATGTAGGAATATAGAGGTTATTGTAGTAGTGGTTGAAATCAACCTTGTGTCAACTGAGAATGAAGTTCAAATTGTTGATTCTTCTAGTTAAAAAAAAAAAATAGGCCACTAAAAGGGAGCCACGCTTAACATAAGTTTGACATCTGGCATTTAAAAAATATTAATAATAAAAAAAACATTTGAATGTACAATTTAAGTAAAACAATTTTATATCAACTTTATATAAAGATAAAAAGTAATTGAATGTAAACATTTTCTTATTTGTGTTAATAGGTGTTAATATATAAAATTTTTAATTTATATATTAGTAAGAATATTAAAATATTACCATCCCACATTATAATTATAGATAATTAATTTAAAATAACAAAAACCTATTTCAAAATAAAAATCCCTATTCACATAATAATAATAATACATTGAAATTATTTATTTAAAAATACAAAAGGGTATTCACATAATAATACATTGAAATTATTTATTTAAAAAGAAAAAAGGGGTGAAAACATATTATTATATAATAAATTTAAATTGAAATTGAAAGTATCAAAATGACTTATGTTTCAATGCTGCTGGCTTGACATCAGCCATCCAAGAAATATATGAGGAACATATGCACGAGGCAGCTGAATCAAAAAAGTGCTGGAAGGCCTTCCCACTGCTAAGGGTAATCCATCCCGAGCGACAATATCTATATCTGCCATAGTGATAATGGCAGAAGGGTTATGTATCACAAGCAGTCCGTAGAGGAGTAAATTTCTTGTATAATAGGTACGTTTGAACTTGCATAACCCAACCCCAAAAAATATTAATAAGAAAAAAATATTTCAATGTGGACCATAAAAAATTATTTCAATATCCAATTATGTAAAATATTTCAATATCAATTATATATATAACAAAGACAAGTAAATATAAAAGAGATTCAAATGATAAAACATCAAATAAGAATCGCATATGAACTACTACATTTACACATAAAATACTAAGGAGAAGGAGATCTTATTAATGAATGCATAAGCCAACCAGGCCTAGGACTTCCACGAACCACCCGAACTTGGGATGAATCAAATATTTCTTTCAACCAATAACTCCCATGCCATATTCCAAGCATGAATGTGGGACTCACAACAAAACGAACCACGGATTCCTCGGTATTTACTGCAATCCCCACCAGATCACTAGGCCTGAACCCTGAAAAATACAACCAAGATTTACTACAATCCCTATCAGATCAGTAGGCCCTAAACAAACATGGATGCCTCCAGATCTCTCCACCTAAACTGTGAGGAATTTTACCGTCTCAACCTCTCATCTTTACCATGTATCCACCATTTCTGGTCAAGGGAATCCTAGACCTGTGAGGTCACTACCCTCTAGGATTTACCGTGTATCCCACCATCACTGGTCAAGCTATTCCTATGCCCAATTAAGGGTATTCCCCTATGATATTTACCATGTATCCTGCCATTCACCAGTCAAGGGATTCCTAGGCTCAATCAAGGGGTATTCAGATCTGATTTTTACCATGTATCCTGTCGTTCATCGATCGAGAATTCTTAGGCTCAATTGAGGTGTTCACAACCAGGATTTACCATGTATCCATCCTGGGATTCCTATTCTTTGTGAATAATCCTGAGACCACACCACTCACATTAAAATCCATTAAAAAATATAGCTCAAACAAATACAAGAGCTCCACCACACCATCTCTATCTAGAAATGGAAAGGCAAGGCTGAAGAACACTAACACACCTTGAAAAAACCATGCCAATGACAACAAGAGAACCAAAAACACACATGAATGTACCATGCATGCCAAAATTAGCAAGGAAATCATACATGCAAATCAATACCTATAATCAACCTCATTGCAGTTGCTTGATCCTACTCTTCCTTGCTTGATCTTTTCTTCCCTTTGCCTTATTTTTCCTTCCTTTGATTTTCTTGATACAATTCTAAAGTGCTCGAAGAAAAAATATAAGTGTCCAAGAGTGTGTTAGAGAGAGAAGAGAGAGAGAGAGCTCCAAAATTAAACTAACAAAAGGTTACCAACTGATCCTTAGAATCCTCTTTATTAATGAGGCCTTTATTTTCTTCAATTTTCCATTATTTTCCTTCATTTTTCTCCTCACATGCAACCTCTGACCTTTCACCTTCCTTTTCTCCTAATTTCCATCATTTTCATAAATAAAATGCAAATTAATTCCTCTTTCCTTTCCAAAGCCTTCGCCATTTCCTTTTCCAATTTCCTTTACCCATAATAAGCCAAACGAACACCCTCTAGGATGATTTTTTGAACATTCAACTTGGAATACGTGTCCCATGACCTTGGCCTTGTTTTTGCCTTTATTAACTTTATTACATGAATGTTTTAACCAGGGTTGTTACGTAAACCTCCCCCTTGGGGAACACCGTCCTTGATGTTCAATGATACCTACAACCAAAAAAATGACTGAAAACCAAAAAATACTACCCATGGAGCTTTATAACAAAATTTGTTGTAGTATTTACAATGACATCCTGTTGAAATCATGAAAATATTATTGTTTAATGGAGCTTTATAATATGACTAATTACAGTATCTACAATAAAAACCACATATATACTCATGCACATTTTCTTCAACCAAAAAATAGCCATATTGTCTATGGAGATTTATAAATTCATCTCGATACAATATTTATAATAATATACACATATACACATGTACAAATTTTCTAAACCAACAAATAAAATCATACGATCGCTACATCAGCAATAAAGGAATCCATAGGATCACACCTCCACCCTCAAAAGTAGTACCAGGATTCACCTCCTTCCCATGAATTCCAGAATACATTTTCAAAGTTAAAAATGTTTCCAATGTCTAGTGCCACAATCTTGTGCCACTTGTCCTCTCAGTGAACAATTACTGACTCATTTTCCCACGACACACTCCTAATGTGCATGTGATTCCATCTGGAAATTCTAATGACCAAAATAAATCCATTCCCTGAACTTCCCTTTTCTACTGCATAGTATCTCAGGCAATATGTTCACCCACTTCCATGCAGTCACCCACCTTCCAAGTTTCTCGACATTCCCTTTTCCTAGGTAATCCATCCCTTGGAAAGTTTTCCTCACGTCAAAAGGTTAAACAACCAAGGCATATACACGCCTCAAAACCATCATACTGGTTGTAACAAGCTTATGGAAATAAATGGAAACTATTGGGTATCAGTGTCCCACAATGTCCCTTCTCCTGAATTGCTTCACCAACATACTACTGCATGTTCCAATTCCTTTTATTGTTGCTGCTAATTCTTGCAATAAGTTTCAACCACCCAAACTGGGAATTTCCATTAGACTTAAAACAAATTGAAATAAATTCAAAGCATACATCATTGGTGACACGTCAACAAGGTACACTTGTAATTATGTTTGCTTCCTGTCACAGCAAGTCAAACTAGATGTTTGATCAAATCATCATGTATAAACATATCACATCCTGTTAGCTCAAAATGCAACCATCATAAATCCGAATCTTATATTACATATAACCATCATAAATCAGAGTCATAGATCACATGTAACCATCATAAATCAAAATCATAGATCACATGTATAATGAAACTGAAGTAAAACACTGACACTTACCCTTTAATCCATCCTTTCCATACGCACACCGGATCAGTTACCACACCCGACAAACACCCAATGCCTTCTCTACAACCACATACACATACACACAATGTGCATCACACACATACAACCACACACGACATACAATGCCATACAATACATGCACCTACACCTAACATACAACACATATACCTACACTTGGTGTACAACACAACACAATACACTTACATCTGGTGTATGACACAACACAATACATACATGTACATCTGGTGTATGACACAACACAATATACACCTACACATAGTACAACACAATGAATACACATGTCACAATACCATGACTACTTAATGCACATACACAATACCACACGTACACAAAACAACATGTACAAAACACACACAATACCACACGTGCACAACACAGAATGTACGATATGCACACTATACCACATGTACAATATGTACATAGTACCACTTGTACACATCACCAACTGCACAACATTTACACAACACCACCTGCACAATGTGTACACAACACCACTTGCACAACATGTACACAACACCACATGCACGAAATGTACACAAAACCACTTGCACACAACATCCCAAGTATATGTACACGACACCACATGCACACAACACCACATGTACAATCATACAAACAACACCATATGTACAACATGCACACCACGCCATATGTACAAAACACCGCATATGCAACATGCACATAACACCATATGTACACAACACTGCATATCCAACATGCGCACAACACCACATATCCAACATGCGGACAACACCATATTTATGCAACACTGCATATCCAACTTGTGCACAACACCATTTGTACACAACACTACCTAAAAAAAATGTACACAACACCATCTATACATAGCATTGCATAAATAACATGTATGAAACACTATATATATATATATATATATATATATATATATATATATATATATATATATATATATAGGTGCAACATGTACAACATATATACAATAGTAGTACTGCACATTCAGAGACCACACATTGACTCTACCAAGCAACCTTTCTTCTAGTGTATTTCAACCATCCATGCTTATCCTAGCATGTCGTAGATCATACTTCTTTCATTCTGCTGATGTATCCCTCAGCATTACCTGTCCATAACATAAACATAGGCATAGTACAAGAATATAATATCAATTCATATCCACATGATACTGAACTTGTTGATATGTCAGGGTTACTCTTCCCACTTGATTCGTCATAAAACATGAACCTCTTCATGCCATTCACTTGAATAAGAAATCATTGCTCCATAAGAATGATTCTAGATGACCTTGTCAGACAAAGACATACATATATACATATAAACATCAACATTAAATAGTCATGATCCCTTATGACCATATTATACAATGACATACATATAATACATATATATGTAATCATGAACATAATCATGATCACCACATAATTACCAGGTATCATAAGTTTAAGGTTAAGAGAACTCCATTTATTCATGCACAACATCGAGATCAACAATTCCCAACTTAACCAAGGAATCTGTTACCTTAAGCCCATTTAATTTACCTTTCCCACTACCTTTCTCTTGAATGTTATGCTAGCGTCCATTTATCTCAATGAACCCAACCAATTCAATTGGCTATCATATTATTGCCTTCAACTTCCCTTATACATGCACCGAGCTTCATCTAGGTCTTACATTACCTATTTCATTTCATTCATCTCTCCCTGAGCTACATTAATGTATCTTTCCCAACTAATTCCCATGACCCCTAAAACAAAAAATACAAGAGAAAGAATAAACAAGAAGAAAACCATGAAAAAACAATAGAAATATGACACCCTAACAAAGTGGCATGGTCATGCACTAGACACAATCAAGATCGCAAGTCAAGTGCAAAAAAATCACAAAAGTTTGAAAGCACAAGACTAGAAAAAAAACACCATGACTCAATCCCCATGTTTTCCTAATTCCTCCAAGGGAAAGCTTAACCTGATCCTTCTTAAAGATTTCATGGCAGTATCCTTTCCCATGAAATCCCCTGCATCATATCACTATAAACACATAATTTTTAGTGAATAAATAAACATAATATACTATTTACCTTACCTTTTTTTATCAAGAAAGCCGCCTTGTCATTGAACATGTACATATATCATATCTCAAGGGACTCCAATTCCCTTGATGGATCTATCTATACTAAAAGATAGTTGTTATACTTATCAAATACACGTTCATTAATTTAGAAGATATCCACATAATGTCAGACAAAATCAAGGTTAAGAATAATTCTTGTATGCAAAGCACTCATTCATTATGAAATGCGGTTTCCAAACATATTCAAAGTAAAACTCACCGAAATACTTTCTTTTACCTTTTACCTTACTGCAATTGAGTCTCATTATCTACTATCACATCACCCAACTGTTAGTTATATAAACCAATTAACTATTACCTTGTCATGCTAATACCAATCATGTTTCCCTACAATTGTTCACACATGTCATTCACATGTTCCAAAGATCAAGAAATCATGTATATTAATTTGAAATCAACGTTTACAAGGGCTAACAACTATGTCACAATCAACTCATAATCACAGTCATAATTCTACAACTAGCACCCACTTGCAATCAAGTGCATATCAGTTGTCTCAGCACATATGTGTTAGTACAATAATCTTAAAGCATGATCATTTATTCAATGAAATATTGTAGACATATACTCATATCACACAATTAATCAAACATTTAAACAACAAATAAACAATGTAATAGACACCAAACACTCAAATACCAAATATATGACATAATCAAACATTCAAGAACCAAGTAGATGACATAAGAAAAATCATACCTTAATATATCTCAGGGGAGGCTATCTTGTTTTCATAATCAATATAGATTAGAATGATACATATAACATCAAGATCTTAGTTGCAATGGCCATAACCATCATGCATATGACCACAATGCATATAACAACAAGTTACTATCCTTCATGAGTAACTGACACATGTACATGTGATAACACTAATTAACTAACATCTATGAGACCTATAACCACAAAAACCACAGATTAACATACATGTACATAACCCTAATGATTATAACAACCATTAATTAACATACCTCCATACCAACCATACAAACTTGTATGACGATTTTTTCTTACCTTGATGTTCGATGTTGCATCCTTGCTCTGATGATATGAGTCTCCTGCTCTATATCAGTAAACACATAAAAAACATAACATACCAAGAGCATCATGATGACATAACTACATACCATGACCTCATGGAAAAAAACCTTAACCATGGAAATGCATGGATAAGACCATATAGACACTGACATGCATAAAAAATTCATATACAATTGACATGCATTCATGACAAACACATCACAACATCAACATCATAAAATTCTAAATGGAAACACAACTGTAACCATGACCACCACCATGCATACGAAAAAAATACATATACCATAAGAAAAATGAACACACATGCAACTGACATGTATGCATGAGCCATGACCAACACACCACCCATCCAGTCCAAGGGGTGAACCATGCTTTGATACCACTTTGTAACACCCTCCTCCCACATTTACCCAAGCCAACCGGTCCACTGGGGTAAACATGTGATGGTAGGCTACTATGATGTGATTCAACTCCCCATGTACAATTAAGGAAGTGGAACCAACAAAAAAAAATTGAAATAACCTTCCACACATCCTAAAAAACCTTCAAGAGCCAACTAACCCTTCTGGGTGACCAACCCCTGAGGAAACTTGAAATTTTGCTGGTCTGGACCCTTAGCCACTCCCATGACATGCCATGCATGTGACTGAGGAATTCCATTCACTCCCAAAACAAGGCATGCCAATGAATATGGAAATTTTCAGGCAATTATGTGCCAGCGACGCCAGATTCTAAGCCACTTTTTCAGGGCTAGGTCTCAGGAAACTGTACAGAACTTCATGAATCTTTCAGAAATGAATAATAAAATTAGATCAAATCTACTAATGCAATCACTGGTACAAGTATCTGATTTGACCCCTACTAGAATTGATAGGAATTTCATCACACATGTCACAAATATGTAATCTACAGGTCATATCAACATATATGAGCATAGGGGTCTCATACTTATCTGAGATTTGTAAAGAAGCATTGATGCCTGATCAAAATTGCTTCATTATCATCTATTAGGTCATATATTCATTGCACATTCATTTTCTAATAAAAACATGATGAGAAACATACATCAAGTCTCTCATAAAACATACTAATAATAAACATATAACCAACATAAATAACAAGGATATAACAAACATAAGAATTACATATGAATGAGTACATTTACACATAAAATACTAAGGAGAAGGAGCTCTTATTAATGAATGCATAATCCAACTAGGTCTCGGGCTTCCATGAACCACTCGACCATATATTGGGTTGAACCAAATATTTGTTTCATCTAATCACCCTCGTGCCATATTCCAAGCATGAATGTGGGACTTGCAACAACACCAACTAGGTCTTCCTTAGGATTTACCGTAATCCCCATCGAATCACTAGGCCCAAACCCTCATCAACACAACCAGGCTTTACCACTCCCCATTAGATCACTAAGCCTTAAACAAAAATGGATGCCTCTGCACCTCTCCACCTAAACCATGAGGAATTTTCCCCTATCAACCTCTTGGCTTTACCGTGCATCCTACCATTACCAGTTAAGGGATTCATAGGCCTACGAGGTCTCCACCCTCTGGGATTTACCATGTATCCAACTATCATAGGTAAAGGGATTCCTAGGCCCAATTAAGAGTATTCCCCTCTTATATTTATCTCGTATCCATCCATTCATTGGTCAAGGGATTCTTAGGCTTAATTAAGGGTATTCATATCTAAGTTTTGGCGTGTATCCCACCATTCACTGGTCGAGGATTCCTAGGCTCAATCAAGGTGTTCAAAACCAATATTTACCATCTATCCCATCCTGGGATTCCTAGGTATTGTGAATAAGCCTAAGACCACCCCACTCATCTTTGAATCCATCCAACAATCAAAATCAACCAAATACAAGAGAACCCACCACACCATGGATATTTGGAAATCGAAAGGAAAGGCTGAAGAACACTGTCACACTTGGAAAAAACCATGCCAATGACAACAAGAGAACCAAAAATACACATGCATGTACCATGCATGCAAAATCTAGCAAGGAAATCACACATGCAAATCGATACCTGCAAGTAATCCCGTTGTAGTTTCGTAATACTTCTCTTCCTTGCTTGATCTTTTCTTCCATTTTCCTTCTTTATCCTTCCTTTTCTTTTCTTGATCCAAGGTTGAAGTGCTCCAAGAAAAACTCAAGTCTCTAAGAGTGAGAGAGAGAGAATAGAGAGAGAGATCCAAAAGTGAACTAAGAAAAGGTCACCAAATGATCCTCTGAATCCTTTTTATTAATGATGCCTCTATTTGATTCAATTTTCTATTATTTTCCTTCATTTTCTTCCTCACATGCATCCTGTGAGCTTTCACCTTCATTTTCTCCTAATTTCCATTATTTTCATAAATAAAATGCCAATTAATTCCTCTTGCCTTTCCAAAGCCTTTTCCATTTCGTTTTCCAATTTCCTTTAGCCATAATAAGCTAAATGAACACTCACTAGGATGTTTTTCCCAACATTCAGCTTGGAATATGTGTCCCATGGCATTGGTCTTGTTTTTTCCTTTATTAACTTTATTACATAATTTTTTAACCAGGGTTGTTATAGATAAAGTAGATAAAATAAAAACACTAGAAGATTAGACCATAAAAGAGAAAAAAATAAAGGATATAATTTAAGGTAATAAGGAGATGGAGATAGATGATAGGGTACTAGATATAACATAGTAAACAATAAAATGAGAACATTATGAGGAAGGAAATTAAAGTATGAATGAAAAAAATGATGGAAATAAAGGTAAATAAAATATGAGGATATGACACTAAAAATAGAATATAGGTGAAAATTATAAAAAAGTTATCTAATAACACAAACCTTGAAATTAAAGACCATTTTTCAAAGATATATATAAATATTTTACATAGCAATGTAGAGTGAAGATTACCGAGCATTAAGGGATTAGATAGGTGTTCCATGGTCTTTTTATTTAGATGATCAATTTTGAATTAATCTTTATGTAATATGCATTTATTGTAATTCCAATCCATTAAAAATATTTTCAGTAAAAATAATTAGTGACTAAGGTTTGTACACTTGTATATGAAAACATTAAGTGAACATGTAAGAACTATGGCCATTATTGAAGAATTATGCCTAGGTTGTGTTATGGACATAGCTGGGACATAAGATAGGGACATGTTTTGATACAATAAAAATAAGGGTGATAGCTACATAGTAGCATAGTCCCTGCCTCTTTGTATGAGGTTTTTATTTTGTGGTTATTTGAGAATGTTTCATTTCCACAAGTCGCACCTCCGCCCTCCATATAATGAAAGCTAAACCCTGAGATATGCACACTTTTCAATTGTTATAACATTTTCCTCGAACTGCTGAAGATATATAGTAATTGGCCATGTCTTATTTGACAAGGAAAACACTCGAAAATATTATATATCATGCAAGTGCATATCCATAAATTCACATTAAGAAGCTAGATTAAATGAAGTTAAGGAAAAAACTCATAAATATTATACATTAGCTTCTTCCTCACCTCCACACCCATGCACCTCCACAATATGCACAAGAAAATATTCCTCTGCACCTCCACACTCTCACAATGAAATATTTCTTCACACTTCTACACTCCGTATAATGAATCTCAACTATAAGATATGAATTTGGCCCAAAACACTGAATATATAGAGAAATTATCTATCCCTTATCTGAAATTCATATTAAGCATCTAGATTAAATAGAGTCGAGGAAAACACTCAAAAAATTATATATAAAGCAAGTGCATACCCAAAAATTTAAGTCCCACAAAACTAACATGTCAATTACAATCCAAGGTGCTAAGGAAGCTTTCATTGTGTTGAGTGTGTAGGTGTAGAAGAAGCATAATGAAAGCTTCCTTTGCACCTCTGCATTCCACACAATGAAAGCTTTCTCTACTAACTTCTTAATATGAATTTGAGATAATATGTGGCCAATCTATTTATATATTTAGGGATTTGGGGAAACTTCTATAACTATTTCAAAGTGTGCATATCCTAGGATTTAGCTTTCATTATGCAAAGTGTCAAGCTGTGGCTTGTGGAAATGATTTCGAGTCGATGGAAAGCAATTACGGTATTGATTCACAAGTAATATTCGTGGAGAGCTAGATAGGACTAGGATTGAATGAATTTCAAATATATGGATTGCAAGGTTGCTGAAATGCACTTAGCATGGGACAAACTACATGAAAATTGTTAGACTAAAGTATAAATTAACTTGACAATAGGAAGGTTGTGGCAAAAAATTACAAATTAGCATCATCTGTAGGGAAATACTCTTTCATTGTGCAAAGTGCGTGAGTGTGGAGGAAGAACAATGCAAGAATGAAGTTAAATCAATTAAAAATAAAAGATTAGAAAGCATAACGTATTTCAAAATTTATCAAGTAAACATAGAATGTAGGCAAGGAAACCACTCGTTAATATTATATATCAAGTAAGTGAAAACCCAAAAATTTAAGTCCTACAAAATTAATACATCAATTTCACTTCAAGGTGTGGAGAAAGCTTTCATTGTGCGAAGTGTGGGAGTGTGGAAGTGTGGAAGAAGCACAATGAATGATTCCTCCACACCTCTGCACTCTGAGAAAATATATTTCCATTTCTTATGAAATATATTTCATAGAATATTAACCAAAGTTATAAAAAAATGTGTAAATATCGACATGGAATATAAAATATGGATCCTTTTCAATAGATGTCTATGTGGCCTTTAATTTCTAGTCGTATGCTACATAGGAAAAATAATGAGACCATGGGTTGTGTTCATCCATGGAAGAAGTTTTTAATAGAAATAAAATTCTTTGTCTGTTGCAAACTTTAGGAAAATCCCCTTTAAGAGAATACATGCCTATGTCCGACTAATGGAAATACACTCAATATAATGTTTCTAAAAGATATAGTCGAAACATCGTTAAGCTAGAGTGTTTCAGTTGACATCATTAAGGAGGTGTGGAGGAAGCACAATGCAAATGGACATTCCAGGTCACTAAAAATTAATTACAATATTGACTCATGAGTAATATTCATAGAGAGACAAATAGGTCTAGGATTAAATGAATTAATGTAATAATATATGTGAGCAAACATGTCTACATTTTTTAAATAATTTTTTTATATTTTTAATCTATGGATTCCAAGGTTGGCTACATGTATTTATCATTATGAGAAAAAATATATGAAATTTTTTGGACGAAAGTACAAATTAACTTAACAATATGAATATTGATGCAAAAAATTACAAATTAACATCATGTATGACAGAGGAAGCTTTCACTGTGCAGAGTGTAGGAGTACAGAGGAAGCATAATGAAAGATTCCTCCGCACTTCCGTACTCTGAAAAATTAAATTAACTCAATAATAAACATATAACATATTTCGAACTTTATAGTAAATATAACTACAAAGCTTTGATAATACAAATGATAAAATTTCTTGTAAATTATGCGTTTTAATTGATTTTTTTTAATTTTCTATTATCATGTTAGAATTGTATTCTTGAGAGATGTATGTCTGAAATCCGAAACTATTGTGAAACATTCATTTTCATTCTAATCAATAGCAAAACATTAGATGTAATATAAAATCTCAAATCATATCTTTGAAAACTTATGCAAAGCATTATCATAAAATTCTCCACAAAATTGGTAAACACTCATAAAATTGGAAAAGAGTCACATTAGTCTCTCTGGTTGAGAAATATTGAATAGTAAGAAACACAATTACAACAATAAGAATTTTATCCAGATTCAAATATCAATCATCATGGCTATGTTTAAAATAAATACTACACAGGGAACAAATATCCGAGATACAAAACTATTTTCGATTGTTCATTTTTATTGTGATCAATAACAAAAGATTAGATATAATATAAAAGCTCAAAGAATATCCTTAAAAACTTATGTTCAATTAATTTTTTTGGCCAACGCCATAAAACTCATATCTATACAAGATATTATGCAAGAAATTATCTCAATATTCTTCACAAAATTGGTGAGCAAAGTTAGAAATGGAACATAATAATTAGAATTAGAACCAGAATTGAAAATACTGATACTTAATTGAAAAAATAAATGAATTCATCCCAATGGGGAATGAGATTGGGATCTCATGAACCATAATGTGAAAAGTTACCTGTAAGGAAAAACAAGAAACTACATCCAGGAATTAGCTTAGGTCATGAGAACATAACCAACAAAGATGAATAATTAAATACTAGTAAACATAAAAATGAATGTTGCAAGATTTAAGAACACTCACAATATGTGAAATCATATATCGTGATTCTTTGACTATCATTTGTCTTTCAAATTCATGATTTCTTGAAGAAATTTCTCCACCATATTTTTGATCAAATATTTTATCACAGAGACTGTAATCTCCATTTTGACCTGTTCATGGAATATCTCGTTCTCAATTTTTGTAGCCTCTTCTTGCAATTCCGCAACCAAGAAATACTTATATTCATTAATAATAAAAAAGGTAATTAACCATTTTCTAATTTTTTCTATAGTAAAATCAATTATGTCATCAAATTTCATTGTCTTTGACTATTTTATCTTGTCCAATTCAACCATTAAATTGTTTCTTGATATTAATTCATAATCGCATATCATGCGTGGACCATATGGATCTTAAACAATCTCTATTTCCTTGAGAAATACATCACCTCTTTGATGTATATGCTTTCACATTCAGAAATGATGTTCTCTTGTGTATTGATTCTCTCAGACCATCCAACTTTGACTTGCTTCAATTGATTAACATTTGGGATTACTTTTTTCTCTCCCTCTCTCTAGATTAAAGAGTAAATCAAGCCTCTGACAAAACGTAAGTAAGTCATTGTCAATGAATTTCTTGTCTACCTTAATATTAATTTTAACCAAATCGACAAATGAATTAACTTCTTCTGCTAAACTTCAGAAATCAAAAGCTGCTTGTCATGCATAATCAATGATTTCGAATATTTTTCATATGTTAGTGATAGTATATAATTTCACTACATTAAGGAGATTAACTATTTTATTAGATCTATAGGGTGTAGAGGGGGTAGAAATTGGAAATGGTGGTGTGATTTCCTATGGAATCATTAACAAAGGACCCATATTTAGAGCATATTCTAACTCTTTTATTCTTTTTTTTCAGTCTCACGTTATCTACTTCCTGTTCGCTAATAGATTGTTCAAGTTCCTCACTATTTGATGCGATATCATGAGTCGCATGGCTCCAATGTGAGACACATCAAAATTTATCTCCACTTGATCAATACATTTTTTATTATGAATCTTTAATTTTTCAATTCTCAAATTTTTTACTTCCCTTGTCATAATTTTCATTTTGCAATGTGACAAGGCGGTCATTGAAAGTACTGACTTCTTTGGAAATTTACTCCATTATTTTTTTATTTTCTCCTCAACAAGTACTAACCTAATTGTAATAATTGTCAACTTCCACTTCTATAACTTGTTCAATGATTTTTATTTAGGGGGGGATTCTTTATTTGGTTGATTCAACTATGTGCATTCAATTTGTAGTGAATCTCAAAGGAGACTCTTTATCATTTCTGCCACCTAATAGCTCACCATGAACTAGCTTTCCACTTGTAGTAACCTTTCTCTTATTTTTACTGGAGGATGAACATGAAACAATATTGGGTGTGCAAGCGGGAGATTGTTGTTGATATAGGAGGATCTAGGATGGTTGGAAATATATAATATATGGTTGGAGGCATATAATACAAGTGGTTATGTTCAATGAAAACTCTGCCCAATAATACAACAAAAATCCCACCAACCTTCCGACAAGACTATACGTGGATGGATTTAACAATGACAATGTAATATGCATTGAATGACGCATAATGCTAAATTATCATGTGGTTGCAATATGGTTATAACTAAGGTTATATTTTCCATACAGTTTATATATGGTATATTTGTTAAAAAAAAATCCATTTTAATATGTTGTTGTAACAAAAATTTGTAACCCCCCGTGGGTTCGACCCTGGGGCTATGGACCCAAACAACTATAAATTTAAAACTAATTTCCAACGTGCCACAGACTTGTGATTTGTAGAGAGGCTAAGACCTATCATTTTGTAGCATGATTATCATTGTTCTTGTGATAACTCATAGATGTTTTCCATTTTGGGGAATTTTGAAAGGACATTTGTTGTGAATAGTTTTTAGAGTCTTTTAAGAAGTTTCATAAGTAAAGAGATAAATTTGGATATTGGGGATTTGATGTAATTTGAGTCATTTTTCATCATATTTTAAGAGGCCACTTCATTGGAAGTGGGCCTGAAGACGTATCCCACAGTGGGTGAACTTCGTTATCAATCTCGATTGTGTTATCTATAATTGTTTTGTTTATGTCATCATATTTTTAATATCTTTTTTCAAGCTTGGTATTTTGCATTCAATTATTAATCTTGATAAATCATAGGCCCATGATAAACTATCCTGATAAAGTTTGATATCAGAGTACAATGAGCTAGTTTGATTTGGTTTTTGAGTGTGACTGATTACTAGGTCTAAGCTTAACAAGGGAAAAGGTGAAATTGAAGTTTAAAATCCTGAAATTGGTTTGTGGAGATTCACTCAAAGAGGAGAAATGTCTTCACTGAGACGAGAGTCTCATTTTAAGTATGAGGTGGATTTTATTGAGGTGTTTGCTATCTTAAAATGAAAGGTGGAAGAGCTCTATAAAGAGAAAGAGCTTCAGAAAGGAGAAAGTACTATTCAAGTAAATAATGAGGGTGATCATCCCCCTCTTCCTCCTTCTTCTCCTCCTCCTTCAATACCTCCATATACTCCTCATTGGTCACCTCCTTCTTCTCCATCACCACCAACATATCCTCATAAGAATATTTCTTTGAAGTAGCCATTCTTGAAGTTGGATGTTAAGTTCAACTTACCACTATATAATGACGAGCTTAATGTGGAGAGATTTTATAATTGGATTTGAAAGTTATAAATTTATCGTCGTATTCAATAGATTTATGAAGAAGAGGTAAAGAGACAAATGACCTCTCTTCGACTTGAAGATACGACACTATTATGGTGAGAAAGAAAACTTTGAGAAGGAAGAAAAAATAATGGTAAGCTCCTTTCTTCTTGGTTGGAATTCACTAATGCATTAAATAAGTTATTTTATCCATTATTTTATACTTATAAAGAAATAATGGAATGGAAAAATACAAGAAAAGGAAAAGGACAAGGGATGCAAAGTTCGACTTCATAATTTAGAAAGAAAACATTGGCTTTGAATATTCCATTAGATTCTCCAGATACACTTTTGAAATATGTTGGTGCATTGCAAAATTATGTTTGCCATACCCTTTTGATGTTTAATCCCTCTAATTTGAATGAAGTATGCTTACAAGATAATTTTATTGAGCCCAAGGGAAAGCGTGTGCAGAATGATTTCACGAAGAAGAAATAATCCAAGTTCGTTGAAGGAAAATCTAAAGGAAAGAGGAAAAGTAAGAAAGTTGTGATAGTGACTTGAAAGAAGAGGCAAAGCCAACATGCTCTCATTGTAAGAAGGAAGGGCATGATGATGCTCACTATTGGAAGCTACATACTAATCAATGACCTAATATATTTGGAGGTAAAGGAAAGAAAAATATAGTTGCAAAAACGAAACAAGATTTGTGATTTGATTCAAGGGATGAAACTAAGGTTGCAACTATTCGAGTAAGGTAAATCATATTCTCATTCTAGTTCGTTTATTCCATCTCCTAGTCTTGAAAGCAAAAGAAGTGAGTTTTTTCATGTAAGGGTGATTGTTAAGAATATGAAAGTAGATACTCTTTTTTATATTAGTTCCCAAGTGAATTTTATTTCTGAGGAAATTTCAATAAGTTGGGATTAGAAACAACACCTCACAAGAAACCATATCCTCTTGGTTGGGTTTGTGATAATGAAAGTTGCAAGTGAAGAAACAACATAGACTAAGATTTGATATCACTTCAAAATTTGTTGATTAGGTTGAGTTAGATGTGGTTCCTTTGTGATATTTATGAAATTATTTTTGGAGGCCCTTATTTGTATGACATGAAAGTTGTATTCTTCATACATGAGAAAAAATATCACCTCACCAAATATGGGTTTGAGTATATTGTAGGAGTTCACAACATGAAGACTAATTTATCACTTGTTAGTGCAGGGAAAATGAAGAAACTCATTAAAGCTAGCAAGAATTTTGTACTTATGGTTGTGAAAAAAAGGATATTGGTCAATCTAATGTTTTTAATGGTTGCGAACCATCTCATAAGGATGAATTGGTTAAAATTATTTCTAACTATAATGAGATTTTTTAGGAACCTGAAATATTACCTCCTAAGAGAGAGATACAACATAAAATTCAATTACAAGAAGGTGCCCCTATTCCTAATATTGGAATGTACATGATGTCAGTGATTGAAAGTGCAAATATTAAGAAGAAATTTCAAGAGTTTCTTGAGAAGGGAGTCATCAGACCAAGTACCTCTCGACGTGGATCACCTATTGTGATGGTACGAAAGAAGGATGGTACATGGAGAATGTGTGTTTAATTTCATGCATTAAATAAGATCATGGTAAATAATTGATACCCTCTTCCTCATATCGATGATTTTTTAGATAAGTTGATAGGTGCACTTTACTTTACTAAGATAGACTTGTGAATTGGTTATCATCAAATTCAGATAGTAGAAGGTGATGTTTGGAAAAATGCTTTGAGACCTAAAAATGGTTTGTTTTAATGCCATAGTGATTCATTCCTAGCTTTTCAACTCCCCAACAACTTTTATGCATGTGATGAATGGTGTTTTTTGACCATTCATTGATGACTTTGTGATTGTATATCTAGATGATATTATGGTGTTTAGCAAAAACTGGGATGAACATGTCAAGCATGTTAACATGAAACAAGTCTTGTAGTGAGGAGGAAAGCAACGAAAATCCTTTGATACATTGAAATAAAATATCAGTACCACATTGATGTTAGCATTGCCATATTTGCAGCAACCATTTGAGATAGAGACCAATGAAAATGGGTATGCCATGGGAAATTTTTTGATGCAACAATGCGAGCTAATATGTTATCACTTTGAGAACTTTTATAAATTTGTTGTTAATTATGATACTTGTTATAAATAGTTTTATGCATTGGTACAAAGTGTTAGGAAATAGAAGTAGTCGCAAGCGAAGCTACAACAATCAAGAAATTTTAGGTGGATGAGATTTCTATAACAATTTCATTTGGTCATCAAGTATAAGAAGGGTTATGCTAGGGATGAAAAATTCAAGGATGTGTATGAGAAGTTAACTCATGGTTCACAATATGAGAATTACCGTTTGCAAGGAAATTTACTATATCAGGTTAATAAATTTTGTATTCTTGAAGACTGATGAATGCATGTGATTAGAGAAGCCCATACTTCTCATATATCTAGTCATTTTGGTGTAGGAAATATTGTAGCTTATTTCTAGATATTTTGTTATTTTCCCTGAATGAGAGAAAAAATATCCAAATATGTTAAAGGGTGTGTTTTTTGAGCCACTAGTAAATCCATTAACATGAAATTGGGTTTGTATACACCACTTCCAGTTCCTTCTCATCCGTGGGAAAGTATATCTATGGATTTTATAGGAGGTTTTCCTATGTCCAAAATAGGTCATGATTACTTGTAGGTAGTTGTGGATAGGTTCATCAAGATGTGTAATTTGATGCCTTGCAAGAAGTGGGTGACAAATGAACAAAATGCACAATTATTTTTCTAGCATGTTTAGGTTCACTTTGGATCACCCACTTTTATTATATCAGATTGAGATTCCCATTTTCTTGGATAGTTTTGATCAAGCTTGAGGGGAATGATGGACACCAACCTGAAAATGTGTATTTATTTTCATCCACAAACTGACGTACAAACAAAGGTGGCAACATGACCGTGGTACATTTTCTCCAAGGATACAACAACTATAATCCTAAGCTTTGGGATGAGAAGCTACATTATGTGCAACACGCCTACAACCAAGAATTGCATTATTATATACAAATATCTCCACTTGAAGTTTTTTTTAGGTACCTACAGAAGTATCCATTGGATTTTGTATTTGGGAAAAATTTCGGTTCTGATGAACAAAGAGATGAAGCTAAGGCCCAAAAATTGATATAGAAAATATAGATGGTGAATCAAGTAGTGCATGAAAAATTGGAGAAGAGCCAGGCCAAATATAAGGCTACGAATGATAAAGACAAGATGGATCATCATTTCCAAGTTGGTGATCAAGTTTGGTTAACCTATATTTGATGGTTAACAAGGGAAGGTAAGAAGCTCAAGACAATCTAGTATGGCCCATTTACTATTTTGGAGATGATTGGAATAATGCTTTCTGGTTATATCTACTATCTTATATGCAAATTTATTCATTAGTGAATGTTAATAATTTGAAACTATATGAGCCACCAATGATCATGGATTAGGATGAGAGTGTTCAATTTCCTTCCATTGATGATTTTTCTCCTAAATATATGGATAAGTTACACGAAGATGTAATTCTATATAGGAGGACAAGGAATTCAAGTTGTGGAAAAGTAGAATATATTTGATTAGGTCTTATTAGGGAATGAATTTGACTAAGGCAGAGTGGATTGAGATAGGGAGAGTGATACCCTCACCAATTTGTTGAGTAGTTAATCATTTGGTGGTCCAAAAGATTCCTAGTGGGGAGGATTGATCTAGGAGGATCCAAGATGGCCTAAAATTAAAACTCCCCAAAGTTTGATGGAAGTAGTGTCAAGTAGAATATCTTGGTGATATGTTTCCAACGCAATTTGAATCGCTTCAAATCAAGTAAGTATGAGGAAGATATCACAATTTGAATAATTTTGACTATTCAATAGAGGGTCAAAATTACCCTTACATGACACATGGAAACCTCTTAGGGTGACACATGGAAATAATATATATCATGTGGTAGTATGACATTTGGAACATGGTAGGATGACTTGGAAGATGCTATGAAACTATGAAAACTACTACGAAGTCAGATGCCTCAAAATTGTGAAATATGTTGCGAAATCAAATGCTACAAAACTATGAAATATCCTATGAAATCACATGCCATATATTAAATATGTTGGTTATAACAAAAATGAAAAATGATCATGTGGATGAAGTTTTGTGTATCGTTGGAACCATTTTCCACAAATATAGTATATGGTTGGAGGCATATAGTACGGGTGGTTACATTCAACAAAAACTATGCCCAAAAATACAAAATAAATCTTGTCAACCTGCCAACAGGACTATAAGTGGATTTTTTTAATGTTGACATTGTAATATGCGTTGAATGAAATATAGAGGTGAATTATCATGTGGTTTCAATATGGTTATAACTAAGGTTATTTTTACCATATGGTTTATATATGGTTTATTTGTTACACCAATTTTCCATTTTCAATATGTTTTTGTAACAAAGGGTTGTAACCCCCACGGGTTTGATCCTCAGATTATGGACGCAAACAACTATAAATGTAAAATGAATTTCCAATTCAAAATGAAATTTTTATTTGTAGAGAGGCTAAGCCTTGTCATTTTATAGCATGATTATCATTGTTCTTGTGATAACTCATGAAGTTTTTTCCCTTTTGGATAATTTCGAAAGGAGAATTTTTGTGAAGGGTTTTTGGAGCCTTTTGAGAATAAATATCTAGCTTTGGATATTGGGGATTTGATGTAACTTAAGTCATTTTACATCATAATTGAAGAGGCCACTCCATTGGAAGTGGACCTAGAGATGTAGCCCACGTTAGGTGAACTTTGTTATCAATATCACTTGTGTTCTTTTGTGTTATTTGCAGTTTATTTATTTATTTCATTGTATTTTTAATAGATTTTTTCAAGATTGGTATTTTGCGTTAAATTATTGAGCCCAATATATCATAGGCTTGTGATAAAATATCTTCATAACTTGTGTAGGATTTGCAGCTCTTTGCTTGTATTTTGCTTCCATGTTAATGTTGTATTCTTCAATCATTTCTTCAGTATCCATTACCAATTATTGATTTTAGTTGGAACACTCTAACTCTCGTCGCTTTCTTTGGTAACCTTTGTAAAAAAATTTCTATACCCAACAATACCTAGGTGTGTCATAAATAATATTTTTGAATCAAAGCCTAGACGGGCTTCAACTTCTCTTATGTTAAAAGAATCCAAAAAATCTGCAAGCTATGCAATGTGAGCCACATTCTTCACAATGACTTATCCAATAGTAAATGGAAAAGAAATAATTTTTTTTTTTTTTCAAATATAATTAGCCAATCATGATATCACCTACATACATCAGCAATAAAATACTTATATATAAAAATTTGGTAGCAACAATGACTTACCTTTAAATCCATAAAATTAGATAACCATATTATTTTCTCTTTCTTCATGCATCCCTTTTCCCCATAGGAAAAATGGGCTTATGCAAATATTCGATGGGACTCTTGTCTAGTTATCATGTAAATGATGTACTTTACAAAGACGTCGTAGATTAGACAAAATTTTAAATCATCATAAAGAGTCTATTGTTCTTGGAAAAATTGACTAACTAAAAAGCTATTTCATTGCCAATGTGATCAACCCAATCAAACAAACAATATTTTTTGTATGAGTAATAAAGAAGATAGAGAATGAAATTTGGGACATTCACCATATTTTCTCATCCCATTAGGCAGGCATAGAGAAAAAAAAGTCCATAAATGATTGTTTAAACAAAAAAATATCTAGAACAAAGTTATCGGAAGGAACCTGAGAAGTCTGGGAAATTAATTCTTTAATAATGTTCATATCGCTTGCTTGTGTCTCCAGAAAACTATCTTCTTTAGAAATTTTTAAGAACATATTCGATTATGGTAGCTTACATATCCATTTGAATTCCTTGGGATCTAGTGGAATTGGGGTCTTCTTGGCCACTAGCATAATTTCTCTTGTTCTTGAATTAAAATTGTTTGCGCACAATATGAATCAAAGACTTCTAGAATACATGCAACATTCGCCAATCCAATACTCCAAATCTTATAGCTATTATTCTCTTTTGTTGGATGTTTAATGTGTCACTCATACACAATTGACCAGTGGAATTTTTCATTGAGAAGAGAAAGTGTTTTAATCATTTCAGTGCAAATAGCTCCTTTCCTTCCTCTTGTTGAGAAATGTAGCAAGAAAGGCTCAATTTGACATATGATTGGTCAAATTGAGAAAGTTTGAAATTACCACATCAGTAGACAGCTTGGAGGTAGTTAACTAAGGTGACATGGCTCTTTTCACTCAATTAGTTCAATAAATTCATGTTAGTGGGCTTGGAGTTCAAGTTTCTTGTGTTGATTGCTAATTTATAGCAATCCAGTTCAACTATTTCCAATTATACTCAATTAAACTAGTTCTAACAGTTAATAGAACTTTTTGGAGGCCAGTTGTGCAGTGGGACATCAGTCTAACTCAGAGATCATCTAGTTAATTGATCAATCAACCAAAAATAGCTCATTCATGTAAGGAATTGAATTGCTCGGCTATGGTGGAGATTCCAAGGCATTGTAACATCAGTTGTAAACTAGTGTTGAGTGTACATGTGTTGCATGCAATCAATGATCAATCCTTGGGAATTTCACAATCAATTTGGAATAAATTCCTAAAAAATAGGGGCTATTTCCTAAGGAATTTCACAAGGAAATAAGAGCTCATGTGGGGGAATAAATTGACAAATTCTGGGTCAGAGCTTGTCACTCAGTAGAGAGAACAATTATTCACTTGTAGGTGTTTCTTAGAGAAAGAATGAAATTTTAATAGTTTCTCTATTCAAATGATTAATGCAAGCATGCTTAAGGGTTTTTTACCATTTGGTTTCCCCTATATACACTAGTGTACTTTTTGCGAATTTTGTTCTAAATTGTGAATTAATTTTCACATAGCAGTAGAGTAGAGTTGTGTCTCTTGATTTAGATTAAATTTATTGAGAAGTTGCAATCCTATCACCAAACTTATACATGGTATCAGAGCAGGATTCATATTAGAAAAATAATTTGGAGTATTTTCCTTAAGAAGTTCGAATTTTCAACTTCAGTGTATCAATATTTATTTAGAGTTGGGAGAATGACCTTCAATGGACTGAAATTAGAGTATGCATTGGAAGGAAACTAAAATTTCATTTCCTAGAAGGATCACATGTAAGTAGTGTTTGATGAAAATGGATTTCTAGGTTATGTCAAGATGGACATTCCAAAACTAGGATCAATTTATGTCAAAAACCTAGCCTAATGGAAGAAAGATGTAGCCAAGGTGAGGAGAATAATTCTAGAGAGAGTGAGATACCATGTGGTCTCAAGTTTCCATGGGAAAGAAAATCCTTTCACAATGTGGAAGACATTGATTGAGATATTCGAGACTATCAGTGACCATACAAAACTATCCCTCAAAGACAAACTTCGAAACATTAAGATGTAGAAGAATGATACTATTCCACAGTATCTCTCCAGATTTACACAAGTTTGGGATGAACTTGAAGGGGTTGGGGAGAATGTTGCAGAAGGTGACCTAGTGAGCCTAGCTCTTCTAGGCCTTCCCAAAGCCTAGCATAGCTACCAGGAATTGGTGAATAGGAGGGAGAAATCACCAAATTGGGAACACTTGTGGTCTGAGTTGTTACAAGAAAAAATCAAGAGAAATACCAAAGATGGAATTTCATCCACGAAATAGGATGAATTTTTTTTTGCATTAGATGGAAAGGATAATAAGGGAATAAATATCAAGCCAAACCAAAATCTAGACAAGGGGGAAAGAAGAAATACTTTTCCAAAATAAAATGCTTCAATTATCATGAATATAGGTACTATGCTAGAAAGTGTCTGCACAAGAAGTCTGGGAAGAAACTTAGGGAAGCAGGAGGTGAAGAAGTGGCTTCATAGTTTGAGTGAGACTTTTCCCTGATCACATGTATGGCCACCACTGTGAAAGGGAGTGTGTGGTACTTGAATTCAGGTGCCTCATTCCACATGATAGGATGTAAAGAGTTTTTGAGTGACCTGGAGGAGAAATATATCCAAATGCACATTGAACTTGGTGACAATGGAAGGTATAGTGCTACTGGGATTGGTAAGATAACCTTTAAGAGAGATTCAATCTCCCCTCTTCACCTAAAAGATGTTATTTTTGTACCAGGATGGAAGAAGAACCTGATCTCTATAGCAGTTTTGGAAGACCATGAATATGATGTAATATTTAGTAAAGGGAAAGCCTTTCCGAGACACACATCTACTGGGAAGGTGAAGTAGATCGGGGTTCGTGTGAAGAACCTATATAAAATTGAGGTGGGAGAGTGCACTACATTGAGAAGTAATGCAAAAAAAGTGCAAAGTTGTGATGTCGGTGAAATTTGGTATAAGAGATTGGGCCATTTGCATCATGGTGCCTTAAAAATAATGCAACAAATTACCATTGGTCTCCCTAAAGGATCCCTTGATCAGCAAGATGTCTTTAAGGGTTGTACCTTAGGGAAGTATGTAAAATCCACATTCCATGATCGATATATAAAAGAAAATGCAGTCTTGCAGAGAGTCCAATTTTATCTTTGTGGACCCTTCTAGAAAACCTCCACTTCCAGTCATAAATACTATGTTATTTTCATTGATGATTTTTCAAGAAAACGTTGGATCTTCTTCATGTGGAAGAAGGATGAGACATTCTCAAAATTTGTAGAATTCAAGGCACTAGTTGAGAAATAGATCGGCAAGAAGGCGAAGGCTCGTAAGAGAGACAATGGAAGTGAGTATGTTTCAAATGAATTCAAATAATTTTGTGCCAAACAAGAAATTCAAAGAGAACTGATAGTTCCCCTCAATTCCCAACAAAATGGGGTAGCTATGAGAAATAAACGGAGCATCATGGGAGCTACAAGAGCTATGCTGCATTACCAAGGCCTGCCACTAAATTTATGGGTAGAGGCATGTAACACAACAATCTACTTGAAAAACCTGAGTCCTCATCAAATTCTTGTTATGATTACACCAAAGGAGGCCTTATTGGGGAGAAAGTCGTATGTATCTCATGTTATAATTTTTGGAGCCTTGGTTTACTACCATGTATCCAAATATTTGAGGAATAAACTTAAGCTGACAATACATTTGGGAGTTTTTGTGGGTTACACAAAAAATACCCAGAATTTCTAATTGTACTTACCTTTGTTTAGACTAACAGTTGTGCGAAGGGATGTAAAGTTTGATGAAGAGAAAACAACGTGAAGCTGTCTTGAGAGGGAGTTTCAAATCCAACCAGAAGATGAGATTTTAGCTCCAAATGAGTATTGTCAGGAAGTTCTGGAGTAGCCACAAATGGAGGAATAGAGAGTAGGCAAAGTGGAAACATCCAATCAATAAGAAACATCTAGATAAGGTAGAAAAAGAAACAGGGAAGTTTAAATACTGGTGCAGGATGCGAGGGAGAATGTGGGAGCTCATTCAAATTTGCGTAGGAAAAGGAGGTCACTTGAGAGTTACACTGGATACATGGCTCTAATGACTGAGCTTGTAGAGACTGATCCATCCTCATTTGAGGAAGCAGTTGAAAAACTAGTTTGGGTTGATACAATGGTGGAAGAATACAAATCCATCATAAATAACAATGTTTGGGAATTGGTCCCAAGATTGACAAAAAATCAGTTGTTGGTTCGAAATGGATCCTAAAAATTAAGCATGCAACAGAAATCGGCCTAGAGAAGTATAAGGCCAGATTTGTGGCTAAAGGATTCTCTCAAGTTGAGGGAATTTACTATATGGAAACATTTTCTCTTGTAGCAAGGTATTCATCAATTAGATCATTTTTTGCACTGGTTGTGCAGATGGGGTGGAAAATCCACTAGATGGATGTAAAAACAACATTCCTCAATGGTGTTATTGATGAGTAAGTGTACATCAAGAAACCATAAGGATTTGAGACTTTTGATCGGGAGTCTCATGTGTACAGACTCAGGCAAGTGTTGTGCGTTCTTAAACAAGAACCCCAAGATTGGTACTCTCAGATTGATAGTTATCTCACTGGATTGGGATTCACCAAAAGTGAAGAGGATGCAAACTTCTATCATATTTTGGTAGAATATAAATTTCTTATCATTTTTTTATATGTTGATGATTTAATATTGATAAGTAACAAGCAGTTGATAAACTCTTGCAAGGAGGAACTTGCATGAAAATTTTAGATGAAATACATGGGTCACATGCACTACTTCCTCAGGATGGAAGAATAGCAAGGAGATGGGTAATTTTTCATATCTCAAGGCAAGTATGCCACTGAGATATTGTAGATATTCCACATGGAGAGTTGTAAGCCCACAGAGACACCTATAATGACAAACTGGAGGAAGGACAATGCCACTTTAGGTGAAGAGGTTGATGCTACCATTTATCGGCAGCTAGTGGGTTCACTGATGTATCATGTGAACCCATGGCTATATATGTGCTATGAAGCCAACCACCCGAGTCAAGCTATGGTTAGGTCGACCAAATTGTACTAGAAGGTAGAAAAGCATGTCTTACAGTACCTCAGAGGCACTACCTAGTATGGATTATGGTATTGACGGATAGAGGGAGTGAATTTGCATGGCTTTACAGATGCATATGGGGTAGGGAATCCATCTTAACGAAAGAGTACATCAAGTGCAATTTTAAAAGTTGGCTCCACAACAATTTCTTGGTACAATATGAAGTAGAGGTTTATGGCGCTTAACTCTGCAGAAGTTGAATACATGGTTGCAAGTCAAGAAACATGTGAGGTGATATGGATGAGAAAGATACTTGTGGGATTTTTTGGTTAGGATATGGATCCAACTGTTATCTATTTTTATAATCATATTTTCGTCAAGCTCTCCAAGAATATGACATTTCACGATTGATCCAAGCACATAGATATCTGGTATCATAATTTATAGGATTGTGTGCAAAGGATGATAATGTTGATACAATATATTCCGATTGAGGAACAAGATGCTGATATCTTCAAAAAGGATCTCTAAAGAGTTAAGTTTTAATTCAACAGGTGCAAGATAGGGGTGGTTGATAATATCTTTCTTGCTAAGAGGTAATGTTGAGAATTGGGTTAAGAAAGGCTCAATTTGACTTAGCCTTGGTCAAATTGAGAAAATTTGAAATTTCCACATCAACAAACAACTTGGAGGTAGTTAAATGAGGTGACATGGCTCTTGTCACTCAGTTAGTTCAGTAAATTCGAGTTAGTGGGCTTGGAGTTCAACTTGCATGTGTTGATTGCTAATTTATAGAAATCCAATTTAGTTATTTCCAGTTGTAGTCAGTTAAACTAGTTCTAATAGTTAATAGAACTAGTTGGAGGTCAGTTGTGCAGTGGGAAAACATTATGACTAAGAGACCATCCATTTAACTGATCAATCAATCAAAAATATCTCACGCATGAAATGTATTTGAATTTATCAGTTGTGGTGGAGATTCCAATACAGTGTAATATCAATTGTAAACTAGTGTTGAGTGTACAAGTGTTGCATGAAATCAATGATCAATCCTTGGGAATTTTGCAATAACTTTGGAGGAAATTCCTAAAGAATAGGGGCCAATTTCATCAGGAATTGTGAAAGGAAATAGGAGCTTAGGTGGGGGAAGAAATTGAAAAAATATGGGTAAAATCTTCTCACTGAACAGAGAGAATAGTTATTCACTTGTAGGTGTTTCTTAGAGTGAGCATGCAATTGTAATAGTTTCTCTATTCAACTGATTAATGCAAACATAATTAAGGGGTTTTTACCATTTTGTTTCCCCTAGATACATATGTGTACTTATGTATGTGATTGATGCAAGTTTTGGAAATATTTTCTAAATCATGAATTAATTTATGCAGAGAAGTAGAGTACAATTGTGTCTCTTGATTTAGATTAAATTTCTTGAGCAGTTGCAATTCTATCACCAAATTTCTACACCATTGTTAGGAATTTCAATTTTGTAATTAAAAATATTCTCAATGTCGTTTAACTATATATTTATTTCTATGTTATATAATCACAAACTATTTATATTCAGTGTGTGAAATCTCTTACAAAGGATACTCTCAATAAATAACAATTAAAGATACCAAAGCCAACATTTACGGAAAGTAGTGGAAATAAATTCCAAAATTCCAAAACCATCTCGTGCATTTACTTCGCAATTTGTTGTTGATTTATTATCATCGATATAAATACCCTAAGTTACAGAAATTTATGAACTAAAATAAATATGAATTATTTGTGATCATGGCAGTTAGAGTATAGGCTGTCAATAATAACTCTAACTCGAAAGGTGTGCAAGAACAACTGAAAATAAATATTGTGTGGAGACGTGGACAACTAGCTCTACTATGGTGAAACTAGATGGTTGATCTGGTACCCACCACTATGTCAGTGTTGGCTCACTCTATTTGATAAAAATGACTTTTGTATGTTGTGATACCTCCTGGTTTTGCAATCTACTTTGGCGGATACTCGTCGAGGATTGCACAATGCCCTGATTATGTGTCAATTCGCCAATTCACCGAAAGAAATGTTGAAACATATTAAATTTACTAATAATGGATCCTTTGTTTTTTTTTTTTCTGAATAAGTCTACTTCTATATTGATACAAAAAGATTACAACGAGGCAAAGGCCTCCGAGTGGCTAGCCCAATGATGTGGCATTCTAGCATTGCACTGCTGCATATTGACACTTAAAACCAACGACTGAATACAGACTATGACAAAAACTGAGGACCAGGACCTTGTCCGACTGTTATACCATTGATACTTATGTTTGTTGTGACTGCTGAAAGGAAGGACAATTTTCGACTGATAAGACCTCAACAGACAAAACCAGAAACAAAAATTACAAGTAATTTTAGTATGGCCATGAAACGCTGTCCTGAGGACAGTAACATCAGTAATCCTAGTGTGTAACCTGTATCTGGAAGGCCTATGATAATTCGATGAAGAATGACCATTAATAATCTGCAAAAACATGAGAGAAAGAAGGAGGTTTAACCCCTTCTTGATACCTGTAGACCAAAACTGTCGTTCAGACTCCATTAAGCTTCGTTAGGCGAAGGCGCTTCTTCCTCCACAGGGCAAGCGTACGGATTGAAGTCCTCGTCATCTGGAGGAAGAGGAACTTTGTCAGAGAAACCGCTGCCTGAAGGAGCGTTGGGCTTTGCCATCTGAGACGCTAACTGAGAGGCGTTATCATCCGGAGCGCTTGGCCTACTGACGTCGGGAGGACAGAACAGAACCTCATCCTCAGGAGCAGGGACAATTTCAGAGGGCAGAGCTTGAGCATTCAAATTATGGCCAGAGAGCAAAGACTGAGCGACAGGATTAGGCCTCAGAGTGATGGAAACCTCGGCAATAAACTCATGATGATTGAGGGAGCAGGGGTAGATGAAACGGGCGGAGTGAGAGTGAACATTGGAAGAGAGGCGAATTTGCGCCCCATGGCCACGACCACGTCCACGCCTGTAAACAACATTGCGTCCAGCTTCAGGATCAGAAAAGTCCGACGGGGAGGATGAGGAAGGAGACACTGGCTGTCTCATACCAAGCCCTCGAGAGGAGCCTCGCCTGGCGGTCATCCTAGGTCTCAGGCGAGGCATAGTGAGCCGGGTAGGGCGGAGAAACACTGGAGGGCGACTGCAAACAGAGGTGAAGCCACCGTAATAGCCAAACGGCCCCGAGGAGACTTGAAAATATTCTGAAAGCTGATGACCACACTGCAAATAACACCGTTTCCCTGTACTGGTCCGCAGGCAGGGCTCTGAAACGACTTGCGAGCAGCAGTAATTCAAAGGTAAAACTCTGTGGATCAATGGAGTGGGTTCCATAACGCCGAGGAGGGCAGGTAAACGAGGCGTAATAAAACGAATTGATGCTGCATTAACTGAAGAAGTCTGCGAGTTGGGCTGTCGCTTTGAATGCAGAGGACTGGCGGTGGTGGTGAACCACGTGCCCGGCCACCTCCCCATCTGCAAATAATCACTAACTACGTACACCCGCATCCGGGGTAATGGATCCTTTGTTAATAGTAGGACTAAGCCTTATTTAAATTTTTAATACTGGGTACAAAGTCCTCTTCACCACCTTGATTTTCTAATAACCAGTATCATTACATAAAGCATCAAAATAAATTCTATTAAGCACTTGAGTTGTGTCATGATTATGCATCAATTAATTACTACTTGCACTATAACATCTCTTGTAATATCCTGGTATAAATTTAAGAAGTATATTTAAATTATGGACAATGTAGCTTTTGGTAGGCATAGAATTAAGGCTTAATTAAGCTTTTAATAGATGTTAGTGCGGACTATGGGAGATTGATTAAGTTTATGTGACTTTTCACATGTGTCAAAAACTATGAAAATGATGCTTTGGGGACATAAATAGAAAAATAGAGAAAGAGAACATCACTTTGATACCACTGATCCGATTTTATGAAAGGAATGAAATGAAATATATATTACTAACCCTAAACAAAGAGATATGTAATGGAGTTGTACAGAATAAGTGTTGTATGTGATGGAGGTGTGTGGAGGGGAAATGTGCACAAAGGTGCGTAAGTGGGCCATAAAGGTTCTCTCGCACATACCTCTCTTTTGCACATCCTTTGTTCCACACATTGAAAACCTCTAACCTTTGACATTTGATAAGAAAACACATATTTTGTACAATTAAAATCCAAATAATAAAAATCGTTTGAATTTTTGCAAACATATTACAATATGAAAAATTAAAATGGTAATTCGTTTATTGTGAAGGAATTTCCATTGAATTACTATTCTACAGTGTAGTTGTATAACACAGTGCTTCAACTTAGATTATATTTTGATGTATATAACAATAATTAGTGTTTTGCTTGTTACTTATTGGTCCATAAGAGTGACCAGTGAATGCTTTTTGTGTTTCTATAATCTATTGCCTACCTATTTTTTTTGAAGAAAAATTCTTTTCTTAACGATGACCAAGAATCAAAAGTGAGTATGTTTCATATTACTCTTAAATGTGAGAACATAACAAATTCTCCACTAAAGAAAAAAATAGTAAAAATATTGTCAAGTTTCATGAATATATATATTCGAGTTTGAAAAAATGAGTTTCCCATCTAATGACTTTATTTATATAGTTAAACTGTAATGAGGATAATTAAATGTAATAGATAATTTATGCACCGATAAATTGTTTACTTAGATAAATTTCCATGACTTAAGACAAAAATATTCATATTGATCAAACACCTCATGATTAAATGTAGTAGACATAGTTGAAAGCTATATGTAACAAGTTCTTTACAACAATGCTTCTACGTTATATTAATTAGAAGTTTTAGTTGTGTGGAATGAAGATATGTAGAAGAAGTAGATGAGGTGTGAATATATGCATAGGTGCGAAAGTGTGGATGTCTACGGAAGGAGGGAAATGCAGAAGTAATATCCACACCTTCTGTAGAAGAATTATTGCACTGGATCCCGATAAAAAATGGGAAAAGAGACATGGCATAGAGATGTATGCAACAAGTTTGTGGAGGATAAAATTCCTATGGATGGAGATATTTGGATTTCTAGTGCCATTTATATATAAAAAAAGTGAAAAATGAAAGTCTTACTCATTTTGTAATTTCTATGGGCCTATGTTGTGAGTGATTCTGCTTGAAATTTTTTTTATTAACACTAACATTGGCGAGGGTAAGGGATTTGCGCAATAATTCACATAGTAACAACCCTTGGTTGATTTTCCACGCAAAAAAAAATACAAGACCAAGGTCATGGGACACATATTCCAAGATGAATGTTGGGTAAGACATAGTGATGGGGATTCACTTATGATTAATTAATGGCTATGGAAATTGGCAAAGTAATTGGCTAAGGCAAAGAGGCATTAATTGGAATTTTATTTACGAAAATAAAGGAAAATAGGAGAAAAGGGAGATGAAAGGTCACAAATTTGCATGAGAGGGAAATTGAAGGAAAAATGAAAGAAACTGAAGAAAATAGAGGTCTCAATGATAAAAAGGTTTCTGAGGATCAATTCATGGCTTTTGTCAGTTCAATTTTGTAGCTCTATTATATTCTATCATTCTCTCACCCTTCGATAATTCTTGGAGCACGCTTAGAGCACTCTAGTATTCACTTGGATTTGGAGAAAGAAGGAAAGCGAAAGGAAACATGTGGATCAACAACTACAACTGGATTGCTTTGTAGGTATCGAGTTGCATGTATGATTTCCTTGCTATTTTTGGCATGCATAGTACATGAATGTGTTTCCTTAATACATGTTGTAATTGGCATGGAGGATTTCCATGAATGACAATGGTTTTATCCACGCCTTTCCATTTCTTGGATAACCATGGTGTTGTAGGTTTTTCCACTTGTTTTTTTTCGATTTCCGTGCTTAGGTTCCTTATGGTTGTGGGTTGAATTACTAGTTTATGGAGCCCTTTGTTGGAACAAACACTATGGAAGCCCTAGGACAACTTGGGTTTAGTTACTAGTCTTGGAGCCTAGGTTGGGAAAAACACTTTAGAGCCCTTAGTGGGTTGAGTTACTGGTCCCTGAAGCCAAGTTGGAAAAATGCACTGGAGCCCTAGAAGGATATGGGTTGAGTTATTAGTTCCTGGAGCCACAGTTGGAACAAACACTCTAGAGCCTTGGAAAGTTTGGGTAGAGACCGATCTGGTTGGTGTTAGTGATGTTTGACTACGAGGTGGAATAATTGGCTGAGGTTTAAAGTGGTTTGGCCTCCGGAAGCTCTGATTTAGTTTTGTTTGGTTTATTCCATGAGATATCACATTCATGCTTAGAATATGACAAGGCGGGGATTGGATTAAACATAGATTTGGTTCAACCCAACCTATGTTCGGGTGGTATGTGGAAGCCCCTCACTTGGTTGGAGTTTTGATATGTTAATAAGAGCTATTATTATATTTTAATTCATGTACATTTTAATTGATTATGATGGTGATATTATGGTTGAGTCTCCATGGGTTATATGCTTGTTATTTGCTGGTTATATAATGTATATTGTGTATGGCTCTTTACATGCTTGATGAATATATGAATGGTTATGAATGCACGAACTAACAAGTGCTATTGCAGCTAGCTAGAGAGAATTTAGAACTATCTCAGCGATTCTTAGGTGAAGAATATTCGTTTATGATCATATATGCATTCATGACATGTAGCTTACATGTTTGTTGTGTGTTTGATGAAATTTCTATTATGTCCTGGTTAGTATAGGTCAAGTGTTTGAGTTAATATTGAATGTTTAGCTTTGTTTCCATGTTAAATATGTTTTTCGAAAGTCTTAAGAAATTATGGTTAGTGGTATGGAGGCAGACCTAAAAAGGTGGCATTGATCTTGCTATCACATGCTTAGAACTGGAGAAAATAGGCTATAACCGCATGGAAGAAGTGTTGTGCATGTGTTTGGAGGCCTATAACCGCATGCATGCCTTGTTTTGGGTGCAGTTGTGGGCCTGGGGTAGAAAAAATGGGTTCAACTCAGGTTTTTGGCACCTGGGGTGGTTGTTCAACCTCTGAGCATCTAGTATTCCCTATGGAATGTTAGGATGTTGTCAGTTGGTCGACCCAAATTCCTTAATTGAATATAGGAGGTTGGGTCATTTCATAGTAGCTCTCGTCTCATGTTTAACCTCGCAGGCCAATGAAACTGGGTAAATGTGGCAGGGGTGGTTATAAGGTGGTATAAGAGCTTTTAGGTTCAAAAATTTGGACTAGATAGGAAGAATGTTTTTTTCATGCATGCATGTTAGTTATCTATGTGATTTTTATGCATGCATTGTGATAGTCATTGTTACACTTTGTGTCATCATGATCCTACTATGTTGGCTGAGATAGAGAAGGAGAAGCAGATTATCAAAGCGAGGTTGCAACATTGGACCTCGGGGTAAGATAAAATTGTCATACATGTTTGTATGTTGGGCATGGAGGTATGATAGTTAATGGTTGTTATATACATTATGGTTATATATATGCCTGTCGTTTTATTGTTGTTATGGTTACATGCATGATATATGCTAGTTGATTGGTGCGAACATATGCACATGCATCAGAGAGTCATGAATGGTAGTAACTTGTTGTTATATGCATTGCAGTCGTACACATAATGATTATGCTCATTGCGTTTAAGGTATTGATGTTATATGTATCGTGCTAATATGGATTGGACTATGTAGATGATTATGGTTATGATATTTAGGTACGAATCGATATATTTGTGATATTGTATCATACTAAGCTAGACTGACTTGTGCAAATGTGATAGCCTCCCTTAAGATACATCGAGGTATGAGTTTGATTATGTCGTCCATTTGGTTTATCTAACATGGAATGTTTATAGGTTGATTAAATGTTTGATTAGTTGCATGATATGAGTATGTTTCTATGAGATTGCATGAAGGAATGATCTTGTTTTAAGATGGTTGTACTAACCCAATATGTGTTGAGACAACTGATATGTACTTGAGTAGTATTATGACTAATGACTGCAAGTTGATTATGACATGGTTGTTAGTCTTGGTAAAGGTTGATTTCAAATTAATAGACATCATGTCTTGATATTCGAAACATATGACTAACATGTATGAAAAGTTGCAAGGAAACATGCTTGGCATTAACATGATAAGGTAAATTTTTTTTTTATATAACTAATAGTTGGGTGATGCGATAGTATCTAATAAGACTCGATTGCAGGAAGGAAAAAGGTAAAAGAAGGGAATTGGGTGAGAATATTTTGGATCTGTTTGGAAACCACAGTTCCAAATGAATGAGTGCCTCACATACATGAAGTCTTCTCAACATTGGTTTTTTCTGACATTATAGGGATATGTGCTAGATTCATGAATATGTATTTGACAGGTATAAAAACTGGTTTCGATTTATGGATGGATTTGTCAAGGAATTGGAGTCCCTTGAGAGATGATATATGTACATTTTTAGTTACAAGGCAACATGCTTGGCATAACAAGGTAAGGTAAACAATATATTGTTATATTTATTTATACAATGATAGTTGCTTGTTTATGGCAGTATGATGCATGGGATTTCATGGCAGAAGAGACTACCAAGAAATATTCAAGAAGGCTTGGGTTGAGCTTTCCCTTGGAAGCCTTAGGAACCATGGGGTTGATTCATAGTGTTTGTTGCTAATTTTTTGTTTTTGATGCTTTGTGATTTTTTTTCACTTGATTTTCAGTTTCGTTTATGTCTAGTGCATGATAATGTCGCTTTGTTTATGGTGTCATATTGTTATTGTTTTTTCATGGTTTTATTTGTGCTTATTTCTTGTTCTTTCCTTTTTGTTTTTTAAGGTTCTCGGGAATTGGTTTGGGAAAGAGGAGTGTTAATGGAGCTCGAGGGGAGTTGAATGAAACCCAACATGTAAGGTAAGACCTAGATGAATCTCAATGCATGTATAAGGGAAGTTGAAGGCAAGAGTATTAAAACTAGATGGATTGATTGGGTCCATAATGGACAGTGGCAGGAAAATCATGAGAAAGGTAAAGTAAATGGATTTGAGGTGTTAGGTGCCTTAGATATGTTTGGAACTTTTTTTCTTAATGTTGTGCATGTGATTCATGGATAATGGGATCTCTCTTAACCTTCAACTTACGATATCTGGTAATTATACTGTGATCATGATCATTCTTATATGTGTGTGTGTGTGTGTGTCATTGTCTGGAAAAGGGTTAGCAGGGATCATGATTTCCTTATGTTAATTTTTATATGTATATATGTATATATGTATGTCGTTTTTTGACAGGGTCATGAGGGATCATTATTATGGATGAATTATTGCTTATGCAAGTGAATGGCATGAAGAGGTTCCTCACTATGAGGAATAAAGTGGGAAAAGTAATCCTGATAGACATATGAGGTCAATATCATGTGGATATGAATTTATATTATGTGCTTATACTATGCCTACGTTTATGTTATGGAAAAGCTATACTGAGGGATACATTAGCTAAATGAAAGCAATGTGATCTGCAACATGTTGGGACAATCATGGATGGTGGAAAGAAACTAGAAGTAAGGTTGCTTGGTAGAGTCAATGAGGTCACTGGATGTGTAGTAATATTATTGTATTTATGTTGTACATGTTGTTTATGCATTGTTGTGTACATATGGTGTTGTTTACATGTTGTATATGCGGTGTTGTGTACATGTGGTGTGGTGTACATATTGTACATATGGTGTTGTGTACATGTGGTGCTATGTACATGTTGTACATGTGTTGTTGTGTCCACGCTGTGCAGGTGGTCTTGTGTACACATTGTGCATGTCGTGTTGTGTAAATGTGATGTTATGTACACGTTGTGCAGGTGGTGTTGTTTAAATGTGGTTTTTTTTACACGTTGTGCAGGTGGTGCTATGTATATGCACTATTGTGTAGGCGTCGTTGTGTACATGTGGTTTTGTGTACATGTTGTACGGGTGGTGATGTGTACATGTGGTGTTGTGTACATGTTGTATACGTGGTGTTGTGTAAATATTGTGCATGTGGTATTGTATACATGTTGTGTATGTTGTGTTGTGTATATGTGGTACAATTTTATGTGTATTGTGTAGTCGTTGTGTTGTGACATGTGTATGTATTGTGTTATAGACTGGGTGTAGGTGTATGTATTGTGTTGTGGTGCACATTGGGTACTTCTTGGGTGTGGAAACCAAGCCAGCGTATGTATGGAAAGGACAAAGAATAAATGCAGAAGCAAGGGAGTGATTAAAGGATAATTATTAGTATTTATTTCAGTTTTTATTATGCATGTGATCTATGATTCTGATTTATGATGGTTACATGTGATCTATCATTTTGATTTATGATGGTTGAGTTTTAAGCTAACCAGATGCGATATTTTTATACATGATGATTTGATCAAAGAGCTAGTTTGACAATCCATCGATGATGTATGATTTGAATTTATTTCCATTCCTTTTTAATCTAATGGTAGTTATGTGCTTGGTACATGTAAGCAAGGAAATGCCTCGTTTGGGTGGTTGAAAATGACTCTAAGGATTAGTAGCAACAACAAAATGAATTCAAATAGGAAAAAATATGCTAGTAAAACATTCGGGATCAAAGCCATTGTGGGGACTGGTACTCATTAGTGCCCATTTATTTCCATGAGCATGCTATGATCAATATGATGGTTTTGAGGCAGGGATATGCCTTGGTTTTTGGACCTTCTAATGCAAGGAAACCTTGACAAGGGATGGATCACCCAATGGACTATGTAGCAGAGAAGGGGATGCCAGCAAAACTTGGAAGGTGTGTGTTTGCATGGAAGGGGGTGATCGGATTGCTTGAGGGACTATGTAGCAGAGAAGGGAAGGTTGGGGAATAATTTTTTTTTGGTCATTAACATTTCCAGATGGAATTAAAAGAACATTGGGAGTGCACCCTGGAACAATGAGCTATTAACTATTCACTGAGAGAACAAGCAGCGCAAGGATAATAGCCCTAAACATTGGATGCACATTTTAATTTGGAAGTGGATTTTGGACTTCCTGGGAAGGAGGTGAATCCTGGTACTAATTTTGACGATGGAGGTGTGAGCCTTTGGATTCCTTTGTTGACTGATGTGGGCATCATATCCTTTATTTGTTGTTTGAGTAAATGTGCATATGTGTGTATGCATATGTTACTGTAAATATTGTATCGAGCTAGATTTATAAAGCTCCATAGAAAGTATGATTATTTTCCTGTTGAAGCAAATGTGCATGAGTATAAGTGGTTGTGATTGTAAATACCGTAATGATTTCTGCTATAAACTCCAATAAATGGTATGATTGTCATGTTTTCAACAATGGTCATTGTAAATACTGCAATGAGCTATATTATAAAGCTCCATGGGTAGTATGTTTTATTTTCAATGGCTTTTGGATCATATGTGTCATAGAACACTGAGGACAGTGTTCTCCCAAGGGGGAGAGGTTTATAATAGCCCCTGGTTTATTTTCCATGTAAAAAAAAATACAAGACCAGGGTCACGGGACACGTTTTCCAAATTGAATGTTGGGAAAAACATAGTTAGGTGGATTCAATTGTGACTAATAAATGGCTATGGAAATTTTCAAAGGAAAATAGGTATTAATTGGAATTTTATTTAGGAAAATAAAATAAAATAAGAGAAAAGGGAGATGAAAGGTCACAAATGTGAGTGAGAGGGAAATTGAAGGAAAAATGAAGAAAATGACGAAAATAGAGACCTCAATAATAAAAATGCTTCTTAATATCAATTCATGGCTTTTTTTGGTTAGGATTTTTTCAGTTAAGAATTTTTTCAGTTCAATATTTGGCTCTCTCTTTTATTCTCTCATTATCTCATACTCTTTCACACTTAGAGTTTTCTTGGATAATTCTTGGAGAACTTTGGCATACATTGGATTTGGAAAAAGAAGGTAAAAAAAGTACAAAAACGCAAGGGAACAATTTGATCAACAACTACAACTGGATTTATTTGAAGGTAAGAAGTTGCATGTTTTATTTTCTTTCTAGTTTTGGAATGCATGGTACATGCATGTGGTTCCTTGGTACATTCTATAATTGGCATGAAGGATTTCCTAGATTGAGAATGGTTTTAGACTTGCCTTGTTATGTCCTAGATAGCCATGGTGTTATGGGTTTTTCCACTGGTCATTTTTTAATTGGTGCTCAGGTTCCTTATGGATGTGATTTGAGTTACTAGTTCCTGGAGCCATTGGTTGGAATAAATTCTCTGCAAGCCCTAGAACAACTTGGGTTGAGTTACTAGTCCTAGAGTCTAGGCTGGGACAAATTCTCTAGAGCCCTTGGTGGGTTGAGTTACTATTCCCTGGACCCAGGTTGGAAAAATGATTTGGATCCTTGGAAGATTTTGGGTTGGGTTATTAGTTCTTAGAGCCACAGTTGGAAAAAAATCTCTAGATCCATGGAAAACTTGGGTAGAGATCGATATAGTTGGTGTTAGTGATGTCCGACCATGAGGTGGAATCACTGGTTAAGGGTTGAGGTGGTTTGGCATCATGTATCCTTGGTTTGGTTTTGTTTTTTTTATTCTGTGAGATCCCACATTCTCTCTTGGAATATGGCACGGGGGTGATTAACTGAAAGAGATATTTGGTTCAGTCCAATCTATGGTTGGGTGGTACGTGAAGGTCCCTGAATTGGTTGAAATTTTCATATGTTAATAAGAGTTATTCCTCTATTTTGATTCATGTATATTTGTATTCATTATGATGGTGATATTATGGTTGAGTTTCCATGAGTTATATGTTGGTTATTTACTAGTTATATGTTGGTTATTTATTGGTTATATGCAGGTTATATGATGTGTATTGCCTATGGATCTTGACATATTTTATGAATATATGAATGGTTGATGAATGCATGTACTAACAAGTGTTATTGCATCTAGCTAGAGAGGGTTTTGAGCCTTCTTAGTGATTCTAAGGTGAATACTACCAGTGTATGATCATATATGTATTCATGACATGTAGCTTACGTGTTTTCCATGCTTTTGAAAAAATGTTTTTTTATGTCCTAGTTAGTCTAGGTCAAGTTTTTTAGTTAATTTTGAATTTTTAGCTTAGTTACTAAATTACATATGTTCTCGAAAGTCTCAAGAAATTCTGGGTAGTGGTTTGGAGGGAGGCCTGAAAAGTTGGCACTGATCCCAAGACCGCATGCTCAAAACATGAGAAATTTTTTTTTAACCACATGAAAGCATTATTGTACATGCGGTTGGAGGCATATAATCACATGCATGCCTTGTCGTGGGTGCAGTTGTGAGCCCAAGGTAGAAAAAAGGGGTTGAGCTCAAGGTTTGGGTGCCTAGGGTGCTTTTTCAGCTTCTAAGTATCCTGTAGCCCTTGTGGAGTGTCAGTATGTGGTTATTTGGCTGCCCCACTTCCTTAATTTGATCTAGGAGGTTGGGATATGTCATAGTAGAACTCATCTCATGTTTACCCTTGCAGGTCGGTGAAAAAAGGTAAATTTGGGAGGGGTGGTTACACATGTGTAGAGCTAACAAACCTATGAGTTAAAGAGTGTGCGGAGGGGAAAATGTGCACTGATGTTTCCTTTGGAATTAAACTAAATATTTTACACATATGTCTTTAATTATTGACCCAACAACCGAGAGTCTCCTGCCACTTGAAAAATGAAAATATTATTGCATTCATTTCTCAAGTAAGGGATGTGTGAAATAAGACATGTATGAAGCTAATGCATATTTGAATTAAAGGCTATCAAACCAAGAAGTATTTATAGCTAAAGAAGATATGTGAACAATGCATATTGCATGTGCGAAGGGAAAGATGTGAGTTTAACAATTTTGTAGAAGCTAGAGCCAATATGGAGATGATCAATTTATAATTGAGTTTGGTAAAAGTGTTGTGCGTGGTGAGAACGTTTGAAGAGGAGAATGTGTATGAAAGTGTAGAACTTGTGTATATTTGGAACAAGTGCTTTGTGGGATATAGGTCTATCAAGAAGTGTGCGAACATGCATAATTGAGCATGTGTAGCTAATGGAAAGAGTTGTGCCACATAATAATGTGCCAAGCCGACTTTATTGGAATGATTTCTAGGGCTTCCGCTATGGCTCTGCAACACCCTGTCGCCGTCACAGACGTTTCAGCCCGGACTCCTCACGCTTTCGCAGCTGAAGACCCTTCAACAGCATTCGCCGTCTTCGAAGTAACACCCAAATCGGCTCTAGTTGTCTCTGAAGCAAAGGGCGGTGGATCAAAATCCCTCGTTGAACGAAAGGCAGATACGGTGCTTCCCCTTGGCTTCGAGCACCGGCGTCCTGTTTCAACTGATGGCGAAGGCAATCTGCGAGTTGGGTTTTCAGAACAGGAACCCACGGTCATGGTGATATCAGTCCACGGAAGGCCACGCATTCTGGAACAGCCCGCCTTCAAAACAGAGGACGCTGCCAAGAATCTCGCCGGCGGCCATTCAGCTATGAACACGAAAACATATTGCCTACCGGAATGGAAGGCAGCCGAACACTGTAAGGATGCCCAAGGGCATTTGAGCGTACACGCTGCTGGAGGCAGGACTGGATTTGATCTCAGATCCACGACTTTAGAACGATTTCTCATTGACCAAGGCAAGAAATCTGAGATCAGTCTCTCGATTTCTCCCCTGCCTCAGACAAGAACAGAGCTGCCAAAATCCGATCAGCAGAACCTCCTGCCTGCCCCAGAAATAGTGGCAGCAGAGTCCATGCATGTTGGGGAATGGAAAGGCGCTCCTCAAGCTGGTTTATCAGGTAAATTTTCGATTTATCACCCTCAGCAAAGTTTACCCTCTTGCTTTCAAATCCAGCTCTTACTTCTCTCGGGCAAGACGCTACTGCTTTGGGTGTCTGCTTCCGATCTGGTGCTTAACCTCCTGCGAGAGCTGGAGCTCAGATTGGGCATCCCCTCAGCCTTTCTGAGACTGACCTATGAAGGCAAACAGCTCGAGGAACCTCTGCCCCTGTCTTTTTACAGCATTGAAAGAGATGCTTTAGTGATTCTCACTTCACGCCTGCGAGGAGGCGCAGCTGGGCAGACCTCCTCGGCTCCTACCTTCTCATATAAAGATGCAGTTCATGCTCAGAACCCCAAACCCTCTGCTGCCTCCAAACCCCAGCCTTTTCTGGTTGACAAGCTGGATGAAGCACCTTCTGTTGAGGTCTCTCTACCATCTGTCGCAGAAGATCTTCAAAAATATGCAGAGAGATCCATCATCTGCAGATTCAATGGGCTTTGGCCGCGAACCAAGGAACTCTTTGATTGGATCTACGAAAACTGGACCAGCAAGTGCCTCGTGAGCTGCTGCTCACGAGGGTTCTTCATCGTATTTTTCGATCATGCAAAGCATTATGAACAGGCCTTACAGAAAGGTCCCTGGTTTTTTGGAAATGCTGGGCTCTTCTTAACCCAATGGTTCCCAGATTTCGACCCTGCAACAGCTACCATCACCAGGACCCCTGTTTGGGTCAGGCTGCCCAACCTTCCTGTCCATCTATGGCAGCTGGCAGTGTTCAGGCGCATGGGCGATACCTTGGGATGATTTCTCGATGTTGATTATGAAAGGCCACTTCAGGGCCTCTACACATATGCCAGAATGTGCGTGGAAGTTGACATCAGCAAAGGCTTGCCCGAACAAATCATCCTCAAGGTTGGTGATCTTGTCTGGACTCAGTACTTAGACTATGAGAACACTGCTTTCCGTTGCCGCCACTATAACCAAACAGGGCATCTTCAGAACTCTTGCCCCACTCTTGCAGAAACAAAGACTAAAGGAGATCATACAAAGTCCAAATCCAAAAAATGGACTCCCTGTACCCCGCCGCCTGCTGCAAATTATACTTCCTCGAGCTCTGATGATGATGGGAGTGAAGCAGATTCAGACCTTGCTCCTTAGACTCAGAAACTGTCCACGGATGCTCCCAAGCATCCCCCTGATACAACAGTCACTCAGAAGCGTAGTCATGAGTCTGCCTCCTCCGATTCAGATAAGGAGGCCCCTCTCTTGGAGAACTCCAATCTTCAAATTGTCCCAGCACATTCTCACCAGGATGGCTGGGTTAAAGTCAAAAAAAAGAAAGGGAAGAAATTTCGTGTAGAAAACTCTACCAATTCTGGGTAGATGTCGGTTCCTTCCTGTTTTTAGTTGTTTATTGCTACTCCTCGTTTGTCTCATCTCTCTATCCGGGGACCGAAGTTGATTTTTTATCATTTCCGGTTGGCCGTGTTTTTGTCTCTCTTGAATGTACTTTCTCCTGTACCATATTTTCAATTAATAGATTTAGTCCAATTCAGAAAAAAAATAATAATGTGCCAAGCCAGTTACTATGTGGAAGCAGGTCATGTGACAAGCTAAATTATGTGTGAAAGTAAAAAATATACATAGGTAAAGCATGTTCCGACTTAAAGGAATAGCCATAATTTGACCCCTTCTGTAATTGCAAAAGCATAAAGAAATTTGGTATTACATATAATTGATGCATGCCACACAAAGATAGATTTGAAAGTAGTAAATTAGGTTTAAATTGATATAATTACTTAATAATGAAAATTTAGATCATTCTAATCAATAAAAAACATTAGATATTTTATAAAATCTCAAATCATATCCTTGAAAACGCATGCAGAAACATTATCTTAGAGATCTTCACAAAATTTCTAAACAAATTCAAAATTAGAACAAATTAATCAGTCTTTGTGATTGAAAAGCCTTGAACAATAACGAACAAAGTTATAGAAAAAATAATTCTATCCAGATTCAAATGCTAATAATCATAGCTACGATTAAAATAAATACTAAATATGTAACATATTTATGAAAAACAAAACTGTTGTCAAACTTTGATTTTCGTTGTGATTAATAAAATAAAATTAGATATAATATAAAATCTCAAAGAATATCCTCAAAAACTTATGAAAACATTATATCTCATAATTCTCCACAAAATTGGTGAATAGTCTCAAAATTGGGACAAAGTAATCAACATTTGTGCTTGAAAAGTCTTGACCAAAAACCAACATAGTTACAGTAAAAAGAACTATATCTAGATTCAATTGTCAATCATCATATCTCTCATTAAAATAAACATGATAAATGGAATAGATATATGAGGTCCAAAACTATTTTTGAATGTTCATTTTTATTATGTTCAATTACTTATATCATTATCCTAGAGTTTACTTATATCGATAATGAGAATCTTTTAATACATCAACTCAACAACACATTCACTATGTCGTTTTGACATATTCTCTTTAACTATCCGCCTTGAATTTCGAAAAATAGCAATAATTATTCTATAATAAATTAGTAATACATAATAAATGATAATTTAACTTTGAAACAAAGGTATCTAGAGAAAGGAAGGCATGTGCAAATGGAAGGAGTTATATAATCAAAATTTCATTTAGATATTAAACAATTTCAAATGTTTTTGGTGTAGAGAATAATTTTTGTTACCTAAAGAACTTATCAAAATCCTAATACTTAATTGCAAAAGTCAATGCATTCATCCCAATGGGGACTAATATTGGGTTCCCATGAAATGTGACTATGAAAAAGGCACTTACAAAGAAAAAATAGAAACTTCATCGAGGAATTAGCTTAGTTCATGATAGCATATTAATCAAACCTGAATAATTAAATGCTAGAAATCAGGAAAATGAAAGTTCCAAGATTTAAGAAAACTTACAATATTTGAAAGCATAAACCACGTGTTTGACTGAAAATTGTCTTTTGGATTCACAATTTCTTGAAGGAATTTATTTAATCTACCTTGAATGAAATCTTTCATGGGAGGGACCATAATCCCCTATTAGACATGTTCATTGAATATCTTCTCCTTAGTTTCCCTAGCCTCTTCTTGCAATTGTGCATCCAAGACAAAGTTATGTTAATTAACACTAACAAAAATAATTATCCATTCACTAATTTCATCTGTGATAAAATCAATTATACTATCAAATTCTATTGCCTTTCACTATTTTAGCTTATCCAATTCAACCATTAGCGTGTCTCTCGAAATTAATCCAAAGTCACATGCGATGCACAAACCATTTAGATCACGTACAATATCTACCTCCTTGACATAGGCATCAAACCTTATACTCTGTTTTCACATCCAAAAATAATGTTCTCTAGTGTTTTGAGTCTCTCAAACCATCCAACTTTGATTTTCTTCATTCAATTAACATTTCAAGTTCCCTGTTTTGTTTATTTAGATAAGAGAGTAGTTCAAGATTTCTACTAAAAGTATGCAAGTCATTGTCTATGGAATTCCTTTCTCCCTCAAGACCACTTTTAACCCACTCAAAAAATAACTTAATTATTTGTAATAAATTTTGCATATCAGAGGTTGCTTGTCATGCATGCTAAATAATTTGTTGTATTTTGGACATATTACTAATAATTTTGATTTCGCTGCATTAAGGAGGTTGATGCTTTTATTAAATCTATGGGATGTCCATGGATAGAGATTTCCAATGATGGTTCTCGTATTTCCAGTGGAGTCATTAACAAAGGACCTAGATTTAGAACATATTCTAGCTCTTTTATTCTTTCTTTCAATCTCAAGTTTTTCGCTTCTTGTTCACTAATAAACTGTCAAACTATGTCACTAGTAGCTTCATGCAATTTTATGAGCTAGGTGGCTCCAATCCCAGACAAATCAACATCCATTTCTACTTGATCAATAAAATTTTTGTTACAAACCTTTTATTTTTCAATTCTCAAATTTTTATCGCCCTTGTCATAGTTTGCATTTTACAATGTGATAGGGAAGTCATTGAAAGTAGCAATTTCTTCAAAAAAATTCTCCATTCTTTTATGATTTTCTACTAAACAAGCAGTAACCCAATAAGGTGGTATAGAGTTTTCAACTTCCACATCCATAAATTATTCAATGCTTACCATTTTGGGGGTACTTTTATATTTGGATGATTCAATTGTATGTGCTCTTTTTGGAGTGGATCTCCAAGGAGGCTCTTCTCATCTGCACCACCTGATAGCCTTCCATGAACCAATTTTACACTTTTGGTAGGTTTTCTCTTTTTTGACTGGAAAATGAACTCATACTAGTATCGATCGTGGAAGCTAGAGATTATTGCATAGGATTTGTGCCTCTTTTCTTGTGCTTTAATTATGTAATGGCACTTTCTTATTCAACAATTTCTTCAATATCTATTACCATCTCTTGATTTTTTGTTTTTTCATTCTGATTCTCCTTACTTTTCTCTCTAACTCTTGTAAACAAGTTCCCATACCTACTAGTTTCTAGGTGTGTGCTAAATAAGCCTTCTATATCAAATCCTTTAATGGATTTAGCTTCACTTAAGTTAAAAGAATCTAAAGAATTTTCAAGTTTTTCAACATGAGCCACATTCTTCACAATGATTTCTCCAATAGTAAATTACAAAGAAATAAATTGTTTTTCAATTTTCCTTTAAATATAACTAGTAAGTCAGGGTATTTCCTGTAGACTTCAACAACAAAATACCTATCTATAACAAATTTTCGCAGCAAAAATGGCTTACCTTCAAATCCATAAATTTGAATTACCGTATTAATTTCTCTTTCTTCATGCAATATTTTCCCCTTTAGGAAAACTTGGGATTTCTTAGATATTCGATGAGACTCTTGTCCAATTATCATCTAATTGGCTTGCTTTATAAATGCATCTTGGATTATACAAAAATTTAAAGAAGCTTTGTTCGTCCACAATATGAGATACCATAACCACACTGGTTCTTGGTTTATATTTAATTTAGGATTATAGGGAAATTCATGAAAGACATGGTTGGAGACGAGGGGTGTTATCATGTACACCATCATAAAGAATATATTTCGCCTAGGAAATTGACTAACTAAAAATATAATTCATTGGAAAATACATCAACCAAGTCGAATATATAATCCTTTTTGTATGAGTGATAAAGCATATATAAAATGCATTTTGGGAAATTCATTGTATTTTCTCGACCCATCACATGGACACAAAGCTAACATAAATCCCTAAATTATTTGTAAAGAAAGAAATATATAGGAGGGAAATATGAGAAGGAAATTGAGAAGTTGGGTAAATGAATTCTAGAATAATGTTATCTCCGCATGCTTGTGACTTCAAGAAACTATCTACTTCCAAAAATTTTAAGCACAAATTAGATTTCAGTATATTGAATATTCATTTGAATGCCTTGGGCTTTAAAGGAATATTTTTTGTTCGTATAGTAGTATATATGGTCAATTTTCTAACACTTTAGTTTCGACAGTTTTGACGTATTGTCGGAAAGTTACCAATTTTTTCTCAATTTTTGTAATCCCACCAAAAAGCGTAGCTCTTGCGACACTATCCAAAAAGCGTCAGAATAGTGACACTACCCAAAAAGTGTCGGAATAGTGACATTGTCAAAAGACATCATTGGAATAGCGACACTACCGAATAAACGTCACTCTTGCGACACTACCCAAAAAGCGTTGGAATAGTGACACTCCCAAAAAGCATCGGAATAGTGACATCGTCAGAAGAAATAGTCAGAATAGTGACGATATGAAAATACCATTGTGGAACCCACCTCACCTTACCTCCTTACTTACTCCTTAACACTACAACACATATCTCAATATATAAACCTCTTTCGATGCCCGATGACTTGACAACTCCAATGAGGCTTGTTATGGAAGGTTGATTATATTTGGTATATGGGAGGTATTTAATATAAAAGGTTTGGTGACATATACGAGACTTATTTCATATATTAGTGTATTAATTCATTTCCATATATTAAATATAATACTGTTTCAATATTAAATAATGTATTGTATATTATTGTTTAATAATTTAACTAATTTTTTCCGTATATAATTTAATTTTGGTACATAATTTAATTAATTTGTAATATATCATTAATGTAGTTTAAATTAATTTAATCAATTGTAATTATAATTAAATTAATAATTTATTTATTTATTATTATTATTATTATTATCAAATTTTAAGGTCACGACTAAGCCAAACACCAATTTGGTGTATGAGACCCCCTTGTTTGTGGGACAAGGGACCCACCTTTGCGCAACAATTTGACTGATAAGTCTACGAAGGCATACATAATCTAATATTAATTTTTATTTGATTAATGATTTTTAATTATAATAATTTAGATTATATTTTTAATTATTTTTTTAAATTTTGGCCTAGGCAACAAATTTTCTAGAATTTTGGCAATTTTGACACTTCAACTTTGGAAGCTCATAGGTTGAGTTTTTCTTGGCCAAATTAGGCTCAAGATGACTCATTAGATAGATAAAATTATGTAGAATATTTATGAATTTTTTCAATTTAGTTTTTTCATTTTCATTGGACCAAAGACTCTGTTGATTGTAGATCCATTCGATTATGTGAAAGTTTGCTTGGTCAACCAGCGTCGCAATACAGACCGTTTAAAATTTCTTATGATAGAACTCATTGCGAGGGTTAGGAAGGAGGTGGCCTTCAAAATCCTCTAGAAGGTATGCCCCCTTACCCAAATCTTTACTAATGATGTAAGGTCCTAGCCATAATGAGTCAAAATTCCCATGACTAAGGACATCATGAGCTTGGTCATACACTAGAACAAGATTGCCTTCGTGAAACGTACGAGGGTGGAATTTTCGATCATATTGAGCTTTGGTGCGCTTCTTGGCCGCTTTGATGGTCTATAAGGCAACATGACGACCTTTGGAAGCACGCTCAAGCATGATAAGTCTTTGTCCTATTTACAATTAGATTGATTGAAACACACCATGTAAGACCAATTTTACCATAGTAAAATTGCTTTCACTATCAGAAATAATTTAATAAACGATAGTTTATTAATTTATTTCTGGTCCAAATAGGAAACCTCACGAGGAATAATTAAATAAATCCTTATGTATTTGATTTTCCTCTAGGAATAATTAATTAAACCACTCTTTAAATAATATTCCTGGTCATATTTAACCCAATTAATGAGAAATAATTATATATGTTATTATTCTCTAGAAATAATTAATTAAATCATTATTTAATTAATATTCTTTGTTAAATTTGACTAAATCATTTAGGAATAATAAAATAAATAATTATTTGTTAAATTATTCCTTAACCCCATCCTTGAAATGATAAATCAATCATTTATTTGTTTATTATTTCTAAATAAATGGATTTAACCAATTTAAATTCCTTTTCCCTCCAACAAAATATAATAAAATATTTCAAGCGGTTAGATCTAGATCTTGGTTAATAATATTTTATTATGCACCATTATCAAGGATAAATCAATATTTTGTTATAAATAGGAGGGTCTTCCATTCATTATTTACTTTTGATCCTTTTATCATGGTCTAACTTAGATCCTCTTGTCATTTTCATACTTTGATAACTTCTTTTTTCTTTTTTCTTATTGAGCTCCCATTGAGTTCAACACGTCTTGGGTTTTCTACAACATTGAGAGAGAGAAAATTTGGATCTGAAGTGTTGAGGATAGCCAAGAACGCATCCCATTGAGGGGGACTGGTAACATCATTCTTTGTTCCCTTCCTAGGTGTTAACATAACATAAAATTATTTATATATCTTGTCTTGTCCATTGGATATTTGGAGAAACTTTTATTTCATTTTACCGTTTAGCTGCTTTTGCTAAACAAAATTAATTTTTTTTCTTTATAGGCTAATTTGCATCAATGGAAAAAAACATTAGAGGTGGAAAACAAATTCAAGAGGGTGAAAGTGGTGATGGTAAATTTTATTTCCCTTGCAACAAATGTTGTTTGAGAAGTAATGTTAGAGATTTAATAGCAGCAACAACAAAACATTTTAATAAATATGGGCACATTGATGGTGGATCAAATGACTATCGTCCCATGGAAATTATATATATATATATATATATATATATATATATATATATATATATATATATATATATATATTATCTATCTTCATTTTTATTATATAGTAAAATTTATATTATTTTAATAATTTTTATATATGCACTAATGTTTAATGATTGTTTGTAAATTTTATAAAGGCACAGTTGCCCCCCAACTTTTTGCAGAACCAACTTCCACAGCTAAATAGTAGTAGATCAGATGATGTTTCACCACAAGAGAATATTGCAGCAAATAGTAGTAGTGGAAATGATGTTGTACAAGGTGAAGAACATGAAGCAAATGATGAAGATGATGTTAATGATCCCATGGAGGAAGATGATGACAATAATGACATAGTTCACAATGATGGGACAAATCAAATGCACCAAGACTTGTATGGTGATTCAGATGATGATGGTGGAGATAATGATGGTGTTTATGATGTACCTCTGATTGAAATGTCAAATGAATGAATTTTTGAACACTCAAATGCAACTCTTCTCTCTGCTACATTGTTGCTGGTGAACTTAAAGGTTATGAATAATTTGTCAAACATATATATGACACAGATCCTAAGGTATGCAATATGTATATATGATCACATATATGTAAATGTTTATTATTTTCCCCCTTTTTTTAGTTGTAATAAACGTGTAAAATAATAATTCAATACTTATATATGATTAATAATATTTACATTAACTAGTTTTTGTTTATGTTGTAGATTGTTGGGTGAATTAATTCAAATAATTTACCTCGCACATATCGAGATTTACGTGTTATTATGAAAGCCTTTGGAATTTAATATAACAATATGGATGCATGTTCTAAATATGATATTATATATGACAGAGAACATGCGTCGAAAACAGAATGTTCGAAATTTGGTACCAGTAGATATCGAACCAATCAACTAACAAAAGAGGTGCCTCAAAAGGTTCTTCATCATATTCCCATAATTCCATGTTTATAGAGAATGTTTAGGTGAAAGAGCATAGCACAATTTATGGATTACCATTAAAAGAATAGAAGTGGAGATGGTGTTCCTCGAATGCCTATAGATGGTTCTGCATTTAGGGAAATTGAGGAAAACTATGTAGATTTTAAAAATGAACCTTGTAATGTCAAGCTTTCATTGGCAGTTGATGGTGTTAATCCATTCAAAGAGATTAGGTCTACTTACTCAGTGTGGCCTATTTTCATTATCAATAATAACATTCCTCCTTGGATGTCAATAAAGAGGGAGCACATAATGTTGACTATGATTATTCCAGGTATTTGATACATTATTTTTTTGAATGTAACATTTTCATTTGTCTCATTGTATGCATAATTTATTTTATTTATTTACTTACTTATATATACATATCATGGTAGTAATTATGTATCGTAATTTGAACAACTAGGTAAGTAAAAAGTCAAATATATGAATGTATATATAGAGCCTCTTATCGAGGAGCTAATAAAGTTATGGCATGACATCACTAAACCAATAAAACAGAATATATTTCGATGTCGTGGAATGCTTGTATGGAAAATTCATGATGCCCCAGGAATAACACATTTTTGTGGTATGTAATATTTCGTTGCACTTTAATATAGTATATAATTATTTAAATTAGATATACCATATTTCATATTTTTAAAATGATCACATTGTATAATTTTCATTAACACATCTATTGCAGATCTTCAAACAAAGGGTAGATTTGCATGTCCAGTTTGTGGCCCTAAGATGAAGTATCTCCATTCGCCAGATTTAGGAAAGATGGTGTATGATGGGTATAGGCACTTCCTCTCTAGGAACCATAAGTATTGTTCTACTGAAAAACATGTTTTCAGTAATAAAGAAGAAACTAGATTAAAATTACGAAGAATGACACCTCGATTGTAGAATTTGGAATATAACAGAATTAATAATTGTCAAGGTATGTAATTTGTATATATATATATTTTAATTTTTTATGTAATATTTTTAATTTTTGTTTTATTTATTGAATTTATTTTATTGTATTTGATAATTATTGTTCTGATTTATTTTATTCTTTAATATCAAGGTCATCATCATGAAGGTACTAATATTGTACTTCCACTTGGAATTAAATGTTATCCTTCTCAATTCACGAGGTTTCCCTACTACTAAAAGTAGCTCACAGTGTTTGATACAATGCATATCGGGAAGAATGTGATAGAAGGGTTATGGAGAATCATAGATGGTGTGCATGATAAAGATAAAATTGACAAAATTTGTGATGACATTGAGAAATAGAATCATGCAATGAAATGTGTGATCGACCGATCAAATAACAATGGAGGTCGAAATTAAAATAATAATCCATGGTTATTAACAGAGAAAAAAAGAGATGATGTAAAATAGGTCATTAGAAGAATTAAATTTCCAATAGGTTTTTCTTCAAACATAAATGATATGTTAACAAAGAAAGGTGACTTTGGTGGGGTGAAAACACATGATTGGCATAACTTCGTTAAGGTAATTTTTTTGGTATACATTTTTCTATTTCATTTCTTGAATACATATTTAATTTTTATTTTTATTTTTTAATTTGGAAACCAATAACGATTCATTTTTAATTATTATAGTATTTTCTATATATATCTATCCCAAACGACTTCGACAACAATGTCAAACAAGTTATATATGGTCTTGGTAAATACATGAGGTAAGTAGTTTTAATTTATACGCAAAATCTCGCTACAATTTGTTGTTGTCCTTAATTACATGATGTGTTGATTTAATTGTAATGTAATATATATTAAGTTTCATTGAAATAAATCCATCAATTTGAAATAAAGTATTGGAAGAGAGAAATTCCTTGACTAATGTGTGAAATGCAAAATTATCTACCTCCAACATTTTTCAATGCACAAAAACACTACTTGATACACCAAGTTGAGGAGATTGAAATGTGTGGACCAGTACACACAAGGTCAATGTGGATGGTGGAAAGGCACTTGAAATCCTTGAAGTATTTGGTTAGACAAAGAGAATATTCTGAGGGTTATATGGTGGAGAGATATGTGGTATATGAATCCATGGTGTATATTAGTCAGTATCTTCCTATATTAGTTGCGCTAGCTATGGATGTTGTGGATTGCATTTGGGATGTGAACTCCATCAAAAAATTTGAAGGGGAGCACCTATTGGGAAAAGGTAGAATGAAGAAAGTGAGGTAAAATATTTATTATATATAATACATATAATGTTTCATTTTTTTACCTCATGTAAATGATAATATTCATCTAAGTCTTATTCTTTAGCCATTTAGTAAATAATATAATTTACCATGGTTATAAGTTATATATAATATTGGTGAATTATTGTTTTTTTATTCAGGTGATAAAGATTATGACGCACTACTTTTATACATTGCAAACAATCTCGAGGGTTGAGTGAATGGATTGAAAAATGTAAATAATGTAACGACGGTAGGTTATCATGGAAACTATTGTCTGAATTGGTTAGAGAAGCTTATCGTTGTGGAGATGGAAATGTTATGGACAGGGAAATTGATTTAGCATATGGTTTGAAATATAGAAAGGTAAGCAATTAAAAACACTTATTTTATTCAGTGCTTATTTTATATTATATTTATAATGTGAAAACATGTTTGATTTTTCAAATAATTTTCAAGTTGTGTAAATTATATGATTAATTATTAATTGAGAATGCATATTTTTCATGTTTGGCATATTGCAGTAGAAACACCACAAGGATATGTGGTGAAATGGTCATAAGTTTCGCATCAAACAATTGGATGATAACATGAAAACTTCTGATAGTGGGATAACTATAGTATACCAGGTCGCTAATGTTTCCTCTAGGAGTGACAAACATCCTCTAGAATCTGAAAATAGATATGATGGGTCTTTAGCTGTCAAAGGAAAACATAGATATTTCTTTCCATTCCGGCTATCAAGCCGTAGTTGAACATCGTAAAATCTTGGGAAAGGTCCCAATATCAAGTATGCCTGATAAGGTAAAATTGTAACCTTTCAATATGTTTTTTTTCGTCCATAAATTTAATGTCTTACAACTTTGTTTAAATCAGGGGAGCATCACTTTAGATGAGCCAAATAACCCAGTTGTAGAGTAGTGCGTTGAGAGTGAAATATTTCCAGAACATGGTCCTCACCTGCAACCTAATCATTCTAGTGGGGACCAAGCCGATAGTGTTGCTATCAGTGAGGCCGTAATTTCTACTTATACATTGAAGGTTGTGTCCTTATACCATTTTTTGTTTAAATGACAGAGAATGTTGTACTTGAGCATCTTACCACCAGATAGGAACACAAGAAAATGGTTCCAACGGTGACAACTGGTGCACTAGGTAAATAATGTCATTGCAACTTTTTTTTAATTAATATTACCAAACTACTTCAATGATATTTAAAAACTAGCCATTTAAATTGAATATTATTTGTTTTTGTAGGCGATGCCCCGTTACTGCACAAGACCAGACATCGTGAGTACCCAACTAGGTCAGCTATGTGGGAAATGCACCAAACACAAGTAGAGAAAAATGATGTTGATGATGTAGTTAGGGGCTTTAGAAATAGGAAGAAGAAAAATAAAAATTTGATTATGTAAAATATTGTATTATTATAAGACAGATGATGAATGACGTACCATACTCGGAAATTTTTTTGCATTATATAAAAAATCATTTATAATATTGTTTTTATGCCATACACTTTTAATGTTTTCTTGCGTACTTTTTGTTTCATTTATTTTTGATTAGTTATTGAATATTTTTTTTGTGCTTATTTTCAGAAAAAATGAAATATAGATTGGGTATTGGGTAGTTGAGAGTGATGTGAGGGAGATGGGAGGGGCCATAAGAGCTTCCACCTTCAGGTGGTTGGCCCTATTTAGTAGAGAATAATTTATTGGAGGGATTTAATCTTGGAGCAAACCTCCCTCGATCCAATGTAGAAACAAAAAAGTCACTATTGACTTAGTTGCTACTCTTTCAAATCGTGGAAGGCTTGTTACAAGTTTAGGTGACTCCAATAAATTTTTCTTGAAATGAAGAGGAGCTTATTTAGGTATGTTTTGACATTGTCAAAATATGTTCTAACATTATCATAAGAATGCATCTTAGAGTAAAAAATACTACAAATATTACTCGTATTTATTGTATAGATAATTATGGATTTTGAATGACATGGTAGCCCAGGTACAAATCCTCTTGAATCATGAGCAATATAACTTGTCAACCAGGGTCATGTCCAGGATATTTTTTCTTGTGCGCTTGACTAGGTTCATAGTGTCACATTTTGTAAGTTCATTTTTACTTCATAATTCAAGATGAAGCTTGTTCATGATTATGATCTGGTTTTCTGTATGTGTTTTTTCCTCTATTTAATTGTAAGATTGAACATGCTTTTTAAACATTGAAACCTTTTTTGTTTTTATACTATTAAGATATTGAAATACACCACGGTTTATGAATTGAAGTTTCATGTGAATAAATAACATATTGTTAAAATCATAGTTTAATATTTTAAAGCGTGTAAGGTTTTAGCACCATCTTGGTGGTTTACATCATATTTTGACTTGGCAACATGCATTCTTCTTGTTTCGACTATGTGTAGGAAGAATGATCCTAGAATCATGTCCCCATAAAGTTTTAGTTTTCCCATTTGAGTTTCAAGGGCATAATATCTATCTTTGGTGCAATTAATTTTTCTGTAGTTGTTATGTAAATAATGATCACATGTGACATGATTTTGATTAAGTGGCATGAGTGCTGCTTGTAATATTGTATGTTGGAATCGTAGCTACAACAAGTTAACTTGATTTATTCCTTTTAGAGTTTCACCATGACCCCATTATTCAATCAATAACTTAGAGGAACTTAGAGGGACAAGACAGTAGAAATACAACCCGTTAATGGTGACCCACTTAGCAGTATTAAAACTTGGCACTGTTTAATATCAAAACTTGGTTGGTGCTATCATGTTACTTACTATACCCGCATTATGACTGAATCACCATAATAGCACCTCCTCAAATAACCTCAAATAGTTATTACTCCAATTCTAGTGGCTCCATTAATTGAGGCATATTAATCAAGGTTACTATGTTTATAAAAAAAACACACACACACACATATAATACATAATATTTAAATTTAAATGGCAGGTAGGAGTGCCCGTCAAATTTATACCCTGGAATCATGGGATAGCAGAGAAAAATTCAATTCAGATACTAGTCTTTTCAGGGCCTTTCTTGTATTCTTTGTTTCCTGAAGAAGTAATGTAGGTATGTGCTTGTAAGTAAATGGCTAGCATCAGTTTCTTGATCTTTATAACTAACACTTGTTTTGATGAATAATTTTTTATTTTTATTTTTATTAATTCGCATGGGATGTTATAGGGATTTTAATACAAAATATCACTTGAACCATATAAAATGACTACAAATTATCCTCCGGATTTTTTTATTTATATAAATTCTACTTGATACCATTATTGGTTGTGCATTCTATTCAAACTTTTCATCACAAAGCACTTCATATGATCAACCCTATGATTTATAATTTCTGGGTTTGACACACAGAAAATAAGCATTCTCCCAATATTCACTACACAAACTATGATCTCTATTTCCAACACCTGATAAAATGAAATCAATTTTCTACTTCTACATACTACCGGGTTGTTTTCTAGTAGACTGTTTATGATATTGATACCAAAAGGAAAAAAAATAAAACATAGCTTTATTTACTACATAGATATATTTTCCACTTGAGATTTTTGGCCTACAAACCTCAAAAATCCTTCATACTCCTTGCCTATGTCTTTCAGTCACTTGATGGCCATCTTGAAGATAAGGTAATATATCATGTTCATATGCAACTATACGTTCCCTTGCTTGTGTTGGATCTTACTATTCGGCTTGCACATATTGATCATGGTAGAGTTGATATTTCCATCTGTATGCAACAACATATTCCTCTTCATGTTCTCCATGTTTAATTTCTTCTCAATGTTATGAGCCATAATCTATATAAGGAACAATTCATTGAACAAGTATGTAATTGCTCAGACTACATAAATCTATTAATACAAAGAAACAGACAAGTGTGGATGTAAATGAGAAAATAAGTTATTTTGATGATCCATCTACGTTCCAACCAATTTATCTCCAATGGAATGTACTTTTAATCAATTTAAAAACTAGTGTGGGACATAAGTTTCAATCGATAAAAAATAAGTTATAAAATGGAATTGTAAAGAGGAAAAAACTCTACTTAAATTATACCAACTCCAAAACATTTCTCCTGAGTATGTATGATGTCATAATAAGGATTCATGCACTCAAAATGAAATTTATCAGATAACTACTACAAGGTGGCAATTGAATGGATTATTTTATGTTCAATTTTGGGAAGGCTAACATGCAAAGCAAACAAATTTCACTGTCCATCCATTTTTCACTTTCGAATATGTTCTAACACAACTTTTATTTCTTTTTATTCACTTCTATCGTTGTTTCCTCATTTTTTCCCGATCCAAGAATTTTAGGAAGAAGGAGACCATTTTAATTGTTTCCCCATTATTTACCCATTGGCACTTGGTAAACTTGAAATGCTATATCCCTAGCTCTTCAATCTCTTGAAACCTATTTTTTTTTACTTCCCCTATAATATGTATATTTTCCTGTGCTTCGCATATCTCTGAAAGAACTTTGGGTTCTCAACCCATTCATAGAATCCCCTCTCTTTTGATTTTAAATTCGTCATGCAATCCTCGATACGACATGATTTTTTCTACTTCGGTAGAAGGTTTGGTGCTTATCTTTAATACAATATAAAATAAAATTTTCCCTTCTGAATGCAATCAAAATATTAGACTTTTAGAGTATAAACATTGAATTTATCAAATTCATGGCAAAGGTTATTTAATCAAACATAAAAGAGGACATAGATAGGGTTATAAGGCCACACCATTTCCAACATCTTCTATCTTCTCATTGTTTTGAGGAAGATAGAATAAAGTACAACTGCTTGCATCAATATGCTATAAGGTGGACTGCATGAAAAAGTTATAGGCGAAACATGGTGGCCTCTATGAATAACACAAAATTAGAATATAGCAGATGATATATTACATTTAAGAGTCAAGACTATCTGAAACATTGAACAGACAAAATTTCAATGGAGTACAAATAAATATTTTCCAAATTCAAAATTAGGTTAATATTTCAATTGCAAAATAGCTCAAACATTATATTTTTTTATTTTTGCAAAAGCTTAGAGCGTATGAGAATTTGCAAGGTGATGGTGGTGTGGAATGTGGTAAGAATGGTGTAATATTTACTGATATCATAACATTGTCTGTGGTTGCATTGTTAATGCAACACCATACATGTAATATAAGTTTTGGTAATTTCCTTTGCACGGGCCAAAGTCTGGACTATATAGAAATAAATTTGTTGAGTATTCATATACATAATATTGTCCTTTTAAATGCCATTTCTATTTAATTGCAACATTGTTCTGCAAGTTTTGAAGGTGCTTCTATTCAACTAAGTTAAGGGGTATGTATATCCTTTGATTTTATTTTGTCTAAAGGATATTAATGTTGAAATTCTGTAATTTGTAAGGAAGCCTTTGTTGCAGGCCAATGCTACATAAACAACTTGTTTGACAATTTAATATCCATTCATGTTGTATAAAGTCATTTCTCTTTAGGTTTCATCAGACATGTAATATAAGCTTGGGTGATCTGAATACATCTACCTTTACTTTTAAGGAACACAAGGTTTCACATCACCTTTTGGATTTCGTATCAAATAGAGAGAAACATTTTTTATTAGATTTAATCTTTTAGTTATGGTTTCAATTACGAAGGGCGTGTTACCTTAGTTTTTTTTTGTGATTTTATCAGAAGATCATCACTCTAAAATATACCTTGTTAAAAAGTAGTGATATTAAAGAGAAAAATAGATTGTTTGAATTATAAGTGGGAGGACATACGGATCAAATCCCAAAAACTTAATCGAAAGAAGTTTTCATATCTCCCTCCTTCGTCAACTCCTCTTCACTAAATCAGAGATCAACAAAGCAGTTATGGATGACATCTATTGGGTCACGGGTGCATATTTAGAGCATTGGAGTTATTCCTCTTAGAGTCTTCGGCTCAAGAGGGCCTTATATTATGAACACTTCATGTAGATTGAAGATGGTCTCATTATTTTTCCTTATCAGTGTTATTGGGACTGCTTGCTCCCCACCCCTTGAAACTACACTCTGAGTAGGTGCATCTTGGGAGCACCACTAGGTCAAATCCTCTTCACTAAGGCAGAGGCGATTAAATGAGAAGCGTGACAAGTGAGTGGCTATTAAGATGCCACAATAGCTACTCCATTCAACACATGCAAAGGAAATACAACTTATATGTTGATGGAAAAATATAGGATATAAACAAATATCCTAGATATCAGTTGTCTCACAAAAATTAATTCAGATTTTATATATTGGTATGATGTTGTGGTGAAGTTCCCAGTTTCTAACCAAAATAAAAATTAATAGATCAACATAACATACACTACCAACATGTATGGCTTCATCATATGCCTCATGCCAGGAATTTGATTTTACATACTAGACTAGTGTTAGTTAGGTTCTAAATTTCAACCTGATTATTTCAGACAACGTATGAGTAGAAGCAGGTTGGGACTGAGCAAATAATCTGGTGACATCATGGCATCATAGTATGGTGTCCCTGTAATAGGAGACCGAGTTGGTGACATGCCAAAGTATAAACCTTCCATGTAGCTGGGTAGCTAGAATGAAACTGCCTGTTGCAACATCTTGTCATTCAAATACAAGTTAGAATTATCGGTACCAATAGGAGCCAATTGGCCAAGCATGATTTTTTCTTTAACATCTTTGAGAGGGTCCTATTCAACGAATGCAACAACATCCAAAAGGATATCCACAGTCTCCTCAAATGAACATATCATCATTGGTCTTGTGTCATTACGATTGATACCATGTCGAGTAATAACCATGAAATGACCTCGATATGTCATTGTGTCACATAGAATGGCTAGATGCCTGTAGTTCACATATGACCCATCTAAATATATCACAACTCAAAGCTCATCTAGAAGATCCTTCCTTATAGCCTCAATTCCAAGCACTTCAATAACGTGAATCAAGTGATTACTAGTTGTCCTAATAGCATCCACGTCTTCATGGCACATCACAACTAACATATTGACACCTTTTGTGTCTAGCATCCATTCTGTCTCAGTCTGGAATCCATCATTCTCGTCAAACTTGTTGATTTTTTTAGACTTGATAAACACTTTATTGATATCTGGAATTCCCCTTAGAGCCATTTCTGTAAGCATGTTACTTTCATTTTTTTCAAAAACACATAATCTTCAGAATTTTCATTTTGGACCTCTCCTTTAGGACCTTCTTCATTCATAATACGTAAACGTAGAATAAGTTTTTCTGCATTATCGTCATTAAAAATGCATCTCAAATCATCATCCAAATCAAGATTAATATTTTCCACAATATCTGCCATACTCAGTTTTTTATCAACCATCATTTATCCATTCAATTCTATACGGAGTAGGCATGGAGATATTTTTCTGGTGCAATATCCTCATATTGCATTTCATAATGGGATTTGACAAAGTAAACATCCTCCTCAATGATAGTTCTCATTGGATTTGGATCATACCACACTTTAGTAGCCTCTGTAACACTTCTCAAGGTTGTGCACTCTAAAGCACACTGCACATTTTTGGCCCTTTCCTTTTTCATGTTAACCTTAGGTTTTAGGTACACAGACAGTGATGGCATTTTAATATTCTTTGCCACATTTATGATTTTCCTCAGCCTGGGGACACTGAGAGTAACATTTTTTTCACTAACACCAGCATAATGGAAAGTATTCAGTGTCATATGAGTAACTGGTTCACCAATGGATTACGCAGCAACACAACAAATCATCTCACCTAGAGTAAATAAGGACTATACAAAACGAGATTATATCTCACCAATTACCCATTCAAGTTTTTCCCTAGTAAGGTGGTACTCCTTCAACACAAGCTTACCAAAGAATGTAATTCAAAGAATAATTTTGAAAAACAAAGTGGCATTCTTCTGTGCTTCACTACTCATGGGGTCATCACCAGGAACAACCTTCAGTCTTTCCTGAAGCCTATCAATTGCTTCTACTATCTCCATGGGATGCATATCTGATGGTTTTCTCATGTCAATTTTGAATGTCTTTTGGCTGTTCTAGATGAGCCTCTTAATATTTACAGGCATACGCCACATGTTATCTACAGTGGTTACAATCTCCATACCTAATTGTCGTCTATCTGACTCCAGTTTCCCTATGAATGGATGTTGGTTTTTTTAAGGGTCCTAGTTTATAACTAAAATAAACTAGCTCATATCAGATCCTTGGAGAGATTAATCCCTAGGATATGTTTCTGGAGGTGTTGCAGTGATTTTCTCCATTGTAGATGTTGATTATTGGCTGGCCTGCTGCCTTTTTGACTAGTTCCCTAGCGAGTCAGTTAGCTTCAATATTTTTCTTCCTGTGGATGTGAGGATGATATATGCTCACATATGATGATGTATGTTTCTTACATGCTTTGAGGAAGTTAGCCATGGATGCATGTTACTTACTTTCATTGAGGTTGTTAACCATGGAATCACCAGATATCCCTATTGATGTGATCCTAGGCTCTTGGGCAATTGATAGAAGGGTTCTAGCAATGAAAAATTCTACTTGATAATTATAACATTGCTTGGACAAAGCTTGAAGCATATATTTGAAGTGTCATGGAGTTGTATCCAAGGGCTTGCTTTTCTTGGGGTTAACCTTAGTTTCTGCATAGGATCTGCATTGGGTTATCATCCTTTATTGATGGGGATCTTGATGCCCTGGGCTATTTTTCTCTTTTTGGAGTTAGCTCTAGTACAATGATGTGAGTTAGTCAATGGTGAATTTCTTGTACATAAGTGTGTGATTTCAAATCTATCAAGCATGCACAGACCTGTAAAATCAAGGTATGGTAGACATTTTTCTGGTGGACAGAATTAGAGTTTGGTTGGATTTTTCTTGATACAATGGAAAAATACCTGCATCAATGTTTCTTTCCTTTATTAAACAACCAACATCAATTCCTTCCAAAAACAACTCAAAACAGAAGCAAATAAGTATCCATTCTTATCAAGTCATGTTGGGGCACTAGGTAGTTGAATATAATCTATAAAAGAAAACACTTCCAACATTTCAGAACGAAGTATGAACAAAATGAACCATTACTTAGACTGCATTGTAAGCCAAGAAACCAAAATTATCAATGCAAGGATCTACAATCCCAGTTTAGTGAAGTCTGCTCCATCTAACATTATAAGCATATTGGCCATTTAGAAATGGAGTGTGTTGACATAAATTGAAGATTCCTTGATGTGATTTCACGATATGGAAATTTAGTACAAAAAAAATGGGAATATGACAGACTGAAGGTCAGCTTTGTAATGACAGATTTTAATTTCTTTCTTGATCTATTGATGGCAAGTTTTTGTGGTGCATTAATTGTTTTTTTTCTTTTAAATAATTTTTTCCTAATTTGTATCTTGAGGACTCCTCTAGAGCTACTCTATAGGTTGGTGGGTAGCACGCTCTAGGATTATTATTATATCTGCTTTATGGGCACCTCATAGCCCTCTCACTTTGTTAGAACCATAATTTTCATGGGTGAACTATATTTGAGCCTCCCTATTGTTCTAAGGCTCAATTTCATATTCATACTTTTTTTTCCCTCTATCCCCAAATATTCCTTTTGATATTTTTCCACAATTAGTCTTAATTTTTAATCAATAAATTTTTTCCTTCCACTTTGTGTTCAGTTGCCTCCACCTTTCAAGATGAACTACTTGCTACGAATACAACTTTGGAATCCTATATCTAATGGGGTTTGTCTATTAGGAAAGGTATTTTAGAAACTTATTCCAAACCATTAATGTCTTTTATGACTTTATATTTTTCCATGGAGCTTGAATCCTTAGCCACAAGGGAAATTAGGTGTGGGATGTCCTTCGAAAGATTTTCTGCCAAACTATTTGCCTTTATTGATGACTTGGAGTAGGGATAAGTATTGTTTTTTAAGCATTTTTTTTTGGTCTACCTGCTTTATTTTTCTCTCATTTGACTTGATTTTTCACTTAACTAATTTAATATCATAATATTCTTGCTATTTTTTTCCAGATAATCTATCCCTAGCAAATAGAAATTTTTTTAGGGACATCCCCTATTTTTGAGGAAGTACGTATGTTAAACCCTACAGTTTTAGGGCATAATGACAAGTCAACAACAAGACTTAAAAATATACTTGTTAGTAGCTCAAGATGTTACTTCTAGGAATTAAATCGAGGTGGGGAGGATAACACTTCTCTCAACCACCCAAAATAGATTGAATTGATAGATGTCATGTTCTTGCTATGGTCAAAATTTTGTACTTTTGTGCCTCTCATCCCACCTTTACGAACATTTATGGAAAAATATTATGCCCTTTAGAATTCAAATATTCCTTGGATATTGGATGACCAGTTTATGATAGCTTTCCTTCTGGTAATAGTTGAGCAAGCTTCTAGCCCATAGGAAGAAACTCAAGAAATTTTTATTGTAATTATTTGTAGCTATTCAACATGCTTACTGGGGTTTTAATGGATTTGTTTTTTATAATAGGTGTGGTCATTGTAAGCACCTTGCGCCTAAGGTAATCCTATCTTTTAGCTTCACTGTTGTTGAACAACTATTTGAAAGTATTTAATATATACGATTTTAATGCTAAAAGTTTTGAGGAAAGTTTTGTGGTGCAAGTTCCACCTTTCCTCAGTTTGTATTTTTTGTATTCCGATTGAGGTTATCGTAATCGATGAATTTATGTGATTTCCAGTATGAGAAAGCTACAACCAGTCTTAAAAATCATGACCTGCCCATTGTCTTGGCTAAAGTTGATGCTAATGAAGAAACAAATAAATCTTTGACTAGTCAATATGATGTAAAGGGATTTCTGACTCTGAAGATCATTTAGAAGGGAGGGTCAAGTGTTCAGGACTCTAAAGGTCCTCATGAAATAGATGGTATTGTGGAGTACCTGAAAAAGAAGTCTGGTCTCGCATATGTGGAAATCAAATCTTCAGAAGAACTCACTAGCCTTATTGGTGACAAGAAAGTATTCATAATATGTATTAAATCACATACACGAGAAATTTTTCTTTTATATTATAAATTTCTTTCTGCAAAGCATTTGTTTGAATATTTTCTTATTGTAATAAACCAGTTGGAGTGTTCTCAAACTTTGAGGTTGAGGAATATACCAATTTCACTATTGTTACTGAGACATTATGTTCTGAATATGATTTTGGTCATACATTCGATGCTAAATTCCTTCCTTTGAAGGATTCTCCAATAAACACACCATTCATTCATATGTTTAGGCCTTTTGATGAGCGATATTATGACTCTTAGGTAAATATTAATTTCAAATCATTATCATATTTATAGAATACTGGAGTCATCTACAAGTCTAATTCTTTCAACATTCTTTGAGGATTTTAAATGGCCATAAACAGTTTTTTTCTTTTCAAGTGCTTCACAATAATTCTATGAATATGCAAGATTTCAATGTTGATTCATTAGAGAAGTTTGTTGAAGAAGCCAGTATTCCCCTTGTAGTAGTTATGAATAAGGACCCTGATAGTCATTCTCATGTAATAAAATTCTTCAATAGCCTGGATGCCAAGGTATGAATATCTTAAAAGGTCTATTACTGGAATAGCCATATCTGTGTTGGATATCTATAAGGTACAATGGTTAGGTTCACTATTCTTTTTAGTCACTCCGAGTCCAAATCTAAAGGGGTGTACCATACTTAATGTTGTGAGTCATTTAGGGTGATTGTTAGTGGTCAATGCTACAGGGAATTCTATGTGTGGGTTGAAATCACTACTCTAAACTGTCGAATATAAACTCTTTATTGGTTTATGCCATTCTTACATCAATAAAATTGTTTCCCGAAATGTTGGAAGTTATTATGATCACCGCTAACTGTGCTTATGGAGATCTCTATGGGAAACTGGCTAACCTCCAGAGTGGTAAATCACACCCACATAGCATAGAAATTTTTCTATCTACTGTGTTTGTGTTGTGCTTGTTTCCATTCACCAATGGTGACTTGTGAATGGAAACTTGTGAATACTTTCTTGCCTATTGTCTGAATTTCATTGAGTCATTGTCATCAGATAAAGCATAACTGAATAAGTCTATGACAATTATGGATATTGGATGAGCATTCATAGCTTCATGACATGACTTTAATGGAACCTTTTCATCCCACATATATACCATGTGTTGTTTAGAAATTTATATGCAAAAAATCTGGGCAAGAGTTTTAGTGCTCTAAAATTACACGGCTACATCTTGTCATAGTGGTAGTTATATCTTTAATGTCAAATTCAGAATGTGGACTAACAATGTATTTTTTGGAATTATTTAAATGTGCCATATATTTTATTTTATCGTAGTATTGGATCTATCTCCATTCCTTGTAGATTTGCACTACAAGAAAAAAGCACATTGGTGAGGGTCATGCTTGTGACGGACCTTTAAGGTCCGTCACCAATGTCACATATGGTGAAGGTCCTTAAAAAACCATCACTGTAAGTGTATATAGTGATGGTCCTTTATGGTCCGTCACCAAAGACATTTTCAATGACACTTTTGGTGGGACCTTGAATGTCACCACAACACCTATACTTTCGGCGACGCCACCTTTGGTGACGTTCAGTTTTTGGTGACGAAGGCTCTTTTGACCCTCACCAATGAGCTTATGGTGACCATTTTCGCCCCTCACCAATGTGCTTTTTTCTTGTAGTGTTGGTTGATATTCTTGCATTTTTAGAAGCTTAAGTGCTTCATTTATCTGTTTAAACCGTACAATTTTATCATCAGCTGAATGATTCTCCAAAAAAGGCCATGTTGTAGACTCAAACACAACAATATTACTAAAACCATAAGTGTGTGATTTCAAATTTATCAAGAATGCATAGGCCTATAAAATTAAGGTATGGTAGACATTTTGTCTGGTGGACAGAATTAGAGTTTGGTTGGATTTTGCTTGATTACAAACAATGGTGAGAAAAAATAAAAAAAAGTTTTTAAGGAAAATATACTAATCCTAGTTGAAAAAGGTAAAAAAAGGTTATAATCTCTCTCTGATTTTCCTAATCATCACACCTCCAACCTTGAAAAATGGGATTCAAGGTTGGAGGTGGGAGGATTAGGCAAAGCAAAAAAGCGTCGGAATAGCGACATCGCCAGAATAATGACACTCCCAAAAAGCATCAGAATAGCGACTTCAACAACTTAAGGCCATTGTTGGAATAACGACAATCCCAAAAAGCGTCAGAATAGTGACACTACCCAAAAATTGTTGGAATAGTGACACTACCCAAAAAGTGTCGGAATAGCGACACTACCCAAAAAGCGTTGGAATAGATGCACTACCCAAAAATCGTTGCTCTTGCGACACTCCCAAAAAGTGTCGGAATAACGACTTAAATGACTTAAGGCCATCATCGGAAAATTGACACTCCCAAAAAGCATTAGAATAGTGAGACTACCCAAAAAGTGTCGAAATAGTGACACTACCCAAAAGTCATCACTCTTGCGACACTACCCAAAAATTGTCGGAATATCGACACTACCCAAAAATGTCAGAATAACGATAATAAATAGTGCGATTGTAATATTGACTAAATGAAGATACGTGTCATGTCTAGTGTCACTCTACTGACAGTTATTAGAAGTGTCAGAATTGTGACAAGACAAGAAACGAAGTTTTTCCCAACTTCAAAGTGTCACTCTTGGGACACATATCTGTCGCAAGAGTGACATTTTGGCTGTCAGAAATCGGGCCAAATGTGCTACTGGCAGCATAATTGTTCTTGTTATGGAATCAAATTTTTTGGTGCATAAATTAAAAATTTATCTGAAATCAAAGACTTCTGGAACACATGCAACATTTACCAATATTCTAGTCCAAATCTTGTTGTTTTTATTCTCTTCTATTGGAAAATTCACATACCACTCATTTGTAGTGGACCAGTGAAATTTATCATTGATACAAGAAAGTGAGTTAATTGTATCAATGCAAATAACCTATTTCCTTCCTTTGCTATCCATTTCTGTTTTGTAGTAAAAAATACTCTCTCAATCAATAATCTTCTCAATGTCATTTAACTACATTTTTTTCGGTTCCCTATATAATCATCAACTATTAATATTACAAGTGTGAAATATGTTATAAAAATAATCTCAATAAATAACAATTGAAGACGCCAAAGCCAATTTTTACAAAAAGTAGTGGAAATAAATCTCAAAATTCCAAAACCATCTCTTCCATTTACTCTGTACTTTTCTCTTGCTTTAATATCACCGATATATGTAGAAACTATACAATCAATATGTATATCAATGGATTCAACCGGATCATGCGATATGCTAAAGCAAGATATTTATTTCTTCTACAAATCAATTGCATAAAATAAACATGATCGCCAATCACAAAAAGTAAGGAAAGAAGAAAATCAATCCACAACACAGATATTTTCTCGGGGAAAGCTTGCTTCTCAAAACCCCTCTATCTTCTATTATATATTCACCAAGGAATCATGAAACAATTATAATTCACTCTTCTCACAAGAGTCTCTTGCACTATCACAACTGTCTCACACTGATATGGACAAAATTGGGGTAGTACTGAGCCAATTCTCAGCCTTTTCTTAGCCTACCTTTCTCAGGAAATTCATAAGGAATGAAATCCCTATTCCTTAGGAATTTCAGCCATTCTCAACTGCGCAAGTATCATGGGAAATCCTATGGTGTTTTGACTGCATCAGGAAGTTTTCTAATAATACAACTGATAGTCAACTTCCCTTTAACCTTTGTCTCAACTGCATCTCCACTCGAACTGACATGCATGCAACTATTAATAGTAAATAATTAGTTACATAACATATCATTGCATGTGAATTAAATCTGATTTAATTCACTTGACCTCTCACTAGTGCAACAAACAATTACAACTAGCTAAACTGACTTTAACTCACTTAACTAGGTTAATTGATTTCTCATGCATTAAGCTAATGCACTAACTGCAACTTGAACTCTAAAACACATAGAATCACTCTGCGTGCCTCACCAACCACCCTTAACTCGAAATTCATGAGCTCACTGAGTCTATCACAATCAATTAATAATTACAAGTGTTTATGAGATAATATTACAGTTTATTGTTCAATTTAATTAAGGAATAATTAAATTAGACACATTTCTATTATTATTTTTGAAGAGCTTCCCAGATTATCCATAGTATCAAGAAACATTTGTCGATGTTTCGAATCCCAACGGGGATCCATCTTCAGGACAATTGAATGAAGAATTTGAAGAAGGGTTTTTAGGTCATTAATAGTGAAGAAGGATATGATAGGAGCCGACCTATCCTTCATATACTTCTTCACTATTAATGACCTAAAAACCCTTCTTCAAATTCTTCATTCAATTGTCCTGAAGATGGATCCCCATTAGGATTCAAAACATCGACAAATGTTTCTTGATACTATGGATAATCCAGGAAGCTCTTCAAAAGATGATAACCACAGGAATTTAAAAACCAAAAAAACTCTAAATTATTAATTAAACTGGCTTTCACACTAATGTATCGCTAGGACCCATCACTACATGACCTGTGGTCCCACACTAGTGTGTGTACTGTCATGTTGTTTCTGGATGCCAATTTCACTATTTCTTATTGCAAACTTCAACAATATACATTCCCTAAGTGATATAATTTTTTTATGTAAAATAAATATGAATTTTTATGATCATGGAAGTTAGCTTATAGGTTTTCAATAATAACTCTAAGTCGAAAAGTGTGCAATGACAACCACAAATAAATATTGTTTGGAGATGTGGTCAACTACCTTTACTACAGTGCATCTTTATCGTTGGGATCGACCCCACCACTATGTCGATGTTAATTAGTTCTATTTGGTATTGGGCTACAAATAAGCTACACCAAAGTTGATTTACGAATAACTTGACACAAGGTTTTGAATTAGGGTGCAAAGTTAGCTGTCACAACATGTTCAATCAAATTGAGTTGAATTTGTCTTTTTGCATTGGATATGATATACACCAGATAATATATTTCTGGACACACATGCATTTAAATATGAGGAGTTGAAGTGGAACTTTGAAGAAGAAGAATCGTTACCGGATTTTGGTAACAAAAGTGCCAAAAGCACACACACTGGAGTTTTTGGAAATGCCAATACAAAGGGAAATGAACATCATAATTTATTCAAAATAAAAAACTTTAGAGACACATGTAGTGTTCGCTAATCATCGATAATTCCTTCTCTCTCTTATATATCAACCATATTTCTTATTTGCTCATAGATACACAATATATTATCAAATTTTTCAACGCTGCTTACCCCTAAATAAATTCTAGTTGAAAAATTAATCCCATTAAAAAATAATTCATGAATGTACGGAAGAAGTGTTACACGAGATGGAGGTTTGTAGAAGAAATGTGTGAAGTGGAAAATATGTACAGAGGGAGGATGATGTGGAATAGAAACCTGCACTTTTTCACCTTCCATGCAACACTTCTTCATCTTTCACATATCCAACTTACACACTTAGGAATGGGATCCACATTCGATAGAATATAACCATAAATCATCTTAAGTCACGATAACATGATCAATAATATTAAATTATCAAAAGCTTAAAAAAAAATAAAAAAAAATGCTTCAATATTTATGAATATTGTCAACATACAAAAGTAAGAACTATGATTGTTGAAGTGTTGGATGTCTTTCACGTTCATGATTTCTTGGAAAGTGCACCCTCAATTTCCAATTGATCGTGAATGGCATCTCCAACCTATGTTAGTTGTTAATAATGAGGAAAATCACATATAATGAACCCAAAAATCCAAAACTTTGAACATATATAAGAATTAGCATTGATCAAAATATGATATACTAAACAAAACGTTATCGTGCAACACTTAAGTATTCCCTGACTACGTTTATTATTGAAAATTTGATCTCTAATTTGTGTCCACCTCGTCACACCTGCATAATGATTTTCCATCAACAATGAATTAATAGTTTATTCTTGTATCTTTGTGTTCAACATTTTGTACTTGGTAACATAAATTATAAAATATTATATAATAGAAAATTGAGAAATTTCGATGCAAAGAGAAACCTCAAAGACACATGTAGCATTCACCAATCATCGCAAATTTCTTTGTTCTCTTATCCATGAAGAGAATTTATAGTCATAAAAATACTAAATAGTGAACAAAACATTATTGTGATACACTGGAGAATTGCCTAATTACTTTTATTATTGAAAATGTTTAACCCTAATTTGTCTCTACCTCCTCACACCTACATAATGATTTTCCATCAATAGTGAATTCATAGTTTATGCAAATAGCTTTATGTTCAATATTTCATACTTTAATAAGTACTAGTTCACGTGTATTTTTAGAAATACATAGAGCCTTCAGAGAGCTTGAAGCCTGAGTATAAAAAAAACAAAAGAACAATATTATGAATCTAGTTTGCAACTAAAATGTTTATTGACAATTTCAAAAACTATCCATCATTTGATAATGTTTCATAGTAAATGCAATTTAACACTCAATAAATGTGAACAACATGTAGACTCATGACTTGATCTTGTGTGAATTCCTTGAATTAAATGTTGAAAAGAGTTATATTCCCCCTAAAAGTGATTTTTGTTAATTTTATGAGTAGACTTTAATTCATAATTATTATATATTACTATATTTTGTATAAATTATACAAAATAAATGTATTTCTTGGATTCTCCTGATCTAACAATATGCTACTGTTAAATACAGAATCACTTCTAGAAATATTTGCGGAATTTAAAACACAATCTCCAATTACAATATCATGAAGAAAGATCAATCACACACAACACAGATAATTTCCAGGGTAAATCTTATAGCTAAAAACCCCACTATTTTCTATTGTATATTGTATCATGGATCATGAAACAATTACATACAAATATCCAATCCAAGAGCTCTCAGTACATGAGCTAATTGTCTCACACTGTCATATGAAAATTGGCAAGTTCCTTAGCCAATTTATTGTCTCCAAACAACCTGCGTCCACTGCGCAATCCATGTTGGTAAAGAGCCCTGAATGATTGATAATATTGCCTTCCTTGACTACGTAAATATCATGGTCACATCCAATGTGTGTGTGCTTGCATGTGTGCAAGTGGATAATGTCACAACTGATAGTTATCTTCCCTTTCACCTAGAATTCAGCTGGGTCTCCACTAGATCTGACATGCATACAATTAATAATAGTAAAAACTTCAATTTCATGTGATATCACTACATGTGAATTAATTAATATTTAATTCACTTGATCTCTCACTAGTGTATCTTCAGTTACAACTAGCACAATTGACTTTAACTCACTTAATTGAGTTAAACTGATTTACAACTTGCACAAATCATGAACCAATGCACTTCCAACTCTATTACAACTAGAATAACTATGTTACAACTCAATTCAACCTGCATGTCCCACCAACCATGTGAATTAATTAATATTTAATTCACTTGATCTCTCACTAGTGTATCTTCAGTTACAACTAGCACAATTGACTTTAACTCACTTAATTGAGTTAAACTGATTTACAACTTGCACAAATCATGAACCAATGCACTTCCAACTCTATTACAACTAGAATAACTATGTTACAACTCAATTCAACCTGCATGTCCCACCAACCAACCTCTTAACTCAAAATTCAGTTAGCTAATTGATTTTCTACTTCAGTTAACTATTTCCAAGTCCACATTGAGAACAGATTACAGTTTATTGTCCATATTTATTAAGGGATAATAAATATAGACATGCATCTATAAATAGACATGCATTCTATAAATAGATTATGCACATATATATATAAATAGACATACACCCAAAAATAGCATGTGTGGGCCCCACCTAGTGTAGGTGCTTAATTTTCAATAGGATCAAGGATGTTGTTTCCGGATGCCAATTTCACTGTTTCTTGTTGCAAACTTCAACACTCACTCTCAACAAGAATGGAATGTCCTTTCATGATACATGCAACTCCATGCATGCGACATGCAACTCCATGCATGCGCCATGCAACCTTTGCATGCAAAACTTCTCTAGTGTTTATCGCACATGCAACACTTCCGAAATTGAATAGCCTCCAAACAATTGAATCAGTATAATGCATCTATCATCAAAGTCTTCTGAATTCTTCTAGCTACTGCATATGTCTTCAGAAACCACTGCGCTGGTGACACCTGCATCCATGCACTCTACACTTGCTCCCAACTCTGATTTTTGCTCCAGTATCTGACACTATCACTTTGATTTCATGTCCTCACAGCATCTGACTGCATCAATCCAACTGATCCTGCTACTGTTGCTCTGTGGGATCCTCGTAGCCAGGTTCGATTCATGAGATCCACACCATCTCAATGAATCCTACCCAAAATTTATTCTTGGGATTATTCATGCATGTCACCCCACCTCTCACCTGGTGGTATAATTGCATGCACTCCCTCTTCCCATCTGGCTCAAAATTTTTCTACATGAGTGGTTGCGTCGACTCCATGATCCTCATCTTTTGGCTACTCCACATCCTGAGGTTCACTCTTACCTACATGCAAATCCAGCTCCCTCTCAAGGGTCAATTGCATGGCTTTCTCAAACTTCCCCACAGTTGGAAGCTCTATAGAAATCACATCTACATCAAGTCTATAGAGATTCTTCACACAAATCCAAATATTCTTGAATTTCTTTGTGGATTTATGTCTAAGGAAGGCTTTACCTTCACTAAATACCACATCGTAGCCTTTATCTTCCAACGTTGCAACTAAAACTAAATTTTTCGTTAAGCTTGGTACATAAATTACATATTTTAAAAAGAAGGGTTTACCTAACTTCCTTTGGAAAGAAATAGTACCAATCCTGGTAGCGCTATACCTTTTGTCATCACCCATTTCAAAATGCATCTGGAGGTCCTTCTCCTCCAAGCTACTAAAAATTTCTCTGTCTCCTGTCATGTGGAAAGATGCGCCAATATCCAAGTACCACTTCGAACTCATTGCACCTGACACCATGCATGCAATAAGTGAGAAGTCAAGCTCAAATTGTGAGGCAAGGGCCTCACTAGCTTTAGTTCCAGAAGCCATCTTGTTCTTCTTATTTTGTGGACAATTTGTGGCAATATGTCCATGATCGTGACAATGAAAACACTTTACTTTGGACATGTTGTGCTCATTGACATCTTCACCGGAATCATATTTAGAATGGAATTTCTTCCCCTTCCCCTTCTTCGCCTGAAAATCCAAAGCAAAATCCTCTTCATCATCATTCTTTGATGAAGAACCATCTTGCTGAGATTCAAAAAGATGACGAGGTTAGTGAAAAGTAAGCACCTTCACTAAGTGGGGCCTGTTGGGTGCAGGAATTACACTTAAGAAAACTCCTCAACACTTAATTTAACAACCTGGGGGATCCGTAAACTTAGAGATGAAGCACAGGTAATGCCAAAGATGGTATGAATCTTCCTAATATAAATTCCTACTTTCTTTAAAGGAAATATTGCAGAATCAAATTAAAAAGGGAAAAAAGGAAACTTGAACCATCAAAATAATCTAGGACAGGAACAAGAAAGAATGCATTTGCAAGAGGGAATTAAAGATAAAAGGAAATCACTCTAGCTAATTATTGTTTAACTATTGAGTGTGTTTTTTCCTTTAGCAGAGACACTTAGCAGTCTCATCAGATGGGCCCTTAAACTTGCTCCTTTAGAGATTTCCTTCTTGTGCTAATCTGTCTTTCACTATCACAGTCTGCTTGCATTATTCCAGGAATAGAGATTTATGCAGAAGGTATAAATGGTTTATTTACTAAAGGCTTTTTAATTCATGCAAGGGCTTGAACTTTTCCAGGTTCAAAGCACTCAGATCCCGTGGCAAGAAACTAGTTCTTGCACCGGATCAGAGCTTCCTGCACTTAGCATTTAATTCTTAAAATGGGTGCTTAATTATTGCAAGTGCTATTATACTATTAAATCAAATTGCACACATAAAAAGTGAATGTTTTTGATCTTAACAAAGTGCAGGAATAAAGAAACAATAAATATACATTTATCTTGTCATAAGCAATTAATGAAAGAAAGAATATTGTGGGAAGTAGACTAAGAAGGCTTGCTGCATCACACCAACGTGCACTGGTGTAGGTTCATTTCTCCTGCTTGGACCAGGAGGGGAAAAATGGTCAAACAGAATTGCAGAAAAGGAGATATCACACCAACGTGCACTTGTGCATGGGTTATTTATCCTGCTTGGACCAGGCGGGGAAAACCAATCGAATATAATTGCAAAAAAGGAGATATCACACCAACGTGCACTGGTGTAGGGTTATTTCTCCTGCTTGGACCAGGCAGAGGAAAACCAATATGAAATCAAGTGCAGGAAAGGAAATTGCAGGAAAAGGAAATTTATCTACTTCACACAACAGATCCTCTTGCACTCAGACATGAATGCATGTGCTTAAAATTAATCCACACTTGACAATGTAAACACAAATTACAAGAAAATAGGAAAGGGGGTAAACGTGCTGGGTTGGCTGGGCCCTAGCCAACCAACACGTTTCCCTTTTAAATAAAAATACTGCTCAGTACCTTAATCAATTCATCAGCTCAAATACAAAAACGAAATTTGTGAAACATGAGGCAGAGCTCCCTTTTATTAATTCACTGAGGCAAGTACATACATTAATACATCGTCCAGCCCAGATTCGGGCGATAACAAAATACAACAACCTGTTACCGCCTCTCTGGCTGTGTCTTTGTTCTCTTCTACTATAAAAAAATCTCCTCCCTAGTCCTATTTACATCCTACATTATATAGATCTTTGGCCAAAGGCCAAAATAGATCATTCAACCGATTACATAACCAAACGCAGAATTTAGCTTTTCGGCCTTCAAAATTAGATAGTTTAGCAAAACTAGCCATAGCCAATCTCCAGCTTTCGTCCTTTATAGATTCAGTCTTGGCTGCCTTTGGATCGATCTTACTATTGTGGCTGAAGTTGCTCAAAATGAGGTGGTGATCAAGGAGGTTCGGATCTGCTGCAAGGATTTGCTATGCTGGCAACGGTGCAGGATCCGATCCTGCACTAGGATCAGCGGTCACGGTAAGTACTCTAACTACCAAATAAACATTGGAGATATCAATAAGTTACAAAGAGTGATTAAAATTAAGAAATCATGTAATAAATGATTAATTAATGCTAAGTTGAATTAAAAATGTGAAAAATAAAGTTTATACGAAATATGTCACCGTGCTTGGACTGGTGCAAGATGAGGGTGCATAAAAGAGGTAAAACAACGGTAAATGGTTATGATTTAGGAAGGGGAAAATGGAAAAAAGAGAGAAAATTAGGGGGCTAACATCCTCCCATCCCTAAGCTGTTGTGTGTCCTCACAGAACTCTTTACCTTTGCAAAACAATTTCAAAACTTTGAGCATTCCAGCTCAATCTTGCTCTGACATGCTGACATCAGCCTGCAATGTTTCAAACTTCTTCTTTCTGATGTTCTTTAGTTTCTTTGTCACCTTTTTAAGTCGCTTGAAACATTGCGTAGCTCGGTACTTCCAAACTCTAACTTCTCCTTTCTTTTTCTGGATCTCTGCAGTTAATTCTTCTTTACTCTGTTCTTTATCCTCCTGCGCTTTAGCTATGAGCTATTCTAAGTTCTGCACTTGAAGCTCTAGTTCAGATATCTGAGCAGCAGGAGTTACCAAATCTTATTTTTCTTCTGTCTTGACAGGGGTTGTGTCTTCCTCAGGGACCTCAGTATCCCTCATGGTTTCAGCAAACACTTCTTCCTCTTCTTCTTCTTCTTCTCCAGTTCTTCTTCTTCTTGTGGTTCTTCTTCTTGTTGTTGTTATTCTTCTTTTGGTTCCTCTTCTTCTTCTTCTTCTTCTTCTTCTTGCACTGGTGCAGAAGGGGATTCAATGTCCTATGGGGACTGTGGTTCTTTTCCTGCACTAGATTCTTTTCCGGGCCCTTTTAATGAAATCGACCAATAGAGTGTCATATTCGACCTCTACAATTTTTGCTGCGTATGCAAGGACTGACAGCTTGTCTTCTTCGGTGGTCTGTGCCTGTACTGGTGTCATAGAAGGAGTCTCTTCAACAGGTGCACTAGCTATCTTATTATTTGGATATGGGGCCCTTTCTTTTGTTTATTTTTCAGGTCGTTTCCTTTTTGCACTGGTGCAAGAAGGACTCCCCTTTACATTCTTACTCGAACCTTTGCTTGTGCTGGCGGGCTCCTCTGTCTCCTTTCCAGTAGGTGTCTTTTTATGTAGCTATTTTAACAGCGCCTCCCAGGTCATGCCTTTAACTTCTAATTGTTTCTGGACCAAAATCTTTATCAGGCAGTGGTGATATAAATTCTTGTCGGCCTGTTCTGCCCATCCGTCTTGCACACCCTTGGCCATTATTTCCAAGCTCTCAAGAAAAAAATGGGGGGAATCAATCCTCCAACGGACGTGTCGGCCATATTCAAAATGATACAACATCCTAAAATGGTACAAAAAAGTGAGGGAGTACCTTCCCTCACAGGTTACGAATTTCTATAGGATGAAAAGGAGGTCCCGCCACTGTCCTAGTAGGGCACTATGTGGAATTCCTTTCTTCCAATCTACCTTCATATTCTTGTCGATGAATAAACGTTGCCATCGCTTCCTTTCTAGTTTCCGATTTTTAAACTACTGCTCACTAGTTTTTTCCAATCCTGTCGCTGCTACTATAAACTCTTCTGTTACCTCAAATTTTAGAGGTTCAATTTTTACTCGGCCATTTTTGAAACTTCTAGCAAACTGTAGGGCCACTTCATGGTTGTGCCTGTCAAAATTTTGCAAGAATTGAAGAAAGCCTGAGTCTCGTAATAGTGCAAGGCTATTGTGATACTCAGCAGTCTGTTCTACCCTACTAAGAGACGAAGGTTCGCTTAGAACAGGCGACATCGCTACCTAACAATTATGAACAGTCAAGAATTTACATGCAACACCTGGAAAATTGGTTCTTATAGATAGGGATCCAACTTTCCACCATCCCTTCCATATTATCTTAACTTAAAAACACCTTGTACTTTAAATAATTTTCTCCTAGTTAATATGATAGCACAAGTAATCATCGACTAAGTGGAAGGACTTCTTATAAACTTTCATGATGACCACTTTCCTATGACGTATGCTATGAAAAGAACAAATTGTACTATGTTTCTAACAGGGTGCATGCTTGCACCGGTCTTCTTACACTGCTTAAAATATAATATTCTTCTGGTACCATTCTGCTTGCACTTATTATATAGGATGACATGCTTGCACTATTGCAAGCATAATATCTGAAAAAAGAACAGGGAATTTAAGTAAAATAGAGGCTATACTTCCAACGTGACTTCCTCAACTTATACTAGAAATTTGCTTCGCCCTTTCTTGATGCTTTAGAGCATATCCTTTTGCTCTTTGTGTGCGAGATCCTGCAATGAATTCATGAGGGAACAAAGAAGTGGGAAAATGGAAATTTCAGAATGGGAAGGAATTTTGTTACAAGGATTCCAGGAATAGTACCACAAGAGGGGATAAACAGAAGTGGGATAGAAACAAAATCCAAGGGTAAAGTGGGATTTTTACGAAACGGTGTTGGTGAGGTAAATCCCCTCTATGGACAGAGGTGATCCCACTAGCCCTAGAGTGGGTCTAGCCACAAACAAGACATGCTATGACATCAATTCCTAGTTAACGAATGGACGAAGATTCGATAGATAACTTACCATATATCCTACACTGTTGTTGTCGTCGGAAGAGTGGCTACCTCTCGCTCATGGTTTGACAGATCACAATATGCTCGTTCTCACACTCGGATACTTGCACATACATAAGGAACAAAGGCGACATACAATATACTATTTCGCATTCATAGCTATCAGTCAGTTGAAGAAGACTAAATCAATGCATCAATAAACATAACACAAAGATGGAACCAATACCATAGTCGAGTATATTATTGAAAGGAAGGAAGAGTACAACCAAGCTTCAATGTTGCAGTCTCCTCCAACAGGGTTCCAGTGGAGCGCATCTCACAAAGCTCATCGCAAATTTGGACGGGTCTCTCTCTACAGAATTCTCCTTGGTTCTACCTTCTCGATAATGATTACTCAGCTATAGTGTCTCTTCTCGAAGTTCAGCTTCTTGGCTATATGTTCAACTAGCTTTTGTAAAGGGATAAGGCCTGTTTATATAGAGGAAGGAGGAGAAGTTAGGATCCCTATAATCATGGGGGGAGTCCTATATTCAAATAATGTTCCAAAAACCACGACCTAAAGGAAGAGATCCATGGATTATTGAGTTTAACCACTTGTTGTGACTCATCCCTGAGGTGGTTAAAGGAAAATTCTGCCTCTAATTTGTTAAAAAACATTTCCAAAAAGGCTGGTGCGGGCACAAAAAAGAGATAGAGCACCAGCTGGCGCGACCTGTAGTGTACATCCTCCACATTGGTGTGAGGGGTGAACTGGCTACTTGTGCCAATGCCAAAACATAGGTTTTTAAGGGCTTTCGAAGGAAATGTTCAACAGGAGAAATGATGTCCTTATGCAGAAGGATGCAAAGAAGGTGTTTGCAGAGTATGACACTACTCACAAGTCACGGGAAAGACCCTCCAATATGTGGGCCGAGGGATTGCAGGAACGGTGACAAAATGCTGTGTAAAAGATGCCCCCTAAAGCATGAGGTCTGAGAGAGAGGGAGGGGTGAAATGCTTTATGAGAACGCGTTCGACCCAAACACTGCTGTTGGAAAACTTGCAAGTATGAATACAACTGATACATCTGATACATGACATGTGGCATGGGTGCAGCCATCAATAATAGAGTACATAAACAACAAGATCCGAGGTATCGACACAACCATCCAGCAGTAGGAATCAACAAATAGACTCAGGTATGGTCGCAGCCATCCAATCAGAAGAGTCATATAATAAGTCATAGTAATTCACAAAGAACCCGCAGTCTGGATTTCATCGGACAAAACCTAGGGTCTTGCGCATCATCTCGACCCGAACAAAGTAAAAATTTGAGCATGCGAATATGTGAGCTGAAGTCGAACATGTAAGAAAATTGTCTGATTACCAGCCAATGATGAAAGATGTTAACAGATGTGAGAGAAACCACCAATAATGACAATGGCTCTCAAGGTACAAAAGGTACAATCCACGGAATGTGAACAATGATATGACGTCGAAAACCTGCAGAGTCAATCGATCAAAGGCCAATGATGTGGACCTTATGTCGAATGTGAAAAACCTTCCATTGAGGCATGCAGGATCCAAGGTACCTGAAGGGAGTCTCTAGATCAACTTCCTGGATAATGAGCTGGAGTCGACAGGAAGGGACCTTGATCGAAGGTGGGCCATAATGTTTCCCACATCATCGACATGAGATAAAGGAATATGATGTTTGTGAATCAAAACCAATAGAGAATCAGAGGGAGGTTGACAAATTCAAAGGAAAACTTCTCTTGAACATATCGGCGACACGACACTGGATTTGGAAGTATTTGACATCAAGGGATCTGAGGTCATGGTGAAATGGAAAAGAGCAGATGAGCAGTCAAAAGAGATTACCCAAGCCCATGGAGGAAAACAAATAACGAGATGAGATGTTCCCAACCCGACATGAATGCAGACAAGTGCCATGTTCAAGAGAGAAATACTGCCAACACGACTACAATTTGGTTCCATTTTCCCCCACCATTTCTGGCGAGTACCGAAATTATTTTTGAAAACAAGCTTGAAGGGGATAGAATATGCTTGCGATGTAAGTTTGTCCTTCGGACAAATCCAGCCTAGTACATTTTACGAGCCCTAGGAAGGAGGAACTCGAGTAACGTCATGACGACGGAGTCCGATGTCGTCAGGTTTTAATGAGTCTGACAAAGGGATAACTCAGCATATTTTCATGTTTAGAGAGTTTGAAAAGAAGGCACAAAATAAAACTCTAGCAATCCCTTTTCGTAAATAGTCTCTCAGATCCGAAAAGGTAGAAAACAATATCTGAAAGAATCTCTTAGTCGTGATCAGCTAAGGTATTCATTTTTCATAAATAACCTATCCCAGCTCGAAAAAGGGGTAAACATATACTGGGTAGATATTGTTTTGCAGCCAATTTAACGAGTTCAAAATGACAAGTGACTCGACGATCTTTTCAGTTTTAGAGAGTCAGAAAAGAGCTGAAAGGTGACTCCTCCTGGAGGAACGAGTGGTATAAAGGGTAGAAACTGGTTCCAGTAATGGTGGAACTGCTTAGAGCAAGTAAAGGTTAAGAGGATGGCTAACAAGACCACTCATTACAGCGGTTCCTCAGGAATGGGTAAAACAACCAAGTGAAGGCATATGATTGGCCAAGTAGATAGTGACGATGGAATGAAAAAACCAAGGCTCATCTGGCAAAACAGGCTGATAAAATGGAAATCACGAGAGGTAAAATGGGAATGGTTTCATTTTTACTCTAGCTTGAAATCAGGAAACTTTGCTTGAAGTTGGTTTCATTTTTACACAAGATTGAAACAAAGCTAACTATGCTTGAAACCAGTTTCATTTTTACACAAGATTGAAATGGAAACAAACTATGCTTGAAAAAGTAAGCATGCTCCCAGCATGGTAACTCAATTCGAGGTACATGCCCCTCAAGCTTCAGTCCATATGAAAGGCAGATCGAGTGAAGGTTCAAATTACGAGATCGTATCAAAGACTCGAATTGAACAGGAATGTGTTTCATTGTTTTAACAAGGTTGACACATTGAAAGAACTATCCTCAAGGCTAATTCATTTTTTAAACGAGGTTGACATAGAAGACGAACTATCCTCGGGACACCTTGTTTCATTTTTTAGGGAGCTTGACACAAGAAAATGAACTATGCTCCAAAGACCTTGTTTCATTTTTTAAGAAGCTTGACACAAGATAAGGAACTCTGCTCTGACAACCTTTTATCATGTCGAATAAAAATTCATGGACTCCAAGAGGTTCGCATCTGATGGGAGAAAAACATCTTGGAAATCATGACCCAATGCCCCCAGCACACGATGCACAATGACACTATCACTGAATGTGGGCACGGGGCAGGTAGCCACATAATTAACCTATGGCGGGGAAGATACAATCGACAGATAAAGACCTAGAAGGGACGATGGTGGACCAGATGTCACGTCAAGACCAAAGAATGAAAGCTGATCAATGGTCACGATCCAACCTTTGTGTGGAAAATAAATCACACAAAAGAGGGAAGAGACAACTGCCCCCATGACATAAGTATATTTGTGCCCAAAGAGTAAATTTAAATCCAAGGGGCCTGGAACAATCATCACATCTATATAGACGGTTTTCCTTCCCAAAGTTACAAGCAACTTCGAAAGGATCCCTAACGGTTGACTGGTTCCTCTATAAAAAGCCAACAGATTCTGCGTAATAGGCATAAGCAGTGGAGAACCAAAAGCTTGCCAAGTAGTGGAAGATAGAATACTAACAGACACACCTTCATCTATAATGGTGCTGGGTACAACAAGATCAAAGGTCTGTACCGTTATCTCAAAAGGCACATAAGAAGGAAGGCGGTATCCTGAAAATCGAATCCAATCGAAGGAAGCGACCAAAATACTCGGAGGGGGTACCATCGAACCGAGATGGGCTTCTCCCGGTGTTACCGGAGCAAGAGGAGCATCCTCAAAAACTTCCATCATAGGAGTAGGAGGAGCAACTTCTTGAGTTACAGGGATGGAAGAATATTTCTTCAAGTCCGAGGAATCTGAAGAAACAAGAGGAATGAGAGGGGGATGAGATCCACTCTCGACGGAAAAGACCTGATGAACCATAGGCAGGATCAAGTCAACCGACTCCACATCCAATGGTTGGTCGAGAACGGATTTCTAAATTTGAATTTATGTGGGAGCAGGATCGACCAAGGATGACTCTTGACCGATCGTGGAATCAATTAGCAGAGGACTCAAAGAAAGTTTCTGGTAACCAGCCGGAAGACAAGGTGCAGAAATAGTAGATTTGTCCAACACTCTCTTGGCTTCATCCATGTATGAACAAAGGTGAATGGGATGATTCCCTTCACACAACTTACAGGGATTGGTAATCTTACCCTCTTTCTTATGAGTCTTATCAGAGCTAGTCGAAGATGTGTTATCAATATGACTTCCATAAGCCAAAGAAAACGGTGGACGGTCGTCAAACCATACTTCAAGTACCTTGGGAATGCCAGGCAGTCTCGAAGAAGGTGGTCACCTTTGTACAACATGCAAGGGAATTTGAATTTTCGTGGAAAGTTGTATGGTTTCTCAAGGGAAGGTTTCTCAAGCGCAGTAGCTGCAGCATTAGCCTCTCGCTTATCTGACTTCTTCTTCTTTGTCTTCTTCTTCTTATTCTTAGTGACCTGGTTACTGGAATCCAAAATTTCACTAGGTGAAGTAGAAGAGGAGGACGAAGAAATAGGTGAAGAAGAGGAGAGGTCCACCTTAGAAGCAACAAGATATTGTTCTAGTGGAGGAGATGGCTGTACGGTAGATGGAACACTCGGGACCACCAAGGTTGAAAATAACCATATAGGCAACCCAACAGTTAACCCAAGTAGGGATAACGTTGCCATATAAGGAGCACCAACATTCCCAAAAGAGGGAAAAGGACCAGGATTCCCTTCAGAAGGGATTCCTGGGTTAGTGAACTCCGGAAACGCTGCCATCAGAAACAACTTTAAAACAAAACCCTAAGGAAAATTAACTTTAATCAGGAATATTTCGTGGGCAGTTAATTTTTAAGACATTGAAACAAAACTCTGTTGTGTCATATTTTAAGAGTCGAGAAATAGGCAAAAGGTGACTCTATCACTTTCAGGTTGAAACGAGCATGAAAGGACAAGTGCTCGATGATTTTTTCAAATTTATGGAGTCAGTAAAGATTGGAAATGACTGCTTAGGTAGTCTAGGTAAAAGGGTGTACCAAGTTCTCATGAACTGCCATATAAAAGAGGTGCTGCAACAATTGTATTTCACTGTAAAACCTTGACAACATCATTTTCTGAAGCATACAGTAGCTGTAGGTTAAAAATAATATCTAGGACAGATAAATGTACAAATTCTTAGATCTATATAATATCTATACACTAGATTGTCCCTATTTTACATACCCCTTGGGGTTTTCAGCAAATCATGAAGCATGTGGAGTAGATTTGAAATCTTATGCAGCAGATCTGCAGATTTCTGTAGAATTTCTGAAGTAAATACATGTATGAATAGATCATATCTAGAAGGTACATGGATTGGTTGGCCAATCCATGGATCACCACAGTGAGGGAAGATTCCCAACGCCGGAGATCTCTCTCCCAAGAGATAGTTGAATCACCCTGCAACTCCTTCCTTGAATATTACACAGTTCAGGAAGATTAACTATGCAGTATGCTCTGGAATATGATATGGCCTGATTCCAAGATCTGAAATTATGCTCCAATAGCATAGGCACTCTTCGAGGAGGTTAAAATACACACTCCATGAGAAGAGACTCCCCAAAACAATCTAGATCTGAATAGATCTACAGCTCCACTTGCTGCAGCTTACAAAGGAAATAAAACCCTCAACAGGATCTGCATTGCAGCTGGAAGTAGAAGCTTGGCCAATTTCCAGATAGTGGATGAGAAATTCAAAACTCTTCCAAGAGCTACTCTATGGAAAGAGGTGGGATTCCCGCTCGGGAACACCCAATGCTAAGCAGTACTATTCTCAGGCTAAACAACCTAGAGAATTCAAATTAGTCTAAGGAGAATAATTTCTAAATATCTTTAACAACCCTTTCTTGCTGCTCTCCTCTTTCTTTTATAGGATGAAAGTATTGCAAAACCCTAAACCATCTCAAAGGTTTAGCTCCTTTCACATGTGCATCCTCCTTCTAGATCTGCGCTGAGTATTTAGGAGGTACATTGCATTTAGACAGCGTTGTAGATAAGGTCTTGTTGACCTAGTCAATTGTCACAAACCATTTTCACACATAAGGGGTTTCATCAAAGCAGCCCTGATTTAGCCTTGTTCACATTGGGCATTGATTTATTACATAGTTTTTAGGAGTTTATTGATCCTCCCTTACAATTGTATTCGTGAACGTGAAAATAAAAATGAATTGAATATTCCTATTCGCTTGGGCTAATTAGGAATATTACAGTCCTCCCCCTTCAAAATTTTGCTTTTCCTCAAGCAACTGTAAGGTAGAGCAAAAATTCTCCTTTCCTCTTCTTGTGGCCTCATCAATGGATCCCACCATGGCTGAAAATGATATGCAATGAATCTTTCCTCCAATGATTCCCTCCAAGTGCAAGATAGCAAAGTGTACCTCATGAGAAAATGGAAGGTACAAGTGGTGATCTCTTTGTTGCTCAATGGCCTCCTCAAGGTAGGAGTGATGATGAATATGGGGAATATTATTCCCAATGAGTGACTTCCATACACATGCTACCATCCAAATGAAGTGAGCCAATCTAGTTAGCTCAAAATATCCTCAACCCCTGGTTCAGACAATGTGTTGGGGCTACATGGAGAGATTGGATCCTCCCACCCAAGTGGTTTCTCTCTCTATTTATGATAAGTATGGGGCTATTGCTACTCTTGGGCTGAAGTATTATGTCCTTCAAGAGTGGCCCAAGCTACCCCACCAAACAAATGAACCATGAAGTGCCTCCTCCAAAAACTCAAGTTCTCCAAAAGGCTTCTCCCACATGAAGAAAAGAGATATAGTTTGACAATCATGGACTGCCCATTGCTTCTCTTGAAACATGCATCATGAAAAGTAGGGAAAATTATACTCCCAATGGGCATCTTCAACTCATAGCCCACTCTCCAAACAAAGCTTCTCATGAGCATAAACATATCAGCAATATATGGAAGCAGAATACAATGAAAGCAAGTTGCCAAATGACAACCGGAGAGTGAATCATAGTTCCTCTCATGGAACCAGTGCAGTGCATCCTTGGCCTACATCAAATCAAACAAGAACAAGTGCTCTTCCAGCCACTTGTTTTCTGCCACAATCATATTACAAAATATAAACATGAAGGTACAAAGTGGTGTCAATGGTGCACACCAAAAGTCATGTGGCTTCCACCACAAACCACCAATGAGATAGCCAATCTCAGTGCTACAAAAGGCTGCAAGTACATCATTATACAATATGCAAGAAGGGACAAATATTCTTGATACATCATGTTGCTCAAACAAGGAAGATAAGTACAATACAATATATGAAATTGTACCTCCTCCATCATGCACTTGAGATCTTGAGCTGAAATGGCTCAACTGGAATTTCTCCCTCACCTCCAATGAGTAGGGAAGTGGTTGTGACCTCCTCTTCATTACCATCCGGGCTATGCATCTCTCCATATGATGAAATATGTCATGCTGGCTGCCCTCCCAAGTGAACTCCTCCATCAAATTGAAATATGCATCAAGGTGCATAGAAGAGAAGTCCTCATGTGCTGCATGTAGCAGCTTCTCCTTGAGACTAGAAGATCTAGTCAAGAAGATCTTGCCATAGGAATAGATGACCACATCATCCACCATGTATCTATCATCTCCATCTGGGTCATCAAGAATCATGCATGCACCAAGATCCTTGGAGTACTCTACCAAGAGTTGAGACCTCCAATAGGGATCAATCCTCCCAAGAGACGGCACTGGTGATCTAGCATATGAAGCTATCCTCATGCTGCTACCTACTACTTTGACATCCCCCATGCCAAAGTCATCCTCAAAAATCATCACCTCCTTGGAATCCAAGAATGGTGAGCCAAGAGGCAAGATGTCTCTTACCAAATCTAAATCTAGTGGCCTCCGAGGTGGAATGCCTCCTTGTAATGAGACATCAAAATCTGAAGTGGACTGCATGGATGAGTGGACTGATTTATCCCTCTCTTATCTGTGTGGTGCAATCTTTTTCCTTTGTGTAGAAACTTTCTAAAATAGATAAGAGTGAATGCTCATCATCCCCTCATGCTGATCCTTCTGCTCTTCTTCTTCTTCTAATGGTACAACGCTGTTATTCCTTCTCTGCTCATCCTCTTCATCAATATGTAAGAATGCCTCATCATCAATGAGAGACCCTAGATCTTGGTCATCTCTTGAAGGAGGTATCTCCATGTCATCACAAGTGGAAGAGGGCCCTTCATAAGATGGGGATATTTCCCTTAGTAAGCCATCATACATGTTCTTATCCCCTTTAGAAATAAGGAGAGGAGTTGGTTGCATGGTCTCCTCCAATGCATGCAAAATGTTTGATGTTTTGATACATGGTGGTTCACATTGATTTTCATCAAATTTATTCATCAATCCCTTAGTGAATTCATCATATGTTTTCAAATTTGCATGAAAACAAGAAATAGAATTTTGAAACCACCCATCATGAGTCATACCTTTGATTTGCAGCGCTGCTACTCCAATGGCCTCATCTTCTTCCTCCATTTTCCTTGCAATGAATGTGGGCAATGTACTGCGCTGTGGATCTACATGTGTGGCAGAATGCTCACACTCCTCATGACAATAGCCAGGGATTGCTTCATCTCCAAACCCTTTTAGAAATCTTCTGCAATATTCCATTTCTATCTCCTTGAGATTTTCTGTGATGGCCTCCATATTTTGAAAAAGGAGCTGGGAGATCTCCCCTTCCGTCATTCTTCTTCCTCCTCTTTCTCTTGATAAGAAAGGAGGCATGTTCCAACGCTATAGATCATATTGTGTGGCTGAATGCTCACACACATTGTAATGAATGCTGGGGATTTTAAGTTTATAGGGATCTGCATGACCTCCCTTCTCCATTCCCCTGATTTCTTCTTTTAGTACATGAAGATTTTTTGAAAACTCTTCTCTCTGCAGTCTTCCAGAAAAGGGGTTCAAGCCCTTCTCCTTTGTGTCTTCAGTGTAACCATAATTCTCCATCAAATTGGTCTTTATTATTCTCTCTATCTCCTTGAAATATTGATCTCACAGAAAGAACCAGAGATCATGCTTTAATACCACTGTAATGTTCCAAATCTGGAACAGCTACACTATTGGGAATAATATGAGTTATTACCAATGTGGAGCTACAGATATATGAATAATATTTGATTTCAAATCAGTTAACCTTCAATAAAATATGCAGCAGCAAATTTATACAGCGTTTTATAGACCAAAAGGTGGGGAAAAGTGATTATTTAGGCCCTAAAACGTATGTATTCAGATTTATACGTAAAAATAAGAGAAATGGCGGGAGGTTATTTTATATTAGGTCATGATGGACCTATGATATTAATTTCAGCTCAAAAAAATAAGTCTAGCTAAGTTAAACGGTTCCTCCTTCCTCAACTAGGCTTAAAAACCTTGATTTCCCATGACTTAATGTATGTAGAAATTTACTAAAGCTCAGGAAGCATGATTTTATGAAGGTTTTAGTTGTAATAGGTTGAGAAAATCATGAAATCAGTTACACAACACTACTCATACAGTAGAAGATAGAAAATGAATACCTTTATGAGAAAATCCCTCTTAAAAGAGGTGCTGCAACAATTGTATTTCACTGTAAAACCTTGAAAACATTATTTTCTGAAGCATACAGAAGTTTTAGGTTAAAAATCAGATCTAGGAAATATCAGTGTACAAATTATTAGATCTATATAAGATCTATACACTAGATTGTCCCTATTTTACATACCCCTTGGGGTTTTCAGCAAATCATGAAGCATGTGAAGTAGATATGAAATCTTATGCAAAAGATCTGCAGATTTTTGTAGAATTTATGAAGTAAATACATGTATGAATAGATCATATCTGGAAGGTACATGGATTGATTGGCCAATCCATGGATCACCACAGTGAGGGAAGATTCCCAACACTGGAGATCTCTCTACCAAGAGATAGCTGAATCACCCTGCAACTTCTTCCTTGCAGATTATGCAGTTCAGGAAGGGTAATTGTGTATTAGGCTCTAGAATATGATATGGCCTGATGCCAAGATCTGAAATTATGCTCCAACAAGAGAGGCACTCTTCCAGGAGGTTAAAAGACACACTCCATGAGAAGAGACTCCCAAAAACAATCTAGATCTAAATAGATCTAGAGCTCCACTTGCTGCATCTTACAAAAGAAATCAAGCCCTCAACAGGATCTGAATTTCAGTTGGAAGTAGAAGCTTGGCCAATTTCCAGATAGTGGATGAGAAATGCAAAACTCTTCCAAGAACTACTCTATGGAAATAGGTGGGATTCCCGCCAGGAACAGCCAGTGCTAAGCAACACTATTCTTAGGCTAAATAGCCTAAATAATTCAAATTAGTCTAAGGAGACTAATTTCTGAATATCTTGAACAACCTCTTCTTGCTGCTCTCCTCTTTCTTTTATAGGATGAAAGTCTTGCAAAACCCTAAACCATCTCAAAGGTTTAGCTCCTTTCACATGTGCATCCTCCTTATAGATCTACGCTGAGTATTTAGGAGGTACATTGCACTTAGAAAGCGTTGTAGATAAGGTCTTGTTGACCTAGTTAATTGTCACAAACCTTTTTCACACATAAGGGGTTTTATCAAAGCAGCCCTGATTTAGCCTTGTTGACATTGGGCATTGATTTATTACATAGTTTTTAGGAGTTTATTGATCCTCCCTTACAATATTATTCATGAACATGAAAATAAAAATGAAATTGAATATTTCAATTAGCTTGGGCTAATTTGGAATATTACACAATGTGAGCTATGCTTGGAGTGACAAGAAGAAAAATTGAATGAAAGAGGAAAGACTCATTCCACCAAATGAAATCACTCAAAATGAATCTAGGGAGTTGAATGCAATCAAGCAAATAATGAAGGTGGCTATGAAACAAAGGACCGAAGCTCCTGCAGGAGGCTCAACACACCAAAGCAATAGAAAACCCTAAGGTCATGATGTTGAGAGAAATGGACAAACATCGAAGGAAGGAGGCCATTCACAGTCACAAACAATCTCAAAGCACTCAAATCAAGTCAAGAAAACATCCAGAGGCACCAGTATTGACAAAAAACTCCAAAATAGGGGAAACCCTAACACCTACAGGAAATGGCGAGATTGTCTGGCTATAATCCGTGCCAGACTGGGGATGGCGCGGGTGATGAACTGGAAACAAGCGCAAGTGGGCACGACTGTCAGACTAGAAACCGTGCCAATCAAGCCAACCCTAGAAAAATGAAAATTTTGGAAAAACAGAGGTCAGATCTGATCCTCTGGGGCTGAACAGGGGTCTAATACTCAACAAAACAACCAGAAAAGGCAAGCTAAGCAAGCAAAGACCAAGAAGAAGACCTAATGGAAAAAAGAAAAACTTGCACTGATCCCCAACGGAGTTTCTAATTCGTTGGTGAGGTAAATCCCCTCTACAGACAAAGGCTATCCCACTAGCCCTAGAGTGGGTCTAGCCACAAAAAAGACATGCTATGACATCAATTCCTAGTTAAAGAATGGACGGAGATTCGATAGATAACTTACCGTATATCCTGCACTATTGTTGTCGTCGGAAGAGTGGCTACCTCTCGCTCCTGGTTTGACAGATCACGATTCGCTCGTTCTCACACTCAGATACCTGCACATACACAAGGAACAAAGACGACATACAACATACTATTTTGCATCCGTAACTATCAGTCAGTCGAAGAAGACTAAATCAATGCATCAATAAACACAACATAAATATGGAACCAATACCATAGTCGAGTATATTATTGAAAGGAAGGAAGAGTACAACCAAGCTTCGACGTTGCGATCTCCTCCAACAGGGTTCCAGCGGAGCGCATATCACAAAGCTCGTCGCGAATTCGGAAGGGGCTCTCTCTATGGAATTCTCCTTGGTTCTACCTTCTCGATAGCGATTACTCATCTATAGTGTCTCTTCTCCAAGTTCAGCTTCTTGGCTATATGTTCAGCTAGCTTTTGTAAAGGGAGAAGGCCTATTTATATAGAGGAAGGAGGAGAGGTTAGGATCCCTATAATCATGGGGGGAGTCCTATCTTCAAAGAATGTTCCAAAAACCACTACCTAAAGGAAGAGATTCGTGGCTTATCGAGTTTAACCACTTGCTGTGACTCATCCCTGAGGTGGTTAATGGAAAATTCCGCCTCTAATTTGTTAAAAAAAATTCCCAAAAAGGCTGGCACAGGCACAACAAAGAGACAGAGCACCAGGTGGCACAGCCTCTAGTGTACATCCTCCACGTTGGCGCGAGAGGTGAACTGGCTACCCGCGCCAATGCCAAAACATAGGTTTTTATGGGATTTCTGAGGAAATGTTCAATAGGAGAAATGATTTCCTTATGCAGAAGGATGAAAAGAGGGTGTTTGCAGAGTATGACATTGCTCACAGGTCACGGGAAAGACCCTCCAATATGCGGGGCGAGGGATTGCAGGGACGGTGACAAAATGCTGTGTAACAAACGAATATGGTAAATTCAGAAGAATATGGGAAGGTTAATCATTTTGGGATTGAAGAAGAAAACTGAGGGAATATTACGAAAGTGGAATATGAAGAAAGGAAGAAAATTTTCTGGAAGGTCTGCCTGCACTGGTGCAAGAAAAATAACTGCAGCGAGAATTAAGCATTACTTGAATAAAAATATCCATGCTAATTACCCCAATTGTATAAAGGTTGGTTCTGTTGAACCTGCTTTTACTTGGTGGTCGCTAGCATATCTAAAGATCAAGAAAGATTCTCTTTTTATTAGAATTTTTGATCTTCCTGCCAGCAAGCTGGTTTTCAGGTTGATCCTTCTACAATCATGTCAGCGAACTGATTTTCATAATTACAGGAAAATATTTTTTCTTTACTTTTTATTAAAAAAAAAAAAAATTCTTAAGAAGAAGAATAATTCATGTTTTCAAAAGGTTGGTATTACCATTCACCACTACCGTCCCAAATTGCTGTTGGACTTGCTGTGTAAATATTTCCTGGCAAGTGGCTGAAAATATTTTTTTAATCTGTGTCCATTTACTAAGAATACTGAATTTTTTCCATCAATAGTTTTAACTTCTACTGCTCCATTCTCGAATACTTGGATCACTTCATAAGGTCCCATCCAACGTGTATGGAATTTCCCTTTAAAAATTTTAAATCTATAATCATAAAGGAGCACCCAATCACCTGGTTGGAATTGCTTTTTCTGAATAGACTTGTCATGCCACCTTTTGCGTTGCTGCTGAATTAGTATGTTCTGCTGAACAACATACCTACAAAATTCATTTAACTCATTTAATTGGAGAAGACATTGTTGTTGTGCCTCAGAGAGATCTAGTCCTAACTGAACTACAAATCTGAAAGTTTTGATATGGAATTCAATTGGTAACAGAACCTGTTTGCCATATACCAGCTCATATGGTGTAGGTCCCGTGCTATTTCTCCAAGTGGTTCTGTATCCCCACAAAGCTTCTGGTAATCTTTCAGCCTTGTCTTTCCGATGCATATTTACTATCTTTGTAAGAATGGAATCGATCACTTTGTTTGTGGATTCCACCTGGCCATTTTCTTGCGGGTGATACGGCGTGGATTTCCTGTGCTGGATCTTGTATTGCTCCATCACACCCTATACCAGATTAGAAATAAAATGCGGACCATTGTCAAAAACAATTTCTCTAGGCACACCATATCTAGTAAAGATTTCGGTAAAAATAAAATCAACAACAACTTTTTCTGTAGCAAAGGAGACAACTTTAACTTCTACCCATTTTGTAACAAAATTTGTACAAACCAAAATATGTTTTTTACTTAATGACATTGGATTTATTGGCCCTATAAAATAAATAGCCCATTTTTAAAATGGCTCAATCATAACTTGGGGGTATAAAGGCATTTCATTGGTTTGATTAGGCTGGCCCATTCGTTTACAACTATCACATCGCCTGACATGCTGTTTGGCATCCTTAAACAAGGAAGGCCAAAATAGCCAGCACGCAATACTTTATATGCAGTCCGCTTATCAGCGAAGTGGCCTCCATAAGGTTCATCATGAGAATATTTCAATATGTCAAACACTTCCTCCTCTCTTACACATCTATGGATAATCAGATCTGGACCAGTGTAAAAGAGATCTCCTTGAATCCAGGAGTATGTAGCACTTTTCTGAATAATATTGCGCTTTTCACGAGCGGACAAGTGGTGTGGTGTTTTCCCAGTAACCAAGTAATTAGCAATGTCAGAAAACCATGGAGAATCTATTGACATAGCAAAAATATGTTCATCCAGAAAATCATCATTAACAAGAGTCGCTTCACCAGGATTATCTAATCTAAAAAGAAAATCTGCTACAACATTAGATTTTCCTGGTCTATCAATATTAGTAACATTAAATTCCTGCAACAATAGCAACCACCTAGTCACTCTACCACTAGTCAATGGTTTTTTCATCAAATATTTAATCGTGGAATAATTAGTATGTACAAATACTTCATATCCTATAATATAGTGCGTGAACTTATTAATTGCAAAAATTACAGCTAAAAACTCTTTCTTTGTAACTGTATAATTTAATTCAGTAGAAGACAAATACTTACTAATATAATAAATAGCATAGGATTTCTTATTTTCCTCTTGTCCTAAAGTTGCACCAATAGCCAAATCTGAAGCATCAGAGGAAATGTGAAAAGGCAGGGACCAGTTAGGACCTCTCAAAACTGGTGCCTGTACTAACTTTTCCTTCAATGTTTCAAAAGACTGTTGGCAAGCTGCGGACCAAGAAAATTCACTATCCTTAGCTAGAAGTCAGAAAAGAGGGGCAACTATATTAGAAAAATTTTCAATGAATCTTCTATAGTAACCAACATGTCCTAAAAAAACTCTTACTTCCCTTTGAGTTTTGGGTGTAGGAAGATGTAGAATGATTTCAATCTTTGCCGAATCAACCTTGATACCTTTACCAGAAATAAAATGGCCAAGTACCACTCCTGCTTTGCACATTAATCTACATTTCTTGTCACTCAAGGCGAGATGGGCTTCCTGACAATGAAGAATTAGTTTCTCCATATTTTTGAGAGCTTCCTAAAAAGAATCACCAAACACAGAAAAGTCATCCATATAAATTTCTACAAATTCTAGATCAGCAAAAATGGCCAAGACTTCCCTTTGAAAGGTAGCTGGGGAATTACATAAACCAAAGGGAAGCACTTTATAAGAAAATGTACCACATGGACATGTAAAAGTAGTTTTATCCTGATCTTCGGGTGCAATCTATATCTGGTTATAGCCACTGAAGCCATCCAAAAAGGAGAAATATTTCTTTCCTGCAAGGGTATCAAGCACCTGGTCAATGAAAGGGAGAGGGAAGTAATATTTGAGAGTGGATTTGTTTAATTCTCGATAATCAATACAAATACACCATCTTCCATCTTTCTTAGGTACTAGAACTAATGGAGAGACCCACTGACTGCCGGAAATAGGATAGATAAAACCAGCATCCAAGAGTTTCTGTACTTCTTCCTTCACAATATCTCTTAGAGCTGGATTCATTCGCCTTTGGGGTTGTCAGACAGGTCGGGTTCCTTCCTGAATAGATATGATGTGTACAAGTTTCAGGAGGAATACCCTTCATATCTTCATAGCCCCAAGCAAAGGCACTAAGATGGTTTTGCAACAAATTCACAAGCTGCTCCTATTGAGATGAGTCCAAATCTGAACTAATATGCAAGGATTTACCAGGGCTAATCTCAACAAGAGTAGTGTCAGGCTCAAGAGTACTCAAGGGAGTGGTCAAATGCAGCGGTACAAAAGAATGAGAATCATGATTATCTTGAAAATCTAGGCTGAAAATCTGGCTCAATGGCTCAAAATTAGGCATAGTGTCTAGATTATTCAGGAAATCTTGAATCTCATCTTCTTGTGAAGACCCAATATAATGATGGATAAGGGAAATGGGTTGAGTCTCCTCATCACTGCTTTGATCCAACCATAAATTATCTCGAAGGTCCTGAATGGATCTGGCAGGGGGGTATAAGGTAACTTTCTTCCTAGAATCTCCATGCGAAATATACATATCACCGGAACGACATCCAATATATGCATCGGCCGTAGCAAGCCATGGTCGACCCAAGATCAAGGGATGTCCTCCTACTGGGTTCTTTGGCTGAAGCACAATGAAATCAGCAGGATATTCCCAAGAATCTAATGAGATGATCACATCGTCCAATACTCCTTCTGGCTTAATTTTAGATCTATCTGCTAATTCAAGCACAGTGGGAGTAGGGCGAAGATGAGATAACCAAAGTTGATCCATGGTTTGCTTAGTCATGACATTAATGGCTGCCCCCAGGTCTATAAGAACATTAGAGACAAGGACATTACCAATCTGAACTGAGACAACAGGGTTTTCGGGATCAGTATATTTTTCCATAGACACACATCCTGTCATCAACTCTGCTACCCTACCAACAAATTGAATTGTTTGGGGTTCCAATCTCTTCCTCTCGGGTTTCTTGAGATAGAGTTCCTTAATAATCTTGGTACAAATGGGGATCTCTTTAATGGCTTGAAGCAAAGGTATCTTAATGAAAAGATTCCGAAGCTCAGATGCCAAACTAGTCTAAAAAATAGGCCCACTTCTTTCCATTACTAGCCTCTCTGGGAAGGGAGGCTGGTTGGAAGAAGATGGCAAGGATTCAGAGGGTAAGGGCTGCTTAGCGACAACTTTCGGAGAATGGTTAAGAGTTTCCTCTTCTCCTTTCTCTTCAACAATCACTATATGTTGCTTTTGATTTTCTGATGTTACAGTCCTTCCCGATCTTAATTGAATATCATGAACCCCAACTGGAATAGACTGGTACTCGAATGGTAAAGGTGGGTTTGTTACATAGATCATTTGCACTGCTTTATTATTTTTAGGATTGGGCATAGGTTGAGCAGGCAACTGAGGAGGTCGAAAGGATGGAGGTAAAGGCAACGGTGGAGTATACTAACTCGGAAGTTGAGGCATTGAATAAGGTGTATGCGTAGATGGATATGACTGCATAGGTGGTTGGTAGGAATATGGAGAATGAGTTGGCCCTCTCCAACCTTGTTGCCATGGTTAAGAAGGTTTCCCATGCTGATATTGATTCCCATACTGCCACTACTGATTAGTGTTAGGATAAGAATATGCATGTGAATTATAACCAAAATAGTGTGGAGAAAATTCAGGAGCCATACCTGTACCTACCTGAGGCCAATTCCTTCTTGCTCCCATAGCATACAAGTATTCAGCTTCAGGATATCCCCCTGTAAATACAACTTTAAGTCCAGGTATACAGGGACATTTTTCTGTGACATGGTTTTCTACACAAATAGCACACTTATTAGTTTCTTTCAAATTAAGAGGACACTCTTTAGGAGGATGCTTGTCTCTACATTTAGGACATAAAATACATAATGACTCTTGTTCCTTCATGAGTTTTTGCTGAAATTTTAAAGAGTCTAACTGTTTGGTAACAATATTCATTATATCAATTTTCATGTTTTCCATTTTATTTTCTAGTCCAATAATCATAGCATCAGTAGATTCAGTTTTTCTATTTCTATTTCGAGTTCCTCTACCGGATCTATACTGATTTCTTGAAAATTTCTTGCATAATTCACAAATTTGTTCAAAATTTTGCTGAGAAATATCACCTTGTCCTAACAGATTTAAATTATTTCTATCATTATTAGTAAGTCCTCTTAAGAACAAGGTTCTAATAGTACTGGGATAAAAATTAAGTTTCGACCTTTGTAAAATATACATAAATATTTCTAGGTAATCTTCAATATTTTCATCATCATCCTGTATGATTGTAAAAATCTCATCCTGCATGTCCCAAGTTTTGCAATATTCTTGATATTTAGACAAAAACACTCCCTTCATGTGATCCCGGGAGTTTATAGTATTTCATCCTAACCCCATAACCTAGCGTAGAGCTGAGCCCTTGAGAGTAACAATAAATAATATTAACTTATGAGCATCAGTTTAATAATCATAACTTCTACACAGAATATCAAACTCAAATAGAAAAGAGTCGGGATCTTCATGAACTTTACCATGGAAATGAGGGAGAGCTGATGGTGGAATATTCTTCATTTGCGCCATAGTATCAGGATACACAATTGGAAACACAAAAGTGATTTTTTCTTTACTTACCTGGTTTTCACCAGCCCCTTCCAAATGATCTTCATGGTCCACCATTGTTTCCCTTTTACTTGTACCGCTCTCAACAGGCTGATCCACACCTGAGCTGTTGTCACCAGAATACAGGTGGATTGTTCCTGTGTGATGGGTTTGAATTGGATTGGGCTTCCTGCTTACAGAAGGAGACCTAATATGATAATTTTTTTAGAACTCTTTTGGCCCTTCATGGGCTTCGAACCCTTACCTTTTCTAGGCATTCATTTCAAAAAAGAAAGAAAAATAACAAACAACTTCTAGTAAAAAAATGCTGTCAGAAATCAATTAACACCAGTAAAATTCCTTCAAAGAAGCTTTTCCAAAAAATACTACAAAAATAAAGAAAAAATTTCCTCTATTGTATAATCATAAAATTCTTACCAAATCAAATCGCCTCCTCGGGAATGGTGCCAAAATGTTGGGCGCATGAATTAAACTTAAGAAAACTCCTCAACACTTAATTTGTCAACCCGGGGGATCCGTAAACTTAGAGACGAAGCATAGGTAATGCCAAAGATGGTATGAATCTTCCTAATATAAATCCCTACTTTATTTAAAGGAAATATTGCAGAATCAAATTAAAAAGAGAAAAAGGACAACTTGAACCATCAAAATAATCTAGGACTGGAACAAGAAATAATGCATTTGCAAGAGGGAATTAAAGATAAAAGGAAATTACTCTAGCTACTTATTGTTTAACTACTGAGTGTGTGTTTTCCTTTAGTAGAGACACTTAGCAGTCTCATCAGATGGGCCCTTAAACCTGCTCCTTTAGATATTTCCTTCTTGCGATAATCTATCCTGCACTATCACAGTCTTCTTGCACTAGTGCAGGAACAAAGATTTATGTAGAAGGTATAAATGGTGTCTTTACTAAAGGATTTTTACTTCATGCAAGGGCTTGAACTTTTCCAGGTTCAAAGCACTTAGATCCCGTGGCAAGAAACTAGTTCTTACACCAGATCAGAGCTTCCTACACCTATCATTTAATTCTTAAAATGAGTTCTTAATTATTGCAAGTGCTATTATACTGTTAAATCAAATTGCACACATAAAAATTGAATGTTTTTGATCTTAACAGAGTGCAGGAATAAAGAAACAATCAATATACATTTATCCTATCATAAGCATTTAATGAAAGAAAGAAGATTACGGGAAGTAGATTAAGAAGGCTTGCTGCATCACACCAACACGCACTGGTGCAGGTTCATTTCTCCTGCTTGGACAAGGCAGGGAAAACCAATCAAACAGAATTGCAGAAAAGGAGATATCATACCAACGTGCACTGGTGCAGGGTTATTTCTCCTGCTTGGACTAGCCGGGGAAAACCAATCGAACAAAATTGCAGAAAAGGAGATATCACACCAACGTGCATTGGTGTAGGGTTATTTCTCCTGCTTGGACCAGGCGGAGGAAAACCAATCTGAAATCAAGTGCAGGAAAGGAAATTTATCTACTTCACACAACAGATCCGCTTGCACTCAGACATGAATGCATGTGCTTAAAATTAAATCACACTTGACAATGTAAACACAAATTAAAAGAAAACAGGAAACGGGGTAAACGTGATGGGTTGGCTAAGCCCTAGCCAACCAACACGTTTCCCTTTTAAATAAAAACGCTGCTCAGTACCTTAATCAATTCATCAGCTCAAATACAGAAACACAATTTGTGAAACATGAGGCGGAGCTCCCTTTTATTAATTCACTAAGGTAAGTACATACATTAATACATTGTCTAGCCCAGATTCGGGCGATAAAAAAATACAACAACCTGTTACCACCTCTCTGGATGTGTCTTTGTTCTCTTCTACTATCAAAAACTCTCCTCCCTAGTCCTATTTACATTCTACATTATATAGATCTTTGGCCAAAGGCAAAAATAGATCATTCGACCGATTACATAACCAAACGTAGAATTTAGCTTTTCGGCCTTCAAAATTAGATAGTTTAGCAAAATTGGTCGTAGCCAATCTCCAAATTTCGTCCTTCACAGATTCAGTCTCGGCTACCTTTGGATCGATCTTGCTGTCGTGGCTGAAGCTACTCAAAATGAGGTGGTGATCAAGGAGGTTCAGATCTGCTGCAAGGATTTGTTGTGCTAGCAACGGTGCAAGATTCGATCCTGCACTAGGATCAACGGTCACGGTATGTACTCTAACTACCAAATAAAAATTGGAGATATCGATAAGTTTCAAAGAGTGATGAAAAGTAAGAAATCATGTAATAAATGATTAATTAATGCTAAGTTGAATTAAAAATGTGAAAAATAAAGTTTATACAAAATATGTCACAGTGCTTGGATTGGTGCAAGATGAGGGTGCATAAAAGAGGTAAAACAACGGTAAATGGTTATGATTTAGGAAGGGGAAAATGGCAAAAAGTGAGAAAATTAGGGGGCTAACAGGGCCCATGGGTTATTTTTAGGTGTATGTCTATTTTTAGACATGGTGAGAATATTCTATAAGTTGCAGGATGCTATTTTCAGATGGTCGGTCAAAAGTGAAAAATAAATGAAATTCTATTTTTAGAATATTGGGTGAAGTCTATTTATAGATTATCAATCTAAAAATAGATGCATGTCAATTATTATTAGCCCTTAATAATAATCTGAAAATAAATATCAACTTATTCTCTTAGAGCACTTTATTTCAGTGAACATATTTGGAAAATCAGTGGGCTGAAGGAATTATCCAATTCCTAGGGTTTTTGGTGGCTCATGCATGGAGGACTCAGTTAGAACTGAAGTGGAAGAGTTGTAACAGAGTTGGAAGAGTAGTTATGTGAGTTGTTATTTAATTTAACTCAGTTAAGTGAGTTAAACTCAGTTGAGCTAGTTGTATCTAGTCTAACTGAAAGGTACACTAGCGAGAGTTTAGTGAATTAATTAGTTAATTAATTCACAACTAATAACTCATTAAAAACTGAAAAAATACAGTATTTAACTACTTGGATGTCAGTTCTAGTGGAGACCTAGTGGAGAGATAGGTGAAAGGGTGAGATGGACTATCTGTTGTGACTATAGTGATGCATTCAATGCATCTGACACACATTGGAGATGGCAATGAGGATTGTGCTGTCAAGGCAAGGCCAATTCGAATTCATTCAGGGGTCCTCTTCAGCAGGGATTGCGCAATGGAGGCAGGTTGTCAGGAGGCAAGAAATTGGTGCATAGATATGAAAATTTATGCATGACAATGTCTAATGATTGTTGATTGTATTGAGAGCTTGTTGTACTAAGATTTGTATGAGATTATTACATGATTCCATTGATATACATAATATATGGTAGTTGGGGTTTTTAGCTTTAAGCTTTCCCATTAAAAAAATGTGTTTATGTGCGATTGATTTTCTTCATGAGTTTTGCAATTGACGATTTAATTTCTGCAAGATTAACAATGGAAGGATTTTGTGTTTAGCAAGAAGATAAATATTGTTAGATCAGGAGAATCTGATAATACATCAATATTAATAAATTTCTACATGGTATCAAAGGAGTGTTAATCACTGGAGATTGCAATTGTGAAGAGGTGTTGAGTTTTGTGCTGGTAGACAATTCAAATTTGCTGCAGAAATTTCTTGGTGCGACAGTTGAGTATTCATTGACATGTCTTTCAATGGGTTGCGATTGGAGTATGCCCTTGAGGGTACCTCGAATTACATAGCCTGGAAAGATAGGATGGAGGTAGTACTTGAAGATAATGGACTGAAGGAGTTCATCGATAGCGATGTTCCTAAGCCTACTTCTAGCGATGCTGCATTACTTGACGCATGGCAAAAGAAGGTAGCGAAGATAAGAAAAAATATGTTGGAAGGTGTGAAAGACCATATTGTGCCAAGCCTTCATGGGAAAGCCACTCCATTTTCAATGTGGAAGGCTTTGACAGATATTTTCTAAAGCATTAATGACCATAGGAAGCTGGCGCTAAAAGATAAGCTCATAAAAATCAAAATGGAGAAGGGCGAAAATATTCCAAAATATCTCACGAAGTTTGTCCAATGTAGTGATGAGCTGGGGAGTGTGGAAATTACAGTTGTAGATGATGACTTGGTGAGCTTGGCTCTCCTTGGGCTTCCAAAGAGTTGGCATAGCTACGAAGACTCTTTTAATTGACAAGAGAAACTATTGGATTAGGAGCGACTTTGGTCGGATCTTATGTAGGAGGAGATAAGGTGGAATAACAGGGATGGCTCTTCATCAAAGAATGATGATGAAGAGAATTACGCTTTGGCTGCCAAATAAAGGAGAGGAAAGGGGAAGAAATCCCATCCAAAATCTGAGGCTAAAGGCAAGAAGCTAGATTTTTCCAAGGTGAAGTGTTTTCAATGTCACGAACATGGGCATCTCTCCACTAACTGCCCAAAAAAAAAGAAAAACAAGAAGTCTTATAGAACTACAGTGGGTGAGGCCTTAGCCTCACAATTTGAATTTTATTTCTCTTTGATCACATGCATGGTTTTAAGCGCAATGGGATTGGTGTGGTACCTTGATAGTGGTGCTTCCTTCCATATGACAAGAGACAAGGAGTTGTTTAGTGACTTGGAGGAGAAGGATCTCCAAATGCATATAGAGATGGGCGATGATGGTAGATATAGTGCGACCGATATTGGAACCATTACCTTTGAGAGGGAATCAGGTAAACCATTTCTATTGAAAGATGTTATGCATGTTCCAGGTCTGAAGAAAAACTTGGTCTCGGTCGCTATGTTGGAGGACAGAGGTTATGACATTGTTTTCAGCGAGGGAAAAGAATTCTTGTGACATAAAACAATGGGTCAAACCAAGAGGATAGGGATTCGAATTAAGAATCTCTACAAGCTGGAGGTAGATGGCTACGCTACAATGATGGGCAAAGCAGAAGAAGTGGTGAGCTGGGATGAGGGAGAATTATGGCACAGGAGATTGGGCCATCTTCACCATGGCGCCTTGAAGATTTTACAACAAATTTCTACTGGACTGCCCAAGGGTACTCTTGCGCAGTCATATCAGTGCAAGGGATGTACTATGGGTAAGTTTCTGAAGACCACCTTTCATGATAAGGAGAACCATGCTTCGGTGATCTTGGAGAGAATTCTCACAGACGTGTGTGGACCTTTCTCGATTGCTTCAACAAAAAAACACAGGTATTATGTTATTTTTGTTCATGAATATTCTCATAGATGTTGGATCTTCTTCATGCAGAAGAAAAGTGAAACATTCTCAAAGTTCTATGATTTTAAAGAATTGGTGGTGAAGGAGTCAGGGAAGCAAGTGAAGGATCTGTGGAGAGATAATGGTGGTGAATATATCTCGAACGAATTCAAAGAATTATGTAGCAAAGAAGGATTTCTAAGAGAACTCATAGCACCTCATAACCCACCGTAGAATGGGGTCGTAGAGAGGAAGAATAGAATGATCGTGGGTGCTACACGAGCTATGCTACATGACCAAGGCCTACCGATGCACTTGTGGGTGGAAGCATGCAACACTGCGGTTTATGTGAAAAACTGTTGTCCTCATAGAGTTATTGGCATGAGTACACCTGAAGAAGCTTTTACTGGTAAGAAGCCTAATATTTCTCATTTGAAATTTTTTGGCTCATTTGTTTACATTCATGTGACAAAGGATGCTAGGAAGATGCCGGAGATGACTTCAGATGTTGGGATATTTGTGGGGTACATAGAAACACCCCATAATTATCATGTGTATTTTCCAAACATTCAAATGACTGTGGTGTGATGGTATATAAAATTCAATTAGGTGAAAGCCATGAAGTTTTCACTTGAGAGGGAGCTACACTTGCATGCAGAGGAGGAGCTACTTGTTCCCAAAGATGAGCCTCTAGAAGTGGATCAGCCACAGGAGGAGATTCATGGAGTGGAGTCTATTCATGATGAACCAAACATCAGAATAGGAAGAAATCATACCACAGAAGATGAGAGACTGAAGCTTGACGCGGCACAGAATGTAGGAGTCCCTACATCACAGCGCAGACAGAGACAATCACTTGACTGATTTACTGGACAAATGGCTCTTATGAGCAAGTGTATCATGATAGAGCCATCTTATTTTGAAGAAGCAGTGTAGGAGCCCACATGGGTAGATGCCATGGTGGAGGAGTATGAATCCATTTTCAGAAACAATGCTTGGGAGATTGTTCCAAGGCCAGTGGGTAAATCAGTTGTAGGATCAAGATGGATCTACAAGGTAAAGCAAGCTGTTGATGGGAGCGTCGAGAAGTATAAGGAAAAATGTGTTGCCCATGGCTTCTCACAGATCGAGGGGATTGATTATGAAGAAACCTTTCACCTATCGCATGGTATTCTTCCACAAGGACCATCCTTTCTCTCTCAGCGCAGATGGGTTGGCACATTCATCATATGGATGTGAAGACTATGTTCCTTAATGGGATCATTGAGTAAGAGGTGTACATTAAGCAGCTTGAAGGATTTAAGATCTTTAGCAGTGAGTCGCATGTGTGTAGACTCAAAAGAGCATTGTATGGGCTGAAGCAAGCACCACATGCTTGGTACACATGGATTGATAGCTATTTCACTGGACTTGGCTTCACCAAGAGTGAGGCGAGTGCAAACCTGTTCCAAATTGTGGTGGAGGGTAAGATTTTAATCATTGTTCTTTATGTTGATGATTTAATACTAACGGGTGATGAGCAGTTGATAGACTCATGCAAGGTAGATCTTGAAAAGGAGTTTGAGATGAAGGATTTGGGCCTCCTTCATAATTTCCTTGGATTGGAAATATGGCAGTGAGAAGGTGAACTGTTTGTGTCTCAGGGCAAGTATGCTCGGGAGATACTTGGTAAGTTTCACATGGAGGAATGCAAGCCCATGGATAATCCTCTTCCAGGAAATTGGAGGAAAGAGGATGCTACATCGGCAGAGGTAGTGGATACCATTGTTTATCGACAGTTGGTGGGTTCGCTAATGTATTTAGTTAATACAAGACCGAACATATGCTATGCGGTGAACTATCTTAGTCAAGCGATGGTTAAGCCTACCAGGCTCTTTTGGAAGGCAGGCAATCATGTCCTAAGGTATCTCAGGGGCACATCTGAGTATGGATTATGGTATAGTTAGATAGATGAAGTGAAGTTGCATGGTGTAATATTCCCAGTTAGTCCTAAGCTAATGGGAATATTCATTTTTTTTTTTAATTTTCTGTTTCATGAATAAATGTGTAAAGGATGATCAATAAAACTCCTAAACAGTAAATAAATCAACGCCACATGTGAACAAGGCTAAATTTGGGCTATCTAAATAAGCACCCTTAGGTGTGAAAGGGGTTGAACCTTTTGACTGGGTCAACCATGACCAAATCTACAATGTTGTCTTGGAGGAGTGGCCATCAATGAGGCACATCATAGTTTTAGATGGAGGTGGCTCATGTGAAAGGAGCTATTTCATTGAAGGTGGTTTAGGGTTTTGCAAGCTCTCAAATTATAAAAGGAAGAGGATGGCAGCATGAGAGGGTTGTTGATGATACTGTATTTTCTGAATATATTTTCTGTTTAGACATATATCATTCTCTTGTTGTTTAGCTGAGAATAGTGCTATTTAGCACTGGGTGTTCTTGATCGAGAATCCCACCTGTTTCCTTGAGAGGCCTCTTGGAAGAGCATTGCATTTCTTGTCCACTATCTAGCTGAAGGCTAAGCTTCTTCTTCCAACAACAACGCAGATCCTGTTGAGGGTTTGGTTGTCTTTGAAAGCTACAACAAGTGGAGCTATATCTACTCAGATCTAGGCCATTCTAGTGCTCCTTTTCAGTGGGGAATTCTTCTATACCATTGGTAAGAGAGTATTGGACCATTGGAACTACATTTTCAAATCTTGGCATCAGGCCAAACATGTTCTAAAGCCTACAATGCATTTTTTCTTCCAGAACTGCGTTATTTGTGTGGGTACTGTTGCAGGATATTTTGGCACACTTTTTGGACGAGTGGTTTTCATGTGTTGGGGATTTGCCCTTCACCTTTGAAATCCATGGGAGGGGATCATCATAATGTATAAATCAGATTCGACCTAAATTTCCATGAATTTTTGAATATTTCTGCATATCTGCAACATTATATCTCAGATCTACTCCTTGTACTTCATGTTTTGCTGAAAACCCCAAGGGGAAATTGAAGAAGAGCCTATCTAGTCTATGGATATGATATAGATCTAAATTTTTATACACAGATTCGCTCTAGATCTAAAGTTTAATATAAAATAGTTGCAGCCAATAAAATAATGTTGTCAAGCTCTTTTCAGCCTTAATACATGGTTGCAACACCTCTTTTTGAGGAATTTCTTCCATAAAAGTCTTCTATTTCCTGTTGTACATCCCATGGGATATCTTGTGAATATATTTTTCTGATGTAAATGTAAATAAAGAGCTTCCATATTGGCCTCCTGCTCTTACTTAGATGATTTGCATTATTTCTCTGCATAACTATTTAGTATTGTTGCATTTCCCAATTGGGAATATTACACATGGCTTCATGGATGCAGATTGGGTAGGCAGCCCAACGGACAGAAAGAGCACATCCAGAGGGGTTTTTAGTATCGGATCTACAACAGTTTCTTGGTACAATAGGAAACAAAGATCCATGGCACCCAGTTCAGCGGAAGCAGAATACATGGCAGCAAGTCAAGCTGCATGTGAGGCTATCTGGATGAGGAAGATCATGGTCGGTTTTTTCAGTTCTCATTTAGATCCTACAGTGATACATTGTGATAATCAGAGTTGCATTAAACTATCAATTAATCCTGTGTTTCATGATAGATCTAAACATATTGATATCTGGTATCATCATATCAGAGATTGTGTGCAGTGGAAGATCATGTTGCTTCAGTACATTCCTACGGAAGATCAGGATGCAGATATTCTTACGAAGGCGCTCGACAAGAGAAAATTCAAATACCATAGAGGTAGGATTGGGGTGAAGGATAATCCCTATCTTATTGAGAGGGAGTGTTGAGATTCAACAAGATCATGAGCTTAGTGAAAAGTAAGCACCTTCACTAAGTGGGGCCCGCAGGCTATTTTTAGGTGTATGTCTATATTTATACACGGTGAGCATATTTTATAAGTTGCAGGATGCTATTTGTAGATGGTTGGTCAAATATGAAAAATAGATGAAATTCTATTTTTATAATATTGGGCGAAGTCTATTTATATATCGTCAATCTAAAAATAGATGCATGTCGATTATTATTAGCCCTTAATAATAATCTGACAATAACTATCAACTTATTCTCTTGGAGCACTTTATTTCAGTGAACAGATTTGGAAAATTAGTGGGCTGAAGGAATTACTCAATTCCTAGGGTTATTGGTGGCTCATGCATGGAGAACTCAGTTAGAACTGAAGTGGCAGAGTTGTAACAGAGTTGGAAGAGTAGTTATGGGAGTTGTTATTTTGTTTAACTCAGTTGAGCTAGTTGTATCTAGTCTAACTGAAAGATACACTAGTGAGAGTTTAGTGAATTAATTAGTTAATTAATTCACAACTAATAACTCATTAAAAACTGAAAAAAATACAACAGTTAACTACTTGCATGTCAGTTCCAGTGGAGACCTAGTGGAGAGATAGGTGGAAGGGTGAGATGGACTATCTATTGTGATTATAGTGATGCATTCAATGCATCTGACACACATTAGAGATGCCAATGAGGATTGTGCATTCAAGGCAAGGCCAATTTGAATTCATTCACGGGTCTTCTTCAGTAGGGATTGTGTAGTGGAGGCAGGCTATCAGGAGGCAAGAAATTGGTGCATAGATATGAAAATTTTTGCATGATAGTGTGTAATGATTTTTTATTGTACTAAGAGCTTGATGTACTAATATTTGTATGATATTATTACATGATTCCATTGATATACATAATATATGATAGTTGGGGTTTTTAGCTTTAAACTTTCCCGTTAAACAACTGTGTTTATGTGCGATTGGTTTTCTTCATGAGTTTTGCAATTGAAGATTTAATTTTCGCAAGATTAACAGTGGAATGATTCTGTATTTAGCAAGAAGATAAATATTTTTATATCAGGAGAATTCGGTAATACATCAATATTAATAAATTTCTACACATCTCTAGTGTAGCTCCACCTGAACTCCTTCTGCACCAGATCTGACCATAGTCATTCCCAATCCGGAAATTTTTCTCGTCCATTGATAGAGTCTTCATAACTATGCCAAATCTTACGAAGTCCCAAGAGAGCCAAGCTCACCAGATCATCATCAGTGACAATTATTCCTACACTCCCAAGTTCATCCCAACATTGGGAAAACTTTGTTAAGTATACCGGTTTAGTGTATAACTACTCTTCCTTCCACATAGCATATGGTATGGCTTTCCCATGGAGGCTTTAGACAATGTGGTCTCGTACTCCCTCCAACAGGATCCTCCTCACCCTTGCCACTTTCTTTTTCCATGTATAAAGATTTGCAGCATCTGCAACATCTAGCTTAGGAACATCTTTATCAATGAATTCCTTCAAGCCATTGTCTTTGAGTACTGCCTCCATCCTGTCCTTCCAAGAAATGTAGTTTGAGCTGCCTTCGAGTGCATACTCTAACCACAAGCCATCGAAAGGCATTTCAATCTTGAATCTATTGTAGCAACAGGAAATTATTTCTACAAGTTTGAATTATTTTCACCAACAAACTCAACTCCTACTTCACTACTGTAATTTCCTGTGCTCTGATAGCATGTAGAAAGTATACAAAATACATGTATGTCCTAGATTATCCTGATCTAACAATATGATACTATTAAATACATAATCACTTCTACAAATCTTTGTGGAATTTAAAACACAATCGCTAATTACAATATCATGAATAAAGATCAAACACACACAACACGGATAATTTCCCCGGGAAATCTTATAGCTAAAAATCCCACTATCTTCTATTGTATATTATATCATGGATCATGAAATAATTACATACAAATCTCCAATCCATGAGCTCTCAGTACATGAGCTAATTGTCTCACACTATCCTACAAAAATTGGCAACTTCCTTGGCCAATTTATTGTCTCCAAACAACCTTCCTCCACTGTGCAATCCCTGATGGTACATAACCCTGAATGATTGATTATCTTGCCTTCCTTTACTGTGTAAATATCATGGTCACATCCAATGTGTGTGTGCTTGCATGTGTGCAAGCGAATAATGTCACAACTGATAGTTATCTTCCCTTTCACCTAGAACTCAACTAGGTCTCCACTAGATATGACATGCATGCAATTAATAATAGTAAAAACATCAGTTGCATGTGATATCACTACATGTGAATTAATTAATATTTAATTTACTTGATATCTCACTAGTGTATCTTTAGCTACAACTAGCACAACTGAATTTAACTCACTTAACTGAGTTAAATTGATTTACAACTTGCACAACTCATGCACCACTATGCTTCCAACTCTGTTACAACTCAAGTCAACCTAAATTTCCCACCAACCAACCTCTTAACTAGAAATTCACTTAGCTAATTGATTTTCCACTTTAGTTAACTATTTCCAAGTCCACATTGAGAATATATTACACTTTATTGTCCGTCTATATTAAGGGATAGTAAATATAGGCATGAATCTATAAATAGACATGCATTATATAAATAGATTATGCACATACATCTATAAATAGACATACACCCAAAAATAGCCTATGTGGGCCCCACCTAGTGTAGGTGCTTAATTTTCACTAGGATTAAGGATGTTGTTTCTAGATGCCAATTTCACTATTTCTTGTTGCAAACTTCAACATATTTTTTAACTTTAATTGTACCCTAAATAGAAGAAATTTATGAAATAAAATAAATGTGAAATCTTTGTGATCATCACACTTAATGGAAATATTATTAATAATAACTATATGATGAAAAGTGTGCAAGTAAAACCAGGAAGAAAATGTTTACTGGATATGCTACACACTAGATAACAAATTTCGAAAGGCAAGAATTTAGTTGGAAAAAATGAATATTTGGGGTGGAACTTTGAAAAACCAAAATAAGAGTTAAATTATGGCAATAGAAGTCCTAAGATCATACACATTACAAAACTTAAAAATTGCTTCACTCTCTTAATTTTCAACCATATTTTGTTCTTGCTTAGAAATACACAATCTACTATTGTCCTAGTTAACATTACTTACCCATAAATAAAGTTTACTAGAAAAAATTATCACAAGAAAAAATGATTCATGAATGTGTGGAAGAAGTTTTGTGCAGGATAGAGATGTGCAGAAGGAATGTGTGAAGCAAAAAATATGTGTTGATGGATCAAGATGTGGAAGAGGCAGCCAAATTTTTTTATCTATCACACAACACTTTTGCATTTTCCACATTTCCTGGTAAGGTCACAAGGAAGGTGCCCTGCACTTGATAGGTTGTAACAAGGAATTAGCTTAAGTTATGATAACAAAATAAAAAAATATGAATCATCAAACATTGAAAAAGATAAAAACTTGAAGTTTTAAGAATAATCACACCTCAGAAGTATTCACAATAACTGAACTTATTACCTCATTAATTATCGTTTTTCCTGCAATGTATATTCCTTATTGAATTGTCACAATTAAATTAATTTCTTTTTCATTCCAAACTCCAACTCAGAAGGAATAAACAAATGTACCATTCCAACCTATATGAAACAAGTAAGATTTAAAAAAACTTGTATTACATTAATAATTTCGGGTGAAATTTACTGCTTCAAAACAAAATGAATAACATATGTGCCACTTAAACATAAAGTGTAGCGAAGCATGAAATGCATCTTGATCACTCCAATATTAATTTGAAATATGGGCGTTACATTGTTCAATAGGAAAAATTGTCCAAATGTGATCAATAATTGTTTTATTCCCAGGAATAAACTTTATTGTTACTTCTTATAATAATTATGAGAGCATGTACTCTAATAACTACCTACTTTGTTTGCTATTTGAATTGATGTCAATCTTGAAATCTCCAAAAATTATAAAAATATAATCACTATGCATGAATTGTGCCTTCAATATTGCACTTGCTTCAATAACTATTGAAACAAACATAAGTGATGCAACATATACATTTATTATGCATATTTAGTGTTTGAAATAGACTTCTAACAAAAAAAGTGTGATTATGTTATTTCAAATGTTCTTGTTTTATATGATCTCTATGTTTTCTTCAATGCAACTAAGTACTCCATGAAGACAATTTGATATGTTGAAATTGAATTTGCAAAATTTATTATTTGATGACGGAAAGTTTAGATGTATTTCTTGGATACAAAGGATCATAACACTCATTATACTTTCGTCACGTAAACTATCATTAACATGAGCATATAAACTTTGTGTATTCAAACTTGCAATCATTAAAGTAATTACATTTGTTATCAGCTTGTGTATGTATTATGTTTTCCATGATGCTTGACTTCTTAAGCGTTTCATTTCTTCTAATATTTCTTATTCACAATTTTTTTTTTGTGTTAGTTTCTCAAGAAGATACAATGATTCCATGGTTCTAACACTTGGAAATGTTGTGTACACTATTCCATGTTCCGATATACCACTCTGATAAAATTTAAGTCCATCCAACGCTAAGCCTTGGGATCAATGTATTGTTCTAGCACAAGCTAACTGTATCGAAAATTTTCCCATACTATAATTTTAGAATTTTTTTTATGAAATACCAATGGTTTTGAAACATGAAGTATTGGAGCCCTATTTGATGAGATGTATTCATCATATAGTTCATGTGGTTTGTTTCTTTGCAGTTTACCAATATATGGATTTACAAAATCTATCCATATTACGTCAATATTTTTCCTATTTTTTACATAATTTTTGCATATTTCATCCACAACTTTAACAAGGCCATCCTCTATATTATAGTTTCCTACATATATATCAAAGAGAACATTACATTTTATAGGAATTTTTGGTGGTAATCTATAATTGTTTTCTCATATGGTACATAACCTATTTCCTTACTCTCATATTCATTAATTTCATAAAGAACTATTAGTTCTTCCTTTACATGTAACGAAATTTTCTCGTTGTGCTTCTGCACATCCTTGTTCTTATAAAATATATATGGAAATAATGGATCATCTAGGGGAGAAATTCTATAACACTTATTGTTTATATATTTTATGTCTTCATAAGATGTATTTCAACGATTTTTTTGTCTTTTTAATGCATTGTGATATGTAATTAAGATCATTTTAATTTTTCCTTCCAAAAATCATATGTTGTTATTTCCTTTGCTATTATTAGTTTATAAAAACTTACAAAATATTTGTGGGGTTGTACTTGAAATAAGTCACATGAAAATATTATATCAATATTTCTAAAATAAGCTAATGGACTATTCTTTATTTCCCGTAAATGTTTTTCAACTTGTTATAAAATGTTTCACTTATCAAAGATGCTTCATCAATAAGCATTACACAAAGTTGTTCGCAATGTTTTGTCAATTTGTCTAATTTTTCACCTTTAAGAAAAAGATATTTTGACTTGTTAAATGGAAAATGAAATGAAAAATGCAAAGTTATACCACCTACATTGAATACTTCCTTCCCTGTATATGTTTTCATGATTACTTTTAGCTGTGTTGGGTCATATTCCAATATGTTGTTGTACATGTGAATTAGATATTGGAATAATTCTATTGCAGTAAATGTTTTTCCAGTGCTTGCACCACATGTTACAAATACGTATATTTGCATATCTAGATTTTTTTTCCTTGTCAATATTCATTTCAGTATGTTTTCTTACCCTTTGTTCAACATTCTCATGACTTGATAGAATTCTATTTCTTCTAATATATGTGGTCGTTTTATGAATTGGTAAGGTATCTCAACTATTTATTTTTCATTTCTAACCTTTTGCAAATATTCAAAACCTGATTTGATATTGTATTTCTGATAATGTATTTCATTATCTACTTCTTTATATGTAGGTATATCTCTTTCAAACAATCTGACCTCTTTGTTTTCATGCTCAATTTCTATGTTGTCAATATCAGTCCACATTGTCACAGTTTTGTTTGTGATTTCTTTAAATAATATATATGCATTTATGAGGTTGAATGTTTCTCTTTAAAATTGTTCTCATAAATACGATATGGGACATAAACGCTCATTCACTCTCTATAACAGTTATCAAGATCAATATTTTTATTTCACTTTATGTATCTTATATGGTAAGGGTTCTCAACACCTCCTCTCTTCTTGCCTTGTAGTGTATAGCATGATGTGAATTCCACTAAGCATACATGTTCAATGTTTTTTGGTCGTTGTACATAGATATTGATAATTGATAAACATGCTATGTTTTCTAAATCATCTGGTTCACATTCAACTCTTTTGGTTTTCTTAGTAATAATGTTTGATCATATATTGTTGAAGTATTAATAAATATACATTTTATTGAACCATTATTCAATGGAAATGAAAATAATATGTCTACAACTTGATGTGCAGATATTTGATGCAAGTTTAATAAAGGTTTTCCAAGTCTTGCAATTGTTTCCATGACATCAACATCATTTTTTTTATATTCATTTTGTATATGCTTAAACATTGATGTCTATCTTATTTATCTTTGTCATGTATTAAAATACAATAAGTAGTTCTCGCATATGAGTCAAGTACAAATTAAGAACCAATTTTTGAGCTGCATATAATGGAATATTTTGAGCAGAGCTATTAGTCCATATGTCTATTGGCTCTCTTTTCAATTGAATTGTTCTTCGTTTCAGAGTACATTAGATTGCATCGATGTATTCACGTTCACTTATACCTAATTTCTAAAGAAAACTATAAAATGTATATATATCATCATGTTCCATATTTTCTAGTGCATAAAATATTGTCCTTGCATTCGCTTTTTTCTCACATTGTAGAATTCCATAGGTTCAAGTATCTATGTTTTTCGCATTGGTGAAATTGGAAAATTGAACCTATAATGCATTGGTTTTCATTTCCTACAAGTTTTTGTATGATGATGATGCTGGATAGTTCTTAGATTTTCAAGTAGTTTACTTGAATTACATCACAAGTACTTGTGAATGAAATTTTCAGTTTTAATATTTGAACTTGTTCCATAGATAGGAGCATTTTTTATCCATAATAATCCATGTTCATGTTGGCTTCCTCAATTTTGGAATTTTGTTACAAAGAAATAGTCAATGACATCACCAAAGTACTTGGATTCTTTTAAAATTAATTTGCATAGAGCATTCATTCTACTTCTATAATATTGCACACAAGTAATGGGGTCATTTCCAATCAACGTATCAATATCATCTTCCTCTACTTCATTTTCAGTAGATGGTTTTTCCTCCCACTTTATTTGTTGCAAATCCTTTACTAAAGGCTCCTATAGATGCTTAGCGCTACTAAATGAAACAAAGAAACTCGGTGGACCCAATTGTTGTATCATTGCATATAAGTTCTTGTGCAAATGCAAAAAATAGTATGGTGATGTTCATATTCATCTAAGATCCATATACCCAATGTATGATGTGAAAATTTGTTTCAAGTTTTCTTTTTATCTAACAAATTTAGCTATTATCTTTTTTCCCTTTTAACTATCATTTTCATATTCAAATCCAAATATAACCAAATAATTTCCAAAGGATAATTCACATTATTTTTTAAAACAAAATCATTATATGATACATAAAGTCACATGAAAAAATTCCCATTGAGTAATATCATGGTATGTAAATATTTTTTAACATTTTCTGATCGCTTTTCTTGTAGAACAATGTCAGAAAAATAGTATGTGTAGAATATTTATCTCTGAGTATTCCCAAATGCCTATAGCATTCACCAGGAACAATGTTTATTTGATTATTACAAAGATCATAAATACTATATGAATCACTAAATCCATGTATCAAATTTTTTTTATTTGTTATGCATCATTGCATTTTATATCTATCTCACATGAATATGCATCATTTTCCTGATCAAAGGCGTGTTTCTAGTCTTCATTAATTTTGACATTCTCTAGTTTGTAAAGTGGATTTTTACAAAATTATTTCAATACCTTCATCACTTTATGAACAAATATTCTCCCAACAAAAAATATTCTTTTAAACAATAAATGCCTTTTAACTACCACAACCACTGTACTAAATTCAATTATGTCACGAGGAGGCGCAATTTGGATTCAAGATGTGTTAGTAGGTACATTGGTTAGTCCACCATTTAATGTTAATTGTGGTTTTCTAAAATGTTTCCCAAGTTCCTGTATTTGTGAAAATGGTAATCTTAGTGATATTAGTATTTCTTCCAATTCATAAAGTTCTTTCACTATGGATATTTTTTTATTCCACCTAATCTACTAAGTAATTGCAAGTTTGATATTTTTTTCATTGTCTAATGCTTTTAGGCATTTTTTGCATACACGCATGTTTTTGGACACATTGGTTAATTGTCTTTCTATAGATATTTTTTAAACCAAGTTTGATTGCATATCACACAATCATAAATAGGTATATCTTGTAATTTTTTTTTAAATATTTTTGTTCAACTATTTCAAATATATGAATCGAACATTTGTAATGATTCCTTATGTTTATTTTAATATATCACATTTTGTCTTAATTTTGACCACTTCGATGTTTTCCTAATTAAATTTATTTCAACAACATCAATCTTTCTTATATGTTTTTTGAGTTGATGCAATGACAAGCGTGGTCTCTTATTTCCATTGATAAGCTATGTATTAAGTTCCATGGTGTCTTCAATTATGTTCATGTTCTTAAATTCATTTGCATTATGCCCATAATTTTTTTTATAGGGCTGTTCTACATATTGATTTTCATTATCTGCTTCAATATCATGTAAAATGTTTTTTTCTCTTTCTATTTCTTTCAAAGGTTTAGAATGAAAATGATTTATACTCATACAAAAATTTGATCGCTTCGATGGTTTTCTAACTAGACTTGTTTCAACAATGTCCTTGTTTCTTATATTTTTTTGAGTTGATGTAATGATAACCTTAAACCCTTGTTTCCATTGATAAGATTTGGATTAAGTTTGATGATATCATTATCTATGTTCATGTTTTTAAATCCATTCACATTATCCCTGTTATGTTTTTTATAGGATTATTCTATATATTTCTCTTCATTAACTTCTACAATACCATGTAAAATGTTTTTCTCTTGTACTATTTCTTTTAGAGGTTCAAAATGAAAATGATTTATATCGTTCGAAATTGGATAACATGCAATAATATTTTGTCTTTCTTGAATTAGAAAAATTCAGCCACAATAGGAAACATATCAGAAAACCATATGTATATAGTTATATTTAAGATATAGCACATCCAATCATAAATGAAAAGGCCACCATCTATATTCCCTTTTTCATATGGCACTTCCAATTGTATAGTGTATCCTTGCCAATCTACTATTCCATGAATTGCATGATTTCATTTTCATTCATGTATTTTTCTATGAACTTTAAAGCAAAAAAATCATTATGCATAATTGCATTTCAAAATATTTGTGTAATTATGTGTCATAAACATGGCACATCATATTTATTCTATGTCAATTGACATATTGTTTCAAAACAAATTTCATTGTAAATACCCTTGAACCTATAAAATCTCTCAAACCTATGTATCCTCATGATTTACTCTATTTTCATCCATTTATGTTATGTTTCTTCCTTTTCTAATATATTCATCACATGTTCATGATCAATTGTCATTAAACCTTTTTTATTTCACAAAAGTGGCTCAAGATGTCCAACAATTGGATTTTCGTCATGGAACAATATGTTGTAACTTTATTTGCATACTGTTAGTACCCTGTAATCTATAATATCACAAGGTGACTGACTATTCTTTTCAGATCTTGCATATTAAAAATAATATTCCATGGTTGTCATTTATTTCCAGAAAAGGAAGGGAAATCTTAACTGTCAAGGACTTCAAAGGAATCAATCTACCTTTTCGATTCAGTGGAAAAGGGAAAGTGTTGCTGATAAGGTGTAATGGTGAGAAAAATTCATCTCTGCCCTCATTCATTTTATTTACCCTCTTTTACCCTTCAGTTTTCTGAACTCTAAAGTCCAACACTTCATTTCTTTCAAAACCCCTTTTAACTATTAAAATTCAAGTTTTATATTTTAAAAAGTACCTCCACCCACCCACTAACAGTTGTATCATATATCCCTTAAAAATTACCACTTATGTTATTTACTGCAGCTCTGCCCATCACATTAGGTTGTTTTGATATACATACATACATACATACATACATACATACATACATACATACATACATACATATACATATATATATATATATATATATATATATATATATATATATATATATATATATATATATATATGTATGTATGTATATATGTATGTATATATGTATGTATGTATCTATGTATGTATATATGTATGTATATATATATGTATGTATGTATATATGTATGTATGTACATATATATATATATGTATGTATGTATGTATATATGTATATATATATATATATATATATATATGTATGTATATATATGTATATATGTATATATGTATGTATATATATATGTATGTATGTACATATATATATATATATATGTACATACATACATATATACATACATACATATATATATACATACATATATACATATATACATATATATACATACATATATATATATATATATATGTGTGTGTGTGTGTGTGTATATATATATATATATATATATATATATGTTATAAACCACACCTTACTACCGCAGTCCTCGTAAAAAAACCTCAAAATTTATGGTCTATAGTCCTGCCACATCACCTTTCGTCAGTGCACATCAGAATCCGTGATGTTTAGCCTTTAAATCCCACTCCTCGTAGTAAAACCTCAAACTTTATGATTTGTGGTCCTGCCACATCACCTTTCCTCAGCTCCCATCGCACTTCGCAAGTTTTAGCACTTAACTCATTTCCCCGATCCCAAACCTTGCGATGTGTGATAAACCCAAACCTTGTGATGTGCGAGAAACTTTAAAAATTGCGACTTGCAATATTGGTGGGACCCCATCGCATATCGCACTTGGCAAGCATAGGAGGATAAGCGCTAAAGGAAATGTTAAAAACGCCAAAGTGCGAAGTGAGATATTGACATGGATGCGATATAGTTACTTGAAATATTTAGGCTTTTGGTGGGACCCCATCACATATCGCACTTGGCAAGCATAAGAGGATAAGCGCTAAAGGAAATGTTAAAAACGCCGAATTGCGAAGTGCGATATTGAAATGGATGCGATATAGTTGAAAGCAAAAGCCTAAATATTTCAAGTCCGGGTACATGAGGTTTGTGCATTATTTTATGAAGAAAGATCTAACACTGTAAAAGGACTCGGATTGGACTCAAAAAGGAGCAAAATGTAGAGTAATGAGGAGCGTCGTGGTAGTAAGGAGATAGACAGAAAAGGTCGATTCGGGAAAAGGAATTTGTACAAAACTATTATGTTATAACATCAAGAATAGAAAAGGTAGTAAACATAGCCAGCACAGCCATCAGAGCTATTGAATCATCCAGCGCAGCACCAGATTTGATTATCTAGCAATTGTTTCTGAAGAAACAGGGCCAGATGTTAGGTTTATTTTATCGTAGCCTCTTCGTGATCCCAAGAGGCGATTTCTTCCTTATTCTAATCAATAACCGACTGCTAAAGCCATTGTTATGGACAGGCTTGTCTTATCACCACCTTCATGGTTCCACTTGTCAAAGTTTATCTTGAATATAATTAATGACTATCATTGAAACACACAGAGTAACCGACTTATGTTTCAGATAAATACTATATGAATTAGCAATGTTGTGGGGGGGGGGATCTGCAATGAGGGAAAATCCCATTCTGTAATTTTGTTCACTAAATTTCAAGTGACTGTTTGAAAATTAATACAAGACCAGTTGTTCAAGATTCATGTGGTATCTGAAATAGTGAAGTCTTCTCTTGTTTTTATGTGTTTTTCCATTGTTTCTCTTTCTCTGTATTTTTGCAATCTAATTGTAAAATGGAAAGTGTGAAGAATAGGATTTTTTATCTAGAGAACCCTATTCTGGATGTGTTTACAATGGTCTATGTTTTCCAGTGATGCCAAATTGAGGAATTCTTAATTTCCCCTGGGTTTCTGGTGAAATTTACATTGTAGTCCGCTTGAGGAATTCTTTACTGCTCCTCAATATCTACCTAGCCTTACATTTATTCTTTTCATAATCCATTTAAAGTCGGAAAGATCCATGATAGTCCACCTATATTTCCCTGTTTCACTCATTCTTGATATTTCTGCAATTTAATCACCCGAGCCTCTTTGACTCCATTGCCCAATGGATTTCCCTTTCTCTTCCCACCAAACCAAATTCAAAATCCAAACTCTGAACCCATTAAATAGCCTAAAATTCCAAATCAGCAAAGCTATATCTAACAGAGAGATCCCTCTCTGGGTCTAAGAGGGCTAGATCCTAGGCTCGAAGCGGTTTTGATGTTACCTTTGTAGCTTTGTTTTCAGCCTCAAAATTATGGAGTGATAACACATACATTTGAATTAAAATGAAAATAACTTTTCATTCTTGTATTTGACCAAAGTCTTATTAGAATTTTTAGCTAGTTCGATAACCAATGTATACAAAATATGTTTCCCCATAGCCCTCGTTCATCCACAATTATAGAAGTTGAAGTTGATTTTGTCATCCTTTCCAAATAATCACTTGGGCTATTTATACCATGCATCTCTATCAATGCATCTATGTTCAATTCATGCTAATAAGATAATATTTATTAAGTGTTCCGTCGATCTAAAAAAATTATAAAATGTTCTATTATTCCTTCTCTTAATTCTATTGACATATATATAAAATGCATTAGAATTCATAGAGCATCAAATAATCAATCTTCTACAACATATACAATTTTTTTTAAACAAACTAGATTATGCTGACATATAATTTCATCTATGCATTCCTTTTTTATATGAAACAAATTCTTCTCCATTGTTGCCTAAGAAATCACGCTTTAAACATGTTCTAAATTCACTATGAGCTATCACTCCATGATAATCACAACACAACTAGTATTTAGAAACTGAACACTATGAGTTTTTATCATGTGAATATTAATTATTCCATTATTTAGTTCATACTCAGTCTCAAATAACTTAATGTTGGCATTATGGCTAATGTGTTGTCCTTGATGGTAACCTACTGGATAAATATGTCAACGTAATGATAACATAATGTTTATGTAGAATTATATAGATTCTACAGGTAACATGGAAAAAGAAATGACAATGTAGAGAGATATGAATGGTAAAGGTAAAATTTGAGAAAGCATACGCGGGTATTGTGAAGCAAGGTCACGTACATATGCAAGTATTTTGAAGAAAAGTCACATACATAATCCACACCATGGTATTTTGAATACCAGGGGTCTTTACCATGGTATTTTCCCATAGCAATGGGTGCGACAATGGTTATTTGATCCCATCAAAGAATACCAATGACATTACTAAGGGATTGGCCTAAGGTATTGATTAAGGCTAAAATATATATAAGGATATGGAGATCAAAGTTTTAGGTTTGAAATTTAAGGGTTATTAATCTGTAATATGATTTGAAACATGGATGCACTGGGGAGCATGAAAAGACTCAGATTTGAAAGATCTAAAGATATCTTGACATATATGGATGATTGACTTAGCTACTGCAATTGTCTACGTATCTAACAATAACAGATCTAATGACATTCTGATATGAATATGTGATAGTGATTTTTGTGCAGTATGTCTTGTGGGTGTAGTGAAATTATGATTCAGTAATTTGGTATTTGTAAACTGGTTTGTCTCGGGTTAGTCACGTACATATGTGAATCTACTTCTGGGTGGTCGTGTATATATTTTGTGAAAATATTTCAGTATGTTTAGAATCTATACACGGGTGTTATGCGTGGTTGTAACATATATATTCTATGGTTTTTTAGTATGGATTGTTTGTGACATTTGATCAATTCTGTTGTGTTTGTTGTTATCTCTCGATGATATCTCTATCATGATAATATGTGTTTGAAAATACTAGTCGGGTTGAGTTTGTTATGGAATGGAATACTGATTAGTGATGATGCTACTATGTTGTGATCTGTAGTTGGTTAAGTGATATCTGATTGATTTAGTGTTTTTTCAGTATTACAGTGATTCAAATTCAGTTGTCAGTACACTAAGATCTGTATGCAGTTCTTCTTTATAGGAGTCACGTATATACAATGGTGTGCTTCAGATAAGTAACGTATACATTCTTATGTGTGTTTGATCACGGTTTGTAGTGACAAAAATTGGTTTATGTGATGAATACCAATGTATGGCTTGGTATATTGATGAGTGGTTATGCATTGATATGATCTGTTATAGATTGGTTTGATCTAGTTGCATTGGTTGATTAAGATTCAATAATTTATTTTCTGACATTACAATGATTCATTGGTTTCAATGTTTGGTTTCAGAATTGTTACTTGGTATTGGGGTTAAATTATGGGTGTGGGCCAAGTCTAAAAATATCATGAAAGGTGTACTACAAGTTTTATTTTTTGAGTTAGTGGATCCTGTATGACAAATTATGAAACATGGTCCACAAAGGAGGTGATGGTTTTAGCCTTTAGTGATGGATTTGAAGCTTCCTTTGAGTGGTAGCTGGTAAATTTGTTCAGGGGGTAAGATCTCCCTTCCGGTAGGAGCCAATAAACAAGATCAAGGGGTTTGAGCTCCCTTCCAGTGGGTGTTGAAGAAAGAGAGAAGGTTATAGCCTTCTGCGGGTGGGTGCCTATATACTGGTAAGATCTTGCGTCAATATAATATTGTAAGAAGTTTTATTAATAATAAAATAATAAGACAAAGATGACGAAAATGGTGGTTTAATCCCACATTGGATTTCCATCTAAAAATCATGGTTTTCTCATGCGTTTTTATGTTTCTTATGTGTGATGGTTTATTATATGCTTATTGTTCATGATTAATTTTTAACTAATGGGTAATGAAGTAATGATGCACTGGTTAAATATGAATAGGTGATGAAATATATGAAAAGTTAGTTAACTGGATATACATTGTTTTCCTTTACTGAAGTTGCGTACATACACGGGATGCATGAATGACAGTAGCGTATGGAAATTAGAATAAGAAATTAAAATATAAAGTGAGTTTAAAATAATAATTCCACCCCCCAACACCCCCCCCCCCCCCCCCCCTCCCCTCTTAGTATTTTCCCAACAATTGGTATCAAAGTCAGCCCCTTAGTAGAAGCTTGATCGCTTAAAGGGAGATCTGTCAAGATGAGTATTCAAGAAGGAGTATTTTCTAACAAGCCAACTTTATTTAATGGAACTAAAATTTTATTTTAGAAAGTTAGAATGAGAGCCTATTTGTGGGCACTAGGATTTTATGTATGGGAAATCATTGAAAGTGGATATCAATATCCATCCTCCATTCCCACAAATACTGCAGGGAAGAAATAGTATGAAACCAATGAAAAGTTTGTAAATGCCATCTTGGGAAGTTTGGATGAGTTTGAGTTCATGAAATTCATGCAACTGAACACCACAAAGGAAATGTGAAATAAGCTTATCCAAAGTTATGAAGGTGACACCAAGGTAAAGAGCGTTAAAATTCAAATGTTTAGAATTCAATATGAGACTTTTAAAATGCATGATGATGAAATAATTGCAAGATTTTTCCTTACAATAGATGAGGTTATTAACTCTATGAAAACTCTTGGTGATGAAATAAAAGATGCTATTGTTGTTGAAAATATTTTAAGATCACTAACTCCAAAGTTTGACTCCAAAGTATCCTCCATTGAAGAAATGCATGATTTGAAAAGTCTTACTCTTGAATCCATGGGATATTGACATAATTTAAGATGAGAAAAGGGGCTCCATTAGACATCAGAGAAGCAACCTTAAAATCCATGTATAAATGGAAACATAAAGAAACACCTAAAGATACAGGCTACATTTTAGATGACGAAGAAACAAATTTCGTGAAAAAATTCAATTAGGAACATGTAAATTCAAAGGTAAGATTCCCTTTAAATGCTTTGCTTGTGGGAGAGTAGGTCACTATGTATCCAAATTTCCATATAAATAAAATCATGACAAGAAAGAGAATGGAAAGAATGTTGCGAGAAGGAAGTTTTCTGACAAGAGAATATTTTACTCTAATGAAGATAGTCATAGCACATCTGATGACCAGGAAAATTAAGATTCATATTCTAATAGTTATTATCAAGTACTTATGGCTCTTGAATATCAGAAAATTAATGAATCACATAGTTGTGAGGTATATGACTCAATAAAAGAATTTAAAGAGAATGATAAACTCAGGAATTCTAACAAAGAACTGGAAACAAAAGGAAATAATATGGTTAAGGAAATAAACATGTTAAATATGGAATTGGAAGCAACCAATAGAAGAACACAAAGCATAAACTTGAAGAAAAATAAATTCATTGTGAAACATTAGAATCTGAATTTATGACCCTAAAGGGAGATAATGATAAAATCAACAAATGGGTAAGGGAATATGAATCTCTAGAGAATATTATTAATGAAAAACACTCTCCTCTAATCAAGACTGGCATTGGATACAATCACATGGCTTCAAATATACAATGTGATGACAAAAACAAGCATAGTGTTATTCAAAGGAAAATTGAATCAAGTCTTACATATGAAAGAAAATATCCTATGTCAAATTCAAGATCAGTCCCTAGGCATAAAGGATGGCTTTATGGATATTGTTTCTCCTGTAGCTCATTTAGGCATATGGCCATTGATTGCAGTTCGAATATTTATAATGGAACGAGGAGATGGGATAATTTCCAACACATAATTAGATATTACAAGCATATTTGGAGGAAGAAGGAACATCAGTAAGCAACATAGGGAAGATTTACCATACTAAAATCCATTGGTATTAAAATATTACTTCCCACAGTGGTTGAAAAAGTGATGTGAGGTACATGGCCTCATGAAGATAAGATGATGATTATTAGGTCCACAAGATCAACGATGTATGATCTCAAGGGGAGCTATGCGCAAGTATCTTGATAAATATTCCCTGTGTTGGTTTGATATTCTTTTGATGATATTTATTGTGCTACATTGCATCGAGTGAAGTAACAATGAACACCAATAGACAATACAGGTTTAGGGGGTGATGTGACTATAAAGAATCAATAACTCACTTTTTGTACGTGGATCACATGAAGGACAATCACATGTATATGCGAGTTTTGATCTATACAATCATGTATACCTCTCAATAATGAAAAAGGAATGGCATAGATCCAGGGGAAGACTCTCATAAGTTTTTATAGTTAATTATTGGCCTTCTGGTTTTGATATTAGTTTATTTTAGACTATTGTTGGTTCCTATATGATGCTTATAAATGATGATTAGTTCATGAGTTGTTGCAAAATGTTATTGTTTTTGTGGTTCTTTGAAGGATTTGTTGATTAATGAGATAGACATGATCATATTTGACACAAAATATTTGGCACATGTTCAGGGGGAGAATTTTTTATGCTTCCAATAGTGCATTGTTGGCATTATGGTTTCTTAAGCACTGCTTGCTAAATTATGGTGTTTGTGATGAATTCATGGTTTATTCACTACTAGTTCGAATTGATATGTTGCTTAGATGATGATGATGTTTCCAAAGGAGTATATTTAATTAAGTTTCACTTAGTAAATTTGTTGATATTGGTTGATGTTGATGAGTTGATTGCTTAAGTTTAGTAAAATTGTTGTTATGTATACTGAAGATGTGATAATCAGTTCTATGGCTTGTACTACTACAGATACTTTTGGTTTGCACATACATGTTCATGTTTTCTATGGTTTCTGATATTGTTTCTTGAGGATTGTGACTCTTCTTATGTGTGAAGAGAGCATGTTAATCTTGATGGTATGAGAACAAGCAGATGAGTTACTAACATAGTTTGATTGCACAATCTTATGCTACGACTAGTTGATGGTGATGGGTTATTGATTTACTCAGTGTTGTTGGAATTTCTCATCAATGAGAAGATATATACATATTTTTGTCACTATTTCATGGGTTATCAATGATGGATGAATTGCAGATAGGGATCTTCTGGATGATTACTTAAATTGCATTCTACTGTGTTTATAATGTGATAATTCTACTTGATACACTTGATGAAGTATATGTTAGGCTCATTATTGATGTTGATGGTTCTCCTTATATTTTATGGATGCATAAATATAATATAATGTCATTACCATCCAAGAGATTGATGCTTCTACCTATGGATTATAGCTCTTCCTATATGTGGAAAAATCATGTTACATAAATGCAAGAGGATGTTTATTGATATGATGCTACTACAAATTCTTGGTGACACTTGGGAACACTGCACATTTGGTCACATATTGGTAGCTATATTGTCCTACATGATGATGATTATGATTTTCATGTTGATTTATATGTTGTTGCGATCAGATTCTCATGATATAGGTTCTATATGGTGTATGATGGTTGTTGATGACTATCATGGTCTTGATACCTCATTATTGAGGTATTTGGTTGTGGTAAAAAATATCATATATGTATCTTGATGTAAAGGTCATGTAAAGACCCACATTGTAGTCATTATAAATTTCATTCATGTATGGTATATTGGGATCAAGTCATGTTATGTATGAAATCCCATTATTTTGGGAAATTGATGTAATGTTGGCTCAAATATGTAACCTTGTTTTGTTGGGTGACTTATGGAATCATGAGTTATTGATTATATGTAAGGTCATTTTGGTTGGGTCAGATTCAACATATTCTCAGGGTGGACATGTTTAATATAAAATTTTCATTTACAGTAAAATCATACCTACAAAAATCCTCTTTACAAAGGGGGGGAGAAGCCTTCATTCAATATTGTTCATCCATTTTCCCTTGATATAAAAACATGAGATAAGCTTGGTGTTTGGAGATAAGATTGGTAAGAAGTCTTGGTGTGTTGACATATGTTTTTTAGGTATTTACATGTGGTTACCAAAAACCAAATGGTTTCCATCAAGTCTAAAGGGGGATATTGGCATTATGGCTAACGTGTTGTCCTTAATGGAAACCTATTGGATAAATATGTAAACCTGGTGATAAAAAAATGTTTATGTAGAATGATACAGATGCTACAGGTAATATGGACAGAGAAATGACAGTGCAGAGACATATGGATGGTAAAGGTAAAATTTGAGAAAGTATACATGGGTCTCATGAATCAAGGTCACATGCATACACAGGTACTGTGAAGAAAATACGCATAAACAATCCGCACCATGGTATTTTGAATACTAGTGGTGTTTACCATGGTATTGGACCACATTAATGGGTGTGATAATGGTTATTTTATCTCGTCAAAGAATACCAATGAAATTACTAAGGGACTGACCTAAGGTACTGACTAAGGCTAAAAGCTATATAAGGAGACAGAGATCAAAGTGTTATGTGTGCATGTTAAGGGTTATTAATGTGTAATCTGATCTAAAACATGGATGCACCAGAGAGCATGAAAAGACTCATATCTAAAATATCTGAAGATATGTTGACATATATGCATGCTTTATTTAGTTACTGGAATTGTTTAAGTATCTAACAATGATATATCTAATGACACTATGATATTAGTATGTGATAGTTAATTTTGTGCAGTATGTCTTTTGGGTGTAGAAAAAGTATGATTCAGTAATTTGAGATCTGTACATTGGTTTGTCTCAAGTTAGCCACATACATACGTGGATATGATTCTGGGTAGTCGTGTATATATTCTGCGAAAATATTTCAGTATGTTCAGAATCTGTACATATAATTATATTTTGTGTGCAAGTCGTGTATATATTCTATGGTTTTGCAATATTTCTTGTTCATGACATTTGATCAGTTTTTTTATGTTTTTTGTTGTCTGTCAATGATGTCTCTATCATGATAATCTATGTTTGACAATACTGGTTAGGTTGAGTTGGTTATGGAATGGAATGTTGATTAGTGATGCTGTTATTGTGTTGTGATCTGTAATTGGTTAAGTGATATGTGATTGATTCAATATATGATTCAGTGGTTATTTCAGTATTACAATGATTCAGATTTAGTTTTCAATATACTGGGATTTGTATGCAAGGCTTCTTCATAAGAATCATGTATATACGCAGGTGTGTTTTAGATAAGTAGCATATACATTCTGATGTATTTTTGATTGGGGTTTGTAGTGACAATAATTGGTTTATATCATTACTAACAATGAATGGCTTGGTATATTGATGAGTGGTTGTGCATTGATATTATTTGTTCTGGATTGGTTTGATCTAGTTGCATTAGTTGATTGAGATTCAATAATTGGTTTGTTGACATTATATTGATTTATTGGTATCAATGTTTGGTTTCAAAATTGTTACTTGGTATTAGGATTAAATGATGAGTGTGGGTTCAATCTAAAAGTATGATGAAAGGTGGCCTACAAGTTTGATGTTTTGATTCAAGTAGATCCAATATGAAACATTATGAAACGTGGTCCACAAAAGAGGTGAGGGTTGGAGACTTCAATGAGGGAGTTGAAGCTTCCTTCCAGTGGTAGCTGATAAATCTGTTCAGGGGGTAGGAGCCCCTTTCAGTGGGAGTCAGTAAAAAATATCAGGGGGTTGGAGCTCCCTTCCAGTGGGTAATGGAGATCGAGATAAGGTTGTAGCCTTCTGTAGGTGGGTGCCTGCACACTGGTAAGAGCTTGTGCATGTACAAGATTGCAATAAGTTTTCTTAATAATAAAAGAAGAAGATAGAGATGACGACAGTTGTGGTTTTCTCCCACATTAGGTTTCCACTTAAAAATATTGGTCTTCTCATGTGTTTTTATATTTCTTATGTGTGGTGGGTTATTATTCTCTTATTTTTCATGGTTATTTTTAATTAATGGGTAATAAAGTAATGATGCACTAGTTAAAGATGAACATATACATTGTTTATCTTTATTGAAGTTGTGTACATACGTGGGATGCATGAATGAAAGTATCATATGGAAATCAGAATGAAAAATGAAAATTTAAAGTGAGTTTAAAATATTGATTCACCCACCCCTCTCAATATTTTTCCCAATATTTAATGCATTATGAATTCACTAGTTAATTGTCTATGAAACTCCAATATATACGAGACAACAAATTTGGAATAAAGAATAATTAGGAAAAAAAAAACACGATATAAATATACACAATAAATACATAAGATAACAGAGAATATATACATTAATATCATATTCATATATCCACATCGATGATGCAAATGTAGTTGGAAAAGAGTAGAAAACATCTTATGTTATTTTTTTCTAATTCAGTTACATTTACAAGACTCAATCCTCTCACAAGGTAAACGAATTAAAAATTACATGATTACTCATCTTCCCTATATATATACATTACTCAATACATATTTTAATTTGATTCAAAATGGATTGCCATTCATTATTTACACATACAATTTTTCTTTTGGTATTTACATAACCGACGACCATAATTGGAAGTTAATTATAAAAAAATAAGCCATAGATATCTTCAACCCCTCTTACTTCTATGTATATTGTGTAAACTCTTTAACAACTCGCATTCAGAATAAAGGAACCATAAGGTACCTGAGAAATATATCGTAGAATATTTCCTTCTCTTCTAAAACAACTTATTTGCATATTCCTTACGCCAACAACCAAAGCACACAACACTTAGCAGGGCAATGCTTATTTCTCATTCTGATAACTAGAAAAATGACAACCTAGCAGAGCACTTAGCAAATCACTTTGGAGAAAACCATTCGTAACAAGCCTCATCGAGAACTAATCAAATATGTGTGGGCAACGTGCATGCCAAAAATTGCATGATAAACACCTAGCCAATGCAACTACGGACATGTTACTTTTTAAAATTTATTTAGATTATCTCTACACTACTATAACTACTCATATACCATGATCACAATATATGTATAAAATAACATGAAAATTAATGTTTAGAAGTTTTGTGCGGAATGGAAATCTGTGAGAGAAGTGTACGAAGGAGAAATGTGTGCAGGGGTGCAGAAATTGTGGAATAAAGAGTCTCACGTACATGCCCCTCTTCCTCATATCCTTATGCAGATAAATAGTTCACCAAAAAATCGAAATCGACATTTCTAATGATAGATATGTGTCTTTTCAAAATTTATTCAACAAATCGACAGATCACATTCATTTTTATTATATTTTCCTAGCTAATTAAGCTTATAGAATACCATCAATATTTAACTCCACACAAAAAGCTAAAGATTGAAAGGTTCATGGTTTGGACCACACCACTATTTCATTCTGATACTAAGCAAAAAAAGGCCACAACGATATAGTAGTGGGAACAATTAATCACCCACCCTTATTTCGCACTTGATATACACATAAACCAAACTTTTCATTCCCAAAACTGTAATAGGTCAAAAATTCTAATTAATTGATTAATATGTATTGTTGTGCTGGAGGGAGGTGTGTGGAAGGAGTATACAAAAGGTGAATTTATGTGGAGGCGTGAAACATTGCGAAATGGCATATGTTCCTTGCTCCGCACACCCATTCTCCTGCACAACACCTCTTCAACGTAGACATTAAAAAGACACTTCATTTAATATTATATAATAAGTATTTAATTGAAAATTTTTAAATCATAAATTCATTTAGTATTCGAGAAGCATGTATACCAAGATTCTTTGATTCTACTTGTCAAATAAAATGAGCCCACCTCAACATAGTAGTGGGGACAATTAATTTCCCACCCTTATTTCATACCAGAATTTTTAATAAGCAAAAAATACTAATTAATTGATTAATATGTAGTATTATACGAGAGAGATGGATATAGAAGAAGTGTGCGGAGGGGGGATGCATGTGGAGGTATAAAACATTCCATAAGAAAGTTTTTTTTCCTTACTTTGCACACCTATTCTCCCGCATAAAAAAATTTCCTCACAAAAATTACAAAGACACTTCATTTAATATTATAAGTATTTAATTCAAATGTGATATTCTACTTTGATTAAAAAAAAAATTTAATGGAAGGGCTAGTGCAAAAGAAACATCAAACAACACATCTAAATATTGCACACAAATCTAGTCAACATAAAACGATATCTAATAACAAAACAAGTTATCATAGTACATGTTATTAAGCACTCTTACGATGTCCTAATTACACATTGATTCATCGAATACATGCCAAAAGCACTTACATATTAGTATATGCTAGTACACGGCATGAGAATTTGATTGAGGTTAGAAGAGGGACACCACACTTGATATCATCCATTGACTATGGTAGAATCACAAGAGCCACCGAACATAGTTTTGAAAATCGCACATTGGATAATCCACAAATTAGTTTTGGCAGAGCTCTTTTGCATCTTGATATCCAATAAAATGATCCCACGTCGACATAGTAGCATGGATTGTTAATCAACCACCATTATCATGCACCCGATATACATGTAAACGAAATTTTTGATGCCCCAAACTTTAAGAAGCCAAAATCATTAATTAATTGATTAATATGTAGTGTTTTTCAGGAGGGAGGTGTGCACAAGAAGTGTGCAGAGGGAAAATTTATGCTAAGGTATGAACATTGCGGATGAAAGTTTATGTTCCTTGCTTCGGACACTCACCGAACACTTCTTCCACATACAGGTATTAAAAAGAAACTTCATTTAATATTGGATAATAACTTTTTAATTAAAAATGTGAAATCATAAATGCACTTAGTATTTGAGAAGCTCAAAGAAAATGATCCCACGTAGACACAATAGTGGGGATAGTTAATCCCCCACTCTTATTTTGCATTCTATATACACGGAACCCAAAATTTCCATGCCAAAAAATTTAATAGGCTCAAAATGATAATTAATTGATTAATATGTAGTGTTATGTAGGAGGGATGTGTGCAAGAATGTATGCGGAGGTGCAAAACATTGTGAAAGAAATTTTATGTTCCTTGCTCCGCACACTGGTTCTCCCACACAACACTTCTTCCTAACATGCATTAAAAATATGCTTATTTAATTCAAAAAAGTGAAATCACACATGCACGTAGTATTTGGGAACCATGAATACCAAGATTCGTTGTTTCTAGTTTTTAAATGATCAAAGCTGTCAAACATAGTTTTGAAAACCACACATTGGATCACCAGAAAAATAGTTTTTCCACAACTCACTTGCATCCCAATATTAAATAAAAAGAGCCCACATTGATATAGTAATGGAGAGAATTAATCTCTCACCCTTATGTCACACCCGATACGCATAAACCAAAAAAATTATGCCCAAAAATTTAATAAACCAAAATCACTAATTAATTGATTAATATGTAGTGTTGAGAGGTATGCAGAAGAAGTGTGCAAAGAGGAAATGTATGCGAAGATGCAGAACATTGTGAATGAAAGTTTATGTTCCTTGCTCCGCACACCCATTCTCCCACACAACACTTCCTTCTCACACACATTAAATATACACTTCATTTAATATTGGAAACTATATTTTTGCTTAAAGTTAAAATAATTTCATGTCTGCAGAAAATGGTTCCCTCTACATCCCCATTCTCTTGCACATACCCCCTCTTCTACACATCCTTCATTCCACATATATTCATGGCTCCATGCACCTGTTCTCCTACACAACTAAATTTGTAAAAATTTAAAATGAAATAAGAGGTAACCACTATAGCAGTCCCTACGTTAGTGTTAGTGTGAGAGAACTCACCGAAGAACCCCCGTTCCCTCTCCCCCTCCCCCTCCTCGCTTACGTAAAGGACCTGCTCAACACATGGTGTCAATGTTAGTGTGAGAGAACTCACCGAAGAACCCCCCTTCCTCCTCCCCCTCCCCCTCCTTACGTAAAGGACCTGCTCAACACATGATGTCAATGTTAGTGTGAGAGACTCACTAACAAAATAGCCACTTACAAAATTAACCTTTTTTATTTTAAAATAATTTATACACTACAAAATACCTAAAAATAAATCACCTTCCACCAAGAAAATTATGTCATATCAAGACTTGTTTAGTCAATATAAAATTAGAAATAAAATTTTCAAAAATTAGAAAATTATTTTTAAATTTACGAAAAAATAGAAATATTCAACATTTTCTCAAAATTTTGGTTAAAATTACAAACAATTAACAAACTAATCGAAACTCAAAGGAGTTTGAGTACGAGATAAGTGTTATAACGCTTGCAAAAGCAAAAACTAATAAAAACATGGTTTCAAAGTGGCTAGTTTGTCATGTACTTTAATTTCAAACGATACGTTGATACACACTATTTGTATTTATTCACTACCATTATTTGTTATTCTTTATGTAATGATAATGGATATAATATATTTTATTATGTTATTTGTTGTTTCTTAACCTACGTGCTACATTTATTTAATGGACAATGTTAACGCTTATTTTAGTTGTTATTAAATTGTATATATCAGAAAATAATGTGAGTATTTAGTATTTATAACACAATCAATGCAGGTCTAATTTCAAACTACGTACTGGTGCACATTATTTGTAATTATTCAATACCATTGTTTATTATTATTTATCATTACACATAATAATGATGGATATGATTAATTTTATTAATTTATTTGTTTTTTCTTAATATATGTGCTACATTTATTCAATGGACAATGTTAATGTTTATTTTCTTCGTGTACGAGTTGGACAATGTTAATGTTTATTTTCTTCGTGTACGAGTTGTTATTAAATTGCATATATTATAAAATTTAAATTTAAGTATTTAGTATGGAGATTTACCAAGAATTTCTTTAAATATGGACATATAAATTAAAGAATTAAAAATGAAAAATAATATGATATTTTTGTAATATTTATGTATTAAAGAATTAAAAATGAAAAATAATATGATATTTTTGTAAAATTGTTTAAATTTTTAAAAAAATTATATTATTTTTATAAATTTTTGATAATTTTTAAAATATTATTCTATATCATTTAAAAGATGAAAAAATAAAACTTTATAAAACTTATTTTGAAAAAAAACATGAAAAGATAGTATATGGAATAAATTTAAATTTCTTAAAATTTTCCTCTAATCATCATTTACCTGTGCTATATAAATATTAAATTATATTTTGCTTATCAATTTTGTTGTTGCTACCTAATTATATAATTTTAAAATTTGACCACATTAAAACAACATTTTACTACATTGGCATGTGAACTTTTGATGGAAAAACAAACTCAAACACATGAATAGTAACGTGAATGAGATTTTGTTGTTGCTACCTCATTATATAATTTTAAAATTTGACCACATTAATACAACATTCTACTACATTGGCATGTGAACTTTTGATGGAAAAACAAACTCAAACAAATGAATAGTAACGTGGATGACAAGTTGGAAATTTTTCACAGGAAAAAAGACTCCCAGTCATTATGATTTTTGTATTTATTTTTTTTCATTTTTTTATGATCATATAAATTAGAGAATGCAAAGAATGCAGAAGAGGAAGAATATATCAATTTGTATTTCTTAATTATATTATAATTAAAATATTTATTATTGGTTTAATCTATGTCTTTGTAAAGCTTCATGTTATTACATCCCAGTGGTATAAATTAACTTTATTAATAAAAATCCAATTTGATTTTGCTTTCAAACTTTTTCTTGTGTTAATATATGTTAATTGTATACATTTATTTATGTTTGAGTTAACTACTTAATTAGACTCGATATAAAAGAATAAGGATCATATATAATCACTTGAGTTTATTGTGGTTTGTGATTTTATTTGCAATATATATTTTGATTAGACTGGATATAAAAGAATAAGGACCATATATAATCATTTGAGTTTATTGTGGTTTGTGATCTTATTTGCAATATATAGTTTGATTGGGATTGATTAGATATTAAATTTGTCTCTACTTATATAAGAAAATGAACACATGTTTACATATACAATTGTGAAAATGAACACATATTTACACATACAATTGAGATTCAAAAGACATTACAAATACATTGATTTTTAATCACTCAAAATGTCAAAATAATACCAAAATTATCTTAAAATGCAAAGAAATTTAAATTAATTAATTGAAATATTTATGTAAGTTCATAATGTTGCTTTATCATTTTTATCTATTAAAGATATTTTTGCATAACTATAAAGAAAGCCAATTTTTTTTTGAAAATGTCATTATTTTCACTTAGACCTTACCTATCACTTCAATATTCCAAAGAGAAAACCTATCAAACAACTAGCTCTCTAAGTCATTTATAAGTGTATAAGTACCCAGTAAGATGATTCTCATAAACACCTTGTCATAGAATAATTGGACTACGACTACGTAGAATAGGTTGAAACTTGAATCACAATACTTCAAAATTTCAAAAAAAGTTTACCAAAATAGATAATATATTTCAAATTAATGGAAAGTATGTGAGTACCAATTTCAATGTCCCTTTAACCCTACAAATCACTTCAAAGTTTAAACGATAAAACGAAATCTTATAAATGACAAAACACTATAACATAGAATAGGGCTCATTTAAAAAGGAAAATCTTGATTCAATGATTTCTGTTTGCCTCGAGTCATATTACCTCAAAATATTAGGCATAAAATTTGTAAAAGATAATGTTCTCCAAATTGATTGGAAGTATGTGACTACCCATTTAAATGACCCTTGAACTTTTTGGTTAAGGATAAAATGAAATCTCATAAATTTAAATAAATTTTTCAAATTTTTCATAAATGTATTTGTTATTTTGTCAAAGTTTCACTAGCAAACAATGAAGGATGAGTCTTGTTAGCAAGGTGATCTAGGATTAAATCTCACGGAAGATGTTGCGCCCATGTTAGGGGGAGGAAACATGCTAAAATCCAGTCAGCTTAGGGCTAGTGCGACCTAGGTCGGGCGCAATCCCTGAGCGGATTTGATGGATTAGATTCCCTTGGGTCACGGTTTCTCAAGCCACAGGTCAATCCTAGATAATAAAAAGCAACTTGACAAAAAAAAAAAAAGTACTTGTCAATTTAACAAGTAAAAAAATATCTAGATAATTTTTCTTAACACTATACCATAGAATAATAAGGCTCATTTAAAAAGGAGAGGGGAGTATTGATTTAATGGTTTCCATTTGTCTTGGGTCATATTGCTTCAAAATCTTACTATAAAATTTGTCAAAATAGATAATATTCTCCAAATTGAATGGAAGTGCGTGATTACCAATTTAAATGATCCTTTAACTTTAACTTTCTTGTTGAGTAGAGAGGCTCACTCTACAACTCGATAGGAAAGGATATGTAATTTCTTCTTTGTTCAAGGTGGAATTAACATTATCCCTTTTAAAATAAAAATAAAAATAAAAAATTCTTTAAATTAAAAATAATGTCTATTATTATAAAAATAAATAGCAAACATATATATTAAATGGTTAGTTTTATTTAATCATTATGTTAACTAAACTATTTCAATAATAATAATATCGTTTATATATTATATATAGTAATTGAAAAATTAAATTCTTATTGTTATAGCATTTCAAGTATCATTATTTTACATTTTGACTTTTTTTTATTAAGGGTTGATTTTCAATGGAGCAAATATTTCTTAGAATTACATGTTTAAGCTATTGTATTTTATGTATTCAAGGGATTTTCAATGGATTGTGTGCAATTTATTATATATATATTAACCATTATCTATCAAATCTCTAGAAATGTGCAATTTTTGGAGGTGCAATTTTGTAATATAAAAAAAAAGTTTACACTTCAAGAAATTTGATCTCTTGACTCTTGCTAGATATGTGATTAAGATAAATCTTCAAAAATAATATAAAATCTCATATAGTTAAACCATTCTTAAAAATGTACTTTGTCATATAAAATATGCCTCTCACTCTACCTAATAAAACAAATATCTAGAAATTTGTGCTTGTGATCCCCGTAAAAAGTCTAGACATGTGTAGTTATCTTGAGATCTTATCAGTGGTATAAAATGTGTCTCTCACTTTAACAAGTAAAACAAGTAAGTAGAAATTTGTGTTTGTCACCTAGTGAAAGCTCTAGACATATGTAGTAAAGTGTGCCTTTGACTTTACCAAGTAAAACAAATATGTAGAAATCTGTGCTGGTCACCTAGTGAAACCTCTAGACCTATGTAGTTATCTTGAGATCTTGTCAGTTATTGAAAGTTATGTATCTATCTCCAAATCTTGTCACTTATTGAATGTTCACTTGAAGTTCAGTTCCAACCTTTAGTTATCTTTGACATATTCTCACTTTGCGAAATTATCTAGTTGTCACGTGAGATCTGGTCACTTATTGAAAGTTATGTATATCTCCAAATCTTGTCACTTATTGAAAGTTCAGTTCTAACCTTTAGTTATCTTTGACATATTCTCACTTTGCGAAATTATCTAGTTGTCACGTGAGATCTTGTCAGTTATTGAAAGTTATGTAGCTATCTCCAAATCTTGTCACTCATTGAAATATTCTCACTTTGCGAAATTATCTAGTTGTCACGTGAGATCTTGTCAGTTATTGAAAGTTATGTAGCTATCTCCAAATCTTGTCACTTACGGAAAGTTCAGTTCTACCGTTTAGTTATCTTCGACATAGTTGTCACGTGAAAGTTCTAGACACATGTAGTCATCAAATGAACGAACCTGCCCTGAAGTGAGGCGTCTTTTTGTTGGTTCCCACTATTTGTTTTATTCATCCCCACCATGTTATACCACGATTTGTAAAATCATATACGCGTCCATCAATAAAACTTTTGAGAGGTCGATGTAGGATTTTAGAGGGAACTCCTGCTTGGTCCACAGTCCACTTGTAAACCCTTTATGAGATTTCTTTTTCGTCTAATCAATAAATTTGGAAATTTGCAGCAGTCATGGATGACGCCTTCATGATGTCACTATTCGGATCCAATTTTGCAGCAGCAATCCACAAAATTTGACAATAGGTGCTCTCTGTTATGGAAGTTGATATTCATCATTCCAAAGTGTTCAAGGACGATTAGTAGAATCTGATAGCCATCCATAAAATAAAACTTTTGAGAATCCGACGTGGATTTTAGCGGGAAGTGCTGCCTTGTCCACCTTTGAAACTCTTTGATGATGAAATTTCTTTCTTGTCTCGTCTCATCACTAAATTTGAAAATTTGCAGCAGTCATGGCTGACGCCTTCATGGTGTCACCATTCGGATCCAATTTTGCAGCACTGAACACAGTTATGACTCTTCTCACACATGTTCCTTGTAAACTTTTACCATATTTTGTTAATTTTGTGTGAAGATTCATCATTGAAAATATTCTACAATGTAAGTTATCAGACATTACAGTTTAAGAGTAAATTTGAATGTCTTAGATAAGAAAAAGTTTAATCTAAAAATAAAATGATATGTGATTTTAACACCTAGACCAAAACCATATCAATTCCAGTTATCAAATCACTGCCCTCACAGTCCACAGTTCACCCGTGTACTCCCTTTGACATACCATCCATTCTCCATTCTTTGATATGCCTTCGCATCCATTTATGTATGAGGACCATCTTTTTGGAACTAGAATTTTAATTCATGGAATAAACTATCATAGCTGTCATAGCCCCATAGTAGAGTAGAGTTGAGGAAGTGGAACATCAAACAGAATTTAAAATGGTAATTTTTTCTAGTTAACTTTTAAATATAAAAAACAACAACAATCAAATTGTTCATTGTGTAGGTGGTGAAAATTGTATAAGCCGTGAAAAGAGGTGATAGGTTTTTCCTGAGAATTAATTTTGCAGTAGTCTAATTCGACTTCTTTTTTCCCTGAAAATCATGGAAATTCTGGTAAGATTTTAAAAAAATCTGGCAGAGATTTTTGTAAATCCATGTTATAGCTATCAAACTTCAATATTTTTGGTGCCCTAGAGATTTTTGATGATGATGAATCCATTTGATGATGATGAATCCATTTTCACCATCAAAAACATGATTCAAACACTGCTACTGCAAGATTTCTTAATTTTTTTTGCCCGGATTTCGGTCGCTTTTGACAGTCCAAGCAATTCTTCTGCCTAGGTAGACAACTCCATTAATTTTTTTTAACATGATTCAATTATAAAGTCTTATGGTTTCTTGTGATTAAATAACCAAGGAAAACTTGCTTTAACATCTCTATAAAATGTGAAAAGTGACTATTTATCTGTTTGGCTAATTAAAAGGTAGGTATTGAAAACATGTCAATAAAGAACAACATTATATCCATTTCTATAACAAGGTAGCATTACATGTCAATAATAATATTATATCAATTTGTATAAAAGGGTAGCATAGTTAAAGATGAAAGATGGTCACAATTGTAAGTAGTTGGTGCATATGTGTGAAAGATAAGTGAAAAAAAAATGGTAGCAAGAAAAATAGAATTAACTAAACAAAAACTATGAAATGAATAAAATTTGAGTTTAGCGCAAACCCTAATCTTCTCATAATGATGATATATTGTGGTTATATAAAACAAATTTTATAATTTGTTAGAAACCAAATCCATTGGGGTCATGGTATCATTCACTTGAGGGAAGATGAAATTTTGGAAGGAATATGAATTATCTTCAAGAGTCCATACATTGGAAGATAAATCCAAATGTCTGTGTATCATTTTAATGAAATGTATTCACATGTATCTTTCACTCTATGTGAAATGTAATAGTGGTATCAAAGAAGGGTTTTAATTCCATGATTCTCATTTCAAAACAAGATTGTCCTACACTCCATTATGCTTCTCCTATTGTGTCAAAATTATGTCATTTTCTATTGTAAATTCATGATCATTCTCCAGGATTTGGAAACCTTAATGCATATCTACCATCCCTCTATGTTGGATGCTTCTTCATTTTGCAATGATGTCAAATATTCCCATGGCATGTATCCATATCTGTCTCCAGGTATTTGAAAACCATTAAGAACTTCATGGAATAACTAAGGCAAAGGATTTAGTTTGATGAAGTCAAGGGTTCTATCTTAACATGGAAAAAAACCTAGCAACTTCATGCACATTCTTTCTTCATGACTCTCCTCCCATGGAATCCCTTCTCTTTGTGCCCATGCACCTTATATATTTGTTGTAACCTCAATATTACCTAGGCTGAGGACAATATTCCCCATGTTGAGGAGGTGGATAACACCCGCAATCCCTTGATATTCAGAACAATCTACCACACACAATGACTCTCTAAACAAGGATTTTAAACCTCCAAATTTTAAATATTGCTCTAATGACTTGGCAATTTGCCTCTATATGTTTTTGTTTACTCAACGTTTATCAACGAGGATGAACCACGTGGTTCCTCAAGGTTACGAATTACTTTGGACAAGAGTTCAAATGTGAAAAACACAAACAATTAGGCTTTCTTAATGAGCATTGTCATTACCAAACCAATAATTCGCATGATATATATTCCTTCATGTTTGTTCAATATCACATTTGACAAATTTTATTTTATTTTTTCATTTGTGCCTATCGAGTGAAGTCATTGTTCCTTTAAATTGGAACAACATGTTCACTCTTACATTAATTATCAATCTAGGTACGCTATAATTAAGGTTTTCGCACAAATTCTATGTAGGGGCAATGCTAACTAGCAAATGAATCTCAAATCAAGGTCATTGCACACTCACTCACAATGAAAAATTCAATCTGTTACACTCTTCAACAACACTAGAAAAGAGTCACACAATTGCAAAATAAACCACATTGTTACTCAACCACTCTCACTCAAAAAAAACACTCCTACAACCCACTTAATCAAATGTTGAACACATTAATTCAAATAAAGTTCAATCCAATATGTAACAGAAAATTAAATAACTTGTTACTACACTAGTATAAGTGACTAGCCTAGGACTTATGTTGTCACACCATTCAAAATCTCTTTGCAATCAATAACTCATAAATAAAATTGACAGTAAAACAATCATATAAATGAGAAGAATTAATGCAAATAATTACTATACTCTAATTAACCAGTGATCTCTGCTAAGAAGGAAGGCCCTTCCTCCTCAGTAGGGGTTGGTGCACTAAACATCACACAAGCTACTCAAAGAAAGATATAATTCCATAAGGTTGAGATTTGCAATAATAGAACATCAATATTACAATGCTTTGGTGCTTTCATCTCCTTTCCAATCCTATCGTTCTAAAATATTTGATGCCCACACGAGAAAAAAATTATATTCTTTATCATTTTCAAATACACCAAGAAGATAATCATGAGAAGCTTTCAATTCTCATGTGATATTAATATAAAATGATATTCTAATAATGCATACAACATTTTCCATGGTAGGGGTGAAGTGGTAATATTTTCCCTTAATTACAATTATTTTATAAAGAATCCCAACTAAGTAATATAGTTCTCCTAAATTTGGTACATATGAATGATTTAGAAAAAGACAACATGGGCAAGGAAAACAATTCGTGTATAAGCAACAGCTCATGGAGCCTTTGTTGCAAATTAATAAAGGAAACTGAAAATGCAATCATGTAACAACAAGTTCAACTTACCACTTAAACGTGAAACAACCCATATATTAGTTTTATGATAAAAATTGCCTAAGATAGTAGAAATTATGCCAAATTGTAAGAAAAATTATAATAAGAAAGTGACATATGGAAAAATACATACTTCGGTGAATAAAGATTTTTATGGTGGTAAAATGTGGTCTTGTTGGTCAAAAAGGAGGAAAAATAAATAGGAAAATAGATGCAAAAATATGACAATTCCATGGCCCAACATCTCCCCCTATCTTAAGCATATACATGTCCTCATGCAAACCCTTATGATTGGTTCATAACATGTTGAGAGTGTAGTCTTGTGAAATCATAATATCCTGCAATATATTCTCCTCTAGCCTTGTAGCCTTGAGAAAGGACCAACTCCACTTCCCAAAGTTTATCAGAAATATGATATGGATGTTGATACCAATAAGTTGGAAGCCAAGCAAGAGGAAACTTGAAACTAAGTCCAATCCATCATGTGCCACTTCTCTTAATACCCTCCACATATTGATGAACCCTGGAGAGAGATTTCATAATTTTTTTATAACAATAAGGGTCCTCTTCTTTCAAATATTGTCGAAAAATATCCCATATTAGCTTACTCCCTTCTAATGCACTAGCTTTCATCCCCTGTATATTCTTGAGGCATCTCTATAAGAATGAATCTCGATAGTGCATTAGTAATGTTTTAGTGGTTGGAAATCAACATATATTATTGCATTTTTGTACAACTTCAATTGAGTCGGGCTCATTTTTTATGCACAACTTTACTCACCCCTCATTGGTTGTTACAGTGTCATATGAAACCTTCCAGCCTACCTAATTCTGAACAAAATATAAAAAAGCCCTAAATTGAACATTCCCCTTATATGGTGTCAAATTAAAATATTTGTCTCCAAAACATTCAAGGTCATGGAGATATAACTCACACAATAAATTTTGTTCTAAGAAATTGGCACTCTGAGGGGTTTCAAAGAAATATTAATTTTCTTTTTATTGTATGGTCATGTTTCCTTAAGAGTTGTCAATTGAAAGAGGAAATGTCTTTCTTTCAGACATAAAGGATAAGATGGAGAAGGGAGCCTGCCACATAGTAAACCATTAATAAGTTTGTAGATGAATTCCTCTCTTGTTTTTATTGGACAAATCCCTCTTATGGATAAGAGTGACCTCCCTAGACTCAATGTCAAATCTAGAACAAACCAGACAATTCATACTATCTTTATCTAGTATATTTTGAATGAGATTTTCCTGTTTAATGAAATAGGTCTTCACTTGAATCCTTTCCCTGCTTGATTTCCTGCTCCACTTCTATCTCTGAAGACTAGAACCTACAATGACAGAGATAGAGAAAATGATCAAATCATATTATGAATAAGTTCAAACAAATACCAATCAAAAGATCAAGGAGCTCTGATACAATGAATTCAAAAAATAAGAAAATCATGTGAGAAAAACAATATATATTTTATTAAAAAGTAAGAGGGAGATATTATAACTCAGACCTTGATGTCATAAGCCTCCATTAAAAAATATCCAATCCTCCTTTGCACAACAAGACTTAAATCTCAATTGGACACTATAAGGGTACTTCAAAATCCAACCCCTTCTCCTTTGACCTACATTGAATTTATAGCAGAGGAGAGGAGGTTGGATATTCCTTTTCCATGGGATGGGATCCAAAAAAATGGGGAATGGGTTCCATAATGAGTGGGATTATATCCATCAATCTTAGGATGAGGCCTAGATAGGAAAGAGCTCAAGTCCATGTTGTTAGGATAATATTCCTCAACAAGGATTCTAGAATTCACTTTTTATTTTTATCCATGTAGAAAGAGTGTTGCACTTTTTAGTGGAGAACTATACGTCAGGATTCACAGTTTATAATGAAGAAAGAAGCTGTGTGGCACTTTATGAACATGAAAAGTGCGACACTAACTAAAATTAGGGTTTTTTCATAATGTAATCCAAGATTCTTATAATTTGAAAACTCATACAATATTCTGATCGAAGGCCAATGAATGTGAACATGTTGTCAAAAGTGAGTGGACCTGCCATTGAGGCATGCAAGTTCCAAGGAAATAAAGGTATTTTCCAAACGAACTTCCTAGATAATATGTTGAAATCTATAGGAAGTGAATTGTTTTAGGAGGGCCATAATTTATTCCTCGCCAATGACACAAATCAGATATTAATATTTTGAGTAGGACCAACAAAGTAATTCAGGACTGACTTAGGGATGGATGACGTGAAAGAGGGTTATAAGTATTGCAAAATATTTTAACTAAGATTGAAATTATTTTGAACATATTGGCGACATTATGTGAAGTTGGAAACACTAACTCAATATGGGATCAAAATCCAACATGGAGACTTTCAAGGAGGTGTGATCGATAGATAAGTCAATGGATTTCCCAACTCAATCATTCACGAAAGTGAAGGAGTGTTATGTTCAAGAGTGACTTACTACCAAATACTTACTTTATTCACCATTTTCCCAATTCCCCCCCACCATTTATGGAAAGTACCTATTTATTTTTACACAAGCTTGAGAAGGATAAAATATGCTTTTAATATAATCTTATCCTTTAGATAAGTCCTTCGAAGTATTTTTAACGAACCCTGTGAAGGAATGGTTCAATCTTATTACGATTGACGAGTCCTACACTGTTTACCTTTTACGAGTCCATTGAAGGGGTAGATCGACTTCTTTTTCGCATTTCGAGAGTTTGAAAAGAAAATGAAATGGAAACTCCACACATATTTCATTAAATTTGGTTAAATGGGGGATCTGGAATTTCAAAATAACCAAAAAAGTCTATTCCGGTGATATCCTTGTAATAAAATATTTCCAAATTTAATGAAATATGTGTTAATTATCATAAATTTAGTCCCCCAAGATCGAAAAAGTGTAAATTAATACAAGGGATAACTCTTTTTACCATGATTGATCAAAGTATACCTCTTTTCATAAATAGTCTATGTAGTCCGTAAAAGGGGTAAACTTATACTAGTAGATGTTTCTTCATATAATTTTATGAGTACGAAAGAAACAAGTTTACTCAACAATATTTTTGTATTTTGATACTCTAAAAAGAGCTTAAAGAGGGCTCCAAGGGGTTCCTTTTTCATTCAGTTTTATTGATCTCGAAAAAGAAATAAAAGTATACTTAGTAACTTATTTTCATGTATTTATGAGCACGAGAATGAGAAAAGACTAAGCTCGAGATAAGTTTCATTTTTACACAAGCTTGAAATAAATAAAAAACTGTGCTTGAGATAGGTTTCATTTTTACACAAGCTTGAAAGAAAGAAAAAAATTTGATTGAGATAGGTTCCATGCACCCCAGCATAATGGAAGTCTAGGCTAGTGACTTAAATCTAGCATGATGAACAAAGCCACATAACCCCCAAGCTTCATTTCATTCGCTCAAGTAGACTACTGGTTACTAATAGGAGGTTGAAATGAAGGTTCATTTCCAAGATCCTGTGAAAGATTTGACTCAAGAATTACAAGATCTAGTGAAAGACTTGAATCATTTAGAAGGGGATTTGTTTCATTTTTTGATGATCTTGACACAAGAAACGAATGTTAGGTCATTATAATACTAGTGTATCCCCTTATTTTAATTGTTAGTGTAGCCCCCTTTCTTTTATTCTAATGCCCATGTAGTCCCCAGATTGTTATTATTGTGCCCTATAGAGGTCCACCATTGTTATTGTTGTGCTATTACATTATTATCGTTATGTCGACTCTGATTATATTGTGACCCCTTAGACTCATATATATAGAAAGTAGGTTTTGTCATTTGAATCATTCAAGAATTTTTCATTTATGTAATGTAAAGGAGGTTTCCCCCTCTAAGTGGATAATTTTTAAGTCATTGATCTATCTTGTATTCTATTTTGTTATTTGGTTGCATAACATTTGGTATGAGAGCTTTGGATACTAGGCTTTCACTTCTTGAAACATGTCATCTTGTAATTTTCACTATAAATTTATTTCTAAAAAGCTTTAGAAGCTGAAATTGAAAACATGCAGAGTAGAAATATTAGTAAGCTTCGTGCCAGAATTTCAGACCTTGGTTCGTTATATATTTGGATATATGATCTGATGAATTTAGGGTTTTTGCAAGCTCCATAATTCAGCCTCAAATAGGTGAATGAGGGAAAATCATCATAATTTTCATTTCATACATGGGATTTGAATTCTGTAAAAAGTAACCAAAATTGCACATATGTTATTTTTTCTTATATCAATTTAAGAGTCGAATGTTTAAATAGTGATGCGTGTTATCCCTTACAACTTCTCTTTACTAAATCAGTCCATAATCAGGTCATCGTGGGTGATTTGGCACAACTTTACCTTGAAGAATTCAAATTGGGTCTAACCTGTTACATTGGAAAGAAGATTCAAAGAGTTAATATAAGATCAAATTTCATATCTTGGAGATCTGAATTCACAGAGATATAACACTTTCAATATTGAGCTCTCAAAAGCAAGAAAAAGGTGTGTATTTTTTTTTAATTGCATAAATTTTGTTTGAAAAAATAGTTTGAAGTGATTCCAAATGCATATTGAAGCATGGATATCAGTATTATGCCTAAAAAAAAAATTCCACACCCATTAAGCCCTTAGAAAGCTCTACTATGACGCATGAAGAGGAATAATTGCATCATTATATCTCAAAATTATAGGACCAAGTGCAACAAAGTTCACTGTCACAAAGAGTAACCAAAGATGAACTAAAAGGTGACATGGATGGTTTAAAATCATAAATGGAAGATTATATGGATGACATGGAAGATAATGTGGATGGTTTGAAGGATGGCATGGAAGTTAAGATGGACAGTTTGAAAGCAAACATGGAAGGCTTGAAAAAGTTGTTGCAATAAATTCTTCTCGGTGGTGACAAGGTAATCCATGAAAATCATGATGAGGACAAAAGGAATATGAATTGTGATTTTAGAAATTCCAATGTTGGATTTAAGAATTGCCACATTCCAAATATCGTATTGACGAAGTTTGATGGTAAGTATCCAATAACATGGATACTACAAATGGAGCAATATTTTGATCTCCACGATGTGCAACACTCACAAAAGGTACACATTTTAACTTTATATTTAGAACCCAATCAGTTTGTATGGTATTGATTGATTTATTCTTGGAAAAAACTCATCACTTGGTCAATTTTTACGGAGGAAATGATAACACATTATGAGGATACAAAGAGCAACACCTTTAGCCAATTGATAAATCTCAAACAAAAGGTTTCAATGGGAGACCACATTGAGGATGTCCAAAAATCGAATATCAAGGTAACATATATTCCAGAGGAGCATAGGTTTGGTTTCTTCATAGTTAATTTAAAGGATAACATACAACATGAGGTTCAACTTTGGGAACCTGATTCATTGGAGAAGGCATTCACGGTGGCAAGAAAAGTTGAAATAAAAATTATGGCAACAAGACTACCATGCACAACTATAAAGATGGAAGTATTGTTTCTCCTATCCTTCCACAACCTACAAGTTTGACACCACAATGATTGGAGGAAAAAATAGCAAAAGGGATTTGTTATAGTTGTGATAGAAAATACACTAAAGGTCATAAGTGCGTCGAGAAGAAACTATTTTACATAGATTGTGAAGAGGAGGATGAAAAGGAACAAGAAACATCAAAAGATGAGGATATACACCAGGAACCAACCTGAGAGAAAGAAGTAATGATTCTGACCATAACTTTTAATGCATTGGCAAGAATTACGACTCCTCAAACTCTCAAGATAGAAGGATATATCAAGAAGAGAAATGTAATAGTGTTGATTGATTTGGGTATTACCCATAATTTAATTCATTGTAAGTAGCCAAGGAATTGAATTGCTTCCTATATCCAGCACCAGAGTGTCAAGTGATGGGTTCAAATGGAGGATCTATAAATTACTCTAGAAAGTGCCATAATATCAATCTAACCATGGGGGGATATTTATTGAATAGTCCAATTCTCTCCATTCCAATGGGTGGTGTTGATGTTGTACTAGGAATCCAATTGTTACAATATTTGGGGACGAGAGCTTTTAATTTTCAAGAACTTTTCTTGAAATTTGTTTGGGAAGGAAAGGAAGTTAAATTACAGGTTACCATAGGGAAACCAGGAAATATAATCAACTCTAATTTCATGACAAATTTTATGAAGAAATAACAACTAGGTGTAATTGCACAATTATGCTCACTAGAGGTTCAAACATCAAAATCATCTATTTATCAAGATTTCCAAAAAGTCTTGGATAATCATTCTAAGGTGTTTGAGACTTCCAAAGGCCTCCCACCTATTTTTGATCATGATCATGCTATTCATTTGATTCTACGAAGTGTTCTTCCAAGCATATAGCCTTACAGATATCCTTATGCCCAAAAGAGTGAGATTGAATGTATGGTTGCTGAAATGTTAGAGGTTGGTATAATTCAACCTAGCCAAAGTTCTTTCTCTACCACAGTATTATTGGTGCACAAGAAGGATGGATCATGGTGTATGTGTCTAGATTATAGGGAGCTCAACAAGCTCACTATTAAAGATAAATTTCCCATCCACGTCATTGACGAATTGTTGGATGAATTACATGGATCAATTTACTTCACCGAGCTGCATCTTCGTTCAGGATATCATCAAATTAGAATGAAGACTAAAGAAATTCCAAAAACAACATTTAGAACTCATGAGGATCATTATGAATTTTTGGTCATGCCATTTTGCCTTACTATTGCACCTTCCACATTTCAAGGTTTGATAAATTTCATTTTCAAATCCTTCCTTAGAAAATTTGTGTTAGTATTTTTTGATGATATACTAATCTGAAACAAGTCTTGGAAGGATCATATGCAACATGTTGATAGGGGGCTCACATTATTGGAGGAGAAACAATTATATGCAAAAACATCTAAATGTTTCTTTGAAGTATAGGAGGTGGAATATTTGGGTCATATTGTATCTCATGAGGGTCTTAAGGTAGGCCCTAACAAAATTAAAGCCATTAAGGAATGGAAAATCCCCACAACCATAAAGCATATTCGAGGATTTCTCGGTTTCATAGGATTTTATCGCAAGTTTGATAAGAATTATGGTAGAATATTGACACCTCTAACATCGTTACCGATTAGAATTTGGATTTGGGGAAAAAATTGCCAAAAATTCAAAATGCTCAGAATCGAACCAAACTAGAATGACTAGATTTGTCCCATCGCTGAGAATCTGGCACAATTCGTTTCACTCAAAACTGAGTCTGTATGAGGAAGTTAGAGCTCGTTTATCGCCATGTCAAACAAGCAAATTTTTAAAAAAGAGGGTCAAACAAGGTCAAAGGCTAAAAATTTGGCTTTTCCTTCATTTCTCCCAATGAAACTATGACAAGTGTCACTGCAAGATTTTCCAGAGAGTTTTGAAGGTGAATTTTTTTTAATGGTTGTCCCCTAAGGGCAAATTAGAATTTTTTTTATATGGGGACAGTCCAACCAAACGCTGACACGTGGTGCAGCCAAGGACCGCCATGTGCCCCCTATGGTGGACCAAGGTCTGGTTCAATGTTTTATATATTAACATAAATTCCAAAGTTCGCATTTCATTACTGGGCACATATTATATAGTGGGTCGGATTTTCATATACCAAGGTTGAAATGTCAATTATCAAGGGTTAACCTTAGTCTAAAGTCCGAATTTGAAATCCAAAGTCCAAAGGTTGGATTAACGGGAGAATTGTTATTTAAGCATGGAGAAAATTCACTAGACCACCGAGGAAGCAGAGTTTATAAGCACAGATATTAAGGTTTAAAATGAGGTTTAATTAAACCCATAACCATGGATTATGCGCTAAACACATTTAAATCCGAATTTAATTTCGGTTTTGTAAAAACGCGCTTAGAGCGCTAATAAAAATTTAAACTATAGTTAAATTTAATTAAGCCTCATTTTAATTTGGGTGAATTTTTTGCAGACCTACCAATTTAGACACTGCCCAAAATTTGGCAGCCCTAACTAGAGTCTTCTCCGGTTTTGGAGGTAGTTTACTAGGCCAGAATTGAATTGAGGCTAAATGGAGCAAATTTCGACCAATTTTGGCTCAAGAAGAGTCATTCTTAGATGATTTTGATGCTACAAATATGATGGAACAGGTTGCAGAGGCATTGGAGCACTTCTTAAAGTGTTTTGTTTCCACTTTGAAGATTAAAGAAGCCCAGGGCCACCAAGAGAGGAGGTGATGCCTAGATAAGCGAAAGACCATTTTTAGAGATTGAATAGTCTATTTTGAGGTTTTTGGGTGTTTTGAATATAATGGAGTAGGTTGAAAAACCATTGGAGCACTGCAGGTGCATGTAATAATACATTTGACCATTAATCCCAAGAGGGCTTAGCCAGTTGAAGCAGGTCCATGAAGATGTAGCCCAGGAGGGGTGAACTTTGTTATCAGCTATTGTGTAATGTGTTTGTTTTGTATTATTTCTATGCATGTTATTTGTTTCACATGAATTTTTAAAAGCTAATTAACTCATAAATTTCTCATCAAATACACTTAAAACTTGACAAATAAACCCCTACACAAATGGATAATTTGAGATGATCCTAAATACATTTTTTTCTATACTGATGAGGGAGACAACACAAAAAAACTAGTTTTCCCATATTCAGATCAAGTTGGTATTAGAGCACAATTTATCTCATTTTAGCCAAGATTAGCTAGAAGAATTAGCTATTGGTTTTCGAATCTGTGCAAGGACAATTTAACTATGCGCAAGTTTATGTGTGTGAAGAGAAGGTCAAATTGAAGAAACAATTCTCAAATCACAGCAAAGAAGCTTTTTATACATTGCAAGTGTGATGGCAGCTTCATTATGCATTGTTTCTATTCAATATTCCTTAGCAAGAAACTTTGATAAAGATATGTTGTAGAGGCTTTACATCATGAATGATATGGTTCAAGAGATGTATGGAGATAAGAGGGAGAGAATTATACTTCAAGAGCAGTTGATTGCCATGAAGGAGGAGAAGCAAGAGCTTCTTGAAAATATACATGAGTTGGAGACTCATTTCCATATTGAAAATGAAAAAATAGCAAGGTTGCATGAGATGGAGACTCAACTCCATGATGGAAAGGAAACACTAGCCAAGTATGTGCATGAACAAGAGGTATGAAAATCAATTTTATCTTTTATTTCTTCTCAAGATGAATGTGTTGAAATTAAATGAGAAAATTCACCACATACTAGTGTGGAATTCCAAATCATGAGTGAGGAATTCTAGTAACACATTAGTGAGAATGTGGGAAACCAATTTTTAAATAAATTGGAAAATAAATTATAATCTTATCTCATAACAGCTTGTAATAGTTGACTAAGTGTGATAGACTTAGTTAGCTCAAGAATTTCAAGTTGAGGGTCAAAGGATAGGCATGTAGAGTGATTATATTATTTATAGGGTCCAGTTGCAGTTGTAGCACTAGTTTGGTGTGAGTATAGTAAGTTAACTCAAATTAATTGAGTTAAAATCAGTTTAACTAGTTCTAAATGATTGATGAGCTAGTGGAAGATCAAGTGAATTAAAAGAGATTTAATTCACAAGTAGTGTTCTACCAAGTAAATTATTATTTATTCACTATTAATAGGTGCATGCATGTAAATTCTAGTGGAGACCCATTTGAGACAAAGGTTTAAGGAAAATAAACTATTAGTTGTATTTTTAGCGAACTGCCCAGGTGCAGTTATAAAGCCACAGGAAGCCCATGATGGATTGCACAGTTAAGGAAGGTTGGAATTCCTATTTAATAAGAATTATTTTTCCTAGATATTGCATGAGCAAGGTAGTTTCAAGGTGGGAAAGAAATTGGCTATGTATTGGTCCAACTTTTCCTACATCAGTGTGAGACAATTGGCAGAGTGTATGAGGTTCTTGTGAGCAGACATGCATTGTATTGTTTCATGATTCCTTTGTTGATTATACAGTAAATGGAGGGGTTTTTAACAGTTGATTTCCCCGGGAAAATATTGTGTTGTGTGATTGATTTACTTATTTCTCTTACTTGCATGTGATTAAGCGATCATGATTTATATTCCGCAAATATTGTAGAAGGATTCAATATCTTTTTTTAGTACATTACATGATCGGATTGAATCCATTGGTGTAATTTCTACATGGTATCAAAGATGTGTTATAGAATTTATACATGGTATCAGAGCGCCATGAATCACAATAGTGGAGAAGAAATTGAGTTTGTGTTAAACAATATTCAAATTTGCAGATACTTTCTTTAGAGCTAGAAGCGGATCAAGATGTCTTTCAATGGCTTGAGACTCGAATATTCACTCGAGGGAAGTTCAAATTATATTGCATGGAAGGACATGATGGAGGCAGTGTTGGAGGACAATGGGTTGAAGGAATTCATAGATAATGATATTCACAACCCCACAATAGTAGATGCCCAACTTCTTGATGCATGGCAGAAGAAGGTAGCAAAGGCGAGGAGGATATTATTAGAGGGAGATCGAGATCATATTGTGTTGAGTCTCCATGGAAAGGAAAATCCATATGTTATGTGGAAGGATTTGACAGATCTGTTTCAAAGAAGTAGTGACCAAAGAAAATTGGCACTCAAGGATAAGATCAGGAAAATCAAAATTGAGAAGGGCAACACAATCCATAAATACTTAACCAATTTCACTCAATGTCGAGATTAGCTTGGAAGTGTTGGGATTATTGTAGCTGATGATGAATTGGTGAGCCTATCACTTGTACACCTTCCCAAGAGCTGGCATAATTACCAGGAATCTATGAATGGGAGGGAGAAGTTACCAGATTGGAAGCGACTATGGTCAAATTTGGTACAAGAAGTGTTTCGGTGGAATACCAGGGACGGATCCTCATAAAAGACTAATGATGAGGAAAATTGTGCCTTGGATGGTAAGGAAAATAAGGGGAAGGGGAAGAAGTCCTATTCCAAATCTGAGACTGGTAAAGAAGGCAAGAAGCGTGACATGTCAAAGGTGAAATGTTTTCACTCTCATGATCATGGATATTATGCCACAAATTATCCACAAAAGAATAAGAACAACAAGAAGGCTCCAGGAGCTGAAACTGGTGAAGCTTGTAGAAATTATACAACAAGCATGTATATCATGGATTCAATTCGATCTAACAATGTACTAGAGCTAGATACTAAATTGCTTCTACAAATCAATTGCGGAATTAAAAACACAATCACCAATCACATGAAGCAAAGAAGAATCAATAAAACCACAACACAGATAATTTCCCGAGAAAATCTTGTTGCTTAAAACCCCACTATCTTCTATTGTATATTTTTCATGTATACATGAAACAATTACATTCAAATATTCTCACAAGAGCCCTCTTGTACTCAGCTAATTGTCACACACTGTCCTATACAAAACTAACCAATACTTAGTCAATTCTCAGCCTCCTAACAGCCTTCCTTGCTTGCGCAATTTATGTGGAATGCAATCCCTATTCCATAGGAATTTGGGCCTTCCTTGACTATGCAAGGATCATTGGAAATCCAATGGGTGTTTTTTTACATGGGTGCAACCCAATAATCCTACAACTGATAGTCAACTTCCATTTCACCTAGATCTCAACTGGGTCTCCATTAGAACTGAAATGCATGCAGCTAATAATAGTAAATCCCCAGTTGTATGTGAGATCATTGATTGTGAATTAAATAATATTTAATTCACTTGATCTCTCACTAGTGTATCTAATAGTTACAACTAGCACAACTAAAGTTAACTCACTTATATGAGTTAAATTGATTACAACGTGCATTAACTAATGCACCACTACACTTCAAACTCTGTTACAATTAGAATTACTCTGCATGCCTCACCAACTACCATCAAATCTAAATTAATGAGTTAAATGAGTTTATCACACTCAGTTAGCTATTACAAGTTATTTTGAGATCAGATAAAATTTCATTGTCCAACTTAGTTAAGGGATAACTAAAATAGACATGCACCAAATTTATCCCACACTAGTGTAAATACTGCTAAGACCTATGGTCCCACACTAGTGTAGGTGCTGAAATTTCTTGTTGAACTTCAACACTCCCTCTCAAAAATAACAGGATTATCCTTCACCCTGATCCTGTCTCTATGGTATTCGAATTTACTCGTGGTGAGAGCCTTCATCAGAATATCTACATACTGATCTTCTATGGGAATGTACTAAAGTAACATTATGCACCTCTGCACACAATCTCTGAGATGGTGGTACCAGATGTCTATGTGCTTGGATCTATCATGAAACACAGGATTAACCAAGAGTTTAATGAAACTCTAATTATCACAATGTATCACTATTGGATCCATCTAAGAACCAAACAAACCAACCAGGATCTTTCTCATCTATATGGCCTCACATGCAGCTTGACTTGCTACCATGTAATCTGCCTCTGCTGAACTGAGTGCCAAATATTGATTCTTCCTGTTGTACCAAGAAACTGTTTTTGATCCTATGCTGAATATCCCTCCTGATGTGCTCTTTTTGTCTGATGGACTGTCTACCCAATCTGCATCCATGAAGCCTTGAAGCTTCACTCCCTCTATCCGTCTGTACCATAATCCATACTCTGATGTGCCCCTCAGGTATCTCAAGACATGATACACTGCCTTCCAAAAGAGCTTGGTAGGCTTAACCATAGTTTGACTCAGCTAGTTAACTGTGTAGCAAATGTCTGGTCTAGTGTTCACTAAGTACATCAGTGAACCAACTAACTTTCTGTAGACAGTAGCATCCGCTACCTCTCCTGAAGTAGCATCCTCTTTCCTCCAATTTCCTAGAAGAGGAGTGCGCATGGATTTCCAGCTCTCCACTTGAAACTTACCCAGTATCTCTTTGGCATACTTTCCTTGATAAATAAAAAGTTCACCATCTCGCTACCATATTTCCAAACCAAGGAAATAATGAAGGAGTCCCATGTCCTTAATTTTGAACTCCCTTGCAAGATCCTCCTTGCATGAGTATATCAGCTACTCATCACCAGTCAAAATTAGATCATCAACATAAAGTAAAATAATCAATAACTTACCCTCAACCACAATCTGGTACAAGTTTTCATTAGCTTCACTTTTGGTGAAGCCCAGTCTAGTGAAATACATCTCAATCCTAGTGTACCAAGCACGAAGTGCTTGCTTCAGCCCATACAATGCTCTCTTGAGTCGACACACATGCAACTCACTGTCGAAGATCTCGAAACCTTCTGGCTTCTATATGTACACTTCATTCTCAATAACTTCATTGAGAAACATAGTTTTCACATCCATCTGATGAATGTGCCACCCCATTTGCGCTGAGAGTGCTAGGATGGATCTAATGGAAGAGTACATTTCAACTGGTGCAAAATTCTCATCATAGTCGATCCCCTCAATCTGTGAGAATCCCCGGGCCACAAATCTAGCCTTGTATTTCTCCATGCTCCCATCAGCAGCTTGTTCACCTTGTAGATCCAACCACTGATTTACTTATTGGTCTTGAGACAATCTCCCATGCATTGTTCCTAACAATGGAGTCATACTCCTCCACCATTGCATCAACCCAAATTGGTTGCTGCACTTCCTCATGAAAGGAATATGGTTCAGTCACAATAATTTTTCTCATAAGATCCATCTATCCAGTAAACCTGTCTATAGATTGTCTCTATCTGCGTAGTGGAGTAGGGGCTCCTACATTCTCTGCTGCATCAAGTCTCAATCTATAAACTTTTGTGGTGCGCCTTCTACCATTTCTGATGGATGGATCTACATGAGTGTTTTATGCCACTCCATGATCCTCCACATGTGGCTACTCCACATCTTGAGGCTCATCCTTGGAACCAAGAGTTCCTCCTTTGCATGCAAATCAAGCTCCCTCTCATGGGAAATTCGCATGGCTTTCTCCTCATCAAATTTTATATCCCGTCGCAAAACAGTCATTTTGTTGTTTGGAAAATACACCTGATAGTTGTAGGGAGTTTCTGTGTACCCCACAAAAATCCCAATCTTAGTTGTTGGTTCCAAATTCTTCTTGGCGTCTTTGGTCACATGCACATAAACAGATGAGCCAAAAATCTTAAAATGTGAAACATTAAGTTTCTTACCAGTGAAAGCCTCTTTCGGTGTACTCATGCCAAGTATCCTATGAGGACAACATTTTTTCACAAATACCGTTATGTTGCATGCCTCCACCCATAGATGCATCGGTAGGCCTTGATCATGCAACAATGCTCTTGCTGCACCCACAATCGTTCTATTCTTTCTTTCAGCGACCCCATTCTGCAGTGGGTTATGAGGCTCTATCAGTTCTCTATGAATTCTTTCTTTTCTGCATAAGTTCTTGAATTCATTAGAGATGTACTCACCACCATTATCGCTCCTAAGAGACTTCACTTGCTTCCTTTTGTCCTTCTCCATTAGTGCTTTAAACTCAAGAAACTTTGAGAACGGCTGATCTTTCTTCTGCATGAAGTAGATCCAAAAATTATGAGAAAAGTCATCAAAAATATTACATAGTACTTATGCTTTGTTGTCGAAGCAACAGAGAATGGTCCACACAGGTCTGTGTGAACTCTCTCAAGGATCCCCGAGGCTTGGTTCTCCTTCTCATGAAAGGTGGAATTTACATATTTTACCATAGTACATGCCTTGCATGTGTCTTACAGCGCAAGTGCACCCTTGGGAAGATCCATAGAAATCTGTTGTATGACTTTTAAGGCTCCGTGGTGAAGATGGCCCAATCTCCTGTGCCATAACTCACCCTCATCCTGGCTCACCACTTTGTCTGTCTTACCCATCAATGTTGCGCAGGCATCTACATCCAGCTTATAGATATTCTTAAATTGAATCCCAATATTATTGTCTTGTCCTATTGTTTTGTGTCACAAGAAATATTTTTCTTCACTAAAAACAATATCATAACCTCTATCCTCTACCATTACGATTGAGACCAATATTTTCTTCAAGCTGTTAGCCACCTATAAATTTTTGTCAAGAAAACAGGTGACTAAAAATGTTCTGAGTCTTCAAGAGAAACCTTTCCCTTGAAAATATTTCATCCTTGAAGCCTCCATGTGTCTTTTTCCCTTTGAAGAATCTTCACTGTTGTTTTCCATTGAAAAGCCTCACTGTTTGTGAAGAAAACTGCAGTAAAAAAAAGGTCTCCATTTGCCCTATTTCATCTTCACAAAACCCCCATTTTCACCTCCTTTATTCCTTTCAAAATTACTTTAAAATCCCCTCATTGACCCTCCATCTCATTAAAATTCCTTGTTTAAACCTTATAGCCCCCTCTGTCTGGTTTAAAAATCCTTTTTTCCCTTTACCGGATCCCCTCATTTGGCCTAAAAAGCATTGATTTTGGCCTAAAATACTCTTTTTTACAATATATCAGGCTTTAGCCCTTGAGGGATTATATTTTGTAGCCCCGGCCTCATACAACCTCAGTCCTACAACCGAGCACTTAAAAAACGCTAATCTCTGCTGAAAACTCCGAAAATCCCTTTAAAAAGGCTTATTAAATTTTTTTCTTCCCTATTGGAAAGTTAAGCACCTGAGGGCTTATGTGGCTTAGCCCCATCCCACGTGACCTGAAGTTCCAATGTTCGAGCATTTAAAGCCTTTATAAACCATTCTCCGAGCCTTTTTTCCTTTTATTTTATCATCCCCCTATGCGTTGGTTTAAATCAATGAGAACCGTCGATCTCCAAAACAACGGTTATCGGGTGCCTTCATTGCATTCCCCTCATTCCTTTGCCAAAACACTATGCCCCATTAGCAAATCTTAACCATCCATTCACTTGATCTGACAGCTCACAAGAAACCTGATCATCGCATCCGCTCGTGCACCTTCCCATATCGCGCTCGCACCTCTTCCGTCAAATCTAGCCGCCCATCATTCGATGGCTAGGAGGCATATCGCATGATTTCTATGTCCAGACGTTAACATTCAAAAGCTGTGCGATATAGGTGGTTTTGTATTGCCACATGGCACGCGATGAGTGGAATCACGCAACTTTGGTTAAAGCCATTTCCCACTAAAAACCCAGCATGAATACCACTAGTTGTTTTTTTTCCTTACCACCCTTTTCTGTTGTGTATTTTATCATTTAATCTTGACCGTAGATCTTTCCAATATGAAGGTCTGGACTTATTCTCCCGCCATGTCACTTATTCTCCTGACCAATCTCACCCATTGATCTCCACCATCCGTCTTCTTCATCCGACGGCCACAATACAATCTCACCCTTCGTCCATCATTCCTTCGTCCATCCACCAAATGATTTCATCAACGATTCTCAACCATCGATTGCCATGGTCAGATCTGATCTGACGGCCCAAAATCATCCTCACCACATAACTTCATCGGGCCTGTTTTTCGCCATTTTTTCACAATTTCCACCATTCCACCATGATTTTTCTACCTTTCTCCACTACATCCATGATTCCCTTCCATCGCACCGCCACCTCCATGGTCCTCCCCAGCATATCCTCCCCCACTCCATCAGATTTATTAACATGGTTTATTGTCTTTTGCAGGGTTTCAAATAGTATAAAATCTCTCTCTGTCTCATGATCACAGACAGGGAAAATAGAGCATAGGAAGACATTTTTAGAGTTAGAGATTGCAGAGGAAGGCGCCAGTGATGGTCTAAATGTGTGTTTCATTGAAAGATCAATGTCAAACCCTGATCTAAACCCCCCTGCACCATGAAACCTACACAGACACTAGAAACGGTCAGAAGAGAAGTGGAAAATTGTATCAGTGAAGGAAATTAAATGATTAAGAGCCTTTATTGAAGATTAATGACTATAATCCAATGTTTAAAGCTCGAAGAGACAACATGAAGACCATAAAGAAGACCGAGGCCTAATTCAGCCTAAAACACAGGTATAAAGTAAATTAAAGGTGTTTTAGGGTGAAGACAAAAAAATTTAGCAGTCTGAGAAGCCTCCACCTCCATAACAGAGGCCAATTGAACCCTCTCCAGCTACCAAAAGGCACCTGTAGCCTCGTAGAAATCGAAGAAGGCCTATTTATTGACTGAACAGGAGATATTTACCTAAAGATAGCAGAACAGTTATTACAAACTGTCAGCAGAGTTATGTTAGAGATAAGAAGCAGCCCTGAAGTTAATCTCTTCGTCCATTAAGCCTCAAAGGGTAGAAGCAACAATTATGAAGTATGGGCAACCTGCAGACTTTCTATCCACCTTACTTACTTCAAAGGTAAAAAATGGACAGCCGGAGTACAAATACAAGAAAAGGACCATTAAATGAAGCATGGAGCATGTCATTTCTTATCCATCAAGCCTCCCAGAGGCCGAGAAACATTAAGTTCTTCATTTAATGGGGCCAACTATCTCTTCTACTCTTCACTTCCTCATTCACCTATAAGTATTCATCAAAAATCCATTGTAAAGGGTGGTTGGTTGTTGGGATTATGTTAGTTGTTAGAACTGTTATTGAGGGGAAGTAGTTGAGTAGTCTGTAATATAGTAGGCTGGGAAGAGAAGTCTGTATTGTAAAAGGCCACTGAGCTCAAAGTGTGTGACTGATTTTGCACATCAATTAATCAAGCAAATTCACAAGATCATAGTCTATATTATTGGTGATGTATTCTCATTGTGATTATCTCCTTTCATGTTTTTACATACTGTCCATATTTCTATGATAAATAATAGCAAGCATAGATTAGGATTTACTGCTGGAAGTACCCTAAGTCTCACTGTACTCTTTATCTTGATGTTTTCTACTATTTTGTGTATCTAAGAGATAATTCATCATATTTTAACCAGTATAGTAGTTGGCTGGTCCGTGCTTACTGGTGTCTGAATTTGGAGTAGTTTATTAGATGTTCTTGTTGGGTTTCAATTGAAAGAATATGGAAACTAGGAGATTAGAGCTAGCCCTGTCTCACTAGGTGCCTCTTCCAACAATCTACCTTTCTAAGATCCCTTTGAGTTTGTGTCAAAAGCATTGAAGGTTAAAAGTCCTCCTCTGATCTTAGGCCCTACTCTCTATTTCATCTTATATGTTTTCTATTATTCTGAAAGTGGTTATGAGGACTGCTGGATTGTCTTTCTCAAGAGTATGCTGAAAGCAGGTCTGGAGTTAAATGATCTCTGATCTGATATTAAGAGATTCTTGTGCCCTTTATGAGAGTTTCCTTTGAAGTATGTCAAAAGCAAGCCTGGAGTTAAATGACCTCTAACTTTATCTTAGACTGCCCTTTGGTTTCTTTCTTTCACCCACTCTTAATGTTCCATTCCACCATATATCTAAAAAGATCCTTTAGTATAGATGACTTTCCCTATGAAAACCTTGGATATGTTGATATGCAAGTAATCTCCTTTCATGACTCCATAGCCCAATGGATTAACCTTTCTTTTGACCTATTTTCCCATGCTGAAACATCCTTCTATTCAGTTCCTTCCTTATTTCCTTAACCTTCTCAGTAAATGATCTCCAACCAATCAAACCAAACAAACAATCAAACAAACCCTTGTGCTTCATACCTAGCCTAATACCTCATTTTGAGCTTTAAATACATATCATTATTTGCATTTATAGAGAGATCCCTCTTTGGATCCAGGAGGGCTAGATCCTTTTGGTCTTGCCAATCTGGCCAAAACACAGAAACCCCAACACAAGCCTGGCACATGCTTTACATCTTCTAATTTAAAGGGTTTACCTGACAGTCTCTGGAAGGTAATGGTACCAATCCTAGTAGCACTGTATTTTCCGTCATCACCCATTTCGATATGCATCTGGAGATCCTTCTCCTCCAAGATACTTAAAATTTCCTTGTCTCTCGTCATGTGAAAGGATGCACCACTATCCAAATACCACACTGATCCCATTTCACTTGACACCATGCATGCAATGATTGAGAATTCAAGCTCAAATTGCAAGGCCAAAGCCTCACCAACTGGAGATCCTGAAGCCTTCTTGTTCTTCTTATTTTGTGGATAGTTAGTAGCATAATTCCCATGCTCGTGATAGTGAAAACACTTCACTCTTGACATGTCACACTTCTTTTCATATTTGGACTCTGATTTGGAATGGAGCCTCTTTCCTTTCCCCTTATTCACCTTGGCAGCTAAAGCACAATCTTCTTCATCTTCATTCTTAGATGAAGATCCATCTCTGGTATTCCGTCTGAACTCCTCTTGCACCAAAACTGACCAAAGTTGTTCCCAATCTGGTATCTTTTCCCTTCCATTGATAGGGTCATTATAACTATGCCAACTCTTGGGAAGTCCTGGGACAACTAGACTCACCAAATCATCATCAGAGACAATAATTCCAACGCTCCCCAACTCATACCAACATTGGAAAAACTTTGTTAAATATTTTGGCATGGAGTCTCCTTTCTCCATCTTGATCTTCCTGGGTTTTGACATTTAATTTAAAAATGAGAAATTTAACATTTAATTTAATTAAATGTTAAATTAATTCACATAGAGTGATCTCACATGCAACTGAATATTTACTACTGTTAACTACATGCATGTCAGTTCTAGTGGAGACCCAGTTGAGAGATAATTGAAAGGGACAGTTTGACTATCAATTGTGACATTAGTGGGTGCACTAATGCAACCACACACACATTGGATATGCCAATGTTGATTGCATAGTCAAGGCAAGGCAGGATCTCATTCATTCATGGACTATGATAAGCAGGGATTTCACAATGGAGGCAGGCTATCATGAGGCAGTAAATTGGCGCATGTATTTGCCAATTTTTGTATGACAGTGTGAGACGATTGTATATTGCAATAATAGCTCTTGGATTAGAGTTTTTTATGATATTTTTTCATGATCCATGATATATACATAATATATGATAGTGGAGTTTTTAGCTTTATGCATTCCCGGTAAAAACATTTGTGTTATGTGTGATTGATATTTCTTCATGTGTTTTCAATTGGCGATTAAATTTCCGCAAATATTTTAGTAGAATGATTATGTAATCAATAGTGGTGTATAATTTTTAGACCAGGAGAATCCAGGAAATACATAATTGTATTAAAATTTCTACTTGGTATCAGAGCAAAGAAGATTGCAATATTGAAGCAGTAGCTGAGTTTGCTGGTGGAAACAATTCGAATTTGTTGCAAGAATTTCTTGGTGTGACAGTTGAGTAAACATCAAAATGGATTTCAATGGTTTGCAGCTAGAGTATGCACTTAAGGGCAGCTTGAACTACATTTCATGGAAGGATAGGATGGAGGTGGTGCTTGAAGATAATGCAATTAAGGAATTCATCGACAGTGATGTTCCTAAGCCCACTTCGATGGATGTTGCATTACTTGACGCATGGAAAAAGAAAGTAGCGAAGATGAGAAGGATTCTATTGGAAGGTGTAAGAGACCACATTGTCTCAAGCCTTCATGAGAAATCCACTATATTTTCTATGTGGAAGGCTTTGACGGATATTTTCCAAAACAGCAGCGACCATAGGAAATTGGCACTGAAGGATAAACTTAGAAAGATCAAGATGGAGAAGGGTGACAATATTCCTAAGTATCTCACAAAGTTTTTCCAGTGTCGGGATGAAATGGGGAGTGTGGGAATCATGATTGCTAATAATTATTTGGTGAGCTTGGCTCTCTTGGGAATTCCTAAGAGTTGGCACATTTATCAAGACTCTGTCAGCGGACAGGAAAAACTGCCAGATTGGGAATGACTGTGGTCGGATCTTGTGCAGGAGGAGTTCAGGCGGAACACCAGAGATGGATCTTCATCAAAGCATGATGATGAAGAGGATTATGCTTTGGCTTCCATGGAAAGGAAAGGGAAGGAGATGAAATTCCACTCAAAATCCAAGGCTAAAGGTAAGAAGCTGGATTTGTCCAAGGTGAAGTTTTTTTCACTGTCACAAACATGGGCATCTCGCCAATAACTGCTCACAGAAAAAGAAGAAAAAGAAGGTTGTTGGAGCTGCAAATGGTGAGGCCCTTGCCTCGAAATTTGAAATTTATTTCTCCTTGATTGCATGCTTGGTTTCAAGTGCAATGGGATTGGTGTGGTATCTTGATAGTGGTGCTTCCTTCCACATGGCGAGAGATAATGAGCTTTGCAGTGACTTGGAGGAGAAATATCTCTAAATGCATATAGAGATGGGCGACGATGGATGATACAATATGACTAGCATGGGTACCATTTCCTTTGAGAGGGAGTCAGGTAAACCATTTCAATTGAAAGATGTTATGCATGTTCCAAGTCTAAAGAAAAACTTGGTCTTAGTCGCAATGTTGGAGGACAGAGGCTATGAAGTTGTTTTCAGCGATGGAAAAGCTTTCCCGCGACATAAAACAATGGGTCAAGCGAAGAGGATAGGGATTCGAGTCAAGAATCTCTACAAGCTAGAGGTAGAAGGTTGTGCTTCCATGATGGGCAAGGTGGAAAAAGTGGTGAGCCGAGATGAGGGCAAATTATGGCACAAGCAAATGGGGCCATCTTCATCATGGAGCCTTGAATTTCAAGCAGCAAATATCTACTATACTTCCAATGGGAACACTTGCTCAGTTAGATCAGTGTAAGGGTTGCACCATGGGGAAGTATGTAAATTCCACCTTTCACGAAAAGGAGAACCCTGTTTCGATGATCCTGGAGAGAGTTCACACAGACATGTGTGGACCATTCTTGGTTGCTTCAGTGTACAAACACATGTATTATGTTATTTTTGTTGATGACTTTTCTTTTAAATGTTATATATTCTTCATGCAGAAGAAGAATCAAACATTCTCAAAGTTCTGTGAATTTAAGGCATTGGTTGAGAAAGAGTTGGGGAAGCAAGTGAAGGCTCTGCGGAGCGATAATGGTGGAGAATACATCTCGAATGAATTCAAAGACTTTTTTACCAAAGAAGGAATTCGAAGAGAACTCATAGCGCCTCATAACCCATAACAAAATGGAGTTGCGGAGAGGAAGAGCAGAGCTATCATGGGTGTTGCATGAGTTATGCTGCATGATGAGGGCCTACCAATGCATCTGTGGATGAAAGCATGCAACACTGTGGTTTATGTGCAAAATCGTTGTCCTCATAGAGTACTTGGCATGAGTACACCTCAAGAAGATTTTACTGGTAAGAAATTGGATGTTTCTCACTTTAAGAATTTTGGCTCATATGTTTATGTGCATGTGACCAAGAACGCCAGGAAGAAGCTGAAGCCAACTGCTGAGGTTGGGATATTTTTGGGGTACACAGAAACTCCCCATAATTATCATGTGTATTTTCCAAACAATCAAATGATTATGGTGTGACAGGATATAAAATTCAATGAGGAGAAAGCCATGAATTTGTTGCTTGAGAGGGAGCTAGAATTACATGCAGAGGAGGAACTTTTGGTTCCCAAAGCTGGGTCTTTAGAAATGGATCAGCCATAGGAGGAGGTTCATGGAGTGGAGGAGTCCACTCATGCAGAGCCAAACATCAGAACTGGCAGAAGGCGTACCACAGAAGCTGAGAGGCTGAAGTTTGATGCGACACAGAATGTAGGAGTCCTTACTTCACAACACAGACAAAGACAGTCTCCTGACCGATTCACTTGATACATGGCTTTCATGAGCAAATGTATTGTGACTGAGCCATCTTCCTTTCGCGAAGTAGTGCAGGAGTCCACATGGGTAGATGCAATGGTTGAGGAGTATGACTCCATTGTCAAAAAGAGTTCTTGGGAAATTGTTCCAAGGCCAGTTGATAAATCAATGGTAGGTTTGAGATGGATCTACAAGGTAAATCAAGCTGCTAATGGGAGTGTTGAGAAATACAAGGCCATATTTGTGGCTCAGGGCTTCTCACAGATCGAGGGGATTGATTATGAAGAAGAATTTTCACCTTTCGCACAGTATTCTTCCATAAGGACCATCCTTGCTCTCTCAATGTAGATGGATTGGAACATTCATCATATGGATGTGAAGACTTTGTTCCTTAATGGGATCATTGAGGAAGAATTTTACATTGAGCAGCTCGAAGGATTTGAGATCTTTAGCAGTGAGTCGCATGTGTGCAAACTCAAAAGAGTATTGTATGGGCTGAAGCAAGCACCCCGTGCTTGGTACACTTGGATCGACAGCTATTTCACTGAGCTTGGCTTCACCAAGAGTGAGGCAGGTGAAAACCTATACCAAATTGTGGTGGAGGGTAAGCTTTTAATCATTTTTCTTTATGTTGGTGAATTAATACTGACTGGTGGTAAGCAACTGATACACTCATGGAAGGAGGACCTTGCAAAGGAGTTTGAGATGAAGGACATGGGTCTCCTTCATTATTTCCTTGGATTGGAAATATGGCAACGAGAAGGTGAAATTTTTGTGTCTCAAGGAAAGTATGCAAGGGAGATACTGGGTAAGTTTAATGAAGGACTGCAAACCCATGGATACTCCTCTTCTAGGAAATTGGAGGAAAGAGTACACTACATCTAGAGAGGTAGTGGATGCTACTGTCTATCGACAGTTATTGGGTTCGCTAATGTATTTAGTAAATACAAGACCGAAAATATGCTATGTGGTGAACTAGCTTAGTCAAGCGATGGTTAAGCCTACCAAGCACTTTTAGAAGGCAGACAAGCATGTCCTAAGATGCCTCAGGGGAACATCTGAGTATGGCTTATGGTACAGACAGATGAATGAGGTGAAGTTGCATGGCTTCACGGATGAAAATTGGGTAGGTAGCCCAATGGACAGAAAGAGCACATCAGGAGGGGTCTTTGGTATCGGATCTACAATTTTTTCTTGGTACATCATAAAACAGAGATCTGTGGCACTCAATTCAACGGAAGCAGAATACATGGTAGCAAGTCAGTCTGCATGTGAAGCAATCTGGATAAGAAATATCCTGGTTGGTTTGTTTGGTTCTCATTTAGATCCTATAGTGATTCATTGTGATAATCAAAGTTTCATTAAACTCTCGATTAATCCTGTGTTTCATGATAGATCTAAGCATATAAATATTTGGTATCATCATATCAGAGATTGTGTGTAGCAGAAAATCATGTTGCTTCAGTACATTCCTACGGAAGATCAGGATGCAGATATTCTGATGAAGGCGCTCACCAGGAGAAAATTCGAATACCATAGAGATAGGATTGGGGTGAAGGATAATCCATTTCTTGTTGAGAGGGAGTGTTGAGATTCAACAAGATGACGATCCTAGTGAAAATTAAGCACCTACACTAGGTGGGGCCCGGGGGCTATTTTTAGGTGTATGTCTATTTTTAGAATGTTGAGCAAATTCTGTTTATAGCAGGAGTTTCTTTTTAGAATGGTGAGCAAATTCTATTTATAGATGAGGTTCTATTTTTAGATGAATGTGCGAAGTCTATTTATAGATCACATGTCTAAAAATAGAATGCATGTTGATTATTATTATCTCTTAATAATAATTGGACAGTAAATATTAATCTATTCTCTTGAAGCACTTGATTTCAATTAACTGAAGTGGAAAACTAGTTAGCTGAAATAATTTCGAGTTCTAAGGTTTGTTGGTGGGACATGTAAGTGGAATTAGTTGTAATGAAGTGATTCGAAGTTGTAACAGAGTTGCATGTGTAGTTATGTGAGTTGTAAAGTAGTTTAACTCAATTAAGTGAGTTAAACTCAGTTGTGCTAGTTGTAACTAGTTATAACTAAAGATAAACTAGTGAAAGGTCAGTGAATTAAATATTAAATTAATTCACATGGAGTGATCTCACATGAAACTGAATATTTACTACTATTAACTACATACATGTCAGATCCAGTGGAGACCCAGTTGAGAGATAGGTGAAAGGGATAGTTTGACTCTCAGTTGTGACATTAGTGGGTACACTCATGCAACCACACACACATTGGAGATGCCAATGAGGATTGCGCAGTCAAGGCAAGGCAAGATCTCATTCATTCATGGATTCTGATCAGCAGGGATTGCATAGTGGAGGCAGGCTGTAAGGAGGTAGTAAATTGGCACATGTATTTTCCAATTTTTGTATGCAAGTGTGAGATGATTATATATTGCACTGAGAGATCTTGGATTAGAGTTTTGTATGAGATTGTTTCATGATCCATGATATATACATAATATATGATAGTGGGGATTTTAGCTTTATGATTTCTCGGTAAAAACATCTGTGTTATGTGTGATTGATCTTTCTTCATGTGTTTTCAATTGGCGATTAAATTTATGCAAATATTTTATTAGAAGGATTTTGTATTTAACAGTGGCATATAATTGTTATATTAGGAGAATCCAGGCAATACATAATTGTATTAAAATTTCTACGGGAGGATCTTGGATATGATGTGTTTTTTAATGAAGGAAAGGAATTCCTTCGTCACAATGCCACATGACATGTAAAGAATATTGGGGCTCATGTGAAGAACCTCTACAAACTTGATTTAGATGGATGCACAACATTGAGAATTAAATTAGGGAAGGTGATAAGCTGGGATACAGGTGAGTTATGGCACAAGTGATTTGAGGATCATGCAACATATTTCTACGAGTCTTCCAAAGCATACACTTGTGCAGATAGACACATGTAAGGGATGTACCAGGGGGAAGTATACTAAGTCAAATTTTCATGAGAATGAGAACCAAGTAGTGGTAATCCTTGATATATTTCACTCAAACATGTGTGTACCAATCTCTACACCTTCCATAGCAAAGCGCATGCATTATGTTATTTTTGTTGATGATTTTTCTAGAAAGTGTTGGATCTTATTTCTGTAGAATAAAGATCAGACATTCTCCAAGTTTTGTGAGTTCAAATCATTGATAGAGAAATACACAGGGAAGAAGTTAAAGGCTATAAGGAGCTACAATGGTGGTGAGTATATCTCTAATGAATTCAAGAACTTCTGTTCCAAATAAGGAATTCAGAGAGAATTGATTGCACCTCATAACCAACAAAAAAATGGGGTTGTAGAAAGAAAGAACAGAACAATTGTGGGAGCAACACGAGCTATGCTACATGATTAGGGCCTACCTTTTCATCTGTGGGCAGTGGCATGCAACACAACAGTATTTGTGCAAACTTGTAGTCCTCATCAGATACTTGGCATGAGTACACCAGAGGAGGCTATTTCAGGTAAGAAACCTGATGTTTCATATTTTAAAATTTTTGGCTCACCTTTCTATTGCCATGTGACCAAAGATTCCAAGAAGAATCTAGAACCAACAATAGAGTTTGGGATATTTTTGGTGTACACTGATACTCCCCTCAACTATCAAGTGTATTTTTTAGGTAACAGGATGATAGTTGTCAGGTTAGATGTTAAATTTGTTGAGGAGAAAGCCATGTTATTTTCCCTTGAGAGGGAGCTTGACTTGCATGCAAATGAGGAACTCTTAGTTCCAAAGGATGAACCTTAGGATGTGGAGCATCCACAACTAGAGGATCATGGAGTGGCAGAAACCACTCATGCAGAGCCATCCACTAGAAATGGTAGGAAGCGCACCTGAGAGGCTGACAGATTGATGTTAGATGCGACAGAGCATGTAGGTGCACCTACATCATAGCGCATGCAGAGAAGGTCCCCAAACAGGTACATTGGATACATGGCTCTTATGAGTAAGTTTATTGTGACAGAACCATCCTCTTTTGAGGAAGCAGTGTAAAAACCAACATGGGTTGATGCCATGGTTGAGAAGTATGACTCCATTATCAGAAACAATGCATGGGAAGTGGTCCCAAGACCAGTGGGGAAGTCAGTGGTTGGATCCAGGTGGATCTGCAAGGTGAAGCAAGTAGCATATGGGAGTGTGGAGAAATACAAGGCTAGATTTTTGGCCTGAGGATCCTCACAGTTAGAGGGGATTGACTATGAGGATACTTTTGCACCGGTTGCAAGGTACTCATATATTAGAACTATCCTTTCACTCTCAGCATAGATGGGGTGGCAGATACATCATTTGGATGTAACGAAATCCTTTCTCAATGGAGTTATTGAGGAAGAAGTGTACATTGAGTAGCCAAAAGGTTTTGAGACCTTTGACAGGGAGTCACATGTGTGCAAAATTAAGAGAGCATTGTATGGGCTGAACCAAGCACCTCGTGCTTGGTACACCAAGATATACAACTATTTCACTGGGTTGGGATTCACAAAGAGTGAAGCATATGTGAACGTATATCATATTGTGGTTGATGGTAAGATTTTTATTATTGTACTTTATGTAGATGATATTGTATTGACATGTGATGAGTAGCCCATAACTTCTTGCAAAGAAGATCTTGCAAGGGAGTTTGAGATGAAGGACATGGGGCTCTTGCATTATTTCCTTGGCTTGGAAATATGGAAAATAGATGGGGATATATTTGTATCTCAACGCAAGTATACCAAGGATATTTTGAGGAAATTCCACATGGAGGGCATAAAACCCATGGAGACTCCTCTTGCATGTAACTTGAGGAAGGAGGATGCTACTTCAGGTGAGGTAGTGGATACTACTGTTTACAAGAAGCTTGTGGGTTCACTTATGTATTTGGTCAACACACGACCATACATATGCTACGCGGTTAACCAACTAATTCAAGCTATGGTTAAGGCTACCAAGCTCTTTTGGAAGGTGAGGAAGCATGTGTTGAGATATCTCAGAGGAACTATAGAGTATGGATTATGGTACAGATGGACAGAGGGAGTGACGCTTTAAGGCTTCACCGATGTAGATTAGGTAGGTAGTCAATCAGACAGGAAGAGAGCATCAGGGAGCATCTTCATCATAGGATCAACAACAGTTTATTGGTACACCAAGAAGAAGAGATCGGTTGCACTCAGTTCAGTCGAGGCAGTGTACATGGTAGCTATTCAGGCTACATGTGAGACCATGTGGATGAGAAAGATACTTGTTGGTTTTTTTGGTCTTCAGATGGGTCCGACGATGATACATTATGATAACCAGAGTTGCATAAAACTCTCGGTTAATCCGGTATTCCATGAAAGGTCCAAGCATATTGACATATGGTACCACCATCATAGAGATTATGTTCAGAGTCACATTATGTTGTTGCATTACATTCCCACAGAAGATCAGGATGCAAATATCTTGACAAATACGCTTACGAAGAGAAAATTTGACTACCACAAAGGCAGGATTGGGGTAGTAGATAATCCCTTTCTTATTGAGAGGGAGTGTTGAAATTCAACAAGAAAATGCACCACATACTAGTGTGGGATTCCAAGTCACACATGAGTGAGGAATTATAGTAACACATTAGTGAGAATGTGGCAACCAATTTTTAAATAAATTGGAAAATAAATTGTAATATTATTTCATAACAACTTGTAATAGTTAATTAAGTGTGATAGACTTAGTTAGCTCATTAATTTCGAGTTGAGGGTCAAAGGATAGGCATGTAGAGTGATTATATTATTTATAGGGTCGAGTTGAGGTTGTAGCACTAGTGTGGTGTGAGTGTAATAAATTAACTCAAATTAATTGAGTTAAAATAAGTTGAACTAGTTCTAATTGATTGATGAGCTAGTGGAAGATCACGTGAATTAAAATAGATTTAATTCAAAAGTAGTGATCTACCAAGTAACTGATGATTCACTATTAATAGTTGCATGAATGTCAATTATGATGGAGACCCAATTGAGACAAAGGTTTAAGGAAAGTAAACTATCAATTGTATTTGTAGCGAACTCCCCAATTGTAGTTATAAATCCATAGGAAGTCCATGATGGATTGCATAGTCAAGGACGGCTGGAATTCCTATTTAATAGGAATTATTTTGCCTAGGGATTTCGTGATAAAGGCAGGCTGAAAGTGGGCAGGAAATTGGCTATGTATTGGTCCAATTTTTCCTAGATCAGTGTGAGACAATTGGTAGAGTGTATGAGGTTCTTGTGAGCACACATGCATTGTATCGTTTCATAATTCCTTGGTTGATTATACAGTAAATATGAAGGGGTTTTGAGCAGTTTCTTTCCCCACGAAAATCTTATATTGTGTGATTGATTTACTTCTTTCTATTCCTTGCGTGTGATTGAGTGATCATGATTTATATTCCGCAAATATTTTAAAAGGATTCAATATCTTTTTTTAGTACATTACATGATCGGATTGAATCCATTGGAGTAATTTATACATGGTATTAGAGTTGTGTTATAGATTTTATACAGAATGTGTAGGTGATTTTGAAAGACACACTAAAGGAACAAGGTCCAAATTATTGATAAACATGGGCATGAAGTTAAATGATTAGGAAAACATACACAAGGCATAGTTGAGCCAATTTTTGTTGAGGAAAGGCCTAGGTACTTGGGTCTTGGTTATGTTAAACATGATGGAGAATTCTCCAAAGTAAAGGAGGTACATGAAGGTGTCCCAAGAAGGAATTTCATTTCCTGTTCATTACCTCAAGCTTGTGAAGATTGTGTTCATGAGGAATGAAAATTTTTTACACCTACTTTGCAAGAAGATGATCATAAGCATGAAGCTAATTAGAATGGAAAACAAGAGGATGTCATTTTTGGTATTCCGAAGAGAGCCACTACCTCATCAAATTCATCTCCTGAAGAAGGCGACAAAGGTGAATGTTCAAGGTATAAATCTTCCTTTAATCAAGTTTCTTTTGATTATTATAAACATGGTAAACAATCACATAATATTTGGAGAAAGTTTGCATGTTCCTTTTGTGGTTTGAATAACCATAATGTTTCAAGATGTTGAAAGAAGATAGCCATGCACAAGAAAATTTTGAAACAAAGGAGGCATAAAGCCAAAGGTCCATTGGACAAAGAAAACCATGTTGAAAATAATTTGCAATTGTTTTTCACTCATTTCCATAAACAAGGTCATATTCTAGACAAGTGTTGGACTTTGTATACAACAAGTCATCCACGAAATTTGAAGAAGGTAGAGAGAGATATTAAAAGGAATGGAAAAGGGGATTCCATAATCAATGTGGGTCAGTATGATTCACATGATGATGTGTAGTTGAAAGAGGTTCCATTGAAATGGTTTGGTAAGAGATGGTTAGTTTTATTATCCAATTAAGGCCTTGCATGTCTTTTGATGATTGATGCATTTATTTTCCAATTGAATGCATGTTGCATGTTTATGCTAGGAAGATGTTTTGAAAGTGGAGTAGGTTGACTCACCTTGTTGCAGCAAGATTTATCATTTCATCTTTTTAAAGTACTTGTACATGTAAATGGGATTCTTGTACTTGTAAATGTACTTGTGAGAGACTTGAGAGTTGTCATAAATGTTTTTTTTTACTTGAGAATCACTTGTTTTGAGAAGCATTTTTTATCAACTTGTGTTTGGTCGATTGTTTGACACCAAGATGTAAGAGTACATGGCAATGTTCACATGACGTGAAATTTGTTGCTTTGAAGGAGAAATAGGATATGTCGTCAAGTTATGTTTCTTACATGATGTGTTTTTCAGATTGATGATTGTGTTTGTGACAAGATGTCGCAAGATTTTGGGAAGGTCCACTCTTGAGTAAGATGCTCATGATTAGCCTTCTTTCTCAAATCATGGCATGAGTAGCATGTCAATACTAGAGGATGATGGAAAGAGGGACAATATGTCAAATAATATTCATCCAAAAAATTTCAGCCATTGTAGGCCATTGATGTGTTGAGAAGCGAAGGAAATGGTGAAGGCATTCTTCCAGATGTGGAATTTGGAACCGTGGAGGTAAAATAATGGTCATTATTTTCTTGTTATTACTGATGTTGGAACTCATTATTTTAGTTCACTCAGATGGGCTTAACTTGGAAAAGTGGTTTCCAAGGAGAAGCTTGCATCAAATGCATTTTTGTGAAAAGGAGGAACAAGATTCTCAATGGGAAGTCCATCGATTATTTTTCCAAGCACCAAGGGATTTATTTTTACGACAAAGTGTTGGATTGGGTCAACACCAAAAGGAGGACACTGGTTGAAGCGCCAATCCATTTGCAAGGCAAGGCATGTCAGTGAACCCAAGTGGTTGTCATGGAGATTTTTCCAAGTATAATCAGGTTGATAGAACTTTGGAAAGAGAGGAGTTTTCAGCTCTCATGAGATAACCAACATTTGTGGGTCCCAAAGCCTGTCAGTGGGAAGGAGTGATGAAAATCTAGATTAGGGGAAAAAAGTTTGAAAAAAAATAAAAAAGCCCAGATTTGCACCAAACTAGAATGACTGTATCTGGCTCGTCGCTAGGAATCTAGCGCAATTAATTTCACTCAAAACGGAGTCCGTATGAGGAAGTTAGAGCCTGTTGATCATCGTTTCAAACAAGCGAATTTAAAAAAAAAAGGGTCAAATAGGGTCAAAGGCTAAAAATTTGCATTTTCCTCCATTTCACTCAATGGGACTATGACAAGTGTCATTGCAAGATTCCTCGGAGAGTTTTGAAGGTGAATTTTTTTTAATGGTTGTCCCGTAAGGTCGAGTTTGATTTTTTTTTATATGGGGACAGTCCAACTAGAGGCTGACACATGGTGCAGCCAAGCTCCGCCACTTGCCCCCTCTGGTGGACCAAGGCCTGGGTCAAAGTTTGAAATATTAACATATATGCCAAATTTTTCACTTTAATTATTTGGCACATATTATATGGTGGGTTGGATTTTCATATACCAAGGTCGAAATGTCAATTATCAAGGGTTAACCTTAGTATAAAGTTCGAATTTGATATCCAAAGTCCAAAGGTTGGATTATTGGGCGCATTTTTATTTAAGCGTGGAGAAAAATATGTATACACAGGCTGGGCAGAGGTCGGGGTTTGACCCCATGACCTCCTCCATACAACACGGCCCCGTTACCAAGAGATCACAAGCGCATGACTTAATAAAGTCAATGTGCCATATATATTTATTTTCAAAGGTTTTGATATGGCGGGGGTTTGGATGGGGCTAGCCCCCTCCCCATGAGACCAAGTCAAAAAACTACCAACAGAGTAGAGTTTATAAGCCCAAATATTAAGCTTTAAAATTGAGTTTAATTAAACCCATAACCATGGATTATGCGTTAAACACATTTAAATCTGAATTTAATTTGGTTTTGTAAAAAAACGCTTAGAGTGCTAATAACAATTTAAACTATAGCTAAATTTAATTAAGCATGAGTTTAAGTTGGTGGAATTTTGGCAGACCCGCCAATTTAGGCACTGACCCAAACTTTGCAGCCCTTACTGAGGTCTTCTCCAGTTTTGGAGGCAGTTTACTAGGCCATAATTTTATTGAGCCTAACTGGAGAAAATTTTGACCAGTTTTGGCTCAAGAAGAGTCATTCTTAGATGATTTTGATGCTTTGAACATGATGGAATGGGGTGCAGAGACGTTGGAGCACTTCTCAAGGTGTTGTTTATGATTTTATTATTAAATACGCCTAGGGCCACCAAGAGAGGAGGTGATGCCTAGACCAACTGAAGACCATTTTCAGAGATTGAATAATCGATTTTGAGGTTTTTTGGTCTTCTGAATCCAATGGAGTAGGCTGCAAATCCATTGGAGCACTACATGTGCATTTAATAAAAAATACTACCATTAATCCCAAGAGGGCTTAGCTAGTTGAAGTAGGTCCATGGAGATGTAGCCCAAGGGGGGTGAACTCGGTTATCAGCTATTGTGTAATGTGTTTTTTGTGTGTTATTTCTATGCATGCTATTTTTTGTACATGGGTTTTTAAAAGCTAATTAACTCATAAATTTCTCATCAAATACACTTAAAACTTGACACATAAACCCCTTAACAAATGGCTAATTTGAGATGATCATAAACACCTGTTTTTGTATACTAATGAGGGAGCTAGCACAAAAAAATTAGTTTTCCCATATTTAGATAAAGAAAGATGTATTTTCTTAGACTCTAGAAGAAACTAAGGCCTTTGAACATCTTAAAGTGGAAATGTGCCAAGCATCGTCTTAGTTATGCCATAATTCACAATAACCTTTATTTTGGAATGTGATGCCTTGGGAAATGGAATTGGTGCTATTTTAATGCAAGAAGGAAGACTCATTGATTTTGAAATTCATCTAATCAAAGGAAATTATATACACAAATCCATTTATGAGAAGGAAATTTTGGAAATACTTCATGCACTAAAGCAATGACAACCTTACCTAATGGGAAGACACTTCAAGGTAAAAACATATCATGATAGTCTTAAATACTTTTTGGAACAAATATTATCTCTTGAAGAGCAAAAAAAATGGGTCACAAATATGTTTGGTTATGACTTTCAAATCATCTACAAAAATGGAAGAAAAATGTTGTTGCATATGCACTCTCAAGAAAGGACGAGGATATGGAAGCATTTCTTTGTGTCATTTCTATTATCTAACCTAAGTGGATAAACAAAGCAAGGGATGAATGGAATAATTATGAAGACGTGTGGACACTCATTCAAAATTTGCAACAAGATCCCAGTACATCTGATACGTTTAGCCGGAAAATTGATTCATTATGGTACAAAGATCACTTATATCTTTGTAAGAATTCCCAACTCAAACAAAATATTATTTTGGAATTTCTCACCTCTCCCTTAGGAGGGAACTCATGATTTTTAAAAACCACAGGGTCAAGAAGGAGATTTTTTGGGATGGCCTTAAATATGATATTCAAAACTTTGTGGCGGAATGCTTGGTTTGCCAACAAAATAAATTTGAGACAATTAAGAACCCAGGTCTGTTACAACCTTTATCCATTCCAAGTCAACATTCGGAGGAGGTTTTAATGGATTTTATCACAGGTTTACCCAAGTTAGAAGGAAAGAGTTTCATCATCATGGTAGTTGATAAAATTACCAAGTATGCACACTTTTGTGCAGTATCTCATCCATTTAAAGAAAGTAAAGTTGCTATGCATTTATGGAAACAATTCAAAAGCTAAATGGAAACCCAAAGATTATTGCAAGTGACAGAGATCCCATTTTCACTCGAAATTTTTGGACGGAATTATTTTCCTGTTTGGGTACTCAATTAACTCATAGGTCATCTTATCATCCTCAATCTGATGGGAAAATTGAGATAATTAACAAATGTTGGGAATGATATATTCATTGCCTTATATCTGATAAACAAACACAATGGGTCAAGTGGTTACCTCTGGATGAATGGTGGTATAACACTTCCTTCCATATTGCAGTAAAAATGATCACATTTATGGCACTTTATATATATCATCCACCGTCCATCACATCATCTTTAAGATAAAATTCTAAGGTTCAAGCAATGAAGATCACATCGAGCATTAACAACAAGATCTCAAACTCTTAAAGGATAACCTCACTTGGCGCAGAATAGAATGAAACAAAAGGCAAATAAACATCGCAACAAAAGAAGTTTTGATGTAGGAGACTCGGTATTTTTACAGCTACAACCATAAAAACAAATGTCCCTCAAGAAAGCTAAGAAGGATAATAAATTATCACCAAAGTATTATGGTCCTTACAAGGTGTTGCAAAAGATTTGTACTACAGAATACAAATTGTAGCTTCCTACATCTTCCAGAGTGCACCCAATTTTCCATGTTTCATGCTTAAATACGGTTATAGGTGACAGGCTCCCAGTTCAAACAATATTGCTAGAATTTTATCAGGAAGGAAAAATCATATTGGAACCAGAAGTATTCATAGAAACAAGTTGATAGCTACGAAATCAATCAATTTTAGAGTATCTCATCAAGTGGAAGAAATTACCTGCTGATGATTCCACATTCAGACCTACTTAAGTGTTGAGGAAAACACCTTTTTGAAGGAGAGGGCATTTTAGTAATACTAGTATATCCCCTTATTTTTATTGTTATTGTAGCCCCATTATTGTTATACAATTGTGCCCATGTAGTCCCCATATTTTTATTATTGTGCCCCATAGAAGCCCACTATTTTTATTGTTGTGCCCTTACATTATTATTGTTATGTCGGCTCTGATTATATTGTGACCCCTTAGACTCCTATATATAGAAAATAGTTTTTTTCATTTCAATCATCTAAGAAGTTTTCATTTATGTAATGTAAAGGAGGTTTCCCCCTTGAAGTGGATATTTTTTAAGTTATTGATCTATATTTTATTCTATTTTTTGAGGTGGTTGCACAAAAAATAACTATTCTCAGAGCACCTTATTTCATTTTTTAATGAGCTTGAAACAAGAAAAGGAATTATGCTCATGATATTGATTCATTTTTTAATGAGCTTGACACAATAAAAGGAACTATGCTCATCATACCTTGTTTCATTTTTTAACTAGCTTGACATAAGAAAATGAAATAAGCTCTTGATGACCTCATTCATTTTTTAATGATATTGACACAATAAAAGGAACTATGCTCCTGTGATTTTTTTCAATTTTTAATGAGCTTGAAATAGGAAAATAAATATGCTCAAGGACACATCTTGATCATGGTTTCCAAGGGCTCTTCATCGGATGGAAGAACAATATCCTAAAAGGAATACATTTCAAGGGACTCAATAGGGGTAGGAAGATCAAGCTCCAATGTCCCCATTGAATGGATTATCTTGTCACTTACCAGATATAAGTCAAAATAATTCGAGCATACAACGAGAGGCTCATTTTTATCGGTAAGTGAAGGCATGGGACAATTTTCCACATAATTTACTTGTGGTGGGGTGGATACCACTTTCGTATAAGGAACTTTTAAGGAGGTTGGATGGTTGGTGGTTAGATCAGAACCAACAAATGAAAGCTAGTCAATAGTCATGATGTTTCCATTATGAGGGAAATATATAACACGAAAGAGTGTGGACATGACCAGCTTCATTGCATAGACATATGAGAAAAGGATTGCATAGACATAACATCAATATAGACCATTTTTCCATCCAAGGTAATGGGTAGTTTAGGAAGGATCCCTGAGCGTTCACTGTCTCTTCTACTAAAATCCAACATATTCTGAGCAGTAGAAACAAGTTAAGGGGAACCCAAAGCTTTCCAAGCAGTAAAGGATAAAATCATAACAGAATCACCTTCATCTACAATAGTGCGAAAAATTTTCTTATCAAAATCCTTCACAATAATTTGGAAAGGGATGTAAGAAGGGATACATGGCTTTGTCAGTCTGTTACAATCAAAGGAAATGACCTCAGTACTTGGATGCGGTTCCTTCGAAATGTGTGAGATTCCCCTTGTGTGTTGGAATTTGAAGTAACAAGAAGAAATTCACTCTCTAAGGGGAGAGTGGGATTGAACGAAGATAGCATCAAGTTGACCCAACTTCATCAACCAATGGTTCATCAACTTGAGTGATATGGGCTTCACTCTCCAAGGGAATATTGGGATTGAATGAATTGGGAATGTGATCAATCACTTTTTCAACTGACAGTGGTTTGGGAGAAAGATTATGGTAACTATTTGGAAGTTTTTGGTGAGAAATAGTAAGGTTTTCCAACAATTTAGAGGGTTCATCCATATGAGGGTAAAGGTGAGTTTGATGACTCCCTTTACATAACCTACAAGAAATCCTACCTTTGCCCTTTTTCCCAAGAACCTTATAATCACTAATTGAAGTTCCAACAATAAGTTTATGAGAATATTTAGACCATACTTCTAAGACTCTAGGTATACCAGGATAATATTTAATAAGATGGGAACCTTACAAAGCGTTCAAGGGTATTTGGGATTGAAATGCATGTTGGAGGGTTCCTCAACATTATCAACACTCATAGCAATGGTTGGTTGGTTGGCCTCATTCTTATCTTGCTTCTTCTTCTTCTTCTTCTTCTTAGCCTCTTGGTTACTAACATTAAGACTTTCACTAGGCAAAGAAGAAGAAAGGGTAGAATACATGATGGACGAAGAAGGTAAAGAGTTAGCAAGAGCTTGTTGTTGAGATGGAGAACTCAGTTGAGGTGGAGAAACTTGGGTATTTAGAACAAATGAGGTTGAACCAACCATACCAGTAAACCTATTATGAATTAGGGAAGGGACAATGTATTCATGTAAGGAGGACCAACATTTCCAAAGCAAGGAAAAGGACTAGGATCCTCTTTAAAATGGGTTCCCTAATTGGTAAATTACAGAACAATTTCCATAGTGAATTTCAATTAGAAATTTTAACAATGTATTATAGTTAAATTCCACAATTTTAATCAATCAAATAAACAATAGTAGTAAAAAGGGTCACTAGGTACCAAAGGTTTACCAAGTTACTATGAACTTCCATATATTGTTAGGTATGTGCAGTATATTGCCCCAAATGTTGTGTTCATTGTATCACATACAAAATGATGGCTGAATTAGTTACTTATGGATGGTTGTAACCCCTAAGGGGTTTTCCTGTATACCTGAGGGTATGTGGAACTACAATTTGTGTTAGTGTTGTCTAATACTTAAATTTATGATGGGAAGTATTCCTATATAGTCATCATACATGGATTTCCTTCCTATATACCCAAAGGTACGTGGAAGAATGGTCATATATACTCTGATGTATGTGGAATAACGACCAACAACAAAATGTAATGATGACAAGAAATGACAACTCCTATGTTTATATACACTGGAACACATCTTCTAACCTATATCCACACTAAATGTGATTATTGTTTCCCAATTGTTTATTATAAATACTTTGTTTGATTTTATTATCTCACTTCCATTAAAGGTAATTACAAACTAATGCAGCGAATATTCAATTATAACCTCTTCAATTCAATAAAATATTATTTACGTGAAGGAATAAATATTTTCAAACAACCCGAAAATGCAATTATTTCCTTTCGCAAACAAATTTCGAAAGAGAAACCAAATAAAAATGCCACGAAAATTTTATTTCAATCAAGTCCCATTAACATAAAATGCATTTTTATTTTTTGTTGTTTTATAGAAAGAATAATCACTATTTAATTAAATCTAATAAACAAACAAATTCAAATTGAAGCTATATTTAGAGAGAATTACTAACTTTTCAATCAATGAAACAATTCTTTAAAATAGGCATAAATGAAAATTTATCAAACTTGCTAAAAGAAAAGAGACTAATACAACAAATTCCAGAAGCAAAATACCCTTTTTGGATATATCAGTAAATCAATCCACCCAAAACCCTAAAAATATAAAGATAAGTATTTTTTTTCAAAAAATACAATTAAATACAACAATTCAAATTTAAGGTTCACTTTTCCCTCATGAAAATAGATTCAAAAACCCATTGCAAGAAAATAATTTGAGACCGAGAAGACAAAAGTTATGAAATTTTTCAATTTTCTAAGGTTGTCACAGGTAGATTTTTTACACAAGTGTGGTGTCGTAGTTATCATGCACATGAAATATGTGACAATTTGTCAATTGTCACACTATTATCAAAAGAAAACAGAGACAATTAGTAACTGTCTTACTTTCATCATGGTATAGGTGCGACATGTCACACTTTTATCATAACTTTAAGTGTGACAACTCCCAATTGTTGCATTTTTATCAAAATAAAAGTGTGACAATTGTGACACACAAAGGAAAAAAAAAAAAAAAAACTTCAAAAAGGTAAAAAAAAAGGTTTTAATAATAAAAACACAGACACGAGAGGACTGGAAGCCAGAGAAGGCAACAAAAGGAAAATAAAGCCATTGAAGAACTAGATGTTCCCTAGTATGGTCGCCAAGTTTTTTATTGGAAAAATCCCTCTTACAGGAAAGAGCGATCTCCCTAAAATCAATGATAAAATCTAGAACAAACAAAATAATGCATTATAATATATTTCTCTAGTATAGTTTAAATGAGACATACTTGGTTAACAAAATAGGTATTCACTTGAATCCTTTTCCTACTTGATTTACTGCTACACTTCGATCTCCAATGAATGGAATCTAAAATGAAAGAGGAAGACGAAAGGAACCAAAACATACTATGGATGAATACATTAAATAAAATAATAATTAGAAGATCAAGGAGTTCTGATACATTGAATATGAACAATAACAAAATCATGTGAGAAAAACAATATATATTGTATTAACAAATAAGAGGGAGAGATTACAACCCAAGCCTTGATTTCATATTCCTCCCCTCAATTATCTCTAATCCTCCTTTGCACAATAAGCCTTCAATCTCAGTTGGACAACATAAGGCTACTTCAAAAGCCAACACCTTCTCCTTTTATATTCACTGTATTTATAGGGGAGGAGAGCAGGTTGGATCCATTTTCCATGCGATGAGATCCACAAACAAGGGGGAATAGGTTCCATAATGAGTGGTCTTAGATCCATCAATATTGGGATGAGGCCCAGATAGGATAATATTCCTCAACAAGGATTCTAGATTTCACTTTTTTATTTTTACCCATGTAGAAAGAGTGTCACACTTTTTAGTGGAGAACAATGTGACAAGACTGGTAGTTTATAATGAGGAAACATGCGATGTCACACTTTATGAACATGAAAATTATGACACTGATTAAAATCAGGCTTTTTCATAATGTAATCCAATATTTTTAGAATTCTCATAATGGTTTTTCTTCCGGCTTTGTGGGGGATTACTGAAAAGGTTTCATCGGATAGCGAGAGATTCATATTTGTGGTCATTTTCCTTAGTGCGACAAAATGATGTGTAACATTTGTTGTAACAACTTCATCTCTTCCTACAATTACTTTACTTGCTCTATTGCTTGGTTCCTCTTTTTTTGAACTTTTAAAAAATCTTGAATTCTCAACTTTTCAACTTACTCCTTCTTGAGGTTGCTGACAATATCCTCATGTTGTTTAAAGAAAATAACTTCATCCTTGGGAAAAATTCTAGCTTCTTCCATTTGTCCACTTATCCAAGCATAAATGTTGATCTCAATAATTCTTACAGTTTCAGCCGAGTTGTTTCAGATATTGTTACAACTTTAGACTCAAAAATATGTTCTTTATCCCCTTTCTCCTCCCATTGCACTATCTTAGCTATTGGTTCTTGTGTGACAACAACATCATGAATAGGTTCTTGTGGGGTAGCAGTCACATTAATTTTAGTATGCTCTATTTCAATTTATGGTTCTTGTATAAAAATAGTGTCGTAAACATGTTCTTCTGGATTAGTAGATTGTTTTTCTTCTCTCTACTCTGCTTTGACTATTAGTTTTTGTGTATAAATAACATCGTCAATAGGTTATTTTGGAGAAGCATGTCGAAATTATTCATCGTGTTCTCCTACTTAAACTCCTACTGAGACAGTAATAGATTCCATAACCACAACTTCATTAAAATTTTGTTAACACCCCTTACAAAATTTCTCAGCGATTTCAATGGATGATGTCATTTCTACTTCTTTTGCTAACATTTATAGTCCACTTTCCTTCTTAAATTGAAGTTGTTTCTCAACCAAGGAAAGGTGTTTCCTTAAATCCTCATTTTCCTTTTTTCAAATTTCAATTGGATGGAAAAAAGGGTCTATTTTAGTCTAACTGGTGAAGGGGTCGCCTCCCGTTATTCTTTCAATTGTTTTGCTACTGACTCTCTTTCTTTATGTTGTTCCTTAAATCCTTCCTTAAATTCTGGTGTAACAATAGAGGTTTCAAATGTAGGGAGGCCTTTCTCTGCAAGATTTTCCTATTTCCCCTCATCCTAATATTCCTCAGGATTCTCTGATTCAATTGTAATATTATTCTCTTCAAATGTTGGGGTATATTTTGGTGTGGTGACGCTAATCTTTGGGATTAGGAAAACCAATGTAAATATTAAAAAAAAAAATGGAAGATGAAAATACATTGAGATATTAAACCCAATAGTATCTGTCTCCTTGTATATATCCATTCTTTTTCTTAATGCAAAAATATAATTCATTCGTGGAGCTACTCTCGGCCTGATATGGTATCAGATCCAACCCCCAAAATTATCTTTTTTGTCATTATAACTTCCTTCTGCCATTTTTTTTGGCAATCTGTCATATCTTCCAATTTCCTACCAACCTTACCACACCTCATACATTGAATCTAGTTCTGACCTGCACTCTCTAGCATAATAAAAAAAAAGCAATAATAAAATTAAAATTTTGGCGAGTGGGACAATCAAGTAGGAAGATTGGAAGGAATATGAAAACATTGTATAGGAGAAGGAACCCGTGCATGCTCTAATTATTTTGGAATCTCTTAAAGAGTGCCCACCTTTTGAAAATTTTACAGTATCAGAGGTTGCAATTAAGCGAACAAGGCAGTGCTTGGGATGCCACTTCCAATGTTTGGACCCCGCCTGCGCATTCGTTACAACCCAAAATAAATTGGATGTTTGAATGCAGGGGAAATGAAATAAATTAGTACAGTGGAGAGGATTTCTCTAGCTCCATTGTTGAACACTGAAATTTCGTTGACTGGTATGAAATATTTGCGTTGGGTTCTCTAATTGAAGACCGTATTGTTGTATTTAAAATTTCCTTGAATTTACTATAAGTAGTGGTAGATAATGGATTTAGAGGGGTCGTTTCATATTTAATGGTTCACGCATACGTGAGGTTATGATTTTTTTTTGTTTTTTTAAATGAGCACGCGTTGTTTTAAATGTCATGGGACATATGTAATGTGATGGCATATAAAAATTAGTTAACCTCCTTTTTTAAAGACCATATGTTATGTGGTATAAAAAAAGGAATTAAAGCATGGTAAATGGCATGATTTTAAAGATCATATATGTTTCATATATATGATGATTTATATATAGTGTGTTTGTTATTTAAATCATTGAAATAGAATACAACAGTTGTTTGAAGGCAATTGTAGATATATCATTTTTTTGTTGAGGTGTTGTGATTATTTTGGGCTAAATTCAAAATGTTATGATGAATTCACTCATTTTCATAGTGGGAGTAGTTATCATTGGAAAAGATAACTACCATGAGTGGTATAGGAAGTTAAAATACACCCTCATTTTCAATGAACTTTGAAAGGAATTTTTGAAGGATAAGGACACAATGCACCTAAGAGGCCTTCTTCTAACAAGGAGCTTGCCATTTGGGAAAACAAGAAAAATGAAGCCTATGCCTTAATTGCAACATCAATAAATGAAGAGGTAAGTCAACATATTTTTCCATTTTAAAATTATTTTGAATCTTTAAAGAAGTTGAAGGAATTATATGACTCACACTATGAGCTTGAAGTTGTTCAATTGATGATCAAGTTGTTCAACCGTGAGTTGAAAATTGATGACAATATTTCCTTAGAATCATAAATAAGATCCATTCACTAGTACAAAGTGGCTAATTAGTTACTAAAAAACAACTAAATTTTTCATATAAACTACCAATTTTAGTCATTGACCAATAATATCTAATTCGCATTATCGTATAAGGTGACCAACTTTTAGTCGTTTTTAGCTTAGTCATTAATTGGTTGTCTCAATATTATCGTTTAGTAGCATATTTACTATTATGAAACCAACTCCAAAAATAAAATAAAAGAGAGATCAACGCCTTAAAATTCAGCCACTTCGAGAGGGAGACCTCCTTTACATTACATAAATGAGCAATTCTTGGATGATACAAATGACAATACCTCCTTCTATATATAGGACTCCATGGGGTCACAATATAATCCTAGCCAACCTAACAATAATAATATAAGGGCACAATAATAACAATATGGGGGTTATAGGGGTACAACAATAACAATAAGGGGGCTACACTAACAATAATAAGGGACTACACTAGTAATATAGGTGCCTAACATTCCCCTTTCATTCAAAAAAGTGTTCTCCTCAATGCTTGAGTAGCTCTGGATGCTTCCGTATAAAATTATCATCCTCCCATGTAGAGTCTTCAGTGGGTAAGTTCTTCCACTTGATGAGATACTCTGAAATTGGTTGATTTCGTAGCTGTCGAGTTCTTGTTTTTGTGACTGCTTCAGGTTCCAATATGATTTTTCCTTCCTCATCAAGTTCTCAAAATATTGTTTGAATTGGAAGTTTGTCACCTATAACCTTCTTTAAGCATGAAAGATGGAAAACTAGATGCATTCATGAAGAAGTAGGAAGCTCCAATTTGTATGCCATAGTACCAATCTTTTGCAACACCTCGTACGCACCATAGTACTTTGGCGATAATTTATTATCCCTATTAGCTTGCTTGAGGGACATTTTTTTGTATGGTTGTAGCTGTAAAAATATCCAGTCTCCTACATCAAAAATTCTCTCGCTGCGATGTTGATCTACCTGTTATTCCATTCGATTTTGTGCCAAATTTAGATTATCCTTTAAGATTTGGATAAGTTGTTGTTGATGCTCGATGAGATCTTCCACTGCTTGAACCTTAGAATTTTCTCTTAAAAATGATGTGATGGACGCTGGATGATATCCATAAAGTGCCATAAATGGGGTCATTTTTGCTACAGTATGGAAGGAAGTGTTATACCACCATTCCGTCATAGGTAACCACTTGACTCGTTGTGTTTGTTTATCAGATACAAAACAACGAAGATATCCTTCCAAACATTTGTTCACTATCTCACTTTGACCATCGGATTGAGGATGATAAGATGAGCTATGAGCTAGTTGAGTACCCAAACAAGAAAATAATTTCATCCAAAAATTTCCATTAAAAATGAGATCTCTGTCGCTTACAATAATCTTTGGGTTTCCATGTAGCTTTTGAATTGTTTCCATAAATGAAGTAGCAACTGCACTTGATTTAAATGGATGAGATAATGCACAAAAGTGTGCATACTTGGTAATTCTATAAACTACCACCATGATGACATTCTTTCCTTCGGATTTAGGTAAACCTGTGATAAAATCCATTGAAATATCCTCCCAACATTGACTTGGAATGGATAAAGGCTTCAGAAGACCTGGGGTCTTAATTGTCTCCACTTTATTTTGTTGGCAAACCAAACATTCTGCCATAAATGTTTGAATATCATATTTTAAGGCCATCCTAAAGGAGAAGTGTGAAATCCCAAAATAATATTTTTTTTTAGTTGGGAATAATTACATAGATATAAGCGATCTTTGTACCATAAGGAATCATTTTTCCAACTAAATGTATCAGACGTACTGGGATCTTGATGCAACTTTTGAATGAGTATCCACACTTCTTCGTCCTTCTTCCATTCATCCCTTGCTTCGGTTATCCAATCAGGTTGGATAATAGAAATGGCACAAAACAATGCTTCCACCTCTTCATCCTTTCTTGAGAGTGGATCTGCAACAACATTTAGCTTCCCTTTTTTGTAGATGATTTCAAAGTCATAACCCAACATCTTTGTGACCCATTTTTGCTTCTCTTCTGAAGATAGTCTTTGTTCCAAAAGGTGTTTAAGACTATCATGATCAGTTTTTACCTTGAAGTGTCTTCCCATTAGGTAAGGTCGCAATTTCTTTAGTGCATGTAGTATTGCCAACATTTGCTTCTCATAAATATCTTTCTGTAAATACTTTCCTAATTTGATTGGACGACTTTCAAAAGAAATGGGTCTTCCTTCTTACGTCAAAACAACACTAATTCCAATTCCCGAGGCATCACATTCTGTAGAAATTAGTATACACTAAGCATGCATACATCCAGATTCCCCTGATCTCACAATATTTAAATTCTTGCAAAATACAGAATCATTATACTGTTAATCTTTTGCGGAAAATTAATTTCAAACACAAGTGAAGCATAAATAAAAACAATCGCACATAACACAGTTGTTTAACGGGAAAGCATGAAGCTGAAAACACAAAATATCATATATTATGTATCATGGAGACCATGTAACAATCTCATACAAAGCTTAGTACATCAAGCTCTCAGTACAATCAATCATCACACACTAACATAGAAGAAATCTGTAAATCCATACACCGATCTCTGCCCTCCTGCTAGCCTGCCTCCACTGTGCAATTCCTGCTGAAGAATGGCTCTGAATGAATTTGAATTACCCTTGCCTTGACTGCTAAATCCTCATTGGAAACTCCAATGTGTGTGTGGTGCAATCAATGCATCACTATAGTCACAACAGATAGTCCATCTTGCTCTCTCACATATCTCTCCACTGGGTCTCCACTGGAACTGACATGCATTGTAGTTAACTGTTGTATCGTTCAGTTGATTAATGATTATTATTTTTGAATTAATTAACTAATTAATTCACTCCACTCTCATTAGTGTATCATTTAGTTAGACTAGATACAACTAGCCCAACTTAGTATAACTGAGTTAAATTGAATAAAACTCCATGAATTACTCTTCCAACTCTGTCATAACTTTGCCACTTTAGTTCTAACTGAGTCATCCATGCATGAACCACCAGTGAACCCTAGGAATTGCGTAATTCCTTCAGCCCACTAATTTTCCAAATCTGTGCACTCAAATTAAGTGCTCTAAGAGAATAAGTTGCTGTTTATTGTCAGATTATTATTAAGAGCTAATAATAATCCACACCTATTTTTAGATCGACGATCTATAAATAGACTTCACCCAATCTTCTAAAAATATAATTTCATCTATTTTTCCAACTTGACCAACCATCCAAAAATAACATCTTGCAACTTCTGAAATATGATCACCATGTCTAAAAATAGACATAGTCTAAAAATAGACTTGTGCCAAAAATAGCCTGCAGGCCCACTTAGTGAAGGCGACTCTTTTCACTAAGCTCATCATCTTGTTGAATCTGAACACTCTCTCTCAACAAGATAGGGATTATCTTTCACCCCAATCCTGCCTCTATGGTATTTGAATTTTCTCCTATTGAGCGCCTTCGTCAGAATATCTGCATCCTGATCCTCCGTAGGAATGTACTGAAGCAACATGATCTTTCGCTGCACACAATCTATGATATGATGATAACGAATATCAATATGTTTAGATCTATCATGAAACACAGGATTAACCGAGAGTTTAATGCAACTCTGATTATACAATGTATCACTGTGGGATCGAAATGTGAACCGAACAAACCAACCAGGATCTTCCTCATCCAGATAGCCTCACAGCTTGACTTGCTGCCATGTATTCTACTTCCGCTGAGCTAAGTGCCACTGATATTTTTTTCCTGTTGTACCAAGAAATGGTCGTAGATATGATATTGAAAATCCCTCTTGATGTGCTCTTTCTGTCTGTTAGGCTGCATGCCCAATCTGCATCCGTGAAGCCATGCAACTTCACCTCATCTGTCTGTCTGTACCATAAAACATACTCAGATGTGCCCCTGAGATACCTTAGGACATGCTTGCCTGCCTTCCAAAAGAGCTTGGTAGGCTTAACCATCGCTTGTGAAAGCTAGTTCACCGCATAGCATATGCCTTGTCTTGTATTAACTAAATACATGAGCGAACCCACCAACCGTCAATAAACAGTGGCATCCACTACCTCTACCGATGTAGCATCCTATTTCCTCCAATTTCCTGGAAGAGGAGTGTCGATAGGCTTGCAGCCTTGCATGTGAAACTTCTCCAGTATCTCCTAGGCATACTTGCCTTGAGACACAAACAATTCACTTTCCCACTACCATATTTCCAATCCAAGGAAATAATGAAGGAGGCCCAAGTCCTTCATCTCAAACTCCTTCTCAAGATTTTCCTTGCATGAGTGTATCAACTGCTCATCACCTGTTAGTATTAAATAATCAACATAAAGAACAATGATTAAAAGATTACCCTCCACCACAATTTGGTACAGGTTTGCATCCGCCTCACTCTTGGTGAATCCAAGTCTAGTGAAATCACAATCGATCTGAGTGTACCAAGCACAAGGTGCTTGCTTTAGCCCATACAACGCTCTTTTGAGCCTACATACATGCGACTCGCTGCTGAATATCTCAAATCATTCAGGCTTCTCAATGTACACCTCTTCCTCAATGATCCCATTAAGGAACGCAACCTTCACATCCATCTGATGAATGTGTCAATCCATCTGTGTTGAGAGAGCAAAGATGGTCCGTATGGAAGAATACCATGCGACAAGTACAAAGGTTTCTTCATATTCAATCCCCTCGACCTGTGAGAAGCCTCGGGCAACAAATCTTGCCTTATACTTCTCGATGCTCCCATCAACAACTTGCTTTACCTTGTAGATCCATCTTGATCCCACAACTGATTTACCCACCGGCCTTGGAACAATCTCCCAAGCACTTTTTCTGACAATGGAGTCATACACCTCCACCATGGCATCTACCCATGTGGGCTCCTGCACTACTTCCTCAAAATAAGATGCTTCTGTCACGATACACTTGCTCATAAGAGCCATGTATCCAGTCAATCATTCAGGTGACTACCTCTGTCTGCACTGTGATGTAGGGACTCCTACATTATGTGCCACATCAAGCTTCAGTCTCTCATCTTTTGTGGTCCACTTTCTTCCTTGTCTGATGTTTGGTTCTGCATGAGTGGACTCCTCCACTCCATGAATCTCCTCCTGTGGTTGATCCACATCTAAAGGCTCATCTTTGGGAACAAGAAGTTCCTCCTCTGCATGCAAGTGTAGCTCCCTCTCAAGTGACAACTTCATGGCTTTCACCTCATTGAATTTTATATCCCATCGCACCATAGTCATCTGAATTTCTGGAAAATACACACGATAATTATGGAGTGTTTCTATGTACCCCACAAATATCCCAACTTCTGTAGTCGACTCCAACTTCTTACTGGTGTCCTTTGTCACATGAATGTAAATAGATGAGCCAAAAATCTTCAAATGAGAAATATCAGGCTTCTTACCAGCAAAAGCTTCTTCAGGTGTACTCATGCCAAGTACTCTATTAGGACAACGGTTTTGCACATAAACCACAGTGTTGAATGCTTCCGCCCACAAGTGCATCGGTAGGCCTTGGTCATGCAGCATCGCTCGTGCAGCACCCACGATCTTTCTGTTCTTCCTCTCCGCGACCCCATTCTGTTATGGGTTATGAGGCACTATGATTTCTCTTCGAATTCCTTCTTTGCTACAGAAGTATTTGAATTCGCCCGAGATGTATTCACCACCATTATCGCTTCGTAGAGATTTCACTTGCTTCCCCAACTCCTTCTCCACCAATGCTTTGAACTCACAGAACTTTGAGAACATTTTTCTCTTCTTCTGCATGAAGAATATCCAACATCTACGAGAATATCCATAAAAAAATATAACATAATACCTATGTTTTTCTATTGAAGCAACCGAGAAAGGTCCACACACGTCCGTGTGAATTCTCTCCAGGATCACCGAAGCATGGTTCTCCTTCTCATGAAAGGTGGTCTTCACAAACTTACCCATAGTACACCCCTTGCACTGATCTGACTATGCAAGAGTACCCTTGGGAAGTCCAATAGAAATCTGTTGTGAAATCTTCAAAGCGCCATGGTGAAGATGGCCCAATATCCCGCGCCATAATTCACCGTCATCCCGGCTCACCACTTCTTCTTCTTTGCCAACCATTGCAGCGCAGCCATATACCTCCAGCTTGTAGAGATTCTTAATTTGAACCCCTATATTCTTGGTTTTACTCATTGTTTTATGTTGGAGGAAGGCTTTTCCCTCACTGAAAACAACATCATAACCTTTGTCTTCCAACATTGAGACTGTGACCAAGTTCTTCTTCAGACCTGGAACATGCATAACATCCTTCAACAAGAATGGATTACCAGACTCCCTCTCAAAGTTAATGGTCCCAATTCCAATTGCACTGTATCGACCATTGTCGCCCATCTTTATATGCATCTGGAGGTCCTTCTCCTCCAAGTCACTAAACAACTCCTTGTCTCCCGTCATATGGAAAGACGCACCACTATCAAGATACCACACCGATCCCATATAACTTGAAACCAAACATGCAATCAAAGAGAAATCAAGTTCAAATTTTGAGGCTAAGGCCTCTCCAGCTGTAGCTCCAACAACCTTCTTGTTCTTCTTCTTCTTCTGTGGGTAGTTAGTAGCGAAATGCCCATGTTCGTGACAGTGAAAACACTTCACTTTGGACAAATCCTTCTTCTTTCCTTTAGCATCAGATTTTGAAGGAAATTTCTTCCCCTTCCCTTTCCTTTCTTTGATAGCCAAAGAAAAATTCTCTTCATCTTCATTCTTCGATGAAGAGCCATCCCTGGTACCCCACCTTATCTCCTCCTACACAAGATCCGACCAAAGTCGCTCCCATCCCAGAAATTTCTCCCGTCCATTGACAGAGCCTTCGTAGCTATGCCAATTATTCAAAAGCCCAAGGAGATCCAAGCTCACCAAGTCTTAGTCATCAACAGTAACCCCCACACTTCCCATTTCATCCTTGTAGTGGACAAACTTCGTGAGGTATTTTGGAATACTGTCGCCCTTCTCCATTTTTATTTTTCTGAGCTTGTCTTTAGGTGCCAACTTCCTCTGGTCGCTTCTGCTTCGGAAAAAATATGTCAAAGCCTTCCACATTAAGAATGGAGTGGATTTCCCGTGAAGGCTAGTCCTTCACACCTTCCAACAAAATTCTTATTGTCTTTGCTGTCTTCTTTTTCCATGCGTCAAGTAATGCATCATTGCTAGATCCCTACTTAGGAACATCGCTATCAATGAACTCCTTCAGTCCATTATCCTCCAGCACTGCCTCCATCCTATCCTTCCAGGCTATGTAATTCGAGCTCCCATCAAGGGCGTACTCCAATCATAACCCATTGAAAGACATTTCAATGTATACTCAACTTCTGCACCAAGAATCTTTTGTGGCAAATTCAAATTTTCCACCAACACAAAATCAACAATTCTTCACAATTGCAATATTCAAGAATTAACATTGCTCCGATACCATGTAGAAATTAGTATACACTAAGCATGAATACATCCAGATTCCCCTGATCTCACAATATTTAACTTCTTGCAAAATACAGAATCATTCCATTGTTAATCTTTTGCGGAAAATTAATTGCAAACACATGTGAAGCATAAATAAAAACAATCACACATAACACAATTGTTTAACGGGAAAGCTTGAAGCTGAAAACACAAAATATCGTATATTATGTATCATGGAGACCATGTAACAATCTCATACAAATCTTAGTACATTAGGCTCTCAGTACAATCAATCGTCACACACTAACAAAGAAGAAATTTGCAAATCCATGCACTGATCTCTACCCTCCTACTAGCCTGCCTCCACTGCGCAATCCCTACTGAAGAATAGCTTTGAATGAATTCAAACTACCCTTGCCTTGACTGCACAATCCTAATTGGAAACTCCAATGTGTGTGTGGTGCAATCAATGCATCACTATAGTCACAACAGATAGTCCATCTTGCCCTTTCACATATCTCTCCACTGGGTCTCCACTGGAACTGACATGCACTGTAGTTAACTGTTGTATTGCTCATTTGATTAATGAGTTATTATTTTTGAATTAATTAAATAATTAATTCACTCCACTCTCACTAGTGTATCATTCAATTATACTAGATACAACTAGCTCAACTTAGTTTAACTGAGTTAAACTGAATACAACTCCATGAACTACTCTTCCAACTCTGTCATAACTTTGCCACTTCAGTTCTAACTCAGTCCTCCATGCATGAACCACCAGTAAACCCTAGGAATTGTGTAATTCCTTCAGCTCACTGATTTTCCAAATCTGTGCAATGAAATTATGTGCTCCAAGAGAATAAGTTGTTGTTTATTTTCGGATTATTATTAAGAGCTAATAATAATTGACACTTCTATTTTTATATTGATGATCTATAAATATACTTTGCCCAATAATCTAAAAATAAAATTTCATCTATTTTTCCAACTTGACCAACCATCCACAAATAGCATCCTGCAACTTCTGAAATATGATCACCATGTCTAAAAATAGACAGTCTAAAAATCGACTTGCGCCAAAAATAGCCTGCAGGCCCACTTAGTGAAGGAGACTCTTTTCACTAAGCTCATCATCTTGTTGAATCTTAACACATTCCACAATAAAGGTTTTTGTTAAGTCTAGCATAGCTATGACCAATGCTAGGCACATTCCCTCTTTAAGATGTTAAATGTTAGGTCCCTATATTACTAGTATAGTCCCTTATTGTTGTTAGTGTAACCCCCTTATTGTTATTATTGTACCCTTGTAACATCCATTTTGTTATTATTGTGCCCTTAAATTATTATTTTTAGGTCGGCTAGGATTACATTGTGGCCCACTAGGATTACATTATGGCCCCATGGACTCCTATATATAGAAAGGAGGTTTTGTAAATTGTATCATCCAAGAATTGTTAATTTATGTAATGTATTGGAGGTTGCCCCCTCGAAGTGGCTTATTTCTAAGGTGTTGATATCTCTTTTATTCTATTTTTGGAGCTGGTTACACAACATTTGGTATCAGAGCTTTGGATTCTAGGGTTTCGCTGCTCCAAACAGCTCATTGTGGTATTTTCGCTATAATTTTTTTTCTACAAAGTTTCAGAAGCTGAAATATTTATGGTACGAAGCTGAAATCCTGAGGAAGATCTTCTAAAAATTTCAGAGCTTGGTTCGAAATATTTCCAGAGATATGATCTGTGGAAGTTAGGTCTTTTTTCAGGCTCCTAAACAGGTCATCGTGGAATTTTCGTTATAATGTTTTTTATACGAAGGTTCAGAATATGAAATTTCTAGGGTACGAAGCTGAAATCTTGAGGAAACTCGTCAAAAAATTTCAGAGCTTGAATCGCAATTTTTTGGGAGATAGGATCTGTGGAAGGTGGTGCTTGTTCGGGCTCTCGAATTTCATCTCAAAGAGGTGATCGTGGGAGAATTTCAATAACTCTCTCTCTCTGAGCATCGGATTGGAGTGCTGTAAAAATTGGTCGCAAGTACACAGACTTTAGTTTTTTGGCTATCAATTTTAGAGGCGAAGGATGAAACAATGACATGTGGAAAGTCGTACAAGTTCGCTCTACTGAACCAGTCCATAATTAGGTCATTGTGGGAGATTGGACATAACTTTGTCTTGGAGAATCCAAATCAGGTCAGACCTGTGGCATTCAAAAGATAATTCATAGGGCTAATTCAGTGCTGAATTTTAGATATTGAAGAGCTGCAATCACAGAGATAATCAAATTTCAATATCGAGCTTTTCAAAAGCAAGAAAAAGCTGTGTATTTTGTTTTCCGAATTGCATAAGTCTTGTTTGAAGAATCAATTTGAATTGATTCCAAGGGCATATTGTACAATATATATCAGTATTGGGTTCTAAAATATGCCCCGTAAAAATAATTCAACACCCATTAAGCCTTCAGAAGGCTCTACTATGACTCATGAAGATGATGAATTGCAACATGATCTATCAAAATTACAAGAGCAAGTGCAACAAATTTCACTCTCGCAAAGAGCAACAAAAAATGAAATAGAAGTTTTGAAGAAAGGCGTGGAAGCTAATATGGACGGTGTGGAAGATAAGATGGATGGCATGGAAGCTGGCATGGAAGCTAAGATGGAAAACATGAAGAATGATCTAAAAACAGACATCGAAGATTTGACAAAGTTGATACAAGAAATGTTTCCTAATGGTGAAAAGATAGTAGAAGAACCTCATGATGAGAACAAAATCAATGTTAATTGTGATTTGATAAACTCTAACGTTGGCGGGAAGAACCACCATATTCCAAAAATGGATATGAGGAAGTTTGATGGAAAGGATCCTGTAACCTGGATACTACAGATGGAGCAATATTTTGATCTCCATAATGTGCAAAACACACAAAAGGTACGCATTGCAACTTTACATTTAGAACAAAATACATTTGTATGGTATCAATGGCTTTGCTCCCGTAAAAAAATTGTCACTTGGTCAATTTCTACGGAGGAAATGATAGCACATTATGAGGATACAAAGAGCAACACCTTCTTTACCCAATTGATAAATCTCAAACAAAAGGGTTTAGTGGGGCAGCACATTGAGGAATTCCAAAAATTGAATATAAGGGTAACTGATATTCCAGAGGAACACGGGATCGATCTCTTCATAGGCACTTTAAAGGATAATATCCAACATGAAGTTCACGTTTTGGAACCAGATTCATTGGAGAAGGCATTCAGGTTGGCAAGAAAAGTTGAATGTAAAATAATGGCGACAAAGAAGCCTACCACTCAATTCTATAAAGAAGGAAGTGTTGCTACGTCTAGATTTCCACAACCTACAAGGTTGACACCACAACAATTGGAAGAAAAAAGAGCAAAAGGGCTTTGCTACAGTTGTGATAGCAAATACACTAAAGGTCATAAGTGTGTTGAGAAGAAATTATTTTACATAGATTGTGATGAGGAAGAAGAAAATGAACAAGAAGAGGATATACACTAGAAACCAACCCTAGAAGAGGAAGAAATGAATCCGACCATATCGTGTAATGCACTTGCAGGAATTACCACTCCTCAAACTCTCAAGATAGAACGACAAATCAAGAAGAAAAAGGTAATAGTGTTGATTGATTTAGGTAGCACCGATAATTTTATTCATTGTAAGGTAGCCAAGGAATTAAATTGTTTCCTATACCCAACACCAAAATTTCAAGTGATGGTTGCGAATGGAGGAACTATAAATTTCTCTGGAAAATGCCATAATATCAAGCTAACCATGGGGGAATATGTATTGACTAGTCCAATGCTTTCCGCTCCTATGGGAGGTGCTGATGTTGTACTAGGAGTACAATGGTTACAATCTTTGGGGACGGTAGCTTTTAATTTTCAAGAACTTTTCTTGAAAATTTTTTCAGAAGGAAAGGAAGTCGCATTACGGGGTATTTAAGGGAAGCCAGGAAGGATAATAAGCTCTAATGTCATGACAAAGCTTCTAAAGAAAGAACAACGAGGCGTAATTGCACAATTATGCTCACTAGAAGTTCCGACATCAAAATCATATATTTCTGCAGATCTCCAACAAGTCTTGGAAAATCATTCCAAGGTGTTTGAAACTCCCAAAGGACTCCCACCTATTCGTGATCATGATCATGCTATTCATTTGATTCCAGGAAGTGTTCCTCCAAACATCAGGCCTTATAGATATCCTTACTTCCAAAAGAGCGAAATTGAACATATGATAACAGAAATGTTAGAGGCGGGTATAATTCAACCTAGTCAAAGTTCTTTCTCTGCTCCCGTAGTATTGGTACACAAGAAGGATGGATCATGGCGAATGTGTCCGGATTATAGGGAGCTTAATAAGCTCACCATTAAAGATAAATTTCCCATTCCTGTGATTGATGAATTATTGGATGAATTACATGGAGCAATTTATTTTACCAAGTTGGATCTTCGTTCAGGATATCATCAAATTTGAATGAAGACTGAAGATATTCCAAAAACAGCATTTCGAACTCATGAGGGTCATTATGAATTTTTGGTCATGCCTTTTGGCCTTACCAATGCAACTTCTACATTTCAAGGGTTGATGAATTCCATTTTCAAACCCTTCCTTAGAAAATTTGTGCTAGTATTTTTTGATGATATACTAATCTACAGCAGGTCTTGGAAGGATCATGTTGAACATGTTGACAAGGTACTCAAACTATTGCAGGAGAAACAATTATATGCAAAAAAATCCAAATGTTTCTTTGGAGTACAAGAGGTGGAATATCTGGGTCATATTGTATCTCATGAGGGTGTTAAAGTATACCCTAACAAAATTAAAGCCATTAAGGAATGGAAAGTCCCCACAACCATAAAGAAGTTGCGAGGATTTCTCGGGTTAACAGGGTATTATCGCAAGTTTGTTAAGAATTATGGGAGAATAGCAGCACTTCTAACAACATTATTGAAGAAAGATGCGTTTTCATGGACTCCTGAAGCAACTAAGTCCTTTGAACATCTTAAAGAGGCAATGTGCCTAGCACCGGTCTTAGCTATGCCAGACTTCACAAAAACCTTTATCGTGGAATGTGATGCCTCAGGAAATGGAATTGGTGCAGTTTTAATGCAGGAAGGAAGACCCATTGCTTTTGAAAGTCGTCCAATCAAAGGAAAGTATTTACAGAAACCCATTTATGAGAAGGAAATGTTAGCAATATTGCATGCACTAAAGAAATGATGAACTTACCTAATGGGAAGACACTTCAAGGTAAAAACTGATCATGATAGTCTTAAACACTTTTTGGAACAAAGGCTATCTTTAGAAGAGTAGCAAAAATGGGTCACAAAGATGTTGGGTTATGACTTTGAAATAATCTACAAAAAAGGAAAGCTTAATGTTGTTGCAGATGCACTCTCAAGAAAGAATGAAGAGGTGGAAGCATTGCTTTGTGCCATTTCTATTATCCAACCAGATTGGATAACCGAAGCAAGAGATGAATGGAAGAAGTACAAAGATGTAAGGACACTCATTCAAAAGTTGCAGCAAGATCCTAGTACATCTGATACATTTAGTTGGAAAAATGATTCCTTATGGTACAAAGATCGCTTATATCTTTGTAAGAATTCCCAACTAAAACAAAATATTCTTTTGGAATGGCACACTTCTCCTTTAGGAGGACACTCAGGATTTTTAAAAACTTACCACAGGGTGAAGAAAGAATTTTTTTGGGATGGCCTTAAATCTGATATTCAAAAGTTTGTGGCGAAATGTTTGGTTTTCCAGCAGAATAAAGTGGATACAATTAAGACCCTAAGACTTCTACATCCTTTAGCCATTCCAAGTCAACGTTGGGAGGAGATTTCAATGGATTTTATCACAGGTTTACCTAAGTCCGAAGGAAAGAATGTCATCATGGTGGTAGTTGATAGACTTACCAAGTATGCACACTTTTGTGCATTATCTCATCCATTTAAAGCAAGCACAGTTGCTACTACATTTATGGATAGAATTCAAAAGCTACATGGAAGCCCAAGGGTTATTGTGAGCGACAGAGATCCCATTTTTACTGGAAATTTTTGGACGGAGTTATTTTCTTGTTTGGGTATTCAATTAACTCATAGCTCATCTTATCATCCTCAATATGATGGTCAAACTGAGATAGTAAATATATTTTTGGAAGGATATCTTCGTTGTTTTGTATCTGATAAACAAACACAATGGGTCAAGTGGTTACCTCTCGGTGAATGGTGGTATAAAACTTCCTTCCATACTGCATCAAAAATGACCCCATTTATGGCACTTTATGGATATCATCCACCATCCATCACATCATATCTAAGGGAAAATTTGAAGGTTCAATAGGTGGAAAGGTACATCGAGCATCGGCGAAAGTTCTCCAACTCTTAAAGGATAACTTTGAATTTGGCACAAAATCGAATGAAACAACATACGGAGATCAACATTGTAGCGAGAGAAGTTTTGATGTAGGAGGCTGGGTATTTTTTACGGCTACAACCATACAAACAAATGTCCCTGAAGCAAGCTAAGAAGGATAATAATTTATCTCCAAAGTACTATGGTCCTTACAAGGTGTTGCAAAAGATTGGTACCATGGCATACAAATTGGAGCTTCATGCTTCTTCGCAAGTGCATCCAGTTTTCCATGTTTCATGCTTAAAGAAGGTTATAGGTGAAAATATTCCAATTCAAACAATATTGCCAGAACTTGATGAGGAAGGAAAAAACATATTGGAACCTAAAGCGGTCACAGAAACAAGAACTTGACAGCTACAGAATCGATCAATTTCGGAGTATCTCATCAAGTGGAAGAACTTACCCACTAAAGATTCTACATGGGAGAACGAGAATTTTATATAGAAGCACCCAGAGCTACTCAAGCGTTGAGGACAACACTTTTTTGACGGAGAGGGGCATGTTAGGTCCCTATATTACTAGTATAGTCCCTTATTGTTGTTAGTGTAACCCCCTTATTGTTATTATTGTACCCTTGTAACCCCCATTTTGTTATTATTGTTCCCCTAAATTATTATTTTTAGGTCGGCTAGGATTACATTGTGGCCCACTAGGATTACATTATGGCCACATGGACTCCTATATATAGAAAAGAGGTTTTGTAAATTGTATCATCCAAGAATTGTTCATTTATGTAATGTATTGGAGGTTGCCCCCTCGAAGTGGCTTATTTCTAAGGCGTTGATATCTCTTTTCTTCTATTTTTGGAGCTGGTTACACAACATTAAAAGCCCTTACTTGCTTCAGGAGTCCATGAAAATGCATCTTTCTTCAATAATGTTGTTAGAGGTGCTGCTATTCTCCCATAATTCATAACAAACTTGTGATAATACCCTGTTAACCCAAGAAATCTTTGTAACTACTTTATGGTTGTGGGGACTTTCCATTCCTTAATGGCTTTAATTTTTTTAGGGTCTACCTTAACACCCTCGTGAGATACAATATGACCCATATATTCCACCTCTTGTACTCCAAAGAAACATTTGTAGATTTTTTCATATAATTGTTTCTCCTCCAATAGTTTTAGCACCCTTTCAACATGTTGAAAATGATCCTTCAAAGATCTGTTGTAGATTAGGATATCATCAAAAAATACTAACACAAATTTTCTCAGGAAGGGTTTGAAAATGGAATTCATCAACCCTTGAAATGTAGAAGGTGCATTGGTAAGGTCAAAATGCATGACCAAAAATTCATAATGACCCTCATGAGTTTGAAATGTTGTTTTCAGAATATCTTTAGTCTTCATTCTACTTTGATGATATCCTGAATGAGGATCCAACTTGGTAAAATAAATTTCTCCATGTAATCATCCAATAATTCATCAATCACAAGAATGGGAAATTTATCTTTAATAGTGAGATTATTGAGCTCCCTCTAATTCGGACACATGCGCCATGATCCATTCTTCTTGTGCACCAATACTACTGGAGCAGAGAAAGAACTTTGACTAGGTTGAATTATACCAGCCTCTAACATTTCTGTAATCATACATTCAATTTCGCTCTTTTTGAAATAAGGAAATCTGTAAGGCCTGATGTTTGGAGGAACACTTCCTGGAATAAAATCAATAGCATGATCATGATCACAAATAGGTGGGAGTCCTTTGGGAGTTTCAAATACCTAAGAATTATTGTCCAAGACTTTTTGGAGATTTGTATAAATAGATGATTTTGATGTTGGAACTTCTAGTGAGCATAATTGTGCAAAATTATGCCTCGGTGTTCTTTCTTTAGAAGATTTTTCATGACATTAGAGCTTATTATCTTTCCTGGCTTCCCTGCGATATCTCGTAATTTGACTTCCTTTCCTTCCGAAAATAATTTCAAGAAAATTTCTTGAAAATTAAAAGCTATTGTCCCTAAAGATTGTAACCATTGTACTCCTAGTACAACATCAACACCTCCCATTGGAATGGAAAACATTGGACTATTCAGTACATATTCCAGCATGGTTAGCTTGATATTATGGCATTTTCCAGAGCAATTTATAGTTCCTCCATTTGCAACCATCACTTGACATTATGGTGCTGGGTATAGGAAGAAATCAGTTCCTTGGCTACCTTACAATGAATGAAATTATGGGTACTACCCCAATCAATCAACACTATTACCTTTTTTTTATATGTCCTTCTATCTTGAGAGTTTGAGGAGTGGTAATTCCTACCAATGCATTACACGATATGGTCGGAATTATTTCTTCTTTCTCTAGGGTTGGTTCCTCGTGGATATCCTCTTATTTTGAAGTTTTTTGTTCATTTTCTTCCTCCTCTTCACAATCTATGTAAAATAATTTCTTCTCACCGCACTTATGACCTTTAGTGTATTTGTTATCACAATTCTAGAAAAACCCTTTTTCTCTTTTTTCTTCCAATTGTTGTGGTGTCAAACTTGTAGGTTGTGTAAGTATAGGAGTAGCAACACTTCCATATTTATAGATGTGAGTGGTAGGATTCCTTGTCGACATAATTTTACATTCAATTTTTCTTGCCAACCTGAATTCCTTCTCCATTGAATCAGGTTCCCAAACGTGAAACTCATGTTGTATGTTATCCTTTAAAGTCCTTATGAAGACATCAATCATGTGTTCCTATGGAATATCAGTTACCCTTATATTCAATTTTTGGAAGTCCTCAATGTGCTCCACCACTGAACCCTTTTGTTTGATATTTATCAATTGGCTAAAGAAGGTGCTGCTCTTTGTATCCTCACAATGTGCTATCATTTCCTCCGTAAAAATTGACCAAGCGAAATTTTTTTTATGGGAGAAAAGCCATAGATACCATACAAATTTATTTTGTTCTAAACATAGATTTTCAATGCGTACCTGTTGTGTGTTTTTCACATTATTGAGATCAAAATATTGCTCCATCTGTAGTATGCATGTTACGGTATCCTTGCCATCAAACTTCCTCATATCGATCTTTGGAATATGGTGGGTCTTCCATCCAACATTAGAGTTTATGGAATCACGATTAACATTTATTCTGTTCTCATCATGAGTTTCCTCTACTATATTTTTTCCATTAGGAATCATTTCTTGTATCAACTTTTTCAAACCTTCCTTCAAACCTTCCATGTCTTCCTTCAAACCTTCCATTTTTTCTTCCATGTCTTCCATGCCATTCTTCGGACCATCCATGTTAGCTTCCACGCCTTTCTTCAAACCTTCTATATTGGCTTCCATTCCCTTCTTCAAACCATCCATCTTAGATTCCACGCCTTTCTTCAAAACTTCCATTTCATTTTTTTTTGCTCTTTGCGAGAGCGAAATTTGGTGCACTTGCTCTTGTAATTTTGATGTGTCATGTTGCACTTCTTTGTCTTCATGAGTCATAGTAGAGCGTTATGAAGGCTTAATGGGTGTTGATTTATTTTTAGGGGGAATTTTATAATCCAATACTGATATATATGCTTCAATATGCCCTTGGAATCACTTCAAAATGATTTTTCAAACAAAACTTATGCAATTTGAAAAACAAATACACACCTTTTTCTTGCTTTTTAGGATCTGGATATTGAAACTGAATTATATCTACGATTTCAGATCTTTAATATCTGAAATTTGGTCTTATAGTAGCCCTCTGAATCTTCTTTTGAATGCCACAGATCTGACCTGATTTGGATTCTTCAAGACAAAGTTATGCCCAATCTCCCATAATGACCTAATTATGGATTGGTTCAGTAGAGCGAACTTGTACGATGTGCCACATGTCACTGTTTCTTCCTTCAGCTCTAAAATTTATACAAAAGAAACTACAGTCCGTGTAAGTTTGGTCACTTTTCATATAATTCCAATCCGATGCTCATAGAGAGAGTTATGATGATTTTCCCACGGTCACCTCTTTGAGATGAAATCCAGGAGCCTGGAAAAAACCTAACTTCCACAGATCATATCTCCAAAAATATTGCGAACTAAGATTTGAAATTTTTACATGAGGCTCCTCAGGATTTTGGCTTTGCGTGATAGACATTTCAGCTTCTGAACCTTTGTAGAAAAAAATTTATAGTGAAAATGGCACAATGGCCTGTTTGGAGTAGCGAAACCCTAAAATCCAAAGCTTTAATACCAAATGTTATGAAACCAGCTCCAAAAATAGAAGAAAAGTGAGATCAACGCCTTAGAATTCAGCCACTTCAAGGGGTAAACCTCCTTCACATGACATAAATGAAAAATTCTTTGATGATACAAATGAAAAAACCTCCTTCTATATATAGGAGTCTATGAGGTCACAATATAATCCTTGTCGACCTAACAATAATAATGTAAGGGCACAATAATAACAATATGGGGGTTACAGGGGTACAACAATAACAATAAGGGGGCTACATTAGCAACAAATAAGGGACTACACTAGTAATATAGGTACCTAACATTTGCTCATAAATTTGGTCATTAATTTATTCATTGATTCATTCACTAATTTCCGCAATTAATGACCAAATAAAAAACAAAATATAATACTATACGATCACCCGAGAAAAAAATTTAATGACCAAAATGTTTGTCACATTATAAGATACTGTAAATTAGCTACTAATAATCATATATATGAAAATTAGTCATTGTTTTAAAAAAATTAATGACCAAATAAATATGACTGAATTTTGGTCGTTTTATAAGATACTGTAAATGAGCTACTAATAGTCATTTATATGCAAAATTTAATCGTCATTTGTAATCACAAATTTATCATTAAAAATAGTGATTTATATTTTTTTAATAGTTTCATATTCATTATATAAAAAATTGATTTAATAGTTTATATTCATTTTATTTAATTTCATTGATAATCATTATAAACGAGTAATTTAGTCATTCTATATTCATTTTATTTGTGTTCATCATTAATCAATATAAACTCTAAGTTTAGTAGTTTTATATTTATTTTATGTGTTTATTATTAATTAACATAAATTAATTAGTATGGTTTTGTGACTAATTAAAAAAAATGGCATACAATGTTCATGTTCATCTAATATGAAAACGTAAAGTTACATATGCTAACTACAATACTAAATAATGTCAAGTACAAATATAAATAAGTTCAACCAAATGAATTATATTATATGAAATGTCAAGTATTAAAATATGAATTTCCAACTTAATATTGGTTGGACTACAATTTACACATGAAATATTGTTTAATCACTTCAAAATATTATCGTTGTGTTGTCAAGGAGTTGCAGGTGAATTCACCAACTATAAATACTTGACCATCAATCTATATGTGTGTGTCTCGTGCAAGATAATAGCTTTAGTATCACTAGATCAGTTCTCTATTGGCTCCAAAATGCCTTCCACTCCCCCAAGAGCCTGAATAACATATGTTTAATAATTATTCAAATTTCACTGCTTCCCATCATGTCGTTGATGAGTCCACCAAAATGGATTTTGTTTCAACACTTGATACCATTTGAAGTCGATTCATACCCTCTAACCTTCATCATAAGCCACTATGTGTCTATATTTTTGAAAGAGATTATTAATGTGAGCAATACCTTTGTCCCATGAATCCTCTAATATCCAAGTAGAATAAATAATTTCTATAAATCGAGTTGGTTCAATAATTATAAAGAGAATCTAGTATAAATCCTACCTCAAGATCCTCAAGACTTAATCATCTATTCTGAGCATATGAGTCCTGCGTATTTAAAGCATATTAAACCCAAAAATGTTGAGAGTCTATGAATTGACTCTCTTAGTGTTTCCATATACCATATTTCTATCTTAGCACTCAGCTTTGAACTTGCACTTTTAAATAGATTCAACTGGAGACAAATCACCTACACCTATTGTTAGCTCCCCGTAATTTGCTAGATTGATTGAGATACAAATGGACAGGGTAACATCAAACCAAGCTTTGGAATCCTAGGACCAAGCCTTCCTAGATTCAGAGAGGGATCTCTCTAGTAGGTGCAAAGATGTGAACTTGTTTGCTAATTAGGGTTGATTTTAGGCTAGATGTTAAATGCAGGGTATTTTGATTGTTTTTGGTTGGGTATGATGCTCAGATGGATTTAGATATAAAACATGGAAGATTGTAAAGTCATTGGGAAATTTAGTCTAACAAGGTCATGGTAAGTTAATCAATGGTTTCAAGAGCATTTGTAGGGAAATTTTAACTTGGTTGGTAGGTCTTTGAGGTTGTGGTGGATGATGAGACAAACATTAAACTTGAGAATAAAAGCTAGTGAAGGGAAGAATTGAATCCTTAATAACTTTTTAGACTAAGGGAGTTGGAAAATCATAAGCATGGAAAGAGAATCAAAGGAATAACCGAAACCTAATCCATTTGATTTCAAACTGAACACAAATTATTATCCAAGACAAACATTCAAATGAAATTATAGAAAGGCAAGATTTTTTTTTAACTTTCATAGATTTTATTATCAAGAGAAGAAAAACATTTAAGATGCAAAAGTAGTTATAACCATAGAAGAAGAGAAAACTCTGAACATCTAAAGTTACAGCTATGAAGGTTCTTTGAAGCAAATTCAGCTAAGTAAAGGCAAAGAGCATGATTCAAACAAACTTCATTGGTGAACCTAGGCAAAGATGCTATTAAAAGTTGATTCCAAGGGCAGAGTATTTCAGTGGCCACAATATGCAGGGCTAGCCATAAATCATACTTGACACTAACTGATCTAAACCATTCAAGAAATTAACAAGCTAAGAACTTCTTAGAGAGCAAGAGATGGATTCCCTAATATATCTCAACAGAAGAAAACATTAAGGCAGTGAAGGACAAAAAGAAGTAAGGTGCCATCAGGAAACATTTCTTAATCTAAATTTTTTGTCCTACTGAAACATAGCAAGATGGAAAACATAATGGAAAACTAGAAAACATAAACACCAGAAACACTTCACCATCAACCAAGCTTATGGATCTTGCAAACAAACTTTCTCCATCAACAAGCAAACCAGGGCATGCATGAGCTCTAAGGCATCAAATTTCCATAAAAAAACTCCAAGAGACTATGTATTTGCTTCAACATACGTCATCAAAATCCAACTAATACATAAGACCCTCATGCTCTATTTATGGAGAAAATGAGGAGGTGGAAACCCTAAGAAGTTTCCAGAAACCCTAATTCAGCCATAAATGTCATAAATGTGCTTAACGACCATGGAAGGCCCAAGACACATAAGAGATAAGATAATAAATGAAAACACAAAAAATAACTCCCAAATCAAATAAGGAGTGATTTGCCTAAGAAAATATTAAAAAAACCAATTTTCCATCAATTAGTGTCTTTTGTTGACTTTTTGGCTAAAAATTGTCTCTGTGCGTAGCTCCATATCAGCAAAAAATGGGGTCTGTTGCAGCTAAGTTTTGGACCCCTTCCCGACATCAGATTTGGCCCCGTGATGACTCGTTGGAAAGATTGAAGAGTATAATTTCCAGAAATACTTAAGTTGTGCTGAATGGATTCCATTTACCTGCTCAAAAATCCAATCTCCCATGAATGCTTAGCGCGCAGTGCCAGGCCTAAAAAAGAGGCAGAAAGGTCATTTTTTAGGTGTTTTTTGACCTTTTGAGGGGGAAAAAATGGTCCAATTGACCTGAAATTTTGTGGGTAGACTACTGGTGACATTGAAAACCAAAAAATGTAAACTTTAGCAGCTGACGAAGCCCCAAAAAAGAGCGTAGCGCCTAGGGTGCTGCGCTCCTAGATGCCAAAATTTGAAAAAAAATGAAAAGTTTCCGGATTTTCTTCAAAATTGGTGTGTAGACCCCTCAAGGGGTTTTATACACCTGATGAGAAGCATCAGCCAAGATCCCGAGGATTTCATGAATTTTGGGCCTTTTTAGCTCTTCTAGCTCTAGGAGGGCTTGCTTCAATTTGGCATTAGCAAGCATGCTCTTCCTTGCATAGTGTTTGACCATTTTTTTCTCCAAGGCAAGGCCCTTATTCACCTCTTTGAAATGTTTGTGCTCCTGTTTATAATAGTAGATGACCCTTTGTGTCCTTTCAAAATCTTTTTTCCATCCTTGAAGCTGGGCATCTTTTTCTAAGAGGAGCAATTTTGTACTCATCCCTAGGTCCTCATTATCACTGTCTAGATCAACAAAGAGAGGCCCTTGAGAAGCCTTTTCGATCCTTTTGCTCCTCTTAACTGGTGCCTTTTGCTCAAAACTCTTCATTTTTTATTTGCCTTTGTCCAATGCTTTGGTATTTTGTAAGGGGATGGCCCTTTGCCTTTTAGAGGAAGCAAACACATCCCTTTTCCCTCTGTGATAAGTGCATGAGAGAGGGGCAATAATGGGAGTCTCAAAGGCAATGTTGTCATCATTTTGTCCTTCACTCTGCTCTGCTTTTTCTGTGCCTTCCTCACTTTTATTCTCTTTGTCTTCTATGCACTGATTTTTGTCAAGACAATCATGACAACTGTCATGACTATCATGACTCTTTCTTGGACTATCTTGGGCACTTAGATAGCTGTCTTCCTCATTTGGTTGTCCTCCTTCTTCACTGTATTCTTCTTCCTCATCATTTTTATCTTCTTCCTCATCATCATGTTTACTGCTTTCATCCTTGTGGCTGCTTTCACTGATGTTATATTTGTGGCTACCATTACTAGTTTCATCTTTGTTTTCTCCTTCATTATCTTGCTGCTCTTGGCCATTGCTGCTTTCTTCTTGGCCACCTTCCTCTCCTTCATTTTCTTCTTCATCTACATCATCTTCTTTTTTAATGCTTTCCTCATGATCATCACTGCTTTCTTCATGATCATGGTTGCTTTCTTCATGGCTACTTCCCTCCTCTTCATCATTTTATTCATTTTCATCCTCTTCTTCTTTTTCATCATCTTCTTCTTTACTGCTCTCTCCTTTTCCATCATTTTTTGTCTCATCTTCTTCTTGACTGTTGCCTCCTATTTTCTCTTCACTAGGGCTACTGTCAGCCCCTTCACTTGGTAATTTAGGGGAGGAGGTAATAGGTGAAATTCTTTGTGGAGAAGGCATATGGGGAGATGATGGATGTGTAGAGGTAGATGGTTGTGAAGTGTAAGGCAAGTTCTGCTGGATGAAGGCCTGGGGGTCTACAAACACATCATGTGAGATGAAGGTCTCCCAAGATATACCTTCTTTCTCTGGCTGGTATAGGACAATCATCTTGATCAGGGAGTGATGAAAGAGGCTAGGCATTTGGTGGTCATAGCTTTTCCTATTGATAGCAGAGGCCATTTTATCAATACTCCGGAAGAGGTAATAAGGTAGGTTCATCATCTTGAATTTGGTAAAATTCATCAGCAACCTGATATGATATGATTAGAGTCGGGAGTATCTTCCCTCACATGTGAAAAAACTGATAATCTACCTCATTAATGCTGCATACCTCTCTAGAAAATAAGAAAAAGGAAAAATAGTCTTGTAGTTTTGCTGATAGGTGGGTTTCAAATAAGGCTCATAATAACCCAAATCCAACTTCCTTTGTTTGAACCAAAGCTCACCAATGTCTGGTATACCGGTTGCCTTGGAAATGATTTTCGATGAAAGCTCAAATTGGAACCCTGCTAGATTAACTTGGTGGTTTTGTAGGCTACAAGAAAATAATATAGTCAAGTCTGGATGACTGTTGACTTTCTTGACCTTCTCACAAAAATTGTAGCACCCTACATCCTGGAAGCATGAAAGGATCATAAGAGAGGAAGTGATTGGATTTGTGTCTAGGGGCTCAAATATTTTAGCTTTCCCTCCATGATGTTTTGTAATGGTGGGAGTGTGACTCTCATCACCACTAGTGTGACTATCTCTCTCTGACATGATGGCTGGTCCAAAACAGTAGAAGAAACCTTGGGTTTTTCTTGAGGGTATTTGGAGTAAAACAAGTGGTGTAGGTCAACTCTTTGCAAAAAGGAAAGCTAAGGTGAAAACAACTTTCAGAGCTTGTACTTGGTGGTGGAGGTTAGCCTTATAGTCACTCAGTCCCCTCTTTGCACAAAAAACCATTTTTTCTTACAAACCCTAGTTCAAAGACATAACAATTTATTTTTGCATACTCTAGGGTTTGGTCAAGTTTAAATATGGATGAACTCTTTGATTTTAGGCAAGTAATGCTTGGGAGGAGGAAAAAAGGGTTTACCAACCTTGTATTAACTTGTAGAAGTTTTAGAGGCCGAAAAACTCGATTCTTGAAATTCTTTGGCAAAATCTGTGGAGTGCTACTAGGGGCGCAACGCCGGTGCGCAGCGCTGGGCCGATCAGGCTGTTGGAGTGTAGCGCCGGGAGGAATAGGCAGCCTCGTGGGTGCCTGTGGTAGTTTCTGGGCCTGCGCATAGTGCCAACCCAGGCGCGTAGTTCCAAATTGCGAACGCGTAGCGCAATGTAATTTTACACTGCCTGCCTCGCCTCTATGCGTAGCGTCGAAGGCTAGGGGCGTAGCGCCGTGCTCAGCGCATAGTGCCTATCAATTTATATAGTTTGCCTAAAAAAAACACCACACTCTCCTCCAATGGTTTCCTTTCCTTGCAAACTGGAAAATGGTGCGGGGGGGGAATTTAGAGGGGGCCCTTTATAGTCTTTTTGAAAATAAATTAAACGGGAAAACCCACCTTTGTAAAGTTTATGTTTCCCTCTATCTTTGCATGTGTCTTTTTACTAATATTTCACTGTGTGGAACAAATTTTGGCATAGTTTTTTGCAAAATATTTACTTACACTTTTATCATCTTTTTGCAGGATAATCCCTTAACAAGGATGCCCTTGTTGGGGTCTTCAGCTGAGATGTAAATCATGGAAAAAATGCCTCTTAAGCCATTTTTGTTAGATAAATTATGTCCCATTTTGATTCTAAAAAAAAATTCTATTTTTTGCCTCTTTGGTGAGATGAGACTCTGCACACTGATACTCTTTATCCCCTCTTTTTTTTTTCTATCTCTGCTTCAGATTACTCTTCAAAGTATTTTTGCAGAAAGGTTTGGAGGTGATAGTTTATCCTTTGGATGTTTAGGTTCTGAAACAAAAGGCTACTTTTGGAGGTCCCTTTGACATCCCCTCTGTTGTTTATGAAGGAGACCTTTTATTCCATTACCTTGCCTTTTTGCTAACCTGATGTCCATTTGACTACTCTTGCAGAGATGTGATCAAAGAGCAATTGTCTCCTTGCAAGAGTCATGCCCTCAGGCATAAAAAGTTCCTTGACTGATCCCTTTGGTGTATATAGGACCAGTGACTTGTCCCCTTCTTTTTAATGTATTCCATTTATATAGATGAAGAAGAAGAATCTGTAGGGCACCAAATCCATCCTATGACTTTGTGAAAACCCTAGGTGATCTAGTGGAGGCCTCTTTGGACTTGTTTTTTGGGCTCAGATCTAGGCTTAGGGTTTACAAGGGTAAGACAGGATCCATGCCAAGTTTTGTGTGTTTGTGGGCCTAAGATGCAACACACATACTTGACTATCTAAAGGCTCTGCAGAGACACCCAATTTTTTTGAGAGTTACTAAAAGAGGCACAACAATGCTGCTCTGTTTGACAGGCTGAGGTAGGGGTGGGGAATTGTGCAGGTAAGAAAAAACAGATTTTTTGAGCCAAGGAGACAATTTAGGTTAAAAAATGAGTGGCTTGAGCCCCTGATGATTCTTCTGAGAGTAGTGGGCCAGTTATGACTAGATAGGATAAAACATAGTGGAAATTCTACCTTGAAGATAATGAAGGCAGTGAGATTTCTAGAACTCACAATGTTCTATAAGCTTTGTTTCTATAAATATTGGGGTAATCATTTAGTCATCACCACAGCAAAATTTATTGATGACTAACAGTGGCTCCACTTGGGGAGGTCAGCTCCTTTTTAGGAGGTGTCCAGAACTTCAGATTTTTGGCTTATGAAGACTAGTGCCTCATCTGTTGGGCAAATTTTACCTCCTTCACTTGTTGATGCTTGCTTGAAGTTGTGATCTTAGTAATCTGAAAAAAATGATTAACATCAACATCATCTCTACCTACCCAAACTACTTGCCTAACCTTTTTTTTCTTCCTTGGTTGCACTTGAACTGGCAAACCCTTGATATTTTCCTTTTTGAAAACAAAAATCAAACTATCTAATTGTACCCTTATTTCTTCCAAGAGTTCAGATTAGGCTAGTGAACTCTTCTTATTCTCTACCTAGACTACTCATTTGTCAAGATTGAGTTGTTTGACAAACCTTATTCACTAATCCTAAAAACAAAAATTGAAAAACATAGACAAATCAGGATTAAGCAGTCTAATTTGCTATGATCTATGGCATTATGTACAAGCTGCACATAGAATTTATTAGCAGATAAGTGAAACAAAATACTGAAGGATTAAGATCTGAAAGCATGATAAACATCCTTATTTATTTCTTTGGCTTAGGTTTTAGTCTTCTTAGAGCCATTGTCCTTCTACCCTAATCTATTCTATTTGATAAGCCACGATTATATGGTCTTTTGACAAGTTCTTTCTTTCACTAGTCTATCAGCAAAATAAATTAAAACATGTCTCAGCCATGATTTAGATTAGATAACTGAACAAGAATTCTCTTCTTAGAAACAAGTAGTGGCATTTATACTTGCACACTTTCAGTAATATTATTTTTTAGGTATGGGGCTATACCTTTCTTTCAACTTCTGCCCTATTTTTCCCTTTTCTATTTTTAAGGGTTTTTTGTCTTTACATCCTTTCATCAAATAGTGGTATGTACAATGAATGATAAAATTAAACTAATTTTCTTCAAAAAAGTAATGTTTAAGCATCCTCCCATTTACAAGACCTCCAAACATTTCAGTTCCATCAAGTTCCTGCAAAAATAAAGCATTGTTGCCTCTAGCTGACTGAATGATGTAAGGACCTTTCCATAGATTTTCAAACTTACCATGTTTGCCCTTGTCTTCCCTTCTTGAATCCCATTTCAGAACCCTCTCTCCAATCTAGAAATCATTTGCTTTGGTTCTCCTATCAAATATTTTCTTGATATTGTCCTGAATAGCTTGTGTCCTTTTGTAAACTTCTTCCCTTGACTGCTGCAAATGAATGGTTTGGTTCAGCCTCCTTTGCATGTCATTTTATTCTGATTGTACTTCTTGAAGAAGCTTCATGACTAAAACTCCCAAAGAGGTGGGGAAAACTGCATCCATGCCATACACTAGTTGATAGGGAGACATACCAATATATTTCTTGGTGGTTAGTCTATCATCCCATAGTGCATGCACTAGTTTGCTATGCCATGCTTTTTTATTTTGTTCTAAGAGCTTCTTAATGATGTTTGCCAAGCTCTTATTAGAGGACTCAGCTAGTCCATTACCTTGTGGGTAATAAGAAGTGGAGTGACTGAAGGTGATGTGATATTTATAGCAAAATTCCACCATTTTCTTAGATGTAAAGGTAGCAGCATTATCGGTGATGATCTTCTTAGGACAACCAAACCTGGATAGGATGTTGGTTTCAAGGAATTTGATGATGACTAAGTCAATGGCATTTCTAGAAGGGATGGCTTCTATCCACTTGGTGAAATAATCAATGGCAGTGGGGATCCACTTATGTTGGGCAGATGAAGTAGGATGGATCTCTCTTATGAAGTCTAAACCCCACTGTTGAAAAGGGGCTTCAACACTAATGGGGTGAAAGGGTAAAGGTAGGAGCTTTATTTTTCCATCAAATATTTCGCACTTATGGCAAGTCATGACTAGTTTTTGAGTATCAAAAAATAGGGTAGGCCAATAGTAGCCATCTCTAAGGATCTTGTTGGCTGTGGTCTTCCAATAGAGGTGCCCCCACATTCTCCCTCGTGTAATTCATGCATGATTTTCTCTGCATCATCTTCAAGCAAACACTTAAGCAACAAACCAGTAAAACTATTCCAGTATAATACTCCATCTAGAATGCAAAAATTTAATGTTCTCTATTTTAAGAATCTTGCTTTAGTTTTGGACAAAGAAGGGGGAGCATTGAGATAAAGAAGCACATAAATAATATCAGCATACCAAGGTGAATTTAGAAACATTTATTCAATGTATGGTGTTGTACTTTCTTCAGTTTCTTCTAACATTCTAACCATATTCATGTCTAGAGCTTGGAAATTTGTGTCAACCATAAGTTTTGCAAGTCCTTGTCCTTTAATCAATTTAGTGGGTCTTATTTCTAAATCATATTCTAAAATGGTAGTAATCCACTTGCCCCTTTTACCATCAGGGTCTTGATTAAGTATGTCTTTGACAACTTTTTTTGGGACAAAGGCTATGATATGTGAATGCAAAATATAAACTCTAAAATCCTTCAAAGCTTTGATTAAGGCAAAGGCTTGTTTCTCCATAATGTTATACTTTAGAGGGGCATCCCTTAAGGCTTTGTTGAAGAAATAAATGGGATGCTCTTGCCCCATGATGTTCTTTTGTAACAATAATCCTGCCACAGTATGTTCAAAGATAAAGGAGAAAATGTAAAAGTCCTTGGCAAAGTCAGGGCTGATTAAGACTGGTGTTTGTGTGAGTGCTTGTTTTACCAGCTCAAAAGATTGTTTTTATTCCATATTCCACTTCACTCCTACTTCCTTTTTCAACATATTTGTGATATTTCTTAGGAGCTCAGCAAGGTTAGGAATGAATCTTCTTAGGAAGTTAATCTTTCCAATGTAAGACTGCAGCTCTTTAATGTTTCTAGGATGGCTGATTTGTAAGATGGCTTCTATTCTATTGGGATCTATCTTGATTCGTTCCTCAAATATGATGTGACCTAAGGGTTTTCCTTCCTTTAAGCCAAACAAATTTTTCTTAGGATTTAGGGACAGACCATACTTTCTACATTTTTCAAATACTTTTCTCAAGTGGACTAAGTGCTCCTCATCCATCTTAGAGTAGACAGTGATGTCATCAAGATATACGACTATGAAGTAACCTATGTCTTCTGAAAAAGCTATTTCCATTGCCCTTTGGAAAGTAGCCCTTGCATTCATTAAACCGAATGGAATTTTAACATACATGAATGTACCCCAAGGTGTAGTGAAAGCAGTTTTGAGTTGGTCACTTGGAAAGACTAGAACTTGGTTATAACCAGAGAAGCCATCTAGTAATGAGATTCTTTGTGAGCTAACTACTTTTTGGAGTATGTGATCCATTTTAGGTAAAGGGTAATTTTCTTTCAAGGAGGCTTCGTTCAAATTTATGAAGTCAATACAAAGCCTAATTTCCTCGGTCTTCTTCCTAACTGACATAAGGTTGGACACCCATTCTGAGTATCGGACAGGGACTATGATCCCGACATCGTACATCTTTTTTATTTCTTTATCAACTGCGGGTAACAAAAGGGGGTTTATTCTTCTCAATTTTTGTTTAAATGGTTTCTGATTTTCCTTGAGAGGAATTTTATGTTGGATGATTTTGGTTTCATAGGATTTCAAGTCTTCATACCCCCAAGAAAACACATCTTTAATTCTCTAAAAAGATCAATGTATTTCTGTTTTGTGTGAGATGGTAGAGTTTTGGATAGCTTGATTATTTTGGGCTCTTTCATCCCTCCAATGTTACACTCTTCTACATTTGTTTCAGTGGATTTGGGTTTTTAGCTACATCATTGAAATCAAACAACTCTTCTAGTGGTGTAAGGCCTCTTGGCAGGGTGTCATCTTTGTACTTTAGAATTTCAAGTTCTCTTTGATCTGATTTATCAAGTACTTCTGCCACACAAGGGTTTTGAAGGTGGTTTATATCATCATCAAAGGGCAGCTCTGTTTTGGGAGTTTTATTTTCAACAAAACTATTTCTTTCAAATCTCAAACTCTATTTTGTACTTGCAAATTCATTTCTGGATTGTAGAAAATCATCTATTTGTTCATCATTGTCAAACACTTTCCAATGGTTTAGGTTGTCCGGTATAGTATGCTTGTTCTTTATTTTGATGAGGCATTGATTATCTTCATAAGATAAAGAGAAATTGCTGGCAGCAAAGGCAAGCTCATTGGCAAGGCAGTTTTGGGCCTTAGGGATGAAAGCGAGCTCATATTTCTCAAAGTTTCTGAGAAGGTCCAGGGCAGCATTTCTATATTCCCTTAGCTTAGGGTTCTTGGATGAATATTCTCCCTTAATTTGATTTATGATTAGTTTTGAATCTCCTTGAACCAAGATTTTCTTATCTTTGAGGTCTTTGAGAAGGTGTAAACCAATAAGGAGAGCCTCATATTCTGCAACATTGTTGGTGCATTGGAAATCTAACCTATAGGAATGACCTTCATTTGTGTTGTGTAACCAAACCCCTACTCCTGAACCAGCCTTACCACAAGAGCCATCAAATCTTATATGCCAAAGGGTGTCAATTTCAGTTTTGTTAATGTTTTGCACTTCAGGGCTGCTGGAGTTTGGGATGTCATTTTCTTGGTCAGAGGATTGGATTGGTTGTTTTGAGGGGCTTAGTTCTTTCTCCTTGTCATATGTTTGTTCATCTATGTCATTTTCATTGTACAGGATGAAGGAGTCAAGGTCTGAGTGAATGGAATAAATTGGTGTGTTATTTGGCCTATCTATGTTACTCACCATGTATTCATGTGGGATTCCCAGTATAACCTCCTAGTTTGATTAAAAAATGGGATGGTGGCATAATTCATGTCCATTTGAAGGCTCCCCTGGAGTTTGGCCCCCCATGATCTAGATAAAATCATGCCATACTTTGGGGGGATGTCAACCACAACTATATCCATGAATAGACTCTTAGCAGGGATTTGTGCCAAATTGACACACAGATCCTTGATCAGGCCTAGACACTTGACCCTACTGGAATCAAAAGAGTACAAGTCTTTGTAGGGCTTTGTGATCTCTAAGCCCAATCTCTCCATCACAACCTTTGGCATGAGGTTGTGTGAGGCACCAGAGTCTAACATAGCATTATGCAAAAAAAATTCATGTATGTTCGACTTACATAGAAAGGTGGGACAACTCCTTCTTGATATTTTCCCTCTACTTCAGGACCAAACAACAATTCTGGTTTATCATCAGTTAAGTTTAAATTATCGGTATCATTCCCTATATTTAACACTTTGAAAATCTAGGATCTATATACCTCTTGGGTTACCAGCTTAGTGAGGGGCATGGTTATCTTGATTTTGGAAATATCTCCATCAAAACTGAAATGTGTAGGTGTCTTTATTGCATTTACATCAGTTTTATCAGCCATGAACTTTTATACATTTTTAATTTGTTGATTCTGATTTTATGGTTTGGATAGCAGGATTTTTTCAGGGCCACTAGTTGAAGTACTAGGGCAGCTTGAATCTTTATTGGGTTGACTAATCTTTGGCTTGTTTAGTTCAGCTTTCTTAGCCATAGTATTTGTGTTTTCTGCTCTCTTTTTAGGGATAGGTTTAGAGGTTTTTCTAACAGTAGTGTTTGGCTGATTTGTTTTAGGAATATCTTGACTCTTTTTTCTCCTAAGGTCATACTGCCTATGGACTTCCATTATGGCATTCTCAAATCCTAATCTATAGTATTCGGAATCTTCATATGATTTCTCATGTGGTTTTGAAGAAAACATCCTTTGTTCTTCTTCGGTAAGGAATGTGTTATCCTCATCATTCGAAGCTATGAAATTTATATGGTCTTCTTCCAACTACTTAGGCTCTCTTTCTTCTTCATCTACATAGTTGTCTTGGAAAGGGGGTCTGAATTGTTGGTCACTCTCTCTTGCTCTGACTTGAGGAGGGTCTCTTCTAAAATTTTGATTTCTATTCCTGTTTTGAAGATTGGCTTGATTTTCCCTAGGAGGTGTTCTCTCATTCAAACTAAATTTTTCCATCATCCTCTCCATTTTCCTAACTATGGAGTCAATTTTGGTGTCGGAAGAGGAGGGTGCAGGTGTTGTGTCATCTTTATAAGTCATCCTTTTTTCTAATCTCACCCTAGCCCTTTTCTCAATCAAATTGGCCTCTACACTCATAGCCCCCTTTTGCATGTCTTCTAGAGTTAGGTAATCTCTCTCCCTTAGTTGATAGGCCATATCAGCATCAAAGCCTTCGGGATATTTCACCAAGGCCAAGCCTTGTGGAGGTTTTATGTGAGGTGGGACAACATTGTAAACACTGTTAAACCTAGTGGAGTAGTCATGAACACTTTCTCCCGGATTTATCTTAAGATTTTTATACTCAGAAAGAATTTGGAGGGGGTTCTTCTTGATTTCCCATTTGTTCACAAAGGTTTGGTATAGAGTAGGGAGATCATGAATGTTGTTGGGAGGTAAGTCTTTAAACCATTTCTTGGGTTCTCCCCCTAGGCTCTGAGAAAAAATCCTCATTTTTATGGTTTCTTCTTCTATCTCCATGTAGTCAAAAGCATCATTAATTCTATCTACATGTTTTTGAGCAGTGATGGATTTAGTCCCTAGGAAGTGAGGGATTTTGGATTGATAGTCATTTGGCAAAGGTAATAGTGGTTGTTGTAGAGCTAGTGGATCATACCAGGCTGCCATGATGGGAGGGAAAGGAAACAAAGGCTGATTTACAAGGGGAGGATTTGTGAGAGGTGGAGGAGGATGGAGTGAGGTGGTTTTCACACTGGTGGTATGGATGGGTGTAGTTGAGGTACTTGGAACGGAAAACTGATTTTGAGTAGATTTGAGATGAAAAGGGCTGAAGTGATGGAGAAGCTGAAAATCAGGTGGAGTGGAAGGAGAAGCTTCTCTACTGGAGCTTTGCTGCAAATCTATGGGCTCAAGGTCAGCTTGGTCAACCCTAATTTGTGACTTGGTCTTGAATAGGTTCTTGGTATGGTGTAAGTCAAACTAAGGATTTTGTGAAATTTTAAGGTGTTCTGGTGTAGAACTTGCTCTATGAATGGTCCTAACAGTGGGTGAGTTTCCAGCTTTAGAAGTTTGCCACAAAATCTTTTCTGGGTTATCAACTATGGTAGAAGGATTTGGGTCTGGGTGTGATCTGGTATTGATCCTTCATGAAGCCATATCTCTTTACTCACGCAAGGTATAACTAGGCCTTAAAAACTATTTTGGACTGATTTGACACAATCCTAGAACAACCTATGGGACTATTGGGATGAAAAAGGTCTACTGGAAGCTAGTGGAGTCGCCAGGTGGATTCTTCTTGAAATTTTGAAGGTATGTATACAATGGTCCACCACAAAATTCTTGATAAAAATCAATCTAGGGAGTACTTTTGGGTTTTTTTAGTTTCTTTATGCAGCCTTAAGGTTGATGAGTGTCCCCTAGTTGAGTCATCATCTTGCTAGGATGGTGAAGCAATTAGTTTCTACTCTCGGCTATGGGTTGGTTTTTAAGTCAAACTAGGGATGTATATGAGTCTATAAGAGTTTTTCAGGCTACTATAAACTCAATCCCATCGTGATCGCCAGTTTGTTAGCTCCCTGTAATTTGTTAGATTGATTGAGATACAAATGGACAGGGTAACATCAAAACAAGCTTTGGAATCCTAGGACCTAGCCTTCCTGGATTCAGAGAGGGATCTCTCTTGTAGGTGCAAAGATGTGAAGTTGTTTGCTGATTAGGGTTGATTTTAGGCTAGATGTTAAGTGCAGGGTATTTTGATTGTTTTTGGTCGGGTATGATGCTCAGATGGATTTAGATAGAAAACATGGAAGATTTTCAATTCATTGGGAAATGGAGTCTAACAAGGTCATGATAAGTTCATCAATGGTTTCAAGAGCATTTGCAAGGCAATTTTAACTTGGTTGGTAGGTCTTTGAGGTTGTGGTGGATGATGAGATGAACATTAAACTTGAGAATAAAAGCTAGTGAAGGGCAGAACTAAATGCTTAATAACTTTTTAGACTAAGGGAGTTAGAAAATCATAAGCATGGAAAGAGAAACAAAGGCATAAGTGAAACCTAATCCATTTGATTTCAAACTGAACATAGATGATTATCCAAGACAAACATTCAAATGAAATTATAGAAAGGCAAGAAACTTATTTAACTTTCATAGATTTCATTATCAAGAGAAGAAAAACATTTAAGATGCACAGGTCGTTATAACCATAGAAGAAGATAAAACTTTGAACATCTAAAGTTACAGTTGTGAAGGTTCTTTGAAACAAATTTAGCTAAGTAAAGGCAAAGAGCATGATTCAAACAAACTTCTTTGGTGAACCTAGGAAAATATGCTTTTAAGAGTTGATTCCAAGGACAGAGTATTTCAGTGGCCACAAAATGCAGTGCTAGCCATAAATCATAATTGACACTAACTGATCTAAACCATTCAAGAAATGAACAAGCTAAGAAATTCTTAGAGAGCAAGAGATGGATTCCCTAATATATCTCAACAGAAGAAAACATTAAGGCAGTGAAGGACAAACAGAAGTAAGGTGCCATCAGGAAACATTTCTTAATCTAATTTTTTGTTCTACTGCAACATAGCAAGATGGAAAACATAATGGAAAACTAGTAAACATAAACATAAGAAACACTTCACTATCAACCAAGCTTATGGATCCTACAAACAGTCTCTCTCAATCAACAAGCAAACCAGGGCATGCATGAGCTCCAAGACATCAAATTTCCATAAAAAACTCCAAGAGACTATGTATTTGCTTTAGCATAAGTCATCAAAATACAACTAATACATAAGACCCTCATGCTCTATTTATGGAGCAAATGAGGAGGTGGAAACCCTAATTCAGCCATAAATGTCATAAATGTGCTTAATGACCATGCAAGGCCCAAGACACATAAGAGATAAGATAATAAATGAAAAACAACAAAACATAACTCCCAAATAAAATCACGAGTGATTTGCCTAAGAAAATATTAAAAAACCAATTTTCCATCAATTAGTGTCTTTTGTTGACTTTTTGGCAAAAAGTTGTCTTTGTGCGTAGCTCCATATCAACAAAAAATGGGGTTTGTTGCAGCTAAGTTTTGGACCCCTTCCCAGCATCAGATTTGGCCCCGTGATGGCTCGTTGGAAAGCTTGAAGAGTATAATTTCCAGAAATACTTAAGTTGCGCTGAATGGATTCCATTTACCTACTCAAAAATCCAATCTCCCATGAATTCTCAGCGCGCAGTGCCAAGCCTAAAAAGGAGGCAGAAAGGTCATTTTTGAGGTGTTTTTTGACCTTTTGAGGGGGAAAAAATGCTCCAATTGACCTGAAATTTTGTGGGTAGACTACTGGTGACATGAAAAACAAAAAAATGTAAACTTTAGCAGCTGAGGATGCCCCAAAAAAGAGCGTAGCGCCTAGGGTGTTGCGTTCCTAGATGCCAAATTTTGAAAAAAAATGAAAAGTTTCTGGATTTTCTTCAAAATTGATGTGTACACCCCTCAAGGGGTTTTATACACCTGATGAGAAGCATCAGCCAAGATCCCGAGGATGTCATGCATTTTGGGCCTTTTTAGCTCTTCTAGCTCTAGGAGGGCTTGCTTCAATTTGGCATTAGCAAGCATGCTCTTCCTTGCATAGTGTTTGACCATTTTTTTCTACAAGGCAAGGCCCCTCTTCACCTATTTGAAATGTTTGTGCTCCTGTTTATAATAGTAGATGACATTTTTTGCCCTTTCAAAATATTTTTTCGATCCTTGAAGCTGGGCATATTTTTCTAAGAGGAGCAATTTTGGACTCATCCCTAGGTCCTCATTATCACTGTCTGGATCAACAAAGAGAGGCCCTTGAGAAGCCTTTTTTATCCTTTTTCTCCTCTTGACTGGTGCCTTTTGCTCAACACTCTTCATTTTTTCTTTGCCTTTGTCCGATGCTTTGGCATTTCGTGAGGGGATGGCCCTTTGCCTTTTAGAGGTAGCAAACACATCCCTTTTCCCTTTGTGATAAGTGCATGAGAGAGGGAAAATAATGGGAGTCTCAAAGCCAATGTTGTCATCATTTTTTCCTTCACTCTGCTCTGCTTTTTTTGTGCCTTCCCCACTTTGATTCTCTTTGTCTTCTATGGACTGGTTTTTGTCAAGATAGTCATGATAGCTGTCATGACTGTCATGACTCTTTCTTGGACTATCTTGGGCACTTAGATAGCTATCTTCCTCATCTGGTTGTTCTCCTTCTTCACTGTCTTCTTCTTCCTCATCATTTTTATCTTCTTCCTCATCATCATGTTCACTGCTTTCATCCTTGTGGCTGCTTTTGCTGATGTTATCTTTGTGGCTGCCATTACTAGTTTCATCTTTGTTTTTTCCTTCATTATCTTGCTGCTCTTGGCCATTGCTACTTTCTTCTTGGCCACCTTCCTCTCCTTCATTTTCTTCTTCATCTACATCATCTTCTTCTTCAATGCTTTCCTCATGATCATCACTGCTTTCTTCATGATCATGGTTGCTTTCTTCATGGCTAGTTCCCTCCTCTTCATTGCTTTCTTCATTTTCATCCTCTTCTTCTTTTTCATCATCTTCTTCTTTACTGCTGTCTCCTTGTCCATCATTTTCTGTCTCATCTTCTTCTTGACTGTTGCCTCCTATTTTCTCTTCACTAGGGCTACTGTCAGCCCCTTCACTTGGTAATTTAGGGGAGAAGGTATTAGGTGAAATTATTTGTGGAGAAGGCATATGGGGAGATGATGGATGTGTGGAGGTAGACGATTGTGAAGTGGAAGGAAATTTTTGCTGGATGAAGGCCCGGGGGTCTGCAAACACATCATGTGAGATGAAGGTCTCCCAAGATATACCTTGTTTCTCTAGCTGGTATAGGAAAATCATCTTGATCAGGGAGTGATGAAAGAGGCTAGGCATTTGGTGGTCATAACTTTTCCTCTTGACAACAGAGGCCATTTTATCAATACTCCGGAAGAGGTAATAAGGTATGTTCATCATCTTGACTTTGGTAAAATGCATCAACAACTTGACATGATATGAATAAATTCAGGAGTATCTTCCCTCACATGTGAAAAAATTGATGATCTGCCTCATTAATGCTTCATACCTCTCTAGCAAATAAGAAAAAGGAAAAATAGCATTGCATTTTTGCTGATAGGTGGGTTTCAAATAAGGCCCATAATAACCCAAATCCTACTTCCTTTGTTTGAACCAAAGCTCACCAATGTCTGGTATACCGGTTGCCTTGGAAATGATTTCCGGTGAAAGCTCAAATTGGACCCCTGCTAGATTAAGGTGGTGGTTTTGTAGGCTACAGGAAAATAATCTAGTCAAGTCTGGATGACTGTTGACTTCCTTGACCTTCTCACAAAAATTATAGCACCCTACATCCTGTAAGCGTGAAAGGATCATAGGAGAGGAAGTGATTGGAGTGGTATTTAGGGGCTCAAATATTTTAGCTTTCCCTCCATGATGTTTTGGCTTCGTGGGAGTTTGACTCTCATCACCACTGGTGTGACTATCCCTCTCTTACATGATGGCTGGTCCAAAGCAGCAAAAGAAACCTTGGGTTTTTATTGAGGGTATTTGGAGTAAAACAAGTGGTGTAGGTCAAGTCTTTGCAAAAAGGAAAGCTAAGGTGAAGAAAGCTTTCAAAGCCTGTACTTGGTGGTGGAGATCAGCCTTATAGTCACTCAGTCCCCTCTTTTCACAAAAAACCAATTTTTCTTACAAACCCTAGTTCAAAGACATAATAATTGATTTTTGCATAGTCTAGGGTTTGGTCAAGTTTAACTATGGATGACCTCTTTGATTTTAGGAAAATAATGCTTGGGAGGAGGAAAAAAGGGTTTACTAACCTTGTATTAACTTGCAGAAGTTTTAGAGGCCGAAAAACTCGATTCTTCAAAGTCTTTGGAAAAATATGGAGTACTGCGAGGGGCGCAGCGCAGGGCCAGTTGGGCTGTCAGAGCATAGTGTAGGGCGGAATAGGGAGTCTCCCGGATGCCTGTTGTAGTGGAAAATGGTGCGGGGGGGATTTTAGAGGGGGCCCTTTATAGTCTTTTTGAAAATAAATTAAAAGGGCAAACCCACCTTTGTAAAGTTTATGTTTCCCTCTATCCTTGCATGTGTCTTTTTACTGATATTTCACTGTGTGGAACACTTTTTGGCACAGTTTTTTGCAAAATGTTTACTTACACTTTTATCATCTTTTTGCAGGATAATCCCTTGACAAGGATGCCCTTGTTGGGGTCTTCAGCTAAGATGTAAATCACGGAAAAAATGCCTCTTAATCTATTTCTGTTAGATGAATTATGTCCCATTTTGATTCTTAAAAAAAAGTCTATTTTTTTCCTCTTTGGTGAGATGAGACTCTGCACACTGATACTCTTTATCCCCCCTTTTTTTTCTATCTCTGCTTCAGATTACTCTTCAAATTATTTTTGCAGAAAGGTTTGGAGGTGATAGTTTATCCTTTGGATGTTTAGGTGTTGAATCAAAAGGCTGTTTTTGGAGGTCCCTTTGACATCCCCTCTGTTGTTTATGAAGGAGACCTTTTATTCCATTACCTTGCCTTTTTGCTAACCTGATGTCCTTTTGACTACTCTTGCAGAGATGTGAGCAAAGAGCAACTGTCTCCTTCCAAGATTCATGTCCTTAGGCATAAAGAGTTCCTTGACTGATCCCTTTGGTGTATATAGGACCAGTGACTTGTCCCTTTCTTTTGAATGTATTCCCTTTATATAGAAGAAGAAGAAGAATCTGTAGGGCACCAAATTCATCCTATGACTTTGTGAAAACCCTAGGTGATCTAGTGGAGGCCTCTTTGGACTTGTTTTTTGGGCTAGGATCTAGATTTAGTGTTTATAAGGGTAAGACAGGATCCATGCCAAGCTTTGTGTATTTGTGGGCCTAAGATGCAACACACATACTTGACTATCTAAAGGCTCTGCAGAGACACCTAGTTTTTTTGAGAGTTGCTAAAGGATGCACAACAAAGCTGCTCTGTTTGACAGTCTGAGGTAGGGGTGGGGAATTGTGCAGGTAAGAAAAAACAGAGTTTTTGAGCCAAGGAGACAAGTTAGGTTAAAAAATGAGTGGCTTGAGCCCTTGATGGGTCTTCCGGGAGTAGTGGGCCAATTATGACTAGATAGGATAAAAACATAGTGGAAATTCTACCTTGAAGATAATGAAGGTAGTGAGATTTCCAGAACTCACAATGTTCTATAAGCTTTGTTTCTAGAAATCTTGGGGTAATCATTTAGTCATCACCACAACAAAATTTATTGATGACTAACACCTACCTATATGTATTGATACATATTTGGAATAAGTTCATATTCATCACGACTCATACCACTACATAAGTGTGTAACTCCAACATCCATCTATTAATTATAATGTAGGTCACTTTGTGGGATAAAAATATGGCCCATAGATATAATTCCAAGACCTTGAGTTTCCTTCGTTGTATATAATATAACAAGAGGAAACCTAATTTACAAAACATAAATTTTCAAAATAATATTCAAATATAAATAGAAAATTTAAATGATGAGTATTTCCTTTCTACATATTACTTTCCTTTTCCTATGAAGAGACACAAGATACCTGCTTGGCATCTTGGAGTTCAAACTAATATTTATACATGTTTGAATTTTATTTTCACATTTGACAAGGAGAGAAAGAAGCTCCTATGTATGCATTGTTTCTTCATGGAAATAGGTTATGAGCCATGCACCAATAAAATAAGACAAAATGACATATAATAAATATCTAAAATAATAAAATATATTCAAATTGACAATCTAAAATAGCTTGGAGCATCATGCAAGCAAAGGCATGAAAAACTAGTACAATTCAACCTGCAATAACTAGAAGAACTTACCTATTAGTGCAGTATTCCATTTGTTTACAATTTTCATAAAGTTTTTTGACCCTAATGACATGAAGATTTTCCTAACATGATTCTCAAAAACCTTCATGTTTTCACCATAAACTCGCAAGAAAGCAACAATAGTGCGCTCTTTAGTATGCTCATTTTGCAAATTCTAGATTCCATCCTTCGTATTGCTAAATTTTTCTTGAGACATTATTATCTTTGGTAATATTCAAACTTGAAATCCAAAACTACACATAAAAAATCCAAAGAAAAATTTATCTTTTAGCCTTTTGTATACAACATATAACTTATCAATACATGGAAACAAGTAAGCTAGTTGCACAAGGAGGACATACATGCTGAAAAAAAATCTGGGTTGGTTTTGCAATAAATAGAGACAAAATTGTTCTCCCATTCTACTGTTGGGATACTACGAGGGAGTGTATTCTTTATATCCCAAAAAGCAAAACTCCCAAGATTATTTTCCAAATATTCAAGATACCAGACACAACTAAGTTTATACTTGAGTAACTTGAGGTGCCTCGATATTTTACTGAAAGAAATAAAAACAACAAACAAAAGGAAAAAAAAACCACTTTACCATAATGTTTCATCAGCCTCATGCGATCATATATAGGCCAACACTTTTTGTTGTTGTAACCAACCAAGTTTTCATTGTTCGGATCTTGATTTTCTGTAATGTAGCATTGGATAAGATCTCTTTCCTCTTCATGAGTGAATCTAAAAAGAATGTGCACCTTGCCAATATAACAATAATATAATATTATAGGATGCCTCGTCACTACTTTTACATACCAGTAAGTAATAAATTCATTTGGAATCTGAAGACTAGCTATTTCAATTTCCCAAGTTAAATCAATGACTAAGAGATATAAGACCACACCATAATATTGCACAACAAAGGAGGAAAACTGAAGGCCTCGAATCAACCCATCTGAATTGATATGGCTCATATCTTTGTATGATAGCACAATGTTGTTTTTTGTAGTGACATAATCAGAAATGTTGTGGTCGAGCAATAAATGCAGAAGCCGACAATAATTATTAATTCAGATTCCTCAAAAATAACTAAATCAAAAGAAATATTTTCAGTACTCACAAACTACCAAAATAAAAAAAAACTAGCTGTTTAACATTGTCAGATCTATTTTTTCAAAGAAATTTTCAATTTTTTTTCTGAATCATCACAACACATTGACCTTCACTGGTACCATATATCCTGCAAATTGTTGATTCCTTGACAACACTTATATACCAAAATTAGAGGTGGCTCTGAATCTGCAGGATCTATTTTGGAAAGAGACGGTGTTTTTCACCTTCATACCAAATATGTTGATGAAGGTATACATCTATAATTTTCTCAAGAGGTTCAATTTCATACAAAGGGATCAGATAGTTATACAAGTCCATAAAATCAATTCCCACTTGCAATGTGAAACACGACCAGTCATTAGAAACCCATGCAGAAAACATCTCAACGCCATTGATTTAGCATCTAGAAGTGATTAATTATACAACTTGCGTCTTTGAAGGCATGTTCTATAAGAAAATGACGTTTGATACGTGATAATGCCTCATATGGTTAATCATATGGCCGCTTGATAAGACCAAACTCTTCCCTCTATTGTTGATTTAATCAAACAAAAACACTATAAAATTACTTCAATCATTGGAGTTCTAGTATTAGGATTTTGGTATCATGTTTATATGACAGTGATGGAAAAGGAATCAGGGAAAATTTTCATGATTCCAGCAAATGCATCGTGGTGCTATAGATGGCCACAACTTCCTCAAGTGCTACATAGGGGCCAGAAATTAGCGTAATTTATTAGTAATTTATAAACCTCTTCAATATTGAGCATTACAAATTGTTCACCCAATATAGTGTAGGGGAAATAAAATCATGCATGCTCTTCTTTCATCTAAAGACATGTGAACCTTCCTAGATTTTTTCGACAAACTATCTTGTCCAAAATAGCACCATGCCTTATACGTTTACGATTGCAATGAGAAACATTAGTCCACTAGTCTTATTTTGATCTTACATAATGAAGAATCATATTCCCAATAGGCACTGGTAGGCCAGACACCTGGAGTACCAAAGTAGTTATCGTATTTATAAACTTGAGATATAACAAAGAACATAAATAAATAATAAATTCAAATTTTCAATGCTTAATTGAAATCTCTATTACCACATGTACCTTCCACGAGCTTTTTTCCTTCCAACATCGTCAGCCTTCACTCAAATGTTGCAAAATGGTACGAGATTTGTTCTTCTTAATGCCCTTTGTCACAATATGACCGATTATGTTAGAAATCAAATAAGAGCATCACTAAGAGACTAAAAAATTCCATAACACAAAAATAAAAGGGATAAACATGGATGTAGAAACTTCAAATAAAACAACCAAATTAATCATTATAAAACGAGTTAGGAAGAGGATAAATAACATTCCCATCAAGGTTTGAACACATATAGAACATATTAACTCAAGCCTCTTTACTATCTACATCGAAGTGATTTCAATATAATTGATGCATTCCAAACAACAAAAACATCCCTTTCGTGCCAATTATCACAAATGGAAAAAAATTAAAACCACCTAACATTGCATCAAGAACATCATGCATGATAGTTGCTCTAAGCTCCAAATCAAAATGACTTTAAACCATTTGTTTTCTAAAAGTGTTTTCTACTCCCTTTGAATGAATACCTTCAAACTATCGTGCAAGAAAGTTTCCAAACCACCTTTCTCGTAGTGGTACTATACCACATAGGAAAAAAAACCATGTTCTCCACATTCGAGCCCAAAATCCACATTCAGATCCTTTCCCAATATGGCCAGTGTTGAAGCAATAATAAATAAAATTCTTCAGATATTTACACATTCTTTTTTGCCACATAAGGCGATCCTTGTAATGATACATACCAGTCAAATAACCTACGTGTGAAAATGTATATTTTAATCCATTTTCCAACTAGAAAACATCTACATTTCCTATTCAAAATTGGGTATTTCCATCAATGACTAGTTTTGTTAGTCGCAAAATTTCATGACATAATTGGAAATCATTTCCATAACATTAATTCTTACACTCCTTCGTTGTGATTTTCTTCATAGGATTTATATTGAACTTTTAATCGATATGATTCAAATTATTTCGGTGAATGAGAAGATTCAACATACTATAACCTTGTCTGCAAACTTGAAGCCTAACCTCTTCCCAATCTAGCTTAGTTGTCTAGAAAATTTTGGTATCTTGTAGGGAACAAAGCAAGTATTCTTTCTTCTGAATATTTGGAAGATTGTGATGAAGTTCATTCAACACATAACATTTGAGGAGCTTCTGATACTTCACATGAACCTTAATTGGGAGGACTGCATGACATGAAACATTAAAGGAATCAAATCCATCACACATGAAAAAGACAACTAAAGAACACAAAGAACGTAAATATGTGCCATGCATCATAAAAATGCATAGAAATGTTCCTTGTACGAATAAAAAACATGATGAATATCTTACGCTTGTTGCATACGAACTGATCGCATATTGAATGGACAAGGAGAAAACAATAATGAAATACCAACAGTTGGTGTATCTATGTAAAGTGGTTTATCGTACAACAAAGGTTCCACACCTTCCCGAACAAAAAAATCATTGTCATCATCCTCCTCGTAAGTTTTCCTCTCATGACGTTAGTCTTATGAAAATAAATTGGATGAATCATAGGATCAAAATAAAATGTTGGTAAATTTGGATCTTCATTTTTTATGAACATCACCATGGGTTTGTGATATACACAAAGCTTAAACTTCCTAGGCATGTTGTTATAGAGATGAGGAAATGCAATTATATACTTTGTTTGAAGTGGAGAGAGGATAATAAGCTTATTAATATCTTGTTAATATCGTTGACTTCATTCCAGTCTTTATCACCCTTCTTCATATGTTGGTACAAAGGCTCAAACTTTGGTCCTCGTGTTGTTGAAATAGACATGTCAGTAAAAGTCTTAACTTCATTGCAAAAATAACAGTTATGACAAGAGAAAACAAAATAGATGACCGAATATTGACCCAACAATTTTCTCGGCATAAACTTCATAATACCTAGTATGGTCATGGTCAATGATTCTGCTATGAAAAATGAATCCATATTAAAGAGACATAAATAGTTTTTATCAATCAAGTCTGAATGTAGTTGTCCTGTGAGATGATGAAAAGTTTCCTTGACGGGAAGTGATCATTTCCACCTTCTATAACTAGGCCCATTTATATGTTTTGTTTTTAGTATGTTCTTGTGGTCATAAATATATAAAAAATAATATTCTTCCTCATACATGACTCCAACTGGATAGGTTCAAGAGGGTCCACATCTAACAAATTGTATGCATAATATAAAGGAGGTTCATCATCATCAAATGGTGCAAATTGAATTCTTTAAAATGTTGCATGTCCCTTTTTTCTCTCCGCATCCTGATCCACATTTTACCCCACTGCAAACAAGCTTCCAATTAGGCACAATTATTAATCATTAAACTAAAAAGGAAAGAACATAATTTAAATATCAAAAGAACCTGAATTTTACCTGAGTCATATATAAGGGCTCAATAACCCATGGCATTTCATTAGTAAAAGTGATATCCCCGGTTATGTGATAGAGTATCTTCGCATCCCAAACCTAAATAGGAAACATTCATCGAATATAGAAAGCATAAAGCACCAAATGCACTCGTCTATTTCCAGACTCTGAAAGTAAATAATATAAATATGCATAAGGATTACAACGTAGCAAAAATATATGATGATAAAACATTAAAGAATTTTAATACTTTGTCCCAGAGCATGGGCATGTTTTCAATAAGTATGTACACTGCATGAGGTACACATTTAAGTGCTACTAGATAAACACACTTTTCATGCGATATTTTTTTGGAGGCATGTCTCTATGATCTCTTTTCATAGTCAGGAACACAGATCAATACATAATGCATGAATAACAATTTTGCAATGGCATCAAATACTTACAACGAAAAATGTACATAACTATGTAATATAATTGAATGTAAAAATCACATACACAACAATAGATATGGTTCTCATTCGTGGATTGATAGGATTGGATGGAAATCAGCTTAAAAACCAAGCAATGCATAATAAAGTTCAATTACACAATTTAAACAAGTGGTTTGTTATTATGAATACAATGGATATGCCATGAAAGGTTAAGCATGGATTTCCATGGATCATAATTTGGATACTAGAATATTTTGACTCCCAATAATATGGTTGTTAGATCATATATAGGTTGCTATACTACCCCTTTGACAGACCAACTTCAATTTCAAAGACCTGGAAATTATAAAAACTCCATCTCAAATACTATTCAGGAGTTTGAGGCTTTAGCCATTTCAAATAAGCATATTTTGCATTTAAACATGACTTCATGGCTTGGACCCATTTAATACACACGAAATTGATAAGATTGGGTGCACATCAGTTTCAAAATTCATGAAGGCATGATAAAGTCAAATTTCACATATTAATTAAGTGGTTGGAAATCATAACCACATTGGTTATGCCATGCAAGCTTAAGTTTAGAGTTCCATGTATGATAATTTAAAGTATATGATGATTGACTCTTGAGCAAAAAAATATGATTGTGAGACCACATATAAGTCCTTTATTTACCTTTTTGGTTGGAAAAATCGAATTGTAAAGAAATGAAACTTATAAGAATCCTATTTCAAACAGATGTTTCAGGAGTTGGAAGCTTCAGCCATTTCAAAATAAGAAAATTTACATTTGAGAATGATTTCATGACTTCACCCCATATGATCAACACATGGAATTGAGACATATTTCCTAGATTTGACTATTTTTTATTTAATGCCCAAGATTTCATTTTCTATGGCTCGAAATTTAATTTAGTTGAATTTTTACATCTTATACCTCAAACAAAATATTCATATCACAATTGTCATGATTTTGTCCATTTTCGCAAACATTAAGAGGAAATTAATATTCAATGATCAACTTCAAAGGATGGCTATTATTTACAACAAAAATTGTGTGGAAAATTACGAACTTTTCACCATTTAGCTAATTATATACTGTGAACTATTTGGAAATGGGTTGCAAGAATGATGTTATATTTTCCTATCCATAAGGATTTTTCTTTACATGTAAGATGAATTAAAATGAGGATTCACCGATTGCGATATAAAATCCCATCGGTAGAATTGGTTCTACATCAATCATTTTTAAATGTATATTTTGACAATGCTTGGTTGTTTAATTGTTTGGATCTTGTTGATTGGTGGATAGAGTTGCATCTTGGTGTATGCACTTGAACAAGAGTAAAGAACCTTTGGCCATTTCCACTTTACTACTTTCTGGGAATATGCTCCTACTAATATTGAGTCCCTATATGGATAGTACTCCCTAGAGAGAGAGAGAGATGATCTTGAGGTAGACCTTGGGAAATCCTGTGACCATATTTTGAATTGTTCTTCAGTGGGATTTTTCCTAGGTGTATTTATGGGATTTCTTACAACTATTTGTAGTAACTTAGAGACTCATTTGAACCTTGCAACATTATTACCTTTTCCATATGCATTCTTATGGCCCTTTGAGTTAAATCCATAAATGAGAATAAACTTGGAAATGTTAAACAAGTCAAGCTAACCTCAGAAGAATTGGTATTAATTGAAATTTATGTGAAAAAAATGATGTCATGGGAAACCTATTCAGTATCATGAAGTAGACGTTTGTGTTCTAACTTCTGTCACACCCTATATTCCATGCCATTATTAGAATATTTGTGATTGGGCATGCAATAGACCATGAAAGTCTGCCATTTTGGGATCTTGTTTACAAGAATTTCAAACTTGCTCTCAACCACACTAGACAACAACAGGGTAAATAAATGTTCTTTGACATATTGTGATAAGGCCAAGTGTAAGTACTAGGTTACATTTACAAAGTAAATACCTTCATCAAAACTAGACCAAAGAGCATCAAACGAGATTTCCAGTGGACAAGGCTATGAAGCCTTCAGGGTAAGGCCAAGTAAAACTCCTGGGTTGTTTTGATAAAAAAGTAACTTTACATAAACTAAGAAATAGGTTGGATATCTGATGAACCTCCTATGATGTCTTGGAGATGAGGTCAAACAAATGTCCTGTATTATTTTAAGAGTAAATAACTCCATGAAAATTAAGCCGAAGGAAAGGAAATTTATGAATTTAAAGAAATTATTGAAAACTTAAAGCATTATATTTTGATCGACTTCAAGAATCAGTGTCAAAAGTGGTTCCAAAGGTTGCTTTGAAGCATTTAATATGGATGGTCATTTTCTAGACACAGAAACATATTAAGAGGGTGGTCGGAATTTTGTAGGCTAGAGTAAATTGGATTTAAAAGTGAAAAATGTAACTTCCTTTATTGGATGTTTGTTGTGAATGTGACCAAAAAATGGATTTTGGAGTAAAAAATGTCAGGGATTATTGTATAATGGTTGGAGCACAGGGGGCTAGCTCAACTGGTTGTTTCCAATGTTGCGAACATTTGGCTAGTTGCATATCAGCAAGTGCCCAACCAACTAAACCCTTAAAACCCTTCTATATCAATTTCAAACTCTCTTTATTGTCCCTCTTTCCAAAGGGAGCATAAAACTATTATATATTGTAAACTTATACTCTATATTGTAAAAAAATGTTATAATTTTAGCATTATAGAAGGATTCATAGACCCCTTTAAGGGGTTCGTTGAAACCATCTACCTAATTTTTAACATTGCAGATGGATTTAGAGACCACCTTAAAGGGGTGTCTCTAAATTTTAACACTGTAGATAAATTCAGAGACCCCTTTGTCTCTAAATTTTAACACTGCAGATGGATCCAAAGACCCCCTCTCTTTATCCATATGTAGTGTTAAAATTTAGTGAAATGTAACACTTTAATATCAAAATTGAAATTTTCCATTTACAGAGTGACATGATTAAAAATGACTAGCATAAATGGCTAATTTGTATACTTGTTTTACTTGTTGGTTGGTAATATTTTTATTCTTGGATTATAGTAGTCATTTACGTTAATCATTTTTAATTTTTTCACTTATTATCTAGTCATATGTTTTAGTCTTGGACTAAATTAGTCATTTTAGTTGGGTCACTTATTAGTTAGTCGTATATTTTATCCCTAGACTAAATTAGTCATTTTTAGTTGAGTCACTTAAAATTGCACAAATTTAGTAGTAATTCACTTGAAATAATTGTGGTGACTATATTTTTTAGTCACGTAATCACTAATATCTCATTTTGTACTAGTGATTATGCATGACATAAAATCCACTGGTGTGGAAATAGATGTTCCTCTCATATCCTATTTCAAGGAACTATATCCTACTTATTCACATTAACTTGATTCATTGCAATAAAGTGGAAAAATTAATGATATTTCCTTTGAATCCCATGAGAATAAGTTTATTTAAAGAGAGAATGATTTTGGGAAGAAGACATCTCCTTAGCCTTCTGAAAATGTTGTGTGCCTTGCACATAGAGACAAGAATCGTGCACGTAATTCTTCTAGAGGAAGAGGTGGCTGAAGAGGAAGAGGAAGGAATAATTTTAGAGGTAGGGGGGGGGGGGTTCCAAGCAGAAAGGTTTGATATTAATTTCATACGGTGTAATATAAATGGACATGATGCTTCCAAATGTAAGTTTGCTTGGGAATTTTGGCAATATGATGTAATGTGTTGTCCTTGATGGAAACCTACTTGATGAAGTTGTCCTTGATGGAAACCTAATGATAAGCCACCTATGTGTTAAAGATGTAAGAATGATGTATCTACAGATCAGTTTAGATGTGACAGAGAAAAGAATTCCAGTAAGTGTCAGAGAAATGATAAATATAATATGTCACAATGTATACACGGGTTTGTAAAGGCCAAGTCGCGTATGCATGCGGATAAGTACGTCCCAAGTCACGTATGCTTTTTGCGCTCCAAAACTATAATACCAAGGGCCATTACCATGGTATTGGCACACAGTATTGAGCGCTCTATGGTTTATTTGATTCCATCTAAGAATACCATCGGAAGTTGAGTGGTTTTGGACTCATGGTATTGGTAAAAGCTAAATCTATTTAAGGAGAAGAAGATCATAGTGCAAGGTGTGCATGTGTAAGGGTTGTTGATGAATAAAATTCTCTAAGGAATATCTGCATGGATGAACTCTGTTTTTAATTGATAGATCTGAATCTATGATGCACCCATGGATATAATGATGGTTCAAGATCTCTAGCTCTGATGATGATGAATCTCTAGAATTATCTGCTGGAGGAATGATGAAGAACTGGCGCAAGTCTGCTGAAGAAAATGAATAAATCTGGGTAAGTTTTATAGATCTGGTCTATTCTGTAAAATTTATTTTTTACAAATCTATACGCTAGTTGGTTTGAAGAAAAGCGCGTATATACGCGGGTTCAATTCATCAAAAGTGTGTATGGCAGTTAGGGTTTTCTAAAGATTGTATACACAGAAGTATACGCGGGTTGGTGTGCAGGAAAGCACGTATGTACGCAACTTTAGTAAAGCAAAGTAGCGTGTGCTATTTGAATCAATGACTGTTTAGGGTTGAGTTTGTATCTGCATATCTATTCTGAAGTCTGGGTTATTTCTGAAATTTCTGGTCACAATATTTTCACTGTTCTAAATGGAGTGTTGGGAAAAGTTATGATTGTTGATAAAGGGTTGTGTTGAAGCTGTTTGATCCAGTATGAAAATTGATGAAACGTGGTCTGTCGTGGGTCTGAGGGTTGAAGCCTTCAGTATGGAAGTAGACGCTTCCTGCTAGTAGAAGCTGGTGTTATGTTCAGAGGGTTGAAGCTCCCTTCCAGGAGTGGCTGGTAAACAAGATCAGGGGGTTGCAGCTCCCTTCTAGTAGCAGATGGTAAATGAGTGAAGGTTGCAGCCTTCTACAGGTAGAAGTCTGTGTATTGATATGAGTCTACATCAGTACAATGTTGTAAACAGTTTTCCATCTAATAAATATTGAAGACAAAGACGACATCAGCGGTGGTTTTCTCCCAAATTGGGTTTCCACCTTAAATATTGGTGTTCATGTGTGTTCCACTTGTGTGATGTTTTATACTTCTGTTATTGCACATATTTCCTGTTTATATAACCTGATGCATAACTGATAAATATTTTTTTTAAAGTCTATTTATGAGATACTTTATAAACTAGGAATTTATATCAGTATATGTGAGTTTCTTTCAGCATATCCGCGTGTATATGCGAGTTCAGTTCATAAAAGCCACGTATGCAATTCTGCAAAAGAAAAAGTTGAATTCAAGTTATAAGCCCTAAATACTGATTCACCCCCCCTCTCAGTATTTTTCCCAACAATTGGTATCAGAGCAAGTCCTTCTGAAGAAGCTTAACCGCTAGAAGGAAGATCAGCCAAGATGAGCAATCAATATGGGACAGCATCTATCAGGCCTCCACTTTTCAACGGACACAATTTAATCTTCTAGAAAACATGGAAAACATCCTATCTTCAGTCTCTTGGAGTAGATGTATGGGCTATTTTTGAAGGAGGTTATCAATATCCAGCCTCAGTTCCAACAGATGCAACGACAAGAAAAAAATATGAAGCAAATGCAAAGGCAGTCAATGCACTATTAGGGAGTCTGACTGAATCAGAATTTGTCAAGGTCATGCAGTTGAATATATAAAAGGAAATATGGGACAAAATCATTCTAAGCTATGAAGGTGATATAAAGGTAAAAAGTTCTAAACTCCAAACTCTTAGAATTCAATATGAAAATCTAAGGATGCAAACTTAGGAGAGCATTGCCAATTTCTTCTTACGTCTAGATGATATTGTAAATCGTATGAGAAACTTGGTTGAAACCATAACTAACACTACTCTGGTTGAAAAAGTTTTAAGATCTCTAACTTCAAAATTTGAGTCAAAAGTGTCTGTTATTGAAGAGAAACAGGATCTTCAAAGTCTTACTATTGTCCAACTTCATGGGATTCTAACTGCATGTGAAATGAGAAAAGGAGGATCTTCTGAAGCCAAAGAAGCCATCTTTAGAGCCTCTATAAAAGGAAAATAAGTACAAGAAACAGAAGGATCAAGGTATATTTCAGAAGAAGATGAGGTAAATTTTGTAAAGAAGCTCCAACTTGGCACTCGAAGGTTCATAGGTAAGCTTCCTTTCAAATGTTTTTATTGTGGAAGAGTTGGTCATTATGCTGCTAAGTGTCCTCATAAATAAACACATGAAAAAGGAAAGGAAGTAGCAAGAGGAAATAAGAATCGATTTAGCACTAGAAAAAGTTATTATAATCATGAAGATAGTGATGGGTTATTAAATAGTGAGGAAGAATCTGATCAAGATCTTAGACTTCTCATGGCATTTGAAAAAGAGTCTAGAGAAGAAAAGGATAATTTTATGGATGATCTAGAAGACAATGATTTTCTTGATTAAATCAATCAACTCAAAATATGTTTGGAAGAAAACAAAATATCCATATAAACTTTAAAAAATCAGCTTGAAGAAAAGGAGAAACACAATGAAAAATTAGAATGTGAGTTGGTAAGTCTAAGAAAAGAAATTGAGAAGGTAAAGACCTTGAATCTTAGATTTGCTAAAGGATCTGAAACCTTGGATGAAATTATCAAGGTACAACATTATCCTCTTATAAAGACAGGTCTTGGATATGTCAGAGAATCTTCTCAGTCTTCAGCACCAAAATATCTAAAAGTAGCTACAGCCAGCCTACAACATTATGCCACTCAGCAAGGAAATAAAGAAACTTTACAGGTAAAGCATGACCACCCCAATACAAAGAAAACTAACAGGAATACCTTTCAGAGAAATACCAACCAATAGGTAAACACAAATAGAAGGTTCAATGATCGCAGAAATTTCTTCTTCAATGGACAATGTTTCTCATGTCATAATTTTGGTCATAAAGCTTTTCAATGTGTTGCATACAAAACCATCATGACTAGAGAAGCAAGAAAGAAAAGAATTGGTGCTGGAATAAAGAAGAATACATATAACAACTTTTCTCCTCTTCAAAATGAAATTGAATGTGCTTATTGCAATAACTTTGGTCATGAAGAATCTGAATGCAGGAACAAACTTCAGCCAAAAGAGCATATACCATCAACTTCCAAAGTATGAGAAAGAAGGAATTACAGGTTGAGAACTGTGGCATAGCTTTATTTGCAGAAGGAGAGGAAAATCAATGGTTTATTGATAGTAGATGCTCAAAACATGTGACAGGTGACAGAAATAAACTTCTTGCATACAATGCTCTAGAAAGAGAAAATAATATTACTTTTGGAAATGATACTCCTGTTGTCATTAAGGGAAAAGGTTCTGTTTTTCTAAAATAAAAGGTGAAATCTAACAATGTTATGTATGTGGATGGATTAAAGCATAACCTGTTAAGTGTAAGTCAAATGTGAGATCAAGGAACTGAAGTTGTCTTTAGCTCAAAAGAATGTGTGGTACATGATCTGGATACAGGAAAAACAATCATAAAAGGAAATAGAACACTAAGAAATTTGTATGTATTGAAAAGTTGTAAATAACAATTCTACTTGGGTAAATCTTCAGAAAATTGGTTATGGCATAGAAGATTGGGGCATTTGAGCTTCTCTCAAATCAACAAATCTAGCAGACTCAAAGTTGTTTGTGATCTTCCCAATATTACTCTGCCTGAAAGTACCATATGAAAATCTTGCCAATTCGGTAAGCAAACCAGAGTGAAATTTAATGCCAAGGAAGGATCAGCAAGTAAGCCTCTTGAACTCATTCATACTGATATATGTGGACCCATGAGAAAAAGGTCACCCCGTGGAGAACAATACTATATTTTGTTCATTGACGATTTCTCTAGAATGTGTTGGATTGGGTTGCTAAAGCACAAAGGTGAAGCATTCGAAAAATTTCAGATCTTCAAAGCATTGGTTGAAAATGAATTAGATATAAAAATCAAGTGTCTTAGATCTGATCATGGAGGTAAATATATATCAGATGAATTCTTAGATTTTTATGAACAACATGCCATAAAAAGACAGTTTTCTGTAGCTGGTACCCCACAACAAAATGGAGTAGCAGAAAGAATGAATAGAACAGTTCAATAGATGGCTCGAGCTATGCTTGATGATTTAGGAACACCTGACACATTTTGGGGAGAAGAAGCACATACTGTAGTAAATATTCTTAACAAAGCACATGTTTCTGTAAACAGTGATAAAACTCCATATGAGCTCTGGTATGGTAATCTTCCCACTATAAAGCATTTTAAAGTTTTTGGAAGAAAATTTTTTATCAAGAACAATGATGAAAATCTTGGAAAGTTTGAACCTAGAGAAGATGAAGGAATATTTCTTGGCTACACCTCTAAAAGTAAATCATATAAATGTTACAATAAAAGAGTTCGGAAGATTGTTGAATGCATTGACGTTGTAATTGATGAATCAACTCCAAAAAGGTAAATTCAAACAACAAATGAAGATGATGATGATATATATCTTCCTGCATCTAATAGAGATAATATAGAAGGTGAACCAAATGAAACAGCAGAAGAAGATCTATCTGAAAAGGCTCCATCCAGGTATGTTCAAAAGAATCATCCAGAATCTCAAATTTTGGGAGAAAAGGGATCAGGTGTCCAAACAAGAAGAACTCTTGTAGGGTCTACTAGCCATCTAGAATTTTTATCCACTATTGAACCAAAAAATGTCAATCAAGCTAGCAAATATGAATGTTGGATTTAAGCCATGAATGAATAACTTGATCAAATTGAAAAGAATCATACTTGGGAACTAGTTCCAAGACCTCATGTTAAAGATGTTATTGGAACAAAACGGATATTCAAGAACAAGTTAAATGAAAACGGAGATGTTATTAGAAACAAGGCTAGACTTGTTTGTAAAGGGTATGCTCAACAAGAAGGTATAGACTTTGAAGAAACATTTGCTTCTGTAGCTAGACTTGAAGCCATCATAACGTTTCTTGCTTTTTCAAGCTTTCAACAAATCAAAGTTTATCAAATGGATGTTAAATCTGCTTTCCTCAATGGTGATCTAGAAGAAGTTTATATAAAACAACCAGAAGGATTCATTTTGGGCAATGATGAAATTTTTTTTGTAAACTTAAAAAGGCTTTATATGGTCCCAAACAAGCTCCAAGGGCATGGTATTATTGTCTTGACAAATATCTTCATCAACAAGGATTTTCAAAGGGTTCTGCTCATAGCAACTTATACACAAAAACTGAAAATGATAAACTATTGATTGTGGTTGTATATGTTGATGATATCATTTTTGGAAGTAATGAAGAGTCCATGAGTCAGAAATTTTCTTCTGTTATGCAACAAGAATTTGAAATGTCTTTACTTGGGGAACTAACATTTTTTCTTGGCTTACAAGTGCAACAAGCAACCGATGGCATATTTTTATCACAAGCAAAATACCTCAAGCAAATTTTGAAGAAGTATGGGATGGAAGACTGCAAACCTGTAAGTACACCAATGATAACTGGGTGTAACCTTAGTTCTCATGATGATTCTCCCATAGTGAATCAACCAAAATACAGATCCATGATTGGAAGTCTACTTTATCTAACCAGGACAAGACCAAACATTATGCATGCAGTTGGGATTGTTGGACGATTCCAAGCTAATCCAAAAGAATCTCACCTTCAGGCTGTCAAAAGAATATTCCAATATCTACAAGGAACTCAAGACTTTGGACTATTGTTGGAAATATGATGCAGGATGTTGTCCTTGATGGCAACCCACTGAATGAAGATAAAGACATGCGACTATTGACATGTGCTGTCCTTGATGGCAATCCACCTGATGAAGTTATTCTTGACTTGATGCACTTGGTAAATGATGTAAATCTGATGTGATATGTTGTTGAGTGTTGTCCTTGAAAGGCAACCCACTTGATGAAGATGATGACAACTTACTTGATGAAGTTGTGCTTGAGAGAATATGTTCCTGATGAAGAAAATATGATGTTTCTACAGTGTGTACAGAAGGCAATGAAGAAAGGAATTCAGAATGTGCTCAAAATATGATGAAAAGAGTATGTCTCTTTGTATACGCGGATTTGCCTAGGGTAAGTCGCATATGCACGCGGAAAGGAACGTTCCAAGTCGCGTATGGGAAAAAGCGCTCAAAAAGTGCAAAACCAAGGGTAACCACCATGGTATTGACCCATTGTATTGGGTAATGATCCGCCTAATTGACCCCGTCCAGGTAGTTTTGGGGCTCATGGTATTGTTTTGGCCCATGGTATTGAAAAAGGGGCTCATGGTATTGAAAAAGGAAAACCTATATAAGGAGAAGAAATTCATTGTGCAAATCATGTGTGTGGGTGCAAGATGTCTGAGCTTGAATGAATACTTCTCTCTGAAGTATATCTGAATGGAAAGGGTTACACTTGAATGATAAATCTGAATGTATGATGCACCAATGATGAAGAAGGGGATCTAGATCTGAATTTCTCTTGTATTTGCTAGATATGATTATGGAAGGCTTAGATCTGTGATGAGGCGAGCATCTAGGCGAACATCTGTCTGAAGCAAAAGGGTAGATCTGAACTGAATATCTGATCTGATGAAGTATGTTGCTCTGTAATGATTGAAGATCTATACGCTACTCCGCCGCGGAGGAAGCGCGTATATACGCAGCTTCAGCGAAGAGAAAGCGCGTATGCGCAATAAAATATACACTGAGGTATACGCTGGTTTGTGTGGACGGAAGCGCGTATATATGCGACATCAGTGAAGTAAAAGCGCGTATGCAAACTAGGGTTTGCTGAAGCAAGGGGTATGAAATATCTGATCTGTTCTGCTGTGTTTCTGCTATCTGATCTGTGTTGATATGTATCTGTTGGTGATGTATGTTTGTACTTAAAAGTATGGAAAGGGTCCAGTGTGAAAATATGATGAAAGGTGGCCTGCAAGTGTTGTTCTATTGAAGTTGTTGGATCCAGTGTGAAAATTGATGAAACGTGGTCCAAGGTGGTGCTGAGGGTTGTAGCCTTCAGTCAGGGGGTTGTAGCTCCCTTCCGGGTGAGGCTGGTAAACGAGATCGGGGGGTCGTAGCTCCCTTCCAGGAGAGGCTGGTAAACGAGTCAGGGGGTTGGAGCTCCCTTCCAGGAGAGGCTGGTAAACGAGCGCAGGTGGGTGCCTGCGTGCTGGTCAAGTCTGCGCCAGCACATATGTTGTAAGATGTTTTCTATATAATAAAATATTGAAGGCTGAGCAACTGCAGCGGTGGTTTTCTCCCGATTTGGGTTTCCACCTAAAAATACTGGTGTTCATGTGTGATCCTTTGTGTGATGGTTTATTCTGTTCTTACTGCACATGTTTACTGTTTATTGAACATCTGATGAATGAATGATGGAATAATATAAGTAAAGAATTAATGACAGATCTAGATCTCTGTGTATACGCTAGTTTCATAAAGGGGATCCGCGTATATACGCTAGTTTACTGAAGGAAAGTAGCGTATGGGTTTTAAGGAATGAAAAAAGTAAAAGGTTTTGATTATGCAGTAAATACTGATTCACCCCCCCCTCTCAGTATTTTTCCCAACAATTGGTATCAGAGCAGGTCCTTGTGCAGAAGCTTGATCGCTTAAAGGAGATCCGTCGCAATGGGAAGTCAAGAAGGAGTAATGTCTATAAAGACACCTCTATTCAATGGAAGCAATCTGATATTCTGGAAGGTACGTACAAAAGCATATCTGCAAAGTCTTGGTGCAGATGTATGGGCAATCGTGGAAGAAGGTTATCAATACCCGACAAGTATTCCTACTGATGCAGCTGAAAGAAAGAAGTATGAAATCAATGCCAAAGCAGTGAATGTCTTATTGGGAAGCATGTCTGAATCAGAATTTGCTAAAGTGATGCAGCTACATTCGCCAAAAGACATATGGGACAAAATCATTCTAAGCTATGAAGGAGACACAAAGGTAAAAAGTGCAAAACTCCAAACTCTTAGAATTGAATATGAAAATTTGAATATGCATAGTGATGAGAGTGTTGCCAGTTTCTTTCTTCATCTGGATGATATTATAAATCGAATGAGAAATTTGGGTGAAACCATAACTGATACTACTCTGGTGGAAAAGGTCTTAAGATCATTGACTTCAAAATTTGACTCTAAAGTTTCAGCTATTGAAGAAAGGCAAGATTTGCAAACTCTTACGATTGTTCAATTACATGGTACTCTGACTGCTTTTGAAATGAGACAAGGAGGCCCTTCTCAAGTAAGAGAAGTTGCTTTTAAGGCATCTACAAAAGGAAAGGAAAAGGAAGTTTTCAAAGAATCCAGCTATATATCCGATGAAGAAGAAGCGAATTTCGTGAGAAAGCTCCAACTAGGTACTGGAAGATTCAAAGGTAAGCTTCCCTTCAAATGTTTTGAGTGTGGAAAAGTTGGTCATTATGCTGCTAAATGCCCTTATAAAGAAAAACATGGTAAAGGGAAACAATTTGAAAAAAGAAAGAGTTATTATGCAAAAGAAGATGATGATGAAGTGTCCAGTGAAGATGAAGAAGATTCTGACCAAGATCTGAAAGTGCTCATGGCTAAGAAGCAAAAGAAGAAGGTTACTCAAGGAAAGGAGATACCTCAGAAATCATGTATAGCAAAAATTGAAGAAGATGAAATAGATTCTGACGAAGATCTACAAGCACTCATGGCAAAGAAGAAAAAGGAGAAGGCCACTTGTAATACTCTTCTTTGTGCAAACAATGGTAAAGATAGTGAAAGTAAAGTTGTGGATCTAGAAGAAGCTCTCAAGATTAAAGTTGAAGAACTACAAAGTTCATACAATAAGCAAGAAACCATCTACAAAGAGATGATCTCACAAATGAAAGATCAAATAGAAATGCTGAGTGGACAGGTGGACAAGTATCAAAGGTTTCATACCTATGCATCCAATCGAATGAAAGATCTAGAAGCAGATGTTGAAAAATCAAGCAAGAAGAATGAAGGACTTGAAGCTGCTATCATCTTTCTGCAAGCAGAGCTAGAAGCATCAAGTAAGGAAAATGAGGAACCTCTACAATCCTTTGAAAAGGAATGCCTTGAAGCAGAAATTATCTCTCTCAAAGAAGATCTGGAAAAATCAAATAAGAAGAATGAAGAGCTGGAACAAACATGTGAAAAAAACGAAAATTGGCTGAAAGAAGAGATCCTAAATCTGAAGGATCAAGTTGAAGATGGAAGAAGAAAAGAAGAAAGCATGACAAAGCAATGTCAAGCCTTGGAGGTTGAGGTAAACATTCTCAAAGGTAAATTAGAAGAAAAGGTTAAAATTTTGAGGTTTCATGATAGTACTAATATTTTGGACAATATTTTGAGTAATCAAAGGTCTCCTGCTATCAAACTTGGTCTTGGTTTCCATGAAACTGTTAAAGGAGAATCTAGCTCACAAGGAAGTGCCAAAAATTCAGAGAATGTCAATGCAAAACCTGAAGTGTTGAAAGAGACAAAATATCAACCAACAATAATGAATTCTCAAAGGAATTCATTCAAGAACATTGAATGTTTTAAATGTCATAATTATGGGCATGTTGCAGCAAATTGTAGGAGCAGATCATTTCAGCCACAAACAAACAGGTTCTACTCAGAAAGGTACTCTAGTTTCTTCAGGGGATATTGTTTCTCATGTAACATGTATGGACATAAAGCAGTTGATTGCAAAAGGAGTAAGATTAGAAATACTCATTATGATTCTTATGGTTATTTCTCTGGACACATGAGATGTTATTCTTGTAACAAGTATGGACATGTAGAAAAAGAATGCAGGATGAACAGATCTGGGAAAGTGGACGATTTTCAGCACACAGTTGGAAAGCTCAAGAAAATTTGGAAAATGAAGGAGGACCGATCAGAAACGTAGGGAATTCTGACCCTACTGCAGTCATCCGCTTCTGAAGCTGACCTTTCTTATTGACTGCAGGAATGATGTGAGATACATTATAAGATCTAGTAATGTATCGTCACAAGGGGAGAAATGCATGATGAATCTCATGGTTGATTTGATTATTCTGGTTGTGTTTACTTCTGACAGCGCATCTGATGTGGAAAAGTCAGGTACAGGAGGTACAAACTCAGGAGGAGATGAAGGTGTGAAATTTTCCATATTTCACCTTCCATACGCGGGTTCTATGAAACAAAATCGCGTATACACGCGAGTTCTAGCTGAAACAGCCGCGTATTCATTGATGATGAGAAAATTTATCTGATAGCTGAGGATCTGGAGCAGAGGTCCAGGGGGAGGATCAGTCTGACTGCTGATGATTGCACTGTTAAGCATTATTCTGGTTATACTCATGATTATGATGATATGATACTTGGTTTCCTATGATGAAGCTTATGAATGAGTCCTGTTTGCTTGTTGATGAAGAGTATTCATTGTTGAGATGAAAGTCCTATAATTCGGAGATAAGAGTAGCCCATGCAGAGATTGTTGCTAATAACTTACTGTTGAAGGTATTTCAGATTGCACAAGTTAAGGAAGAGCACTGGTTTAGGGGGAGCAGCAGGTTGAATACTAATGATTGCATTGTTGGCAGTATGATTGCTTATTCTTTGGTCTTTATGATACTCATGCTCAAATGATGATGACTTGGTACATGGATTATTATGATGAGATTCTGAGCCCTGGTTGCTGATAAGTATCTTTTGTGTTCACACATGGATGAGCTGGATGTCGATTGATTCAGAAATAAAAAGAGATCATGTAGAGTTTGTTACTATGGTTGAGATCTTTTGCCTACATATGTTACTTCATGTTTAATCTTGAAGATCATGGTGATTTTGGACCACATGGATGATTGCTTGACACATATCTGAAGATGCTGTTCTGGTGTGATAATTTCTCTTGGAAATAATGTATTGATGCTGCACGGAATATGAAGATTTGGTTACTAATGCGCTTATGCTACCACCTTTGGATGACGCTTGAAGACACAACTACTCTGTTCTATCTGTAGTCCAGGGAAGCAGTCAAATATCTCAGAAAGAAGCTGAACACTGGCTTTTCCTCACAGAAAATCAGATCTGATTGAATTTTAGAAGATGTCTTGGGATACACGGGTTTCCTGAAACACAGTCGCGTATGTACGCGAGTTCATGCACAGAAAACCGCGTATGTATGATTGCTGACAATTTTTGCTTGGAGTCATCTCTCTTTAGCACAGCTGCAGTGCTGTTTGGTATCTTTGATACTGTTTGGTATCTCTGGTGGTGTTCCAGTTCTCCTAATTCTGTTTCTAATGTTTTGATAAAGATGCCTTGATGATTTGTTGGTGGAAGTTTTCAGGATGCACAAACTAAGGGGGAGCCTTAGTCATTTGGAAAGTTTGCTTGGTTGCACAGATTCAGGGGGAGCATTAGTTTTGCTGAGTATAATGCATTGCTGGCATTATGATGGTTCTGAAATATGTTCTCTTTCTTGAGGACTTTCTGGTGTTGGTCTTAAAAGTTGTATTTGTAGTTTGATGAAAAGGTCTTGTTGAGACTCATGTTGTAAAATTGTAATATTCAGTCATGTAAGAACTTGTCATTTTTGTAAACCCACTTGGTTGGGTAGCTGAGTCAAATTTTGTAAACCCACTTGGTTGGGTAGCTGAATTGAAATGTGTAAACCCACTTGGTTGGGTACTTGAGTCTTATATGTAAATCCACTTGGTTGGATATTTGATGTAAGTATGAGTCTTTTGGTGATAGGAAGTTCATAGAGTCATGTACTTCATTGAAAAATATTCAGCATGAACTCAGGGGGAGCTTGGTCACTTCAGTATACATCAGATCTACAGAACGCTTCTTCTACATGAGGAGAAAAGGGGGTGAGTGTGTTGGTTTTGATCCGCCCGTTGCCCTTGATGTCAAAGGGGGAGAGTGTGTTGGTTTTGATCCGCTGGTTTTGATCCGCCCTTTGCCCTTGATGTCAAAGGGGGAGAGTGACATGGTGTTTGAATGCAGATAATAGTGTCAAAGAATTGGGAGAGTGACATGGTGTCAATGTACTTATCTGTTGTGGTAACCAAACACCATCGTGGTTGCCATCAAGTCCAAAGGGGGAGATTGTTGGAAATATGATGCAGAGTGTTGTCCTTGATGGCAACCCACTGAATGAAGATGAAGACATGCGACTGTTGACATGTGTTGTCCTTGATGGCAATCCACCTGATGAAGTTATGCTTGACTTGATGGACTTGGTAAAAGATGTAAATCTGATGTTTGTTGACAATATGATGCTGAGTGTTGTCCTTGAAAGGAAACCCACTTGATGAAGATGATGACAACTTACTTGATGAAGTTGTGCTTGAGAAAATATGTTCCTGATGAAGAAAATATGATGTTTCTACAGTGTGTACAGAAGGCAATGAAGAAAGGAATTCAGAATGTGCTCAAAATATGATGAAAAGAGTATGTCTCTTTGTATACGCAGATTGGCCTAGGGGAAGTCGCGTATGCACGCGGAAAATAACGTTCCAAGTTGCGTATGGGCAAAAGCGCTCAAAAAGTGCAAAACCAAGGGTAACCACCATGGTATTGACCCATTGTATTGGGTAATGATCCGCCTAATTGACCCCGTCCAGGTAGTTTTGGGCTTGTGGTATTGTTTTGGCCCATGGTATTGAAAAAGGGGCTCATGGTATTGAAAAAGGAAAACCTATATAAGGAGAAGAAATTCATTGTGCAAATCAGGAGTGAGGGGGCAAGATGTCTGAGCTTGAATGAATACTTCTCTCTGAAGTATATCTGAATGGAAAGGGTTACACTTGAATGATAAATATGAATGTATGATGCACCAATGATGAAGAAGGGGATCTAGATCTGAATTGCTCTTGTATTTGCTAGATCTGATTATGGAAGGCTTAGATATGTGATGAGGCGAGCATCTAGGTGAACATCTGTCTGAAGCAAAAGGGTAGATCTGAACTGAATATCTGATCTGATGAAGTATGCTGCTCTGTAATGATTGAAGATCTATACGCTACTTCGCCGCGGAGGAAGCGCGTATATACGTGGCTTCAGCGAAGAGAAAGCGCGTATGCGCAATAAATTATACACTGAGGTATACGCTGGTTTGTGTGGACGGAAGCGCGTATATACGCGACATCAGTAAAGGGAAAGCGCGTATGCAAACTAGGGTTTGCTGAAGCAAGGGGTATGAAATATATGATCTGTTCTGCTGTGTTTCTGCTATCTGATCTGTGTTGATATGTATCTGTTGGTGATGTATGTTTGTGCTTAAAAGTATGGAAAGGGTCCAGTATGAAAATATGATGAAAGGTGGCCTGCAAGTGGTGTTCTATTGAAGTTGTTGGATCCAGTGTGAAAATTGATGAAACGTGGTCCAAGGTGGTGCTGAGGGTTGTAGCCTTCAGTCAGGGGGTTGTAGCTCCCTTCCAGGTGAGGCTGGTAAACGAGATCGGGGGGTCGTAGCTCCCTTCGAGGAGAGGCTGGTAAACGAGTCAGGGGGTTGGAGCTCCCTTCCAGGAGAGGCTGGTAAACGAGCGCAGGTGGGTGCCTGCGTGCTGGTCAAGTCTGCGCCAGCACATATGTTGTAAGATGTTTTCTCTATAATAAAATATTGAAGGCTGAGCAACTGCAGCGGTGGTTTTTCTCCCGACTTGGGTTTCCACCTAAAAATCCTGGTGTTCATGTGTGATGCTTTGTGTGATGGTTTATTCTGTTCTTACTGCACATGTTTACTGTTTATTGAACATCTGATGAATGAATGATGGAATAATATAAGTGAAGATTTAATGACAGATCTAGATCTCTTTGTATACGCTAGTTTCATAAAGGGGATCCGCGTATATACGCTAGTTTACTGAAGGAAAGTAGCGTATGGGTTTTAAGGAATGAAAAAGTAAAAGATTTTGATTATGCAGTAAATACTGATTCACCCCCCCCCCTCTCAGTATTTTTCCCAACAACTATGGTATCCAAAGAATGATGATCTCACTCTTCATGCTTACACATATGTAGATTGGGCTGGAAATGTTGATGATCGGAAGAGCACTAGTGGTGGTGCATTCTATATGGGGCCCCGATTAGTATCTTGGTTCAGCAAGAAGCAAATATCTATTGCCTTATATACAGCAGAAGCAGAATATGTCGTTGCCGCATCATGTTGCACACAACTTCTTTGGATGATGAAGACCTTACAAGACATTCAAATCACATGTTCACCTCCCATATCTATTATGTGTGATAATACAAGTGCCATCAGTATCTCAAAGAATCCTGTTATGCATTCCAAGACCAAGAACATCCCTATCCACTATCACTTCTTACGTGAACAGGTGCTTGAACAAAAGGTGAAATTGGAGTATGTACCCTCCAAAGAACAAGTTGCTGATATATTTACTAAACCTCTTCCTAGGGAAGCCTTCGAATATCTCAGACAAAAGCTGGGAATTGTCTCTGCCACTCAGAAGATCAAATCTGCTTAATTTCAGAATATTAAATTGGATATGCGGATTTCATAAAGGACAGTCGCGTATATATGAGAGTTTATATACAGAAAGCCGCGCATGGGTTTTTGCTAGCATAATTTTATGGGTCATCATTTTCAGAACAATTGCAGTGTTGTTGGGTATCTCTGGTGATGTTCCAGTTCTTACATTTCTGTTTCATTATCTAATATATTGTTGATAAAGATGCCTTAATGATTTGTTGTTGAAAGTGTTCAGGATGCACAAGCTAAGGGGGAGCACTCGTCCTATGGGAATGGATGCATTGTTGGCATTCTAAGTGCTTACTGTGGTCTGATCTCATGATTGAGATTCATTGGTCTTGTTTATAAAAAGTTGATGAAAAGGTCATGTTGAGACCTATTCTATAAAATTGTTATATTCAGTCATGTAAGGACTAGGTCAAATTTGTAAACCCACTTGGTTGGGTAGTTGAGTCAAAATTTGTAAACCCACTTGGTTGGGTAGTTTAGTCAAATATTTAATTCCACTTGGTTGGATCATTGATGTAAGTATGAGTCATTGGTGATCGGAATGGTAATACTTGGTTGAGTTATAGAGTCATGTACTTCATTGAAAAATCTGTCTAAATATTCAGCATGAACTCAGGGGGAGCATGGTAATTTCAATGCACTTCAGATCTACAGAGCTCATCTTTCTACAAGGGAAGAGAAACCTTGTTTTGGTTTTGATCCACCCTTTGCCCTTGATTTCAAAGGGGGAGAGTATCATGGTGTTTGAATAATGGTTATGATTAATGTATATATCTGTTGTGGTGATCAAACACCATCGTGGTTGCCATCAAGTCCAAAGGGCGAGATTTTTGGCAGTATGATGTAATGTGTTGTCCTTGATGGCAACCTACTTGATGAAGTTGTCCTTGATGGAAACCTACTTGATGAATTGCCTATGATAAACAACCTATGTGTTAAAGATGTAAGAATGATGTATCTACAAATCAGTTCAGATGTGACAGAGAAAATAATTCCAGTAAGTGTCAAAGAAATGACAAATATAATATGTCACAATGTATACGCGGGTTTGTAAATTCCAAGTCACGTATGCACGCGGATAAGTACGTCCCAAGTCGCGTATGCCTTTTGCGCTCCAAAATTATAATACCAAGAGGCATTACCATGGTATTGGCACACAATATTGAGCGTTGTATGGTTTATTTAATTCCGTCTAAGAATACCAGCGGAAGTTGAGTGGTTTTGGACTCATGGTATTGGTAAAAGCTAAATCTATTTAAGGAGAAGAAGATCATAGTGCAAGGTGTGCATGTGTAAGGGTTGTTGATGAATAAAATTATCTAAGGAATATCGGCATGGATGAACTCTGTTCTTAATTGATAGATATGAATATATGATGCACCCATGGATATAATGATGGTTCAAGATCTCTAGATTTGATGATGATGAATCTCTAGAATGATCTGCTGGAGGAATGATGAAGAACTGGCGCAAGTCTGCTGAAGAAAATGAATCAATCTGGGTAAGTTTTATAGATCTGGTCTATTCTGAAAAATTTATTTTTTACAGATCTATACACTAGTTGGTTTCAACAAAAGCATGTATATACGCGGGTTCGATTCATTAAAAGCGCGTATGGCAGTTAGGGTTTTCTGAAGATTGTATACCTAGAAGTATATGTGGGTTGGTGTGCAAGAAAGCGTGTATGTACACGGCTTCAGTAAAGCAAAGTAGTGTGTGCTATTTGAATCAATGAATGTTCAAGGTTGAGTTTGTATCTACATATCTATTTTGAAGTCTAGGTTATTTTTGAAAGTTCTGGTCACAGTATTTTCACTGTTCTAAATGAAGTGTTGGGAAAAGTTATGATTGTTGATAAAGGGTTGTGTTGAAGTTGTTTGATCCAGTATGAAAATTGATGAAACGTGGTATGCAGTGGGTCTGAGGGTTGAAGCCTTTAGTATGGAAGTCGAAGCTTCCTTCCAGTAGAAGTTGGTGTTATGTTCAGAGGGTTGAAGCTCCCTTCCAGGAGTGGATGGTAAATGAGATAAGGGGGTTGGAGCTCCCTTCCAATAGCAGCTGGTAAACGAGTGAAGGTTGTAGCCTTCTGCAGGTAGAAGCCTGCGTACTGATATGAGTCTGCATCAGTACAATGTTGTAAATAGTTTTCCATATAATAAATATTGAAGATAGAGATGATAGCAGCAGTGGTTTTCTCCCAAATTGGGTTTCCACCTTAAATATTGGTGTTCATGTGTGTTCCACTTATGTGATTTTTTATACTGTTGTTACTGCACATATTTCTTGTTTATCTAACCTGATGCATAACTGATAAATCTGTTTTTTAAAGTCTGTTTATGAGATACTTTATAAACTAGGAATTTATATCAGTATATGCGAGTTTCTTTCAGCATCTCCACGTGTATACATGAGTTCAGTTCATAAAATCCACGAATGCAATTCTGCAAAAGAAAAAGTTGAATTCAAGCTATAAGCCCTAAATACTGATTCACCCCCCCTCTCAGTATTTTTCCCAACAGGGAAAAAATTGAGCAATAAATAAATGAAGAGAAAGGTAAAACACCTGATAAAGGGAAAGGTAAACCATTTGAATCTGTTCACTATGTTGTGGCACATTGCAATATTGGAGTAACTGAAGACTTATTTAATGCATCACTTGCTTCATGGAAAGATGTTTGGTTTCTTAATTCAGGAGAAAAATTGCACATGAATTTCATTATAGATTTATTTGCAGAATTCATTAACAATGTTGACGGAGAAGTCTACTTTGCAGACAAGTCAAAACTCAAGCCAACAGGTCTGGGAACCATCAGAATCAAACTGCCTTGTCTTCCAAAATTTCTTCTACATGATGTTTTATACCTACCAGAGTTGAGGATAAATGTGTTGTCTTTGGTCCATAGTTACCAGCAAGGACACTCCATTCATATATTTGATGGAAATGTTGAGGTCAGAAAAGCATCAAATCACTCACTTTTCATGACAAGGATATAAGAAGAAAGACTAGTGAAGCTGCAAGGAACCTATGCTCGTGCACACAACATTTCATACAATTCTAACTATGATGAAGGTACACTTATGTTAAGTATTTTATGCCATGCTTTATTTGGGAACTTTAACTATTACAACCTTTGTTTGTTGAAGAAAAATAGTGTTACTGGCTTTCCTATAATTCATAGGAAACTTAAGCAATGTGATGTACGTATCTTAGGAAAACACAACAAACTATTGAAAAATGTAACTAGGTGTTACACGTTATTTTTTCACCATGACATTTGAATGTCTATATAGCTTCATCACTACTTATATTGTGCTCCCTTAGAGGTCAAAAACCCTAATGTTCCTAAACCAAGTCTTGGAATTGGAGAAAAGCTCATTAAAACCCTAAAAAGTCTAACTCCACACTTTTCCTAGCTCTTTCCTGTGGATCTACAGATATTTGTTCTATATCCTGCGGCACATCCTGCACTTTCTGATTATAAAACCTGAGGACCCCCGTAAACAATCAAATAAAGGAAAAATTAAGTTCGAAAAGACCAGCTGGACGAATATTCTCCCAACTGGAAGCTTCTAGAGGCATGATCAGTTCGAGCTTTATCCCTCCACTCATGGAGCTCTATCCCTTCACTCATGGAGTTTATCCCTTGGTATATGGAGCTCAAATCCCTTCATGAAAGGAACCCATCCCCCTCTTCATGGAACTGAAACTACCTCCATTTCCCTATAAATTGAGCTCATGCTTCAGTCTCAAGGGTACCTTGTAGATTGTACCTTATATATGGTAATTGCTAAAGAAATTCTCAAGAGAGCATACTGTCTATACTAGTCATTTTTGGTATGAGAATGATCACACACTCATGTGCATAAATTCATGCTAGTTCAGAGAGAAGAAGGCTTGTCAATCTGAAGGAGGAACGATTGTTTAGGACCCCGGGAGGAACTTGTGCAACATCAAGGCGACAGGTTGTAAAGTTACTCTTTTCATACAAGATAATACATATGGATATCCTTTTCTCATTGCGTTGTTCTTGTGTCTATTCGAATAATTCAATACTTTGATTCCTTGATCATTGAGTTATATTAGTTGTTCTCAATTATTATATGTTGGAGATGCTTTTAATTATTTTGTCTGTCTTTAATTGCAGGTTCTCATTATTGAAGAAGCCTCTTTAGAGCGACTGGATAACAGGTTTCATCAAACATCGAGTTTCAAGGTAGGAGCATGTCCTTTTCCTTTATTTATAGTAATTTTGAATTGTAAATGATCTAGAGAAAACGATTTACAAATGGATGTTTGTTTCTAGCTATCCGTAGGATACTAGGGAGATCGCTCTTGTCCACTAGAGGGATTTATCCGCATAACAAAATGGTGACTCCACTGGGGAATAGAACTTAGTTTTTCTTTTTATTTTTTGGTTTGAATTTTAAGAGTATTATGATTTTTATTAGTCTAAAAACTGGGTTGGGTAGATAACTTATCAGAATCCCTGAAAAGGAAATCTAATTTTTTTTTTTTTGTATTTTCCTGGCCTCCACAATTTTTATTTAAAGACAGCGCGGTAGTCTCCACAGTTTTTAGTTCAAAATAATGCGGTACCACACTGTTCTCCGTTGAAACCTGCGGACTTGTGGAAAAGTTTTGAAAATTAAGAATTCTCTTTTTAGGAACCAAATTACCATATTTTATGTGTTTTCCCCAACTTGTTTTGATTGTCAAAGTCTTATGTGTGAGTTTCTTTCAACAAATTTTGTGTTTGAGTGATTTTTCACCTGATTTTCATTTTATGAGTGAGTCTTTGCTCTACTTTCTTGTTGCTCTATATCAGAAACCTACATATACCTTATCTTACTGGTATGTTGTTCTTTTCTTGCTGAGCCATTGAACTTGTTGCAAACCTTGATTTTATGAAAATTGAGTTTCATTTTCATTTGCAAATTTAGAAGGGTCTTAAGCTTACTAAGGCCTGAATTTCACATTAAACCATTTGTTTGATGTTTTCATTTCTTCTTGTCAGAAATTCTTCTTGGTTCGATAAAAAACTAAGAGAAAACATCCTCAAACTTTCTAGATAGAGTTCAAAATTAGAGTCTTTTCTTTTAGTTTTGAATTTTATGTTTTTAGGATTTTTAGATATGTTTTTCTTTTTGGAAATGGTTTGTTTAATGATTTGTAGTTTCTGATCTATTTGATAAAGGATTTTATTTCGAATGAGTACTTTATCATTTTATGAAATTGAGTTCTCAAATAAATCGTCTTCTTTTCAAAGATTTTTGTTTATAAAAGAAAGAATCGGTGCTTTAGAAAAGTGTTAAATCTCTCAAATCTTTTCCTTAAACAAGTTTCATTGAAAAGAAAAGAGTTGCACTTTCATATAGATGCATTTAGCGTATTTTTGAGTCGGGTCATAAAACATCATTGAAGTTTCACTTCCATACCTTCCATCTTAAGAAACATCCAAATTAAAAACAACGCTTTAATAAAATTAAAATAGATATTTTTACATTTTCTAGGGCTCTTTTCCACCAACATAGCTTAGGCTAGTGTCTTGGAACAGGTTGTAATTAACATTCCAAGACAGTTCAAACAAAAAAGTAGCAATATTGCAGTAGGAAAAATCCAATTGTAGAATTTCTGCTCTGGGAAGCTCTTCCTAAAAGAGTCAAGCACGAGATCATGTCTGAACCAGTGAGGTAATCCTACCTATCTCATTGGGAAATATAACAGATGTGCATGTATTAAAAATGGTAAACCTCGAATAGACCATTGTCGGGGAGCCTGGGGTCACTTGTTGGTAAACCTTGGATTATATCAAGGAGCCTTCAAGGGGATTGAACCAGTTACTCTGCCCTTGCATGTATATCGGATCATAGACTGTTCCCCTAGGTACATTTATTCCCGTTGGTGACCTTAGTGGCTATAAACTTTAGGATTCTTTTACAAGGTGACGGTGGAGCGAAGGTCCCACTGTATCTGGACCAGATGTCAACTAGAATCACTTGGAATTTCCGGAGGGTTATCTTCACTTCGAGACAGTTTAAGTGGAGAAACTTGCACCAGACTGTTTCATTAAGTAGGTTGTTGGGGTAGCTGCCAATTCTACATTAAAATTCTATGACATTGGATTTCATCACCAACTAGTGTTTTTAGTGTGGGAATCTACTATTTGTGTGTGGATTTCTCTCTTAGATTTTGTAGGTGTGTGATCAATTTGATTGTTTCCTTAGAGAATTTAGGACACTTTGTTGAAATTTTCTTTGATTTCGTGTGTTAAAATTTTTAATCGTGGCTAAATTACCTAGACAATCACATAGAATGCAGGGGAAACCCCCTGAGTACACACCAAGCCAGTTAGAAAAACTTAAATCTGAGAAAGGATAAACATCAGGGACTGGATCAACTGAACGCGAAGAAACAACAATAATTATTCATCCTGAATATGAAGTAGATCAACCTCAAATAGTCGAGAGTTCTCAAAGAGAAATTTCAATTTCTGAACTAGTTGAACTTGCTTCCACAACTAGTGAATTATCAGCTACTGAGCTTGAAATTTCTGAACCAGAAACTGAACCTGCTATGTTTGAGCCTGCTTCCGAGTTCATCACTCTAACCCCTCGTTGTCTTGATTCACCCAGAGTGAAGTATCGTATCACTGAAAACTTTCCTCCTGGCCTCATTAGCATTGAAGAAGTTACTGACACCGAGGAAGAACTTGTTCTTCCTTCACATCAGGAATCTTTAGATATTAGGCCACGTGAATCGATTTAATATAGCCCTTTCAAAAAATACCCTTGGTATTCTCAGTTGACATACTTTTTACACAATACTGGTCTAAACTATTTGCCACCCCGAATTCCTTTTTACGCCATACCAAGAGGTTACAAACCTCCATTAAACATGTTTGGTGAGTCATCCATGTTTTCTGCATCACCATAATCATTTTTGTATGGTGGTCCGTTTGTTCCTGCGGGATACCAATCGCTTTGTGGTACTTTCTCAGGAGCAGTTCCTTCTCCTGACAAACATATACCATCATATGGCCCAAGTGTATCACATACCAAAAAATTGAGTGCGGAACACATTTACATAATGTCTTGAAACATTCCTAACCCTGACCCTCAAGGTAGTAATTTATCGCCTGGGGGGAAACCTCAAGGTAGTAATTTACCGCCTAGGGGGAAACCTCAAGGACAGTACATACCTCAAGTAAAATATCAACCTCAAGGACAATACATACCTCAAGGTTAATACATACCTCAAGGACAATATCAACCTCAAGGAAAATACTCAGTTCAGGGTCCACAACCTCTTCAAGGAGAGTACCCTATACCAAGGAAACCATCTTTCTAGGGTCAAAAACCTCCTTTAGGGCCACAGTTCTACCCGGAACATCAATTTTTTCTAGGAGGTGGGAATTATCCAGCTAATTATCAAACATATGTTCCAAATTATCAACCTAGTTATGGTTCATCTTATGAAACACAACCTTCAATGGGACCTCCATATCCTGGAGTAAACACGGTGTGGGATCCATCCCAAGTTCAACAGAATTTGAAACCTAACGTGCAAGTACCCTATAATCGACATGGTCAACCAATTGGTTACAATCAAATCCAACAACCTGTCCAACTTGTCCAACCTACGATTCAAGTTATACCACAAGTATCTGCACCTGGTACAATTTAGCAGCCTGGTTCAAGTACACCTAGGACTCCACCTCAAACTGTTGTACTAACTTCTGTTCAAGCTACCACACCTATCCCTACAGTTTCTGCAACCCTTATTTCTACAGCCCCTCAAGTATCACAACAAATCCCTGTAGTCTCTGCACCACAACCTAGACCCATAATCCAGACTATTTTTCAGATGCCTGCAGGACAACCTGGTACAAGTACAATTGTAACAAGCCAACCTCAGTTTTTTTATCAACCGTATCAAGGGAAATATCAATATGGGCCTATAGCACAAAATCCAGTATACCAGCATCAACCGTACCCTAGTTACACTTATTAGATACCAGCTCAACCCTAATATGGTCCAGCTAATCCTAGTTATCCGAGAGGCATTCCAATCCTGAATGCACAAGCTATTCTAGGATATCCTGGATATCCTCCTCCTGGTACTGGTATAGTTCCACAAGTTTATCAATTTGCTCAGCAGGACCCTAACCTTCGGTTGCCATTCATTGCAACTTTGGATTTACTTTATTTGTCATGCCTAACGAATGATCTAATATATTATGTTCCGTATTAGCTTCCAATGCCAAATAATTTGCCCAGTGATATCCCTAAATTTGAAGGAAAATCAGGAGAGGACCCCTCAAATCATGTCATGGCTTACCACCTCTGGTGTGCATCCAACTCTTTGATTGATGATTCCATTCGATTACGACTGTTTCATAGAACACTGATAGGTTTAGCTGCAAAATGGTATATTGAACTACCACGTGGCTCATTCAATAATTTCAATGATTTAGCAACATCTTTCTTAACCCATTTTCAATTTTCAGTCAGATACGACAATGGCACGAAACTATTGACTTCATTAAAAAAATCTACGTCTACGTAGATATATGATCACATACATGAATGGAGACGTAGAAGATGTTTAGTGAAATTATTTATTCCAAATTAGATCTTGGCATAATGGTTCATAAAATCATTAATTCCAAAGATCACTGAAGATGTGGCTAAGGGAGAATTTTTTACTGAACAACAGGTCATTGCTCAAGTTCAGTACTTAGACCTAGTATATACACAGTCTGGTACATTATAAAAAAAAATTCCTGACTTACCACGTCCTGGTCAAATAAATGCAACTCCTTCAGGGTCTCATGTTGCAGATGGTGTAATTGGTTTAGTTAACACAAATAAAAGTAAGAAGAATTCTTCAAAAACTACTTCTCCTATAATAAATTTACCTGATTCATCGAAAGGAGATTCTTCCCTTGAAACTTCTGCCAACATTCACATTGTAGATTCATCTATGGCTAAATCCAAAACCAGTAATAAGAAGAAAGATAAGAATAAAATCAAACAGACTTCGTCTCCCAAAGAGAAAACTGAAAAGACTAAACCATCTAATGATAAACGAAAACCTCGTTATCCTTGTATTATCTATGACGAGGATCACTTTACTAAAGAGTGCCCGCATCGGTCTGAGGTCTCTAAATTCGTCAAAGGTTCGCCCACACCCATAGTATTGAAGGATCCTTTTCCTACTCAAGATAGCAAAATGATAGGATCTTCTTCACATTCATCAACATATATTTTGATGATATCCGAGGTTATGGTTGCGACGCGATCGCAAGACTATGGAAGTAAAAATATTGTTACTGGTAAAGAGGTAGAAAATTCTAATTCAACACCAGCTACATCTCCTTCGGTTTTTGATCCACTTCATATAGAGAAACCTAATCCTAATCTATTAATTAAACCACCTGCTAAAGGTGTACTTTGGAAATCAGCTTTCAATCCACATGTGAGAGCTGCTCATAACTACAACATTATTGAAGACTTGGCAATTTCCCCTTCAGCAATGTCGGCCTTAGAAGTGCTGCAATCATGTCCAACACAAAGGAAATTACTTTATCAGCTATTGGAGCTATAGATCCTTAGGATTATAACCTCATGGTCTTCGATTTAGAAAATTTCACATCGAGATTCCCTCATCAGATGGCTTTTCATATTCCAGTATTAGTAAAAAATAGACGAATTTTTCGTACTGTAATTGATGAGGGGGAATCCACGTGCATAATTTTGTTAAATTGTTGGAAAACTCTTGGTTCTCCAACACTCAACCAATATTTTACAATCCTTAAATCTTTTGATGGAAGAGGATTCCATCCTTTTGGAATTTTATAGGATCTACCTATAGAAGCAGAAGGCAAAACTATTAATTTAGATGTGGAATTTGTTGATGCCCCTCTGGATTACAACCTTCTTCTGGGTCGAAGCTGGTATTATGCCATGACTGCTGTCGTTTCATCTGTATTTTGATTAATAATGTTTCCACATAAATGAAATATTATGAAAATTGATCATTTGTCATATTATTCATCCGACCCAGCTTCTATAGATAGTATCCAACATGTTGGAAAATTGACTATTCCTTATGAAGATGTTGGAGTATGTTTAGTAAAGGACTCTACTTTAATGGGAACTTTTTCTATGCCTCCACCCAACGTACCACATACCATTGCTAACATCAATATGATTTCATCGAGCACTATTCCATTCTATGATCCTTGGAAAGCGCCTTCAGAGTTAGAAATTGATTCTTTCAATGGCGAGATGCATTTGAGTCCTTTTGAGATGGCATATACAAAAATACAGTCATTTTCTAACACACTTTAAACTAATCCTGATCCAATGAATATGATAACCGAAGAATATTCTTCACTATCAAGCTCAGTCTTGACATCTACTTTCGATCATTTTCAAAAAGTGTTTCATACTGATGAAATTATTCGATAATTTTTTTCTATGGATGAATTACCTTGGGATGATCTACATCATAGATCTTCATTTTTACCTGAACTTGATAGGTTTGAAAATGATTTTTCATCTATTTTTACAATTGATTGTGTCAAGGAACCACATAATCCAATATCAATTACAAATTCAGATTCTGAGATTAATTTGGGAAACATTTCTACAATTGTTCCTATTGACATATCAGTTAAATCTGGAGTTTTTTTTTCAGAAGGTGACCTAGTCTTAGTATATGATCAAGCTAACGATAAGCTAGGATCTGGGAAATTCTAACCAATGTAGCATGGTCCATACATTGTAAAGCGGGTGCTTGCCAAAGGGGCCTATGAATTGACTTATTATGATGGGGTCTCTTTAGATAAGCCCAGAAATGGTCTTTATCTAAAGAGATATTATGCTTGATTCTTGTGTGAAGATATCACTTGTATATTAGTTATTTTTCTATTTAGTGTGCGTTAGATTAGATAAGTGTGCCTAGTTTAAGTTTGTTTTTACTATTATCACTGCTTATCTTGATTACTCTTGATATTTCAGATGTCAACATCCCTTCAAACGTACATTGGTTTTGATGATGGTGCTTGTCGTAGTACACAGAATATTTTTTCCGCAGCTTGGGTTATCTACTCACCCACTGATGAGTTAGTTTCTATGCATGGGGTAAGCCTTGGTCAAACAACGAACAATATTGCAGAATATAGTGCAGTAACTGAGTTATTATCTGATGCCATTTCATTTGGTATTCGACGTTTGATCATTAGGTTAGATTCAAAACTCATTGTATTACATTTAAACAGAGTATACACTATTAAAAATCCAGTGTTATTGAGATTTTTTTTGAAGATTCGTCTCTTAGAATGACAATTTGATTACATCAAATATCAACACATTTCAAGAAATTTAAACACTGGCTGATGCATTAGCTAATTGTGTTCTAAATAGACATTTGCAACATTAAAACAATAAACCAAAACAACATTCGATACATGTTGAACAAGATAGTTAGAGAAAGTAGTAATATCATAGATAGGTTTGATTTCAAAAAATATTACATCATCTGTGATCATAGGTTCAAACACCTTATGATCTGAAATATACTGATACAAAAAAACAAAATATGTCAATCCACGATGATCATCCACTATTTGTGATGATGATCATGGTAGTAGACTATGGCATGTGCCACCTTGCATAGGAATCTCCTAAACTATCCTAGTACACCTGTAACATGTCTCTGAAGATGGAGAGGAGTGTCATTTATCGATGTCTAGGGAATATTTATAGTTAACCTCTCCAGGTTGTGTTCCATATCAGTTAGGATCTCTGTTTCTTGATCCTGTGGCAGTACTATAGGTTCTGCTTGCCGCCTTCCAAAGCAACAAAGTGTAGCTGGTCTTCATGGACCAACATCTGCATTTAAAATTTTTTTATCAGTATTGGATGATAAAAAAAAAAAAAATTAGATTTTAAAACACATCAAAATTATTCTCTTACCTGATTCATCCCACTGTGCCCTTGGAGGCAAGGACATCTCAGGATCACCTGTGAAATCTATATCCACATAAGGGAAGTCTTCAATTGTGAAGACTTGGTTCTGAGCCACATAAAATACGCCAGAGTGAACCAAACCACTGAACTGTCGTCACCACCATGGCGGGTCATTAATGCAACCCAATGTACCATACAAGGTTCTTTAGGCTCTCCACGATCCACTAGAATAAGCTGAGGGGCAAGAAGTGGAATTCTCTCCAAAGTAAAAGAAATCAGGATGGTGCCATACCCAAAGTTTTTTAAGCATTTTTTTCTCCGGTTAGTTGGCCTTTCATATTGGCCAGTACCCCTTCGCACCAGTTGAAAATGGTGCCTCTGAAACACTCCACCACAGTCTGCATTTACTGCTAACATGGGTACATTTGATGAAGGATGAAATAAGTAATGCTTGGGAGGGCGCAGAGGGAATTGAGAGAGCCTGTTTCCCTTGTGGTCGTATACGATTTGAACGGAGAAATTCGGGGGTTGGAAACGCTCGCCCATCAGAATTCTCCTCTGCCACAGGGAATCTCCTCCGCCTTGCTCCCCCTTAGCACCACTGTTAAATTAAATGTTTATTGATTTGTTATATACGTAACAATATTCTTTCACATATTAGTTACTTAACTCGTTGTAATTGTTCTGATCTTCATGATATTATTTAACGTGCCATGCATATATAGTGTATACAATAATTTCATAGGTCTTGTAATAAAAGGGTATTTTGGATGTAAATGTTGTGGACCTTCTCTGAAATCACATGAAAGCAGTAAATCTTGGATGTAAATGTTGTGGACCTTTCATATTGGCCAGTACCCCTTCGCACCAGTTGAAAATGGTGCCTCTGAAACACTCCACCACGGTCTGCATTTGAGATTTGGTGGCTACATGTGGAGTTGCAATTCCACATAGCCTGGTTATCGTGAATGCAATAAATTTAGATCAAGTCGCAAGATAATATTTATGTATATGCGATTATCCTTTGGATATGCCGCATCACTGTAAAACTCTTGTTTGTAACTAGCAACGGGTAGGCCACCCTATCTAGCTCCAAACAAAGATATGTTTTCTCCTCTTATGAAAAATCCAGTGAGAAAATAAATATCTTTCAGCTCAATTTCAAGCTGATGATCACCAATGATAAAGAACTTATTTTGAACATCCCACTTGTTCACTAACCATGTCATTAGTTCCACCTATGCTCTCATACCTTGAATTGCCCAGAACTTATACAAACCACAATTTTGAAGCATTTGCATTGTTGGAGGATTAATCATCGCTTCATTATCTATATCTTCATGCTCACATTCTCTCCACTCTAACATACTGAAATAGTCTGCAAATGGACACATTTGAATGTTAGAAACATTTTGAGTGGGAAAATTTAAACATTTTTGAGAGAATTTATAAATTTTAAACCGGTCATGGCACTTCCGTAGTTTTTGTGTGGAGAATGTGCAGACGTCCACACGGGCTCCATACAAAAACCGTGGTAGCCTGATAATTTTCCTTTTAGAAAATTATCGAGGTCCGCAGGTAACGCTTGCATGACCTGCAGACCCCCAAGAGCAAAATTTTAAACATAATTTCTCCTTTAAAAATGAATTTAAAGCCAAAAAGAGAATTTAATCAGATAGAAATGAAGAGAAGTGTGTTGTGGATTACCTGGTTCTGACGAATCACGATTTGAATGGTCGATTCTCTCGATATCAACTCTGGAACTTTTTTTCCAAAAGCTCTCAATTTGCAACTCTGAAGACAAAAGGTGAAAATGACATTGTTAAACTCATTTTTATAGTTTTTGAATGAATAAAATATTTCATTTTATTTTATTTCACTTTAAAAAGTAAATTTTCAATGTTTTTACTTATTGGAAAAGGTATGTTTAATCTTTTGAGTTTTTGTGCAGAATACAGGTTTTTTCAGTGAAATAATTATTTTGATGCTGAGTACAATTTTATCAATTTTTCGAGCTGTTGAAAATTACAAAAAAGCGAAACACTAGAGTTCTCTTTTAATCCTTTTTCAGACTCTCTAAATATGAAAATATCTCTGAGTACTTGACTATTCAAACTCGTTAAAGGAAATGAATAGTCGTCCTTTCAGTATAATTTTACCCCTTTTCTGGACTGAAATGGACTATTTACGAAAAAGGTATACGTTGAATGATAATGGTCAATAGAGTTCTCTCTTGTATTATTTTATCCTTTTTCAGGATTGAGAGACTAAAATTACGAAAAATTACAACCACGGATTTTACTTATGTTTTTCTTTTGACTCCCTAAAACTGAAAAACGTTGATTTTCTCCTATACTGGACTCGTTAAAATTTAATAGTAAAGGACCTATCGATTAAAAACAAGAACGAACCACTCCTTCTTAGGGTTCTATTTTAATACTAAGTTGGACTCATCCGAAGGATGGTCTTATACAACAATAAAATGTTATCCTCCTCAAGCTTGTAAAAAATAAAGAGGTACTTGCCAGAAATGGTGGGGGAAAAAAGAGAAAAGGAATCCAGTTGTCACCCTTTTTTTAAAAGCAGTATACCACTCTTGAACACGAAACTTTTGTCACACTTGTACCTGGGTTGGAAAAATCCTTTGTCTAATAATTAATCAAACCACATTGAAAGTATTTAGCCAGTTTCTAGGTATTATATTTAGGTCAATTGTTACCAAATCATCTGCAGTGTCATTATGTGTTCAAGGGACAGTTCAAATAAACCATTCATTGCAAACATTTGTCTCCATTCGCGTTGAAAATCCCTGAGTCAGTCCTTGCAAATATTTCTTCAAAACTTGATCTAATGGTTTCATGTTGTGGGCTTTCCTATGATGGGTCACTTTCTATTGACGACATCTCATCATCTAGAAATTTGATCTAGAATCCTATTAGTATCTTGGGATCTTAATGCCCTAATGGCAGGTTTCTCACCTTCGACGACAGGTTGCATCATTGACCTTCGATCGAATGATTCTGTGAAGTGTTCGACTGCAATTCATTAATTAACACTTCATGGATTGTACTGAGTACTTTGAGAGCCATTTTCATTATTGGTGGTTTCTCTCACAGTTGTTAATATTTCACATCATTGACTGGTAATCAAGTGGTTTCTACCATGTTCAACTTTGACACAATCAACCTTATGGATTGAATCGTACTAGTTCGGGAAGAAAAAATCAAGACACTGGATCTAGTTTCCACCATCTAGGCTGTGAGGAGTTTTATTATTCATGATACAGTAGACTACTTATGACAGATGGCTGCATCCATGTTGTGTCTACTATTGATGTAATTTTAAAATCATTTATGTACTAGAACATGTATTTAGGATTGATCTAATTATGGGAATGCCTACCTCAGCGATGAAATACATATATATGTTTGCATTGAATTTTTTATGGGTTTTCGACCGATGTGTTTGCAATCCAATCCTCGAAAAGATAAAGCACTTCACTCTTCAGAACTACCTCTGACTTCGCACTTTAGGGGGAAATCTGTTACACGTTATTTTGTCACCATGACATTTTAATGTATATATAGGTTCATCACTACCTATATTGTGCTCCCTTAAAGGTAAAAAACCCTAATGTTCCTAAACCAAGTCTTGGAATTGGAGAAAAGCTCATTAAAACCCTAAAAAGTCTAACTCCACACTTTTCCTAGCTCTTTCCTGTGGATCTGCAGATATTTGTACTATAGCCTACGGCACATCCTGCACGTTCTGCTTATAAAACCTACAGACCCCTATAAACAATCAAATAAAGGAAAAAGTAAGTTATAGAAGACCAGCTGGACGAATATTCTCGAAACTGGAAGCTTCTATAGGTGCGATCAGTTCAAGCTTTATCCCTCCACTCATGGAGCTCTATCCCTTCACTCATCGAGTTTATCCCTTGGTATATGGAGCTCAAATCCCTTCATGAGAGGAATCCATCCTCATCTTCATGGAACTGAAACTACCTCCATTTCCCTATAAATTGAGCTCATGTTTCAGTCTCAAGGGTACCTTGTAGATTGTACCTTATATAAGGTAAGTGTTGAAGAAATTATCAAGAGAGCATACTCTCTATACTAGTCATTTTTGGTATGAGAATGATCACACACTCATTTCCATAACTTCATGCTAGTTCAGAGAGAAGAAGGCTTGTCAATCTGAAGGAGGAACGATTGTTCAGGATCCCAGGAGGAACTTGTGCAACATCAAGGGGACAGGTTGTAAAGTTACTCTTTTCATACAAGATAATACATATGGATCTCCTTTTCTCATTGAGTTGTTCTTATGTCTATTTGAATAATTCAATAGATGAATTCCTTGATCACTGAGTTAGATTGTCTATTCTCAATTATTATATGTTGTAGATGCTTTTAATTCTTTTGTTTGTCTTTGATTGTAGGTTCTCATTACTGAAGAAGCCTCTTTAGAGCGACTGGATAAAAGGTTGCACCGAACATCGAGTTTCAAGGTAGGAGCATGTCCTCTTCCTTTGTTTATAATAATTTTGAACTGCAAATGATCTATAGAAAACAATTTACAAATGGATGTTTGTTTCTAGCTATCCGTAGGATGATAGGGAGATCGTTATTGTCCGCAAGAGGGATTTATCTACATAACACTAGGTTCGGTCTTCATAATGACGTGTAATTGTGATTTTATGTAATTAATGTAAAAAATAAAAGAAAATTATTTTTGTAAGTACTTGGATCATGGCTTTCATGATCAAGGAATTCTATTTGAGTTAAGGTTCCCATTTTGAACCTTTAATTTTTTTCATCAAGTCATAAAATTCAGATTGATTCAATTTCATGTAGGAAGAAACCTTTTTGGGAACGTTACATATTTGTATGATTCATTAAATAAATAAGAAGGCCCTCTGAGACCAAGAAAATCATCTCCTTCTTGTTAGCTACAAGATGGAATAAATTATCTACACCAAAGGATTTGTCGGCTCACCCTCACTCAAGTCGGCCTATTTGATGGGGAAATAACAATAAATAGGGAAACATTTCTTTCATTTGGGGCAGAGATTGTTAGTCAAGAAAGTCTGCAATTAGGAGTATGAGAAACACTTGAAGAGGATTCTTATAGCCAGAAAAAGAAAGGAAGGAAGAGCGAGATTGTATGGTATTTTTTAGGGTTGATATCCACTAAGACATGTGAAGGAAAGGAGTGTCACTACTGCAGAAAAGGATCGAAGTATTCCTTACCATACTAGAAGCTGAATTAAGAAGCATTTAAGGAAAGTCATTAAGCCAAGTTAGATAAGAAACTCATTCAGTCCAAGCGAAGGAGATTGAAGGGTTGAATCACCATATATCTCTCACATGTGCTGCAACTAGGGTTTCTAAGGAGGAAAAAATAGGGCGCAGGTATAAAATAGAGAAAAGGAAGTTGAATTGTGAAGGGTAGTCGAGAAGGAGTGAGAAGCATAGGTTTCACCACTGTTGACTCAAGCAATAAAGATCTCATCAAGGAAGCTTTGTGAATTGGTCTTGGAGAGGTGAATAGGTCAAGGGTCTTGGTCTTGGTATTTGTCAATTGAAGTCTGTATAAGAAGAAGAATTTGTATAGTTTTTCCTCTCAAGTGGGGGAGTTTTTGGCCCTGGATGATAGCCTAAATTTTGTGTCTCTTTTCTATTTATGGTTTATGCATTCGTAGTTGTTTGGTGAAGACGAACACTATAATAAACTAAAGAATATCCTAGTATAATAAAGTAAAAATAATTCACAAGCAGTTATCTAGCAAAGATAAATCACTTAATCTTGATGCCCTATATTTCTCAACACAAAAAATCATTTCATGTTTCTCATTCCAGAGCAAATAGAAAAATTTAACTCATTCATTTTGATTTATGTGGCCTAATGCCTATTCCTTTTGCCAATGGTAACAAATATATGATGAATTTTATTGATGATTACACTAGAATGTGTTGATTTTATTTATTGAAGAAAAAATATGAAGCTTTTGAACCATTCAAGAACTTCCATGCATGGATTTAAAGTGATGCACAATCTCATATTGATTCGATTCGTATTGATAATGGAAAATAATATAATTCAAACAAATCTGAAAACTATCCTCACCAACATGGGATCCAACATCAAACAACCATGCCTTATAATCCCCAACAAAACGGAGTAGCTAAAATAATGAATAAGAAAATCTTAAATATGGTACATTTGATGATGATTTTCAAGAATGTTAAGATGATTTTGTGGTATGATGTAGTTCTATGTGTTGTGTATATAAAGAATGTGTGTGCATCTCATGTTATAAAAAACAAGAATCCCTATGAAATGTGGTATGGCCACATTCCTTCAGTGAGGCATCTCAGGTTTTTTGGTTTCACATTTTATGCCTTGATACCTAAGGAACAAAGAAACAAACTCGGTGAAAGGAGTTAAAAAATGTATCTACTTAAGGTACTCATATACCTCCAAATCATACCATCTCTATGATTAATTCAATAAGAATTTTATAATCTCTATAGATATGATATTTCTTGAATCTTCCAATACTGACAATGTTGTTGAGTGACAACTTGATTGCTTGGATAGATTCATACATGCAAAGTATTTTCAATAGTTTGATAATGAGATTATACATCTTGAAGGGGGGGTCATTATACTATATCAATCCATGGAATCTACTTCTAAAGAACTCTCACCCACTCATGAAGCTCCAACCACTAATCAAGATGATAGTTTGAGTGATGTGATTGATAGAATTGGGATGTTAAATATTGATTTAACTCCATATTATTTAACTGAGTAGCCTAGTCCATCTCAGAGAGGTCCTCCAAAATGACTAACTAAGACACTTGAAAGTGTTCATCCTTCTGTGGTTGGAAAGGAAATAAGAATAAGCTCTATTAGATAGAATGGAAGTGATGTAGACGATCCTAATTCACCTGTTGATATGGATGTTTCTTATGATTGTGAACCAAAATTTTCTACAGATTTTGAACCGAATTTTTTCAAAGAAGTAACTTCTCATGATGAATGGAAATCAGTGATGCAAAAATAATGTGATTTTTTGATCAATAATGGTACCTGGAAGCTAGTTGATCCTCCATTGGGAACCAAACCAATAGGCCACAAGTGGGTCTTTCATAACAAGTATAAATCAGATGGCTCACTTGACAAACATAAAGCCAGGCTTGTGGAAAAAAAAATTTCATAGAAGGAAGTGGTTGATTATGAGGATAATTTTTCACCCACATAAAAATAGGCTACCATCCAGACTCTCTTTGACTTGGAAGCTCAGAATGGTTGGAAAGCCCATTGAATGGATGTAAAAGTGCTTTATTGAATGGAGACCTGAAAGAGAATGTGTTTATGTATCAACCAGAAGGATTTGTTGTGAAGGGTCAGCAACACAAAGTATGCAAGCTTGTAAAATCCTTGTATGGCCTCAAGCAAGCACCTCAAGCCTGGTATGATAAATTGATTGATCATATTCTAAAATTGAACTTAAAAAATTATGATATTGATGATGCAAATTTGTTTGTAAAGAAAGTTGGAAAACCAATTGTATATATTGTGGTATACGTAGATGATATTTTGATGATAGGTAACAATGAGAACTACATTGCATCCATAAAGAAATAATTGAGGAAAGGATTTGAAAAGACAAATTTGGGCTATGTTCACTACTATATTGGTATTGAAGTAACCCAACATCCGAAGTTTATATTCCTCTCCCAAAAGAAGTACATCGAAGATATGTTGAGTAGGTTTGGCATGGATGAGTGAAATCCTTTGACTACCCCAGTGGAACAGAATTTAAATTTCACATCCATTGAAGGAAACAAATTTTAGGATGAAAATAAGTATAGACAACTCGTAGGAAGTCTCAACTACCTGGCTACTACCATTTCAAACATTTAATATTTTTCTGGAATGCTCTCCATGTTTATGCAAAATCCTTGTGAGGGTCATTGGTCTGTTGCAAAAGGATTTCTAAAGTACTTGAAGGAAACTCAATATTTTGGACCCAAGTATAGATAGGTGGATGACTTTAGCTTGATTGGATACTCTAATTCGAATTTTGATGGAGGTAAATAAATCAGAGTATCTATTTTATATTATGTTATGATTCTTGAATCAGGAGTTGTCTCTTGGAGGTCACAAAAATAATTAGTTTCAACATATTCCACAACTGAGGCAGAATATGTGGCAGCAACTGAAGTAACAAAGGAAACTGTGTGGCGTGGGAAAATTCTATAATATTTGCAGGAGAAACAAATGCATTCAACTCCTTTTTTGATTGACAACACTTCTACAATAAAAATGGCCAAGAACCCAAAGTTCCATGATTGAAAAAAACACATCAATACAAAGTATCATCTGATTCAACATCATGTTGAGGCCAAGAAAATCCACCTACAACATTGTTCCACAAATGAGTAGATTGTAGAAATCTTCACCAAAGCCCTCGGAAAGGAAAAGTTTGAAAGATAATGATGCTTGGACTCACCGACATCCCTTCATATTAAGGGGGGGGGGATGTTGACACCTAATCTTTGAAATTCGTAAAATCCATGTAAATATTGTAAATAAAAAAATAAAAGAAATTGGAAGATGAAGAGACATTGGGAGATGAAACCCAATAGTCTCCCTCTCCTTGTATATATCCATGCTTTATCTTAATGCAAAAACATAATTAATTCATGGAGTTACTTATGTCCTGACATTGTGAAACATCCACTCGAACCCTTTTCTTTGGGATCCTTCCCCCAATTGGATTTTTCAGTTTTATATTTTTCATCTTCACCTTTCCTGACGCATCCCTGGTTTCTTCAAAGATATTTTTTTATTAAGTTGTTGTCTCGGGTACCACTATTGCTTCAGAAGTCGCGCATTTTATTTTTTCTTCTTCAACAAGGCACCCATGATGGTGCTTCTCTGATGATTCACTGGACACCTCCACAAGCTCCTTTTTTAATGCCTTTTTTTCCTCTTTAGGATGTGCCAATAGAAATTTTAATAGATATCCACCTCTTAGGGTTTAGACGACCAGGTCTAAGAGATGCATCAACCCCACTTTTCTTAGGGGCTTCAATTGTTCTTCTTTTGGGGGGTGTAACAACCTTACTCCTAGGTAGTGTGGATACTCTAATTTCAGGCGTTGTTTCAACACTCTCCTCATGCTCCTCACTTTCATCATCCTCTACACCAGCACAAGATCTTTCTATTAGGCCATTCCATGAAATTCCTTTCTCCTGTAATGAGTGAATTATGATTAATTTGATAAGTGCATGGTTGGACAGGCACGTTTCTGGGTGTTTTTCCCCTCACACTTCCTCTACCATATGTTCTAAATATTTCAATAAATAATATGGTATATTTATCAGTCACCCTATCCTCGGGGATTCCAAAAGTTGAAAATGGTAATTAAATATGATCCCAAAACAATCCTTGCAGGTAATAAATTTCTGAATGAAAAGGGATACATATTCCCAAGGGTGGGGAATATATGTTCTATCAAAACCCTTTCCATTAGTTCTTAATTATTCTCCTTCTTGCAAAAATATGACCTTGGCCAATGGATTTTCCACCTTCCTTGAAAACCACCGAGCCCCTGTCTATGGCATCCCTATTACACTTGCAATTACCTCCTCTATAAAAAAATTCGAAATCCCCTTACTTCAGAGTGTTTCTTAGTTAGGGCTTGAGAAAAATCTAGAGAAACCAACTCACGAAAACCCTGCAGCTTCTAAAAATAGCACAAACATCTTACATTTTGAAAATTTTCCAAAGCCTCTAGGTATTATAACAACATGTTGACAAATTCAGAGTCATGCCTTACCACTACTCCTCCAATGGCTTCCAAAGACTATAATTGCTCAGCATTGCTAGAGACATGTTACAAAGTTTCCTCTGTTCACACAAACACTTACTAAGGAGAGAATGTCGAGATACTAGAATTAAAATCAATTACTCCCTTTTATTACCAAACTGGTTTTTAAGTACATAAAGGACTTCACATGATTGTGCCAATTTCTAAATATGAAAATAAAGGTAATAATGGTAAGGGTAATGATGGAAACGATAATGACGGTTACCTTGATCCAATTATACGTGAGGGTAAAAAGTAATGACATTTACAAAGTCCAATCATACATTATTATAATAGGGTGAGATGATTGTCCATCAAATCATTAACAATTCGGGTGAAATCATAATGTATCATCTAATAACACGATACACTCATCCATCCCACTTATTGTAACAACCATCCTCAGCATACGTACATTAGGCTAACGATTTCACTTCTTAAGCACAAATCCCACAGATAAATGAAAAAAGAATAAACATGTCCTTGGCTTACAATTATAATGACATGGGACTGTATCGGTCAAATGATTATGTGAAGATAACCTTGTGGCAAAAATTCAAAAGTGAAATTCTATTGGTGTGATGAGAAGAGGGTTCCATGTTGTGACGACATATACTATATCAACTCTGATACCAAGATTTTAGTTTGAAGCAACAACAATGGATCTCCAAAAAGTTCTTTGACTGTAACGACAATTTCAGTAACAACTATACGAGATTGTAAAACAATGATAACACCTGGTCATATATTAAACTGTAATAAAAAAATATTCATCAAATACTAAATATATGAAACAAATGAGTCCCAAGTTGTATCTGTAATAGAAAAACTTAAAACAATAAATCAATGGTTAGGAAGAATTATCACAATGTTGATACAAATAAATAAAAAGGTGTTAACTGCCATCAATCTAGTTTCTGATCATAAAAATTGTCCAATAATGCCCCAGAGGGGTTTTCTACATTGATTTTTTTTTTTTTGTATTACTTTTATTATTAATTTTATTTTTGTTTTAGTATTATTATTGAAAAAAACTCAGTAATTGGCAGCACCGGAGGAACCTCCTTTTCCCCAACAACTTCAAGGTCTAGACTTTCAATTGAGACAACATTCACAAATGTATCTTTAGAGGTAGGTTTATGATACAAACTTACTCAAATGTACATTTAATAGAAAATATACTTGATAATTATCAATGGTTGTTAACTTTACATTCTTGTTGTCAAAGATGGTTTCTACCTCATAGGGACTAACCTAACCACCTAGTTTGCAACTTTCCCTTAAAGTCCTTGAACCTAGAGCCATTAAGTAAGTCCTACTCACTCTTCTGGAACAACTTATTTTTAATAAACTTATCATGCCATTTATCATGCTACTGTTGAATACTATTTGTTTGTTTCACAATAGACAAGCACTTTTCATCCAACTCATTCAACTATTTCATTCAAATTTAAATCGACTTCCAAGGAAATCCTGAATTTTTTAATCTCAAACTCAATAAGGAAGATGGGATTCTTACCAGAAACCAATTCATAAGAGTAAAAAATTGTGATATTTCTCCAAGTTTTCCTGTAAGCCCACAATACCTGAGGAAGTATCTCCACCCAATATTTTATATTTCATGCCATAGTTTTTGAAAGAATAGCTTCAAGTACTTTATTAGTACTTTCCACTTTCCCATTTTCTTGAGGATAATAGGGTTAGGTAACCCTGTGATTAACTACATATTTTATGACAAGATCCTATATCAACCGAGAGGTCAATTGTGCTCCCCCATCTTTTATTATTCCCCTTGGAACTCCATATTGAGAAATAATTTCTTCAAAAAAGAAGTTTGAAACAGCACGATAAGGTTCCCTAGTAAATTATCTTGCCTCTACCCACTTGGTAACATAATATGTCCAAACAAGAATGTAAAACTTCTGCTAAGATGGGGAATTCATCGGTCCCACAAAGTGTAATTCCCATCTCTCAAAAGGTTCCACCACGAGTTAGGGTTGTAATGACATATCATCTAATTGTGTAGGTTGACCCATTCTCTGGAATCTATCACAACCATGAACATACCTATTTGCATCTCAAAATATAGTTTGACAAAAGTATCCCATCTGCAACACCTTATGACCTGTCCTCCTGTTAGGAAAATTCCCTCCACAATATCCATCATGGAAGGACTTAAGTATCCCATGAATTTCATCATCCCTCAAAAACCTCCTAATCTGTTGGTCAAAACCAATGTGAAAGAGGTTTCCATCCATCCAAAAATATCTGACACTATGTTGTACAATATTCTTTCTTTCTGTAGGAGAAAGGTGATTGGGCGGCTTTCACACAGTGATATAATTAACAATATGTACATACCAAGGTGAATAAGTGGACATTATAAATAGATATTCATATGGAAAATAATCCTCAACATGCAAATCATCGGTAGCATTAGTTAGCCTAGAAAGAAAGTTTGCAACAAAATTATCTTTTCCATACTTATCTATGGTAGTAATATCAAACTCTTGGAGTAATAGAAACCACCTAACATCCCTAGCATTTGAAATAGGTTTGTTCATTAAAAATATGATAGTTGAATGATATGTATGCACAAAATTTTTGTAACCAATGATATAGAGCCTTAATTTATTAATAGCATGTAGCATGTACAACAACAAGAAATTACTTCTCTGCAACATTATAATTTACCTCCTCAAGTTCTAAGTTCTTATTGATATAATAGATTGTGTATAGTTTATTTCCTTCTTGCATACCGAGCATAGCTCCAATGGATATATCATAAGCATTTATAGAGACGTGGAAAAAGATATTCCAATCTGCTCCTCTCAAAAAAGGAGCTATTGTTACACATCTCTTCAGCTTTGCAAAAGATTTGTTACACTTATCAATCCATTCAAACTCCTTGTCCTTTATCAATACGGAAAATAAATGTAATGTAATTTTATCAAAATTATATATAAATCACCTATAATAACTTTATTTCCATAAAAAACTATGTACCTATCTTTGTGTTTTAGCAGTAGGAAATTTTAAAATTACCTCTACCTTCGTTAGATCCACTTGAATACATGCAACAAAAAGATAATGTGCTATAACAATACCCTCAGCCATCATCATATGGAATGTAGAAATTTGAATAATTTGCTGAATTATTCACCGAGATTATCCTGATTACACACTATTTGAGCTTCATGCATAATACATAACCTCTTCTACAATTGATTATCAATATGCGGAAATAGAAACAGTCGCATGCGCACATAAACACAATAGTCAAGCACACATAAACACAGTATGTAATGGGGAAAGCCTACAGCTGAAAACCCCCAACTATCTGTATATTATAATGATAGAGAACATGTAACAATCATAGTACAATACTCCTCACAAGTACTCAGTACTATCTCCAATAGTTACACACAAACTAGCTCAGATCTGAACAAGTCACAAGTTCAAATCTCCTCCACTGTTTGCCTGCCTCTACTGAGCAATCCAAGATGAGAATGAATGATGAGATCCAAGTTTGAATCCCACTAGCTCCAACTGCGCAATCCTCATTGGCAATCTCCATCAATGTGTGTGCAAATCTCATGCATAGGTATAGTCACAACTGATAGTCACACTCACCCTTTCACCCATCTCTAACACTGGTCTCCACTGAACTGTCCATGCATTGCAGTTAACTGATGTGTTCTTTAGTTGATTTATGAGTTAATAATAAGTGAATTAATTAATAATTAATTCACACCACTCATCACTAGTGTATTTTTCAGTTAGACTAAATACAACTAGTTCAACTAAGTTAAACCGAACACAACTACACCAACTGTCTCATCAACTCCACCAAACTCTGCCACATGAGTTCTAACTGAACTCAACCATGCAATAGCTCAACTAACCCTTAGGAAAAGCGTATTTCCTTTTGTCAGCTGCATGTGCCACATCCAAGCATCAAACTGAAGTGCTCCAAGAGGAAAAGATAATGTTTATAGTCTAAATATTATTAAGGGTTAATAATATTTGACTATTCTATTTTTAGCTCGACAGTCTAAAAATAGAAACCGCCCAATGTCTAAAAATAGAGGTCCATCTATTTTTACCAACTCGACCAATCATCCATAAATAGCATCCTGCAACTCATAGACCATGATCCATATGTTTAAAAATAGACATAGTCTAAAAATAGACTTTGCGACAAAAATCACCTGTGTGGCCCCCACCTAGTTTTGGTGATCACTTTCCAACTAGGATTAGGAAAGATGTTTCAGGATGCCTCCTTCACTGTTTCTTGTTGCAATCTTCAACATGGAATATTTCAATGCTGAGATAGAGGTGGGTTTGAATGCAATGCTCAAGTACTTTTTCAAGGATATTCAAGGCTTCATAAAATCCACTCCCATAGGGTGTAAAATCATCCATAAAAATTTCAAGCAGTCATTAACCATATCAACAAAAATCCCCAGTACTTCTCGATGAAAGGTTGCAGCTACATTACACAATACAAAAGAAAAAACCATATAAGCATAAGTACCCCAGGGGAAATTAAAGGTAGTTTTATCTGAATATTATTATAAAGGTAGTGCAATATGAATATTATTATAACCATTAAATCCATCTAAAAAATAAAATAATTTCTTACCAGATAAGAGTGTCTAGAACTTGAGAAATGAAAGGTAATGGAAAATGGTCCTTTTGAGTGGCCTTATTTATCTCCCTATAATCCACATAGATCCACCACTTCCCATTTCTCCTAGGAACAATGATTAGTGGAGATACCCTCTAACTACCAGAAATAGGATAGATGAAATTTGCATCTAATATTTTATGGATTTCTTCCTTCACAATATATTTTAAAGTCCTGTTAATTATATGTTGAGGTTTCCTAACAGGCCAAGATCCTTCCTTTAAATTAATATGATGAGTACATAAATTAGGATGGATGCCCTTCATGTCTTTATAATACCATGCAAAATATTCCTTATTATTTCTGAGTAACAATACTAGTTTTTCTCTATGCTCAATAAATAATTTAGGATTAATGTTAAGGGTTTTTCTAGGCTCAATTTCTAAATGTATACTTTTGAGACCAGAAGTGGTAGATATGTCATGTGTATCAGGCTCATGAGAAAGTCCTTCCTCACCAGATTTATTTATCACAACATTAATCAACTGAGATGTGCACGGTGTAACGACAGAAGGGTCACTATAAAATTATTAATAACATCATATTCAGTCTCATTTTTAAGTTGTAAGGTTTTATTTATATTAAGTACTAGATGTGTATCAATTTCTTCCAACTTAAAATTCTATTCCAGGAGGTTTTCAAGTCCAAAACTCAAATTGGCATGATGGTAAAGGACAAGGTTCTTAGTAGTATATCTATCTGAAATAGTCATAGACCCAGATCTGCATCCTATATAATCATCAACATTAGCTAATCATGGTCTTCATAAAATCAACATATGTCCACTTAAACACTTTTTTGGGCTAAAGCACTATGAATTCTACTAGATATTGCCAATAATCAATCGAGATAACAATATCTTCCAATACCCCTTCATGTCAGATTTTAGACCTATCTACTAACTCTAAAACAATAGGATTTGGTCTTCAATTGATAATCCCAAGTAGTTCCACTACTTCATTAGTTATTATATTGATGCCATCTCCTAAATCGATCAAATTATTAGGAAGGGTTGTTCCACCAATGTGAATAGTCACAATGGGATTCCTGGGGTCCTCATATTTAGGAGGTGCATCATTTCCTAATATCAACTGAGATAATTTACCAATGACATGCATAGTAGGAGGGTCCATAGGTTTTATACCTTGATTTTTACCACATAATTTCTTAGTAATTTAGCATAAATGGGAACATCCTGAATCACTTGAAGCAAAGGAATTCAAACGTGCAAATTCTTCAATTATGTCAGGAAATCAGATTCATCTTGAAGAGCATTGTTAGCTTCAATAAGTCTCTCAGGATAAGGAGGGCATAAATATATATCACCTTTAGTAGCTATTATAGATTTTGTGACTGGGGAAATATATTTTGTTACAATGACATTGGTTTTTACAGGAACTCTAATTGTATTACTAGTTGTTATAGCCTTATTAACTATTTCAAAAATAAAAGTATCCACTCTTGTTTCATCCTATTTCTTTCCTACAAACCCTTGAATCACATTTTCTCCTAATAAATTGTCTTCCTCGTTTTCTATTATAATCGGGGCAAGAGTGGGGGTTACTATCCTACCTGAGAAAAGTTTAATTGCATTGCATTCTACAGGTGAATTGTAGTAATAGGAAAAATTGAGGATTCTACCTGTATTTCCACCTTATTATTAGGTTTTCGATTGGGTTGTGTTGGTAGCTAAGGGCGCAGTAATGGAGCACTCACAAGTACATTGGAAGGGATTTGTAATTTTTATTGCATTGGTAATTGCACAAGCATCTCGTTTAGGAGAGTAGGTCCTCGCCATGGTTGAGACCATGAAGAAATAGGCCACTAGGGTCAAGGCATAGAATATTGTACCAAACAGGGGTTAGGGGGTTTCCATTAAACTATTGAATATTTAAATTGTTGGGGTGGTTGTTGAAAATTATATACATTAGACCAATAATTTAAAGGAGGAAAAGAGTCTCGCATCATAGTTGGTGGTCTATATTTCCATAACTTCTTAGATCCAATAAAGTAAGATTATTCGACATCTTCCCTTACTTCCTTGTAAATTTCCTTAAGTGTAGGTAGTGAAGGAAATTTCTCTATGGAATTATATTGTTCACATTTGGTGAAAATATTAAGTGGGTACTCTCTTAAGGGGCGCTTCTTTCTACACTGAGAGAATAAAAGGGAAAATTATTGCTCAAAATATCCTTGCTTTTTCTTTTACTTTAATACATCAATATGAGAAGACATTGAACCCATGATGTTGGTTTTGAATTTTTCTAACAATTTCCAAATTTTTGCACAAGTTGCTTTAGTATTTGCTGACTTAAAAAACTTGGCAGAGGCATCATGTGTCATGCTTCTGTTTCTAGTAGATCCTCTGGAGCTCCTTCAACAAAGTTGAACTATGTCATCATAAGACTCCTTAGAGATATCTACTTTCCCAAAAATATTCAACATATTGAGGAAATAATTGCCCATTCCCTTAATCACGATTTTTTTTACTATATCCTTATCCTAATTACTAGGTTGAGACCTTTGAAAACTGTACTAAAGGCATTCAACATATTCCTATAAGTTCTCTTCTAGTGTTTGAGTAATTCCAAATATCTCATCCTTCAAGTCCCTAGAATGATAATAATCCTGGTATTTTTCTAGAAAAACTTTCTTCATTGCAATCCAGGTACCTATGGACCCCCTACTGAGTCCCATAAATTGTTTCAATGTTGCCCCTTTTAATGTGGTTCGAAACAACTTCATATTTTCTTCCTTAGTGGTGTAGTCATAACTTCTACAAAGGACATCAAACTCAAAAAGGAATGTGTTAGGGTCTTCTAAGACCATACCTTGAAAATTAGGGAGTGCAGATAAGGGTATGTTGTTTATCAGATCCTTCCCTTGAAGATTCCCAATGGGAAAATCAAAAGTAGTGACTCAACTTCCTACCATGGGGTTTTATTGAAAATTCAGAGTAGCTGTTATGAATGGTCTTCCTGATGAAGGAGATTTTCCTTCCTTTGGTGATGAAATTTGTCCATGTTACACAGGTTGTTCAATCTACTCAAGTTTTTCATATGGCTCTGATGATCCAAACAAATTCTCATTATCTTTTGTATCAACAAGTTGTTTCACTACACTTCCAAAGTATAGAGTATGATGACCAAACAACTATTCATCCAAAGTCATTATGTGATCATTTAAATATTTATCCCCGTAACCTTCCTCCAAAATTTTATCCTCTCCTCCTGCTATTAAAAAAATACTAGAGATCCTAGGAAAAATTTCTGAAGATTCCTTAAACTCTATCTCCTTGCATAGTAGAGACGTCTCAAGAGATAATGGCTTTTGTGGATCGATCTTAATGGGTTCTTTCCTTTTTATCACCTTCCCCTGAGTAGTGGATCCTATGTGTCCTGATCCTCATGAGGTCAATCTTGCTTTTGTATGTCTAAGTGATGCGCAAGCTCTTACCTCTTGTCTTACCACCCGAAAACCTTAGAATCAATAACAAATCTATCACACTTCCAATCAATGCATGAAAATAATCTAGTCACACATATGCAACTTAATAGCCTCCCCGAAAACAATGCCAAAAATGTTGTGAGAAAAAATTGTTCATTTAAATCGGAGCAACAGGTTCACTCTTACATTAATTATCAATACGGGTAGGCTATAATTAAGGCTATCATGAAAATTCTATGTTGGGGAAATTCTAACTAGAAAAATGAATCTTAAACCAAGGTCATTGTACACTCACTCTCAGTAAAACATTCAAGTTGTTACACTCTTCAACACCACCAGAAAAGAGACACAATTGTAGAATAAAACACACTATTACTCAACCACTCTCGCTTAGAAACAACATTAGTGCAACCCACTCAATAAAATGATAAACACACTCATTCAAATAAAGGGAAATCCAATTTGTAACAGAAAATTAAATAACTTGTTGTTGCACTAGTAAGAGGGACCATTCTAGGACATATGTTGTCACACCATTCAAAATCTCTCTGCAATAAATAACTCATAAATAAAAATGGCACTAAAAAAAATCACATAACTGAGAATAATTAATGCAAATAATTACTATACTCTGATTAACTAGTGATCCTTGCTAAGAAGGAGGGCCCTTCCTCCTCAGTAGGGGTTGGTACACTAAAAAACACATAGGCTACTCAAATAAAGATATAATTCCACAAGATTGAGATTTGCATTAACAAAACACCAAGATTACAATGCTTTGGTGCTTTCTAAAATATTTCCAAAATCCTATATTTCTAAAATGTTCACTACCTGTTATCACTCTGTAAATTTCCAAGGTTGTAAGAGAAATTTCAGAGGTAACTAAAAAACCAATTTGGGATTTGGGAATCTAGCCCTTCCAACTCTAGAGAAGGATCTCTCTGTTAGATTTAGATTTGTTTTTCTGAATAATATTAGGCTAGCTATTAAGTTCGGTGTTTGTTTGATTTATTGTTGTGTAACCAGCTCCAAAAATAGAAGAAAAGAGATATGAACGCCTTAGAAATAAGCCACTTCGAGGGGGCAAGCTCCAATACATTACATAAATGAACAATTCTTGGATGATACAATTTACAAAACCTCCTTTCTATATATAGGAGTCCATGGGGCCATAATGTAATCCTAGTGGGCCACAATGTAATCCTAGCCGACCTAACGATAATAATTTAAGGGCACAATAATAACAATATGGGGGTTACAGGGGTACAATAATAACAATAAGGGGGGCTACACTAACATAATAAGGGGCTATACTATTAATATAGGGACTTAACATGCCCCTCTCCTTCAAACCAGTGTTGTCCTCAACGCTTGATTATTTCTTGATGCTTCCGTATAAAATTCTCATCCTCCCATGTGAAATATTTTACAGGAAAGTTCTTCCACTTGCTGAGATACTCTAAAATTGATCGTACTTGTCGAGTTCTTGTTTCTATGACTGCTTCATAACTTCTTTCAATGTGATGTTGATCTTCCTGTTGTTTCATTAGATTCTGCACCAAAGTTGGGTTATCCTTTGAGAGTTGGAGAACTTGTTGTTGATGCTCAATGTGATCTTCCACTAATTTATCATCCATATTTGCTATTATTTGATCCTTCAAACCATCCAACTTAGCCTCCATTTCTGCTTTTAAACCATCTATGTCATCTTCGGTTGCTCTTCGTAAGATCGAAATTTGTTGCACTTGGTACCGTAATTTTGATATCTCATACTGCAATTCTTCCTCTTCATGCGTCATAGTATAGATTTCTGAGGGCATAATGGGTGTTGAATTCTTTTTAGGAGGCATCTCAGAACCTAATACTGAAATATATTCTCAATAGGCCCTTGGAATCACTTCAAACTGATTCTTCAAAGAAGACTTATGCAATTCGGAAAAAAAATACACACCTTTTACTAGCTTTGAGGAGCTCGATATTGAAATTGTATTATCTCTGTGATTGAAAATCTTCGATATCTGAAATTCAGCCTTGTAGTAGCCCTCTGAAGCTTCTTTCAAATGCCACAGGTCTGACCTAATTTTGATTCTCCAAGACAAAGTTGTGTCCAATCTCCCACAATGACCTAATTCTGGACTGGTTCAGTAGAGCGAACTTGTACGACTTGCCACGTGTCACTGTTTTGTCCTTTGTCTCTGAAATTGATAGCCAAGAAACTAAAGGCTGTGTACTTGCGACCACTTTTGACGGCACTCCAATCCAATCTCCAGAGAGAGAGTTATTGAACGTTTCCCACGATCACCTCTTTGAGATGAAATTCAGGAGCCTGAAAAAGCACTACCTTCCACAGATCATATCTCCAAAAATATTGCGAACCAAGCTCTGAAATTTTTTGACAAATTTCCTCAGGATTTCAGCTTCGCACCATACAAATTTCAGATTCTGAACCTTCGTAGAAAAAGTTTTATAGCGAAAATGCCACGATGACCTGTTTAGGAGCTTGAAAAAAGGCCTAACTTCCACAGATGATATCTCCGAAAATATTGCGAACCAAGCTCTGAAATTTTTAGAAAATCTTCCTCTGGATTTCAGCTTCGCACCCTAAAAATTTCAGCTTCTGAAACTTCGTAGAAAAAAAGTTATAGCGAAAATGCCACGATGACCTGTTTGGAGCAGCGAAACCCTAGAATCCAAAGCTCTGATACCAAATGTTGTGTAACGAGCTCCAAAAATAGAAGAAAAGAGATATCAACGCCTTATAAATGAGCCACTTCGAGGGGGAAACCTCCAATACATTACATAAATGAACAATTCTTGGATGATACAATTTACAAAACCTCCTTTCTATATATAGGAGTCCATGGGGCCATAATGTAATCTAGTAGGCCTGATGTAATCCTAGCCGACCTAACAATAATAATTTAAGGGCACAATAATAACAATATGGGGGTTACAGGGGTACAATAATAACAATAAGGGGGGCTACACTAACATAATAAGGGGCTATACTATTAATATAGGGACTTAACATTTATTGAGATTGTTTGGTTTGTTTGGTTGACTAAATGCCTAAATTTCCATTGGGCTATGGAGTCAATGACTTAAACTTGGATCTATTTCAGATTTTTTATAAAAACTTTGCTTGAATCAAAAGTGTACAAATCTTTGTACGGTCTAGTGATGTCAAGTCCTAGTTTTTCCATGAAAGACTTAGGCATAAGGTTGTGTGAGGATCCTGAGTCAAGCATGGCATTGTGCAATTTTTTTTCAAGAATTTTTATACTAATATATAATGGAGGTAAACCTCCTTATTCAAGTTTTCCATCTACTTCAGGCTCAAACAAAAGTTCGGGTTGATCATCAACCACATTGACTGTATTTGCACCTTCCCCTATATTTAGATCTTTCATTACTTGGGACCTATATACATTATTATTCATAAGATATCTTAATGGAATGGGTATTTTAAGCTTTTCTAATTCATGTTTGATGTTGAATGTTGTTTAAATTTTGTTTGGGTTTAAGACATCTTGCTTTTCAGCAACATCCCTTTGGGTAGTGTATTTTTGTTTGCTGGTGGTTGGAACATCTGTTTGAGTTTTTTTCGAAGCAGTATCAAACATATTTTTAGTTGTATTTTCTACATTATTTTTAGGAGGAATCTCTGAACTTTTCTTTGCAGGGTATTTGCTGTCTTTTTACTTTGAGTTTCAACAGCTTTCTTGGCAAGATTATCAGTGGCTTTCTTACTTCTAAGGTTATACTGCCTATGAGCATCAATGATGGTGTTTTAAAAACCTTGTTTATAGTCATATAATTCCTCATAATCAACTTCAGTTTGTGAAATTAGAAAACAATTCTTGTTCTTCTTGAGTAAGAAACAAATAATCATCATCATGTATCCCGATTAAGTTGATTTGAGTGTCACCTAGGTATTGAACTATTCCACCCTCTTCATCATCATATTTCTCTTGAAATGGAGGCCTGGCTTACTGGTCTAGTCCCTTTTGTTCCCTTTCTTTTATTTGTGGTGGGTTCCTCCTAAAATTGGGATTTATGATTCGAAGAACATGTTGGTTTTCTCTAGGAGGAGCCCTATCAATAGAATTCATTATCTCCATCATTCTTTCCATATTTCTAACTAGGGAATCTATCTTAGCATCAACAGAGGAGGTAGATGGTTCCTATTTTATGATTACTCTTCTCTCAATCCTAAGCCTAGATCTCTTAGCTAACAAATTGGTCTCTACACTCAAATCATCTCTCTGCATCTCTTCCAAGGTTGCTTGATTTATTTCTCTTAATTGGTAATACATGTTAGCATCGAAACCATGTGGGAACTTAATCAAGGATAAACCTTGAGGGGGCTTAATTTTTGCTAGAATTGCATTGTAAACATTGTTAAATCTAATGCAATAATCCTTCACACTCTCTCCAAGGGCCCTTCTAATGTTCTCATATTCTGATAGGATCTAAAGGGGGATTTTCTCAATCTCCCATCTATTGAATAATGATTGGTGAAAATCAGTGGGATCATTTATACTAGCTATTGGTAAAGCTTTGAACCATTTTATAACTTCCCCGATTGGACTTTGAACAAAAAGTCTCATTTTTACATCTTCCTCATCAAATTCTTGAAGATTAGAATAATCATTCATTCTATCAACGTGTTGTTGAGGATAGATGGGTCCAATACCATCAAAATAAGGGATCCTAGTTTGATATTCCTGGGACATATTATGAAAAGGAGAAACCAAAACTAGGGGACTGTACCTTGCTGCCATGATTTGGATTTGGGGATGAAAAATAGATGAGGCTATGAGGGGTGTAGGTTTAGAGTTCCTACTATAGGTTGAAACACTCTCTGAGATGTTATTCGAGAAGTACTGGATATTATAGAGGAAGCAGGACTAGTTGATATAGGATTAATAGATTGAGAGGAAGCAGAAGATGCTACAATTTTCAAGGTAGAGAGTTTAACATATTTCTGGATATATGCTTCATGTACCTCTTGATCAAAATCTGATACTAGATCCTGTAATTTGTCCAAGTTTTGGAGGGCTTGCTGATCAAAATCTGGTTCAATAGATTGACTTCCAGGTATATAGGGTTATAAAATAGATTTATCAAATATTGATCAAAAGTCTGAAATTTAGTCCTAAATAGACTATGTACAAATGGAATATCAAACTCAATATCCTCTAAAGTGAAAAAACTCTCAAGGAGAGAGTTTGCTCTGGGTGGGTGATTATTGCTTCCATGACTTTCAACTAGGCTTATTTTTCTAATCAATTTTTCAGGGTCATCTACAATCTTAGTAGGTTATGATCAAGATGAGATTTGGTGTAAATTATTTTTGGAGCCACAACTAAAATTTTAAGCACACGCAATTATTTACAAAATTGCACAACCTCTGAACATTTATTTTTGAAAGTTAAAAAAATCAATTTTCCTGAAATAAATTTCTTTAACTAGGGAAATGAATCTGCAAAAAGGTCAAAGTCTGTTCGTTCCCCAGTATGGTCACCACTATGTTATCACTCCATAATTTTCGAGGTTGTAAGAGAAATTACAAAGGTAACTACAAAACCACTTTGGGAGTTAGGAATATAGCCCTTCCAACTCCAGAGAGGGATCTCTCTGTCAGATTTAGCTTTGTTTTTCTGAATAATCTTAGGCTAGATATTAAGTTCAGTGTTTTTTTTATTGATTGAGATTTTTTGGTTTTTTTGGTTGATTAAATGCCTAAATCTCCATTGGACTATGGATTCAATGACTTAAACTTGGATCTGTTTCAGTTTTTATAAATATTTTAATAGGGAAAGGTAGCTAAACTAACTGGATTTTGTAAATTTAAACGAAGTGTAAGAGACGAAATGAAAGAAGATCCATTAAGAAAAGATAATTTAAGAATTATTTAACTTCACTTCGGAAGAAAAAATTAAAATCATTCATAGCTAGAAACATAGTGTATTTTGAAGCAAATTTTGTTCTTCAACTTTTTGTAGAATAATTCAGATTATGAAAACATAAGCATGGAAAACAAAGAAATGAACACATAGACAGTGAGAGATGCAATTCACCACTAGTTCAACACAAGAATCCTATAAAAGATTCCTTTTAATTACTGATCAACCCATCAAAATTCAAAAAATACAATTGCGTTCTGGAATGCAAAGATCAACCCTCAATAATTTGAAATATGAAGTATTTATAAAATTATTTACAAAAAATCATGTCATGACAGATCAGGATGTATTTTAGGCATTTATAAAACAAACTAAATCTTGTATTACAAAATAATAGGACAATTTCAAACTGTTTAAATGCTGGCCCTATTTTGGAGGAGGTTGTTGCTCATTTGTCCTCCTAACTCTTGTTGTGTTGTCAGTCCTATTACTGTAGATAGAGTTACTTATTCACTCAAGTAACTCGCACAAATTTTCCCACCTTTATTCACTTGGAATAGATAACTTAAGTAACCTCCTGTATATTTCATCTACCTTTGTATACTTGGCAAAGGTGGGTTTAATAAACAAAATGTTCTTGACCTCATGTTGGATACTTCAATCATTTTCCAGTGCCTCAAGAAAGCATTTTCCTGTAATGCTACCCTGTATGCCTGCAAATTTAGAGCCATCTTTTGATAAACCCTTAAATTTATTTTTATAATCATCCAAGGTGATTAGTTTATCGTTTATTACAAATAAACCTGGAAGCCCTTTCTTGTTCAACACTTCAAACTTGTTGAAGAATCTGTTTACACCAATTTCCAACCTCTGACATTTTTCTTCCAGGTGAAACATGAGTTTATTTTTAGATAATACCTTCTTGAATTCTAGTATTGTGTCAGCCTTATCTTCAATCTGAAATTCCTCTAGCTCATACTTTTTTTTAGAATTCATAAATTTGATAAGGTTTGTGGCTTTGGTGGGCTTGTCACCTAGCTTATCTTGGATCTGCACAATTTCTTCCTTAGACTTATGAATTAACTCACTCTACTCAAATATAATTTGAATGAAAGTCCAAATATCATTCATGGATTTATGGATATATATCCATAAGTTTTCCTTAGTTTGGGCTAAGGTCTGAGCCATGGCAGTATCCTTTCCTAGTTGTTGTAATCTTTGTGTGAGTCTCTGAGACTTCTGTACTTTGGCCAGAAGTGAAGTTTCTATCCTTGTTTTCTGACCTTGTAGGGCCTTTATCTATCCTTGTAACCTTTTTATTTATTCTCCTTGTATGGACATGTCCTCCATAGCCTTTTTCAATTTACCAGCAACATCTAAATCCTGAGTTGGGAAATGTTGTTGATGTAGAAGCCCCTGTTGTGGTTGAGGTAAACATTCCTAATTGTGGTATTATTGTAATAGGTATAGCCTCCAGTGGGAATAAGGCTAATTGTGCATTATTCCCATTTTCTTTCACTAATTTATCCAATTCCACTTCCATATCTCTGATTTGTACATTTTTCTCCATAATTAGTTTGATCATGTATTGTTTTTGGCTCTCTCTCTCCTATTTCCTTGGTCTTCAGATCCTCAGTGGTTGGTAATTTTAATTGTTTCCTAATTTTTTCAATGTCAACATTCTTATTTTTGAAATTTCTTATGTTGCTTTGACATTGGCTAGGTCATATCCTATTTTGATGACCAATTCTTCCAAAGATTTGATTTCGGTGTCCTTTTCTAGAGATGATATGTTTTCAATATTCAACTGAGATTGAACATTATTGAGTGACACTTGCAACCTAGAAGTATTCATTGCAGTGTTTGTTAAGGTGGAACATATCATCTACCCTGTCTGTTTGTGCATCTCCATCTAATCAATGGGATGGATCTTCTTTGCATCAAATTCAAAATAGTTCTTCTTATAAGCTGCTTCTATTTTTGGATGGGGGACTTGTGCTTGTAAGAATTCCACCTGCATTCTTCCCTTCTCTATGTCGAAAGCTGATAACAATATTTTTTGAGTAGTGGAATTTTTCTTCCAGAATTGAGTATCAGTATTGGTTTTGAGGATCTCATTTATAACCTATATTTCTTTGTACTTGTCAAATATACCATTTTCCTTATGTCCCTGGATCAGCTCTAATGTTTGAGTTGTGCTTGGATTCCCTTGTGAAACTGATGATCCTGTTGGAGACCCTGTAAATGCATTGTCTATCTATAGTGAAGAATGTGGACCTTTAAGGACTATGGTATCTGGTCCTTCTCCTTCCTATAGAAAATTTGTTTTAGAATCAGTTTTTTCTCTTATTTCTATAAATATTAAATTATTTTGATGAGACCTCTGTGACTGAAGGGGATCCTTCTTCCCTTGGTATTTTTCTATATTTTTCTGAGGTGTGGTATTCTATGAAATAAATGTAGATAGAACCTGCTCTTCTACTTCCTATAAATTGTTCTCTTCCCACTCAATTTGTTTCATGTACTTCTCAATATAAGGCCTCTATGTATGAACATAGGGAGTGGGTTTTTGTTCCACTATTAGCTTAGAGATCATGCCACAAGGGTCATATGACCATGTGAATCTCAATGAAAACTTCATCTTCTTCAAGAAAATGTCTGCCTCCTCACCTATTGTCCCGTTACAAATAAATGGTCCAATTTGAGTTTTTATCCTAAATTGAGATTTATTTTTTGGTAGAAACAAAACGGATTTCATCTGAATTGATCATATGCCTTATGTATTCTAAGGACAATACTCTTATCAGGAGGTATTTGGTCAGCTTGTAGGGTGGAAACTCACACCCATACACTATTATTTCAGTGTAGTTCTGGTACAAGTACCCGTCTCTTGTCTTGGCCTACTTTGTGAGATGTAAAATATTTTGAATTTCATCACTGGTCCTGGGTTGTGCATCGTTGGTCAGTAAACATATGACTGGATGAAAAAACTAATCTATATATTCTTTGAAAGTGTATTCCTCTGAATTCTTCCTTACGAAGGAAGTCCATAAAATAATTGACTGTGGATTTCCTTCTTCATCCAACTTCTAGAGTATGAATGGGAACATGTCTGATTGATAATATATGAACATATAAACTAGAATTGAATCATGTTTGAACATTTCTTCAATTTGTAACTTAATGAATTTTTCATGAATGTTGTCAACAAGAAATTGGCTGAAAATAAAAACAACATAGGGTTTTTCATCAGTGGAAAAAATAGATAGAAAACCTAGGATAGGTTCATCTATGAATTCATCTGAACGATAGCCTAACAAGAATGAAAGTATGGAGATGATTTGTTTGGATTGGTATGGAAACATGGATGAGGCATATGGTGGATTCTACTTGTGTAAATAGGCATTTTCAGGTAGAAATATTTGAAAAATTTGTGATCTCTAGGAGAAATTTAATTTCTGGTATAGATCATTCTAGGCTTCCACTTAGAAGGGGGTGTTGGATTCAATTTGAGTAACCTGCATCATTTGATTGATTGTTTAAGGGGTAATTGTGAATAAAATTTCTCCACTTGGGGCTACAATAGCTCTCTGACTAGGAAAGTAACAAGCTTGGCATTTACAGATGAACTCATGGAAATGGTGGGTCTGAGGAAAAATATACAGGGGTAAATTGGACTCCCGGAGTCTAATTTCATCACTATGGTCTAAGTGATTGTCTTCAAGACAACAATATAATTCGAATAGATAGAATTCACACTTTGTCTTTCTGATCTTGTAGTCTCTGTTAGCAAGGGGAATGTGGTCAAGGTTAACTACAGGAGAGAGCATACGATTGCTTGAATTGTCATTTTTTTTCATCTTTGGAGGCATTTTGAGAATTTAGATTGTAGTAAAAGGAAGGTGACAGTGGGAGATTACCAAAAATTTGTTGATAGTTGACTCTTGGTGATAAGGATGGATTTTTATTTTCACTTGACTAGCTCCTTTGTCCGACTCTAAGGAGCTTTCACTATGCTAGAAAAAGTTGGAATGAGGAGGAGTGATTGAAATGAGTAAATATGCGTGAAAACATTGTAAAATGGTGTGTTATGGAAGTTTTTATGGCGAATATAGAGGTATGTTAAGGGCGCAGGATCGTTACAAACCGTAAATGGTAATCCTCTCAAAATTTAATGTGCAATGGTTAACATCAAGTGTTGCAATTGGAGTGGATGTGAGAGGGTGAAAAGCACTAGTGGGAAAGAGAAGCGGGTTGACGGTTTTTCAGAGGGGGGACATCCTAGTAAGTAGAATATGGAGGGGGGAATGCGAAAGAGTGTGGCGTTGACACGTTACCATGGGGCTGGTGGGGGGAAAACCTCTTTTCATACCCCCCTCCGTCGATAAAGTCAGGGTGGGCAAGGTGGGCCGAAAGGCATTGTGAACCATTGATTTTACTTCATGTGGATTGGACCGTCAGATTATCAGTGCCTTTTAAAGCTATCCGACAAACATTTTTGTCTCTTATGCCCTTTATATAATAAGTACTGAGACTTTGGATAAAAATTATTAAGCGCTTAAACTTTAGGTTAAGATCATATATAATGTAAAACACACACCATCACCATTTTCAACCTTTTTCATTTCAATTTTCTCCTAAATAAAACTAATTTTGATTAAAAAAGGGTGCATTTAAAAGTGAAAACCCTTGTTTTATTTGTCTTTGAAAGGGGAAAACATCTAATCTAATTCTACCTACTCATTTCTTTCAATGATCCAGCTTAAACAATTGGATCAATTTATTCATCTACCTAACTATTTTTATCCAAGATTAAACAGTTTGGCTAACTTATTTCTCTAATTTAATTAATAGAAGTTCAAATTTGTTTGACCATGATTACCCTGTATGATCAAAACAAAGACTTATGGTTGTGGCATTTTAAACAAGTTGCACACAACATTCTATTTATTGTTTGAAACAAACTATATATCTAGTAGTGGCATTTGAATTTTCATCACTTTCACAATTTTTTTCTTTTTTCAAGGGGTTCTTTCATCATCATTTTTATTCTTCATCTCTTTTTCTTTTCTTTTCTATTTCTATTCTATTTTTCTTTTCAAATACCCTCTTTTCATTTTTTTTTATATTTTTTTGAAATCATTTGCAAAATTCAATATTATTTACAATTTCATATGATTGATAGAAAATATTCAATCACCTTGTGATCCTATGAATTATAGGACCCTAACACTACCCACGCGAGAAAACAATTCTCTTCTTTATAATTTAAATACAACAAGAAGATCATCATGAGAATCTTTCAATTCTCATGTGATCCTAAAATTAAATATATATATATATATATATATATATATATATATATATATATATATTATAATAATTCATTACAATTATTACAATAATTTTATAAGCAATCTCAACTGGGTGATCTATATGCTCCATGAATATTTCCCAGTGGTTGAACTAGCTTTGAATTGTTGCACTCCTATATCTAGTCCATATGACTAATTTAGAAAAAGACAACATGCATAAGGAAAATTGTTCGTGTATCAACAACAACTCATGGAGTCTTTCTTCCAAATTAATAAAGGAAACTGAAAATGCAATATTATAACAAAAACTTTAATATACCACTTAAACTTGAAACAACACATATATTAGTTTTATGATTAAAATATCCTAATAAAGTAGTTCTTATGCCAAATTATAAGAAAATTGAGATTGAGAAGGTGACATATGGAAAATGACATATTTAGGTGAATAAAGGTTGTTACAATGGTAAAATGTGATGTTGTTGGTAAAAAAGGCGGAAAAATAAATATAAAAATAGATGCAAAAGGTTTGAAAATTCCATGGCCCAACATGCCCTAAAACATTGTACTTACATGGGATTCAATTATTGATCAACATTTTGGAGTTGTGGGATGCAACAACTATGCACAAAATTGTACCTTCTCCTACATTTCAACATGAATTTTCTCATTCATGGAAAGTGAATTCACATGTAAGTGAAAGTTGGAGTTTATGTGTAGATAAAGTGGGTCTAGGTTTTAGGGTTATCCAACCAATTATGGTCTAGAAAAGAATTATGGTTTCCTTGACTAGTCTTATTGTGGTGTTTCTTATTCATCTTTGGGAGGGTGCACCAAATTTTTGTTCTCATCACACATGAAGCTATTATCGTTTACAATGTCGAATGATAGAGACGAACCTATGATAGTTTCAAAGAGACTTTATCGCCATTCATATCCATGGTGTATTTATGACCAAGAAAACCCTAAATGTGATCCTATAATATTTGAAGGATATGGATAAAATATGAATTTTTCCAGTGTTTAAAAGCACTACTTGGTTAATGAATGGAAGTATCCTACTTAAGTCTTCTTGTAGTATCATATATATTGTTGACTTTTCTCTTCGTCCAAAGGTACCAAATTCATCTTTTTAGTTCAAGGTTTTTTACTAAATCAACAAAAATCTATTCACATTCAAAGTCAATAATAATGGTAACTTACAAATCAATTTTTTTGTAATTTTGATAGTTAGATTGTATTGTGAATAGATGCATTTTTGGTAGAAGCCTACACCCTCATTAAATCTTCCACTAAAAGGATTAAAGTATTTTTTTTCATTCTTGTGAGCATTGTGGAAATATTTTTTCCTTCTCACATTGTATTTGATAAGGGGGAATATCATTAGTGATTGAAAATCATAATTCAAGTTTCAAAGTCCTATAAATCAAGGAGAAGCAAGTGAGATTTAACTATCGTCGCAATTAGAGTGAAAGTTAGATCCATAAACATGATTCATTTTGTGTCTTCCTTAAACCACCGTTTAATAGAAGACTTACAACTTCTGCTAGAGAATAGTTTTCGGCCATCTTCAAACCACCTTTTGAGAGCACTTCCAGTTACTATAAGACATCAAATTCCAACTAAATCAGGAAATATTACAGGAACCATTGAATCCTATATTTTAGTTCTAGAGTTTGTGTCCATCTTCAAATCACCATTTGTGAACACTTCCAATCAATAGAAGACATCACGTTCTATCCAAATTAGGAAATGTTATAGGAATTATTGAGCCTTAGAGTCAAGTTCCAGAGTTGGTTCTCATCCTTAAACCACTATTTAGTAGAATACTTCATTTTAAGCTAACCATTTGGTTTGTGGTCATCCCAACACCACTAGATTCAAATAACAATTAATGATTGGTAGTTGTCAACTTCTATATTTCAACTCTCTGGTTGGACTCGCATACACCCCTTTGGATTGGAGGGGGGGTAGGGGGGATGATAGAAACCTAATCCATTAGGGTTATGGTATATGAATTTCCAATCTCTTGAAGTTGCCTTTTGAATGTAGGTCTCTTCCCTTTTAGTGTGGATCTCTTTTATTTTTCCCTTGAAAACTGACCTTTGACCTTCTTCCCAAAATTTGATTCTAGTGTCCTTTTGAAAAACTAATCCATGTGTGTCATCTTTTCAAATAGCCCTTTTTCTTCAACACCTTAGCTCTAATACCATCTTGAGAATTTGGAAGGGAATAGTTTAATTTAATTATCTACTTGATAATTACTTGTGAACTTATTTCTCTTACTTAGATATTCTCTTTGTTAGCTTATTATGCCTTTCATCAAGTCAATTATCAAAACACATGAGACACAAGATTTAGGCTCTTCAAGCCAGGGCCAAAAGCTCTCCCTCTTGGAGAGGAAAACCCAGAATTAATTCTTCTTATAGACTTTCATTTGACAAGTACCATGACCATGACACAGACCCTTCACCCTTGTATGCCTCCAAGACTTTGTCACTACTCCACTAGGCTTCTTCTTTTTTGCATCACTTTTCACTGGTACTAGGAAAGCTCGGTTCCTAGTGATCTTTCTTTCCACTATTCCTTGAACTGACACTGGCCTCCTAAAGATCCTTTCTTGGTCCTTCTTTATATATACTTGAGGCACAATTTCAATGGCTCTTTCTTATTGTGGAAACACACCTTCACATTGTGTATATCCTCCAAGGAACTTATCACTATCTCTTGATCTCCTCAGCCTTCGCTCTTCTATCCTCCTTTCTTGCATTGTTTTGCACTTGTTACCTAGAGAAAATCGATCTCTGTTCAACAATCCTTAACACGCTGATCTTGGTCTGCAATAGCCTTCTTCCTTCAGTTCCCAATAGACTTATCCCTTCGCCCTCCTTCAGCACTCTTCTACACTTGATAACAGACCTGAACTAAAAAGCATCAATCCTTGATACAATCCTTGGCCTTCTTTGTGATTACAGAGATGTTGTTACAGACTTAAATCCGAAACATTGAAACCCTTACACACTTCTTTGCATCCCTTTTCCTCATTGTATCACCCTTAAAATTCACAATTGTGATCCAGAATTATAGTTGCAGACATCTACGAGTTATGTTAGATATCCGAATTGTTCTCCCTATTTTTCTATGAAGTCTACCTGTTAGGATATTCCGACACATAGGAAATAGTTAAGTATAACTTGGTCTAGTGTAGAGTTAGGTAAAGTGTGTTTCTTTACTATGTAAATTTGTAACTTATAATCCAACGGTCACGATATGTAGTGATCCGACGGTTCACTCTCTCCTCGGTATTACCGACACTTGATTCGTGGCTTAACACCCAATTGGTCCATGATATCTATTTAAAGAGTGTGGAGGGTCATTTTTCCGGTAACCATTTATAAGAGAAAATTATGAAAATTTTCTTTTTTATATTAATAAATTGCCTGAAGTGGTTGCGGTGGCTCAGGACGTGGACTGTTTCCCTCTTCAAGGTTTTTAACCACGTCAAATACTGGTGCACTGATTTGTGATCTGTTTGTGAGAGGTGACCTTTGGTGTTTGATCTAAGGAACTTACCCTGTAAATTACTACATGGTATCAGAGCTTGGACCCAGGATAAATTCCCCCAAGCTGCATTTGAGGGGGGGGGGGTGTTGGAGTAATCACCACACCTCTATGGAATCCATAATTCCCACCCTGGAGATCCTAGTTACTAGTTTGGAATTTTACAAACACCTGCGGGTTTTGGTGTAATAAAAAACCTCTACATGGTATCAGAGCCATTTTGAGGGCCACATTTGTTGTTGATCCAAATCCTAAGCCAGTTTGACTGCATGCGACTTTCATTTTCCAGATCTACTATTTATAACCACTTTCAGGTCGGGATAACTAATTTTTTGTGTCTGGAGCATCTATTACAGTGAGGAACCCCTTTCGTTTCATGTGAAAAGGTTTCTAGTTGCCCGAGTTATGTCATTTTAGATCTAGAGGTATAAAGAATATTTTTTTCATTTATATTTATTAATCATTCTGTTTATTTCGGTTCCCTCTGTTTATTTTGATTTATAGTTTTTATTTTATTTTCCAGATATATATCCTCTTCTCTGTGTATGCTCTTTGCTCTGCACTATGTGCGATCTCAGTAAATCTGAAACTGGAAGACATGATTTTTTTTGCTACTTATGTTCTTTCCCCGCGTCTTTGTGCGATATCAAGAAATGAGAAATAGCGAAAAAAAGGTTAGTTTTCGATAAGGCTAACCGAAAATCTAACGCTCTGCCGTAAGACTTGCATTTCGTTTTTTTTTCACACATTTTTGTGTTTTTTTTGCAGGAAAAATCACGCACATCGAAGAGCAAAAAAAAAAAAAAAACCCTTCCTCCTTTCAAACAATTACAGAATCCTTTTACTAAATCACTTGGTGTAAATTTAGTTTACGAGAATAGGGGTCTTGGGTTCAAGTCTCTCTCTCAAGCTTCCTTTTGCAAAAAGTATTTTTGTTAAGTTACCTTTTCTTATAAAGCCCTTTGGCAAGTTGCTAGTTTTAAAAAGAGGGTTTTATTTCAAAAGAACATGTAAAAGTAACATTGTAAAAGTGACTCTCACTTATTTATTAAAGTGGGTCACATAAAGTATATATTTTTTTAAAGTGAGCTTATTGTATTAAGTTTGAAAAGGCACAGGGGGGCAGGTGGAGTTTAAAAGTAGAACTTCATCATTAGCTTTCAACCTTTCACGTAAGTATTCAGTATATACAACACATTTTTTTCGATAAGGCATAACTTCTTCATCTGGAAGTCGTTTTCCGAGCTATTTTTTTAAACAACCTAATTTTTCGAGATCTTTCCATTGGAGCAATTAGTTTTAGACTTTTTCAGCTTCAATTTAAAAAAACTGGAAAGTTCATTCTCGGTTATTCTTAACAGCACCAATTATTTCCAATGGCTATCCTACATGATAGACTTACTTAGAAGTAAATGGCTTTATAGAATAGCCTCAAGGCAAGAAACTAAACCTACTAATGGAGATAAAGCAGCTAAATGGGAAAATAAACAAGATCAATCATGAGGGTTGATAGGAATGTCCATTCCTCAATATCTTTGATTTCATATCCAAGAAATTGACACCCCTGATGCAACTATGAAAAAGCTAAATATTTTTTTTGGCATTCAAAATGAAATCAGGGTCCACCAGCTTGAAAATGAGTTGCTTATTTTGGACCCCAATAATTTCTCCTCTATTGAAGATTGTTTGTCCAAATTCAAGACCCTTAGACTTATTTTATAATGTTGTAAGGTCAAAAAGGAAGATGGTAACCTTATCTATTCCATTCTTGCTAAGTTCGGACCTGCATACTCTTTATTTTTTTCCACCTTCCATTGCACTAGAGAAGCCCTCATTTCTCAAGGAACAGCCTACAAGTCCCCCTCTTTTGATGCCTTTTTCGATTATTTTATGAGAGAATAAGAAAAACTCTTACACCTTGGTCTTATCAATACTAGAAACTCTTCAAAGAAAGCCTTAGCATCCCAACAACAACCATATCAAAAGAATCCCAAGAAGTATTATCCTAAAAAGAATGGTCCTAAACCAAACAAGGGTCTTAAGAAATTTCAACCGCAAATTGAAAAAGAAAGTCACCAAACTAATAAGGAAAATAAAAACAAAGGGAATAAAACAAATAGACATTGCAACTTTTGTAATCGTGATGGCCATGTAGAGTCCAAATGTTTTAAGAACATGGAAGCCTTGGAAGTAGTAATGAAGAAGCACCACATCAATTTGGAGAACTCCTCAACTTCATCTTCAGGAATGGCACTTTCTTCTTGTGGTTATCAAGCAGCAAGATCTGGTTATGCATTAAATGTATCTTATTCTTCTCATTCTCATGAGTGGCTCATTTATTTTGGAGCTTCTTACCACATGGCCAAAAATAAAGCCATGTTTTCTTCTTTAAATGATTGTAACACCAAACATATTTATGTTGGTGATGATAGATCTCTTAGTGTTGTAGAATCTGGAACCATTCATCTAGATAATGGTAAGTTCAATGATGTACTATGTGTTCCTACCTTATTCTGCAACCTTCTATCTATTTATCAAATAACTCATTCAGGTGAAAGGAAAACAGTAGAATTATCACCTCATGATGTTGTAATCAAGCACCTCAAAAATCCTAGACATATTTTAGCTACTGCCATTACCGACGATTCCTCAAGGTTGTATAAGTTTGACAACTTTGGGTCACCATGTCTTCCCTCTGTTTTTGTTGCTCATAATGATGAAGTGAGCAAACTTTGGCATGAGCGATTTGGTCACTTAAAATGTCGCTCTCTTCAAACTCTATGTAAATAAAATATGGTGACAGGTTTTCTTATGGTATCTTGCCGAGATGGTGTTTGCTCTGGATGTGTACTTGGAAAACATCATTGGGATAGTTTTGACAAACGTGCCTCTTGGCATGCTTCAACCCCTTTGCAGCTTGTGCACAATGATTTATGTGTTCCACTTCTTGTTGTTTCTTTCTTTGGTTGGAATTACTTATTAACTTTCATTGATGATTTTTCCAGATGCACTTGGGTATACTTCTTAAAATTCAAGAGTGAATTTTTTAACATGTTCTTGGCCTTTAAGGCCTTTGTTGAGAAACAATTTGGACATCAAATTATTAAGTTAAGATTAGACAATGGAGGATAATATGTTAACAACAAATTTATCAAATTTTTCACTGAGCATGGCATTCAATTGCAACATATTGTTCCATATACTCCACAAAAAAATGGTGTAGCTGAAAGGAAGAATTGCATATTAAAAGAAATGGCTAATTGTATGCTTCAATCTAAAGGACTTAGTCTCAATTTTTGGGCAGAAGCAATTAACTGTGAAAATTACATAGTAAATCACACTCCTACTAAGGTTTTAAGGTATATAACTCCAGAATAAGCCTGGAGCTCAATCAAACCAGATGTAAGTCACTTTCGTGTTTTTGGAAGTGATGCTTGCGCCCATATTCTAGATGCAAAACATAAAGCCTTAGAACCTAAGAGTAAAAAATGATTTTTTTTTTTGGATATTCTGAAGATTTCAAAGGATATAGACTTCTTCAACCAAAATCCAAAAATATAATAATTAGAAAATATGTAAAATTTGATGAAAATATATCGGTCTGCGAGCCTAGTTCGGCAGGTGTGCCACCTTTGGCTTGCGAGCCTGATTCGGCATATGTGCAATCTCTCTCTATCTCTTATAATTTTTATAGAATTCCTTCTAGTTCAGATGATGACAGTGAGGATGATAATCCTCCTCCACCTCTTGAAGATATTCCTTTAGCTCCATAGCTTCCAAGATGGGTCCTCTCTACTCGGGATGTAGCAGGTTCTCTTGCAGGTGACCCTACAGATCGACGTCGTACACGTTCTCAGTTCGAAAGAACCTCTTCCTTATTGGCTAAAGTTCCAGAAAATCCTGTTCTAAACACCTTTGAAGAAGCTTTAGGTCATCTATATTGGTATGAATCTATGAATGAAGAATATCATTCCTATTGGAAAATGATACTTGGGATCTTGTTCCTCTTCGAAAGGGAAGAAAACTTATCAGATGCAAATGGGTTTACAAAAAAAGTTTAGACCAGATGGAAAAGTGGATAGACATAAAGCTTGTCTTGTTGCTAAAGTATTTTCACAAGTTGAAGGCATTGACTATACTGAAACCTTCTCCCCCGTTTCCAAAATGAATTCTATCCGCCTTGTTCTTTCCCTTCCTACCTCCTTTAAATGGAAATTCCATCAAAGGGATGTTAAATCTGCCTTCTTACATGGAGATTTGCATGAAGAAAAATACATGGAACAACCCCCCTACTTTATCCAAAACGACTCAACCCTTGTTTGTCACCTTAGGAAGTCTCTCTATGCTCTCAAACAAGCTCCTTGGTCCTGGTATGCCAAAATGTATAGATTTATCTTAGATAATGGCTTTTCTAGGTGTCATTCTGACAACACTGTCTACACCAAGAAAGTGGGTAAGTCCTTCATCATACTTGTTCTTTATGTTGATTATCTTATCCTTACTGGTAGTGATCCCAACCATATAAACCATGTGAATTCTAACCTGAAAAATAAGTTTGAAATGACAGAGTTAGGACACTTGCATTATTTCCTTGGTCTTCAAGTCTTACAATCCAAAGAATGTATTACCCTTTCTCAATCCAAGTATGCCTTTGATCTTCTATGCCACTTTCACATGGAAGAATGTAAGCCAACCCCTTCTCCCTTTCAGTATGGAGTCAAGATTTCAGTCACTTGTACTACCCCTGAAGTTGATGCTACCTTATATCATCAACTTGTTGCTAAACTTATGTATCTCACCCATACCCGTCTTGACCTTTCCTTTGCCATTGTTCTTGTTGCTCGGTTTATGCACCAACCTCATGAATGTCACTGGAAAGAAGCTAAAAGAATAATTTGATATATTTGAGGTATAGTTCAGTTCGGGATTCATTATATTGCAAGAGCATCTTGATTGTTGATTGGTTTCACCGATTCTAACTGGGATGGTGACCCTGATGATCGAAAGTCTAGTGCAGGATATGTATTCACTCTTGATTCAAGACCTATTACATGGTCTTGTAAGAAACAAAGTTCCATCTCTATTTCTTCGGTAGAAGCAGAGTATCGTGGTGTAGTTGAAGCTAGCAAGGAAGCCATGTGGCTTCATCAGATCCTGTCTGAATTTGGTCTTCATCAATAACATACAACTACACTTTGGTGTGATAATCAGAGTGTCATTCAGCTACAAAAAGATCTAGTTCAGCATCAACATATGAAACACATTGAGATTCATATACACTTCATCATAAAGCTCATTCATGACCATGTTCTTGAAGCACAGTATTGTTCAACCAATGATCAAGTTGCTGATATCTTTATAAAGGCTCTCACAGAAATGAAGTTTACCAAACTTCGATCTATGCTTGGAGTTCAAGAAAGTTATCATTAAGGGGAGATAGGCTCTAATGCCTCCTTCCTTCTACTATCGTGTCACGTTTGTAAATCCTTCAATCCTATCCCAAGTTGTTCTTAAGGGGGGTGTTAGGATATTTTGACACATAGGAAATAGTCTCCTTTTGTGTCACCTTTGTAAATCCTTCAATCCCATCCCAAGTTGTTCTTAAGGGGGGATGTTAGGATATTTAGACACATAGGAAATAGTGAAGTATAACTTGGCCTAGTGTAGAGTTAGGTAAAGTTTGTTTCTTTACTATGTACATTTGTAACTTATAATTCGGTGTTCACAATATGTAGTGATCCGATGGTTCACTCTCTCCTCAGTATTACTGACACTTGATCTGTGGCTTAACACTAGATTGGTCCATGATCTCTATTTAAAGAGCATGGAGGGTAATTTTTCTGGTAACCATTTATGAGAAAAACTTATGTAAATTTTCTTTTTTTATATTAATAAATTTCCTAAAGTGGTCGCGTTGGCTCGGGCCATGGACTATCTCCCTCTTCGAGGGTTTTAACCACGCCAAATATTTGTGTGCTGATTTGTGATATGTTTGTGAGCAGTTACCTTTGGTGTTTGATATAAGGAACTTACCCTGTAAATTCCTACACTACTAGGGTATATATAGTTTTTTTCCCCTGTAATTAGCCGACCAACCAGTGAAAAGTTATGTCTATTTGAGCCGACTTTTCAAGGGTTATTTCTGTCATCTTCGAGTTTCCTTCAAGGAGTACTTTGACAAGTCCTTGGAGCATACAAATTGTCTTTACAAGTGTAACAACACTTCATATACATGACTATAAATAACAATATGAAAAATCCCTAAAATACATCAAGAAGAAGTATTTGACCTATAATAAAAATTCCTTACTCATGAAACCTATGAGGAAAGCATTACAAAAATACATTTTATTATCTTTGTCTTATTCATTACATAAATTCATAATTACTAGTCATTATGAAGACTGAACCTAGTTACACTTTCCAACACTCCCTCTTAACTAGGGAGGTTTTCATAATGGTACATTGTTACTTTCAATATGAAGAATCTCATAAGAAGAATCAGGTTTATAATCACATCTATATAACATCATATCAGCCAACATTGTCATAGTGAAAGGCCTTGACTAAAATCCCCATCTCTCAACATGACAATGAGCTACAATGATGGCGAGAAAAATAACTTATAGACACCATCGTCATTGTCTCTCCAAGGTATATACTCCACACGGGTGTTCACAAAGTATGACCTTACTAGACTATTATTATCTTGGGTAGCCAATACTGAAATAATATCAGTCCACGATTACTATTATCTTGAATTCCCTATCACATTCTCAAAGAGTATCAGATGCCAGATGATTACCAATCCTCCATTCTGTCTTCCTAGGTGAAGACCATAATGATGTGTCTATCCATTCTTTCCTTCATGGCCTTCTCTAATACTTGCGCCAGTTGGTCCTGGTATAGTGTATGACACATGAGTTAGAGAATAAAATCTGTCACTTCCTTTTATTTTAGGAAGTACATACTCATTCCTATACAAGGAATGTACCTAATATCATTCTTAGGAATTACTAAGTTTCTTCCAAGTCAGAAATTTACCACCAGGCTCCCTCTTAACCAGGGACCTGCAGCAGCAATAGTGAGACACCCATCTTATCATGAATAATTCCTCCCTTCGATGTCATGAACTACTTTGATATTGAGGGGTCTTCAACTTTGGGATAACTTCATAGGGCACATATCATCCATCATTTTCATCCATGAGTCATTTCATCTATCAGAAAGTGATTCATCTCTCTTTCTCATATAGTCCATCTACATGTCATGTTGCTTTCCTTCAAACCATATTTCTTCCTAGGATATTTCATCCTTTCATATGGTTGGCAGACCTGCATAAAATTATCTAGATAAACATATACATATGAACTTTTAAATCAAAAGTTACCTCAGTGATGATCTTTCACCATGACATATTTGTGTAGGCATCGACATCCTTCATACATATTGACACATCTCCTAAAGATATGTATTATCAAGGGTCTTCATATTTACCAGACTTCTATCATAGTCTACATATCTTCCCAGGAGATTTCCCAGTCAAATATTCTTTCCTTTTGGATGATAACAGCCTCTTATCATGGTTTCACTTCACGATCTCTTCTTTTCTTTTTCCACACAATTTTACTTCATTCCTAGGAACTTCTAGTATATAGTTTCTTTTTTGTATAAAACCACCTCATATTCCATATGAGGACATATTATGTTGATTTAATATGTTATTGAAAACATGTGTATTAGAAGATTCTCCTGTATATACGTCTAAATTCCATCACCTGCAACCATATGACATGAATTCATAGCACTTAGAGTCAGCATATAAACATATGCGCCTCTTCCTTTTCCTTTTGAGTCGTCTTTCAACAATTTTTCCTAGAATGAAGAATTGTATTCCCTCGAATTTCTTCATCAATATGTCATAATATACTAATTCGAGAATTATGCAAGATAGAATTCTTGATGAAACTTTTTTCTTTATTTCTAACTAGTGAATCAAAATAGGATTCCATTATAAAATGTTAGCACATGTTTCCATATGGATTATTGAATGATTACCCTTGATCTAGATGCCTACCTTCCATCAATGTTGTTATCAGTGAGGTTCCTAGGAGCCACATCTTTCATAGCATAGTTGTATTGTGGACATCCTCCTATGACAAGTGCTCCTTCCATGCTTCTATCATGATTCCATTTCTAGAGTGATGCATTAATGTACAATGCTTCATAACATACTTTTTTTTACAATCGATAGAAACCTCTTAAAGAGGAAGATGATCTTAATCATAGTAGAGATATTTCACTTCTTCTTTCTTAGATTTCTTTGCATTAGGTTCTCCCCTTTTATTCTACGACATGGGCGTCTTCCTTTCTCCTCTATTCCTTTCTAGATTTAGGACAATCCATTTTTTAATACCCAAGTTCATTACATCCATATCATCGTACCTTGTCCATGTTTCTTTTTCTATTCCAAGGACCAAATTTACCAAATCTTCCTTTCTTCCTGGACATGGCTACAAATGCTTGATTTTATTCACTAGGTCCTGTATCAACTTTTTCTTTTAACCTAGTCTCTTCTATTTTACATAGAGACCACAGGTCCTGGAATGGTGTTGCTAAGTTACTTCCCATAAATTGTTGGTAGAGAATTTAACACCATTGTAGTCATTACTTCTCCCAATTCCAAGAATAGCTCCATCAATTTTGTCGTATATTTCTTTTGAATATTATAGTTTTGATACATCGGGGATGAGGGATTCCTTTATGGATTCTATAATAATCCTCTAGGCTCTTATGTCTCCCTTCATGTATTTGGCATGACTTCATTTTCCTTTTCTTCCATGTAATAAATTTGAAACCCTAACCAGTTTCTTTCTTTCTTTTCAAAGAAGAATTTTGATAGATTCATATGAATTCATAAAGATACTTACTTGAGTATATGCTTTTCTTCTTCTATCAGCTTCCTTGTTGATGATGATGTATATAGCAGCATGAGCTCCCTCTTAGTTTTACTTCTTTAAGAGTGGTGTAAAGTGGTAGATCAATTTGGATCCTTGATGATGATGATGATCAAGGATGGCTTTTAGCAAAAAGATGAGTTGATGATGTCTTCAATATTGTTGACTTAGATTCAAATGAGATAGCTTGAGGTAACCTTCTTGCATTTCTTCTTGAAAGGACCTTGGAGTATAAGGTCTTTGATATATCCTCATGGTTTTTCCAATTTCTGCAAGCTACCTTTTGAATGGAGTTTTCTTCCCTTTTAGTGTGGATCTCTTTTCTTTTTCCCTTGAAAAATGACATTTGACCTTCTTCCCAGAATTCGATTCTAGTGTCCTTTTGCAAAACTAATCATTGAGTATCATCTTTTCAAATAGCCCTTTGTCTTCAGGACCTTAGCTCTGATACCATGTTGAGAATTTGGAAGGGCATAATTTAATTCAATTCTCTACTTGATAATTACTTGTGAACTTATTTATCTTATTTACATATTCTCTTTATTAGCCTATTATGTATTTCATCAATTCAATTATCAAAACAAAAGAGACACAAGTTTTAGGCTCTTCAAGCCAAGGCCAAAACCTCTCCCTATTGGAGAGGAAAACCCAAAAGTAATTCTTCTTATAGACTTCCAGTTGACAAGTACCATGACCATGACACAAACGCTTGACCCTTGTATGCCTCCAGACCTTGTCACTACCCCACTAGGCTTATTCTTTTCTGCACCACTTTGCACCAGGAACAGGAAAGCTTGGCTCTTAGTGATCTTTCTTTTTGCTTTTCCTTAAACTGACTTTGGCCTCCTAAATATCCTTTCTTGGTCCTTCTTTATACATACTTGAGGCAAAATTTCAATGGCTCTTTCTTACTGTGGAAACATACCTTCACACTGTGTATATCCTCCAAGGCACTTATCAATATCTCTTGATATCCTTGGCCTTTTCTATTCTATCCTCCTTTCTTTCACTGTTCTATACTTTCTACCTAGATAAACTCAGTCTTTGTTTAGCAACCCTTACGAGAGTGATCTCGGCCTACAATAGTCTTCTTCCTTCGATTTCCAATAGACTTCTCCCTTTGGCCTCCTTTACCACTCTTCTACACTAGATAACAAACCTAAACTGAACAACATCAATCCTTGATACAATCCTCGACCTTCTCTGTGAATGCAGAGATTTTGTTACAGACTTAAATGTGAAATAGAGTGAAACCATTACACACTTATTTTTAGACCTTTTCCTTGCTATATCACCCTTAAAATTTTCATTTGTGATCCGCACTTATAGTTGCAGACATGTCTGAGTTATATTAGATGTCTAAATTGTTCTCCTTGTTTTTCTGTGAAGTCTACAAGGGCATATATAGTTGTTTTCCCCTGTAATTATTCGATTTTTCAGTGAAAAGTTGTGTCTATTTGAGCCGACCTTTTAAGCGTTATTATCTAGCATCTTCAAGCCGACTTTTCAAGGGTTATTTCCATCATCTTCGAGCTGCCTTCAAGGATTACTTTGACAAGGCCTTGGAGCATACAAATTGTCTTTACAAGTGTAACAACACTTCATATACATGACTCAAATTAACAAGATTAAAAATTCCTAAAAGACATCAAGAATAAGTCTTTGACCTATAATAAAAATTCCTTGCTCGTGAAACCCATGAGTCAAGCATTACAAAAATACATTTTATTATCTTTGTCTTCTTCATTACACAAATTCATAATTACTAGTCATTATGAAGACCGAACCTAGTTACAGTTTCCAATATCAACAACCTTTTTTTTGTATCCCAAAGGAACCCAACAGCGTGCCTGACACATAGTTTCTAGTAAACATCTAGGGGTCTAAAAATTTTCCTACTCTCCGTAAACCTAGCCATAAGCCAGGGTATTTGGACCATGTATCTCTTATTTTTCACATATTTCACATTACTTCGATCACCAATTGAGCTGACCCCTTAGGAAAAAATGCCTCAACCACCTAAAAAAAATATCTTTATATATATATATATATATATATATATATATATATTTTTTTTTTTTATTTTTTTTTTTTTTTTCTATATACATGTCATCGTTGTTTATAGATTTCTTATGTTATATGTATATTTCTATGTGTGTGTGTGTGTTTTTGTGTATACATACATACATACATACATACATAGATATATATATATATATATATATATATATATATATATATATATATATATATATATATATGTATGTATGTATGTATGTATGTATGTATGTATGTATGTATGTATGTATGGCATGAAATTAATAATTATTTTGGATTTTTTATTGGAAAATACAAGTTTTATTAGATGAAAATCTCATTTACAACTTTTGAATTAGTCCTCCTTCGTTGTTAGTTAGGTTATGATTTTATTTATATATTACCTTAATTTATAAAATCAAATTAATATTTTAATTATTCTAGATGAATTGTGAATGTGGTTATATCCATTCCTTTGTTAATCTAATATAGGTGGATATCATTGGCCATCCACCTGTTCCATTGGATCACAACACAATTTTCCTATTTTGGCATTTTTTATTTTTGGTGGTTTTCCGGTCCTAAAATTTTGAAGTTTCTTTGAATTCTTAATAAAACATTTTGGGGAAACATGAAAATATTTGTTGCCTCCTATTGATAGTCAGAAAATTTACTCCTTGGATATACTTTTCCAATGGGATATCGTGCATTTCAAACATAGATCATACGCCAAATTTACGACCCAAAGAGGTTGGCATTACAACTTGAACCCATCAGGACCCATAAGCCTTTGGCGATTCATCTCCTAAGGTTAATGTTTTGGATGTTTAGGGTTTATCATTATTTATTCATGATAAAAATGCCTTCAAGCATCATTCTAACAAAATTCAGGAAGGCATGTAGCTTTCACATACCTTCTTAGAGTTAAGCTACCACTGTTTCAACTACTTTTCTTTCATTATGCATGTATTCAATTTCAACATTTTCCATTTATTAATTGAAGTTAAGTTTAATTGTATCTCTAGGATTTGGTTATAATTTGTATTTATTTCTTTCCCTTCATAAATTTGGATCATAATAGTTATACCATCATGGCTAACCTAACTTTAATTTATTATGCAATCATTTTTAATGTGTGATCCAAGAGATAGTTAGAAGGCATTTATAAAATCAATTCCATTTCAAAGACATCAAAGTTAGATGATGATGGGCTCTATATTGTTCTCTCATTTTGTATGATCCAAGTACTAACAAAAAAATATTAAGTTTTTGAAATGGAAGGTAGATGAGATGAAAATATTCCACAAGCAAAGAAAATTGATTAGAGGGAACATGAAAATTACCTCATAGTGCTTGTTTAAGCATTTTGTTTGGTTCAATGCATAAGGAATTGCAACAACTAAATCATGGTTTTAGAGTTGGTCAATGATGGTACATTTTCATAGAGGTGACTAATGAATATTATCAAGGGCTACTAGTTTCTCTACCAAATGTAACGCTTCCATCTTTATTATTAGAGTCATCTCATGGGTTTCCAGTTCCACATTTATTTTATACAAATCTTGATATTCTTAGCTTCCTTCCTTCTGTAAGATTTTTCACTCTCTCACACTTACATCTTAGAATTGAAAATGTAAAGATAGGGCTTGGATTGATTCACAATATGTTTTTGGCGCTTTGGTTCTAAATACGATCAAATATTAATGTACTGAAATAATTAGTATTTTTGTGTTAAATTTTGATAACTTATATGCTGATGGAGAAATTTATTCATGTAACATTCCTAGCAATTTGAATTTTGGTCAATCTGGAACTTTGGTTGATTTTTAGGCATATAGGTCAATTTAAAATTGGGAAAAACCCTAGGGAACAAGGTTCTAAAATGCATGGGACTATGATCATGTAAATCTTAGGCTATCCTTGGAAATCTAGCTAGATGAAGCCCCAACTTTTTCCTCAAAAGTACATATATTTTCCAAAAGTTTAGCCTATTATATATGATGAATGGAGGATTGAATATTATTTTTATTCTGTTTTTGTATTTTTGTTTTTTCATTTTTGAAGGAAATTGTAGATGATAACCAAACACATAATAAATACATATAAGGAAAAAAAATGGTTAATTGATATGAAGATACAATGAAAAATGTGTTATTAATAAGAGCATAGTTGTGTTTAAACATTAACAAATAAAAAAAAATTCGTTGAATGAATTGAAAACATGAAACCAAAATCTAGAAATTGATGTGTTGTCATAGATTTATATGTTGATGATGAAACAAAATAGGGAAGTACAAGGGTTAATAGTGATCATTTTAACATGTGAGTCTTACAATGCACACACACACACATAGAAATTTCTAACATCATCTAAGTCTTTCAACATTTAAAGTGCATCTAAAAGATTTACTTAGGCTTCAAAAATATTTTGTATGCATTGGTGCATATTAGTATATAGTGCAGTGGTGTGTACCAAATATAATTGTTGTGCTAATGTGCCATATTCATATAAACACACTAGTAAAAAACCTATGCAAGAACCTCCAACTGCCCAACATTTTTAGTTATAGTGAAAAATCATTAAAACTTTCACTAATTAATATCCACTATAGATAACATAATTTTTTTCGATAAAGTTTTATTAATCTTGTAACTCCAAAAACATTTACAAAATCTCCACTGAAAGGTGTTTTCCTTTTAGTGAAGCCAAATAAATCCCCACAATTTAAAATGTATTTTATATCATCAAAATTGATAATTGATTTATCTAGTTTTCTACTTCAACAAGACCATATTTCCTATTCAACTATTCTTGAAAAGAAAAAGAGACTTCAAGGTACCAATACAATCATTTGGACTTATAATAATTTTATCATATCTCCAACTAATCCTTGGGTGGACATATATTATCACCTCAGATGAATAAATTTGACCATAAATATGCACAATAATTCAATATCCAAAGTATGACATTAGAATTATTTATTTTGTTTTATGAATTAAAAAAAAAAAAAAAAACATTTATTCCTCATTTGATTAGATGGCAGAGGAATATGTTATGCACATATTTTTGTGCCCTATATGGGGCAGGGGGATGATGATATCAACATCATGTAGTGAACTTATTACAATCAAGGCGAGGTGATCTCAATCTATGGCATTATTTTCACCGATGTCGAGGTTGTGACATTGCTATGGTTGAAGTTGAGGAAAATGGAGTTGCGTGCAAAGAGCATGATCGAATGGTATTTGGATCACTTGGAAAAATTCCTACATTCTAGGATTTTCTTTTCCATTGTTTCCTTCTTGTATTGCGAGAGTGTTTGCGATGCCAATTTAGGGTCTATGGAACTTGGTCTCTATGCTTATTTTCGTCATGTTTTTAATAATATTTAGATCCATTTTGTCCTTGCATTAGACTATCCTTGCATTAGACTATCCATAGAAGGTGAATTTAATTTTTATAATGCTTCTTTTGAGTATTTGAGCGTTTTTACTAAATTATTCCATAAATACTATCACTAATGTTTAGTTGACCAATTCCTTTTGGGTTTTCTTTTTAGTGTCCTTAAAAATATTTCCAATTGTATTATTATTTGATGTTGTCATCAATTACCTAATCTTTTTACTTAAATATAATGTGTAAAGGATCTAATATGTTTTGATTTATTACTAAGCGGCTTCATTGGTTTGACATATTTAAGGGTTTTCTATATGAGATTGATACCTGAATTATCTTCCAGTGCTTTATTAGATGAAAATGGATTCTTTCCATTTTGCACAAAAGGTTGTTATGGGAATAGAGTGTATCCCTTGTTACACATCATTTTTTCACTATCAGGAAAAAGATCACTAATCTAGATCTTTTTCTATATGTCAAAGTGTTCCAAAGCAATCCCCTTCAACTTTAGAAGCAAAACAATCCTAAAGACAATGAGAATTTTGGATTACATGGTCCAAAATCCCACTTTTGAGCATTTGCACAGTTACCTAGCTAGATTCTGCGCAAACACATATCTTACCACTATAGCCAATGCTAATCTGCGCTTTGTTTCCCACTATGAAGTGCGCAAATAACTTAATGTAAGTAAAAATAAAAAGTGATTTCTAGAAGCTTTGTTGGAGGAATATTTCCCAACTGAAATATTTGAGATTATACTTACTTGGGCCTTACCCCTCTATTCATGGAGAAAAACCCTCTCTTTGTGGAACCCTAATCCCTCCTTTTGAGGATATCACCCCTTGAGAAGATGATCTCAAACCTCCTCCTCTTGGCCTGTAAATTCAACATAGACCAAAGGGTTAGAGAGGACTTCTGAGTGTCAGCTTATATTGTTGTAATAAGGTTGGAAGCCTTGTCACCTAAGGGTAGGATTGAAATCTTTTGGAAGGAGGCTTAAATCATCAAGGCAAGGTTGTATTGTTTATCCTTGTTTTGAAATTAAGACAAGCAATTATTTCTTTCCTAATTGCACTTCTCTCAATGTTATTTGAAAAATTCCTTGATCTTTTGCATGATTTATAACTGAATATAAATCTAATCTTATGATATATGAAATGTTCCAATTTTCATTTGTTTTGGGTTTCATCTTTTTCTACATTATGCCTTTATGCCTTGTTTGTTTATGTTCATGTAGATCTCACTTCAAAGCAGTGAGGAAAAGATTTTGAAATCATTGGAAGGACTTCCACATGAATTTCGTAGAGAAGGTAAGAGGCTTCAACATATCTCATATTTCATTTCAATTGTGAATTAGGGAAAGATAGTAGTGTTGGGTCATAAAGGTGACTGTTTAAAGGTAACCTTAATGCTTCTCATTAATTAACAACCCGAGGCAAGTCTTGTTATTTCAAGAGTGTAAGAAAAATATATGCAAGTGAAATCGGAGGTTAACTACTCTAAATCGTCATACGGAAGATTTTCTAATTCTCGAATTTCAATCAAACCAACCTGGAAGTGAATTATGAAATGTTTCGGACTATTCAAATGAGCTAACTCTATTATAAGCTTATGCAGAAATAAATACTCAAGGCTGAAAAGAATAAATTTCAATTGAACAACACGCTTTGATGAATTGAACAACTACCTTATTTAATTGAACACAAATTATAATAAATTGAACAACAATCAATTATTCTATATTTTGCAATGGAAATCTCTTTTAATCAGCTAATAACATCCTTTCAAATTAAACATCAACCAAATTCTCATAATTATGATGAAAAGATCCAAATGTTAACTATATGCAAAATTGAACAGAAACTGTGCCGAAACTAGTCTAACAATTGTAAAAGCATTGATTCTAGATAAGAGGACATGAATCGTAAACTATTCTAGTGAAGAGGAAGCTATAACATCTCACACTCTCAATTAAGTAATTAAACGATATATTATGAAATGCAATAGATAACTGGAAACACAAATTTTGTAAATAAATGTATAGCACAGAAGTAGCAGGAGAACCCCTGGGGTTGGGCCCAAAGCCACTAGGAGCCCACGGCTAAGGAATACTCAGAGGTTGTTTATTCCAAAAACACAAAATTATTCATTAATCCACAAAGCAATACATTAGTACAAACTTGACGATTCTGTCTGAATTTGTTTATTACAGGAAGATTATATTAAAGTCCCTCTGTCTTGTTCATCTTCGACCTTTTATAGTTTAAAGGCAAATTCAAAAGTAGTAACGAATATTTCTCATTATGGGACCTTGTTGCTTCATGGCTATCGACTGAGCACTCCAAGCATGGGCATGCCTCTACATTTTCCGTTGATTCATAAGAGTCGATATGATTCCATTCGCCTTCCTTGTCGGTTTTCCTTTAGTCATCGGGTCAGCAGTTTCCTGTTTTTCTTCTCTATCAACAAAGACAGTGACAAATCATTTTTTAAGTTATATAACACTCCTTTTATCATTAGTCCACTCTGCCATGCTTTCTCAGCCTTGTGCATTATTTTCCTTTACTTTATTGCTATGATGAAGGGAAAATATATAAAAGTACATGAAAAATCATGGTAAATATGGGGTGAAACATACCTTCTTCTTGGCACAACATACTCCCCTGCTTACCTTTTTGCAGGTCCTCATGAAAAAAAAATGGTTGAGGTGTAGCTGGGTCAAATAATATGCAGGTTATACCTCTTCTTTGTAAAGTCTAAAGCCATGTATCTATTTAATATTTGCAAATGTTGAGTTTGGGTGCCCCTTTGGTAGCTCATAATCATGATGATAGTCTTCAGGGGGGTACTAGATGATGGGGCATCTATATCTGCACTCCATCCATTTAGGACCCATGTTCAGAATTAGGTTTTTGTACAGAAGGAACCTGGAAGCAGCAGCTTTGAAGTTCGTGTACCCAAATGACTCTCTGTTCTTCACATTATTTGTAGAGGCTAGCCATCTCTGTTTGGCTACTGCCAATGCTTTTATGTTCGCCCATTCTGCACAATATCCCTATGAATAGGTCCCAATTTAGATATCACTCCTTTCCATTGCATGAATTTATTATGTTGGGAAAACATGTGTACGGGTTTAGTAGGTTCCCCTCTAACCCATAGGTCTAGGACATGCTCTCTTTTCTGAAAAGTGTTCTAGGCCTTAGCCCACCTATTTTGGTTGTTGGAAAAAGATAGAAAAAATTGGAAATGAACATCCCTTATGAAGGTGTTGTGAAACCAGCTCCAAAAATAGAAGAAAAGAGATATCAACGCCTTAGAAATAAGCCACTTCGAGGGGGAAACCTCCAATACATTACATGAATGAACAATTCTTGGATGATTCAAATGAAAAAACCTCCTTTCTATATATAGGAGTCTATGTGGCCACAATGTAATCCTATCCGACCTAGAAATAATAATTTAAGGGCACAATAATAACAATATGGGGGTTACAGGGGTACAACAACAACAATAAGGGGGTTACACTAACAACAATAAGGGACTATTCTAGTAATATAAGGACCTAACATGCTCCTCTCCTTCAAAAAGGTGTTTTCCTCAACGCTTGAGTAACTCCGGGTGTTTTTGTATAAAATTCTCATCCTCCCATGTAGAATCTTCCGTGCGTAAGTTATTCCATTTGATGAGATACTCTGAAATTGATCGATTTCATAGTTTTCGAGTTCTTGTTTCCGTGAATGCTTCAGGTTCCAATATGGTTTTTCCTTCCTCATCAAGTTCTGGCAATATTTTTTGAACTTGAAGTTTTTCCCCTATAACCTTTTTTAAGCATGAAACATGGAAGATTGGATGCACTCGCGAAGAAGCAGGAAGCTCCAATTTCCATGCCATAGTACCAATATTTTGCAAAACCTTATAAAGACAATAGTACTTTGGTGATAATTTATTATCCTTATTAGCTTGCTTGAGGGACATTTTTTTGTATGGTTGTAGCTGTAAAAATAGCCAGTCTCCCACATCAAAACTTCTCTCACTGCGATGTTGATTTGCCTATTGTTTCATTTTATTTTGTGCCAAATTCAGGTTATCCTTTAAGAGTTGGAGAACTTCTTGTTGATGCTTGATGTGATCCTCCACTGCTTAAACCCTAGGATTTTCCCTTAAAGAATATGTGATGGATGGTGGATGATATCCATAAAGTGCCATAAATGGGGTCATTTATGTTGCAGTATGGAAGGAAGTGTTATACCACCATTCAACCAGAGGTAACCACTTGACCCATTTTGCTTGCTTATCAGATACAAAACAATGAAGATATCCTTCCAAACATTTATTCACTATCTCTGTTTGACCATCGGATTGAGGATGATAAGATGAGCTATGAGCTAGTTGAGTACCTAAACAAGAAAACAATTATGTCCAAAAATTTCCTGTAAAAATGCGATCTTTGTCACTTACAATAATCTTCGGGTTTCCATGTAGCTTTTGAATTGTTTCCATAAATGTAGTAGAAACTGTACACACTTTAAATGGATGAGATAATGCACAAAAGTGTGCATACTTGGTAAGTCTATCAACTACCACCATGATGAAACTCCTTCCTTCGGACTTAGGTAAACCTATGATAAAATCCATTGAAATCTCCTCCCAACGTTGACTTGGAATGGATAAAGGTTGTAGAAGACCCGGGGTCTTAATTGTCTCCACTTTATTTTGTTGGAAAACCAAACATTCCGCCACAAAATTTTGAATATCAGACTTAAGGCCATCCCAAAAAAATTCTTTCTTCACCCTGTAGTAAGTTTTTAGAAATCCCGAGTGTCCTCCTAAAGGAGAAGTGCGCAATTCCAAAAGAATATTTTTTTTTAGTTGGGAATTCTTGCAAATATATAAGCGATCTTTGTACCATAAGGAATCATTTTTCCAACTAAATGTATTAGATGTACTAGGATCTTTCTGCAACTTTTGAATGAGAGTCCACACTTCTTTGTCCTTCTTCCATTCATCCCTTGCTTCGGTTATCCAATCTGGTTGGATAATTGAAATGACACAAAGCAATGCTTCCACCTCTTCATCCTTTCTTGAGAGTGCATCTGCAACAACATTTAGCTTCCCTTTTTTGTAGACGATTTCAAAGTCATAACCCAACATCTTTGTGACCCATTTTTGCTGCTCTTCTAAAGATAGTATTTGTTCCAAAAAGTGTTTAGGACTATCATGATAATTTTTTACCTTGAAGTGTCTTCCCATTAGGTAAGGTCTCAATTTCTTTAGTGCATGTAGTATTGCCAACATTTCCTTCTCATAAATATCCTTTTGTAAATACTTTCCTTTGATTGAACGACTTTCAAAATCAATGGGTCTTCCTTCTTGCATTAAAACAACACCAATTCCATTTCTTGAGGCATCACATTCCACAATAAAGGTTTTTGTGAAGTCTGGCGTAGCTAAGGCTGGTGCTAGGCACATTGCCTCTTTAAGATGTTCAAAGGCCTTAGTTGCTTCAGGAGTCCATGAAAATGCATCTTTCTTCAATAATGTTGTTAGAGGTGCTCCTATTCTCCCATAATTCTTAACAAACTTGCGATAATACCCTGTTAACCCAAGAAATCCTCGCAACTTCTTTATGGTTGTGGGGACTTTCCATTCCTTAATGGCTTTAATTTTGTTAGGGTCTACTTTAACACCCTCGTGAGATATAATATGACCCAGATATTCCACCTCTTGTACTCCAAAGAAACATTTGGATGTCTTTGCATATAATTGTTTCTCCTGCAATAGTTTGAGCACCCTGTCAACATGTTCAACATGATCCTTCCAAGACCTACTGTAGATTAGTATATCATCAAAAAATACTAGCACAAATTTTCTAAGGAAGGGTTTGAAAATGGAATTCATCGACCCTTGAAATATAGAAGGTGCATTGGTAAGGCCAAAAGGCATGACCAAAAATTCATATTGACCGTCATGAGTTCGAAATGTTGTTTTCGGAATATCTTCAGTCTTCATTCTAATTTTATGATATCCTGAACGAAGATCCAACTTGGTAAAATTAATTGCTCCATGTAATTCATCCAATAATTCATCGATCACAGGAATGGGAAATTTATCTTTAATGGTGAGCTTATTGAGCTCCCTATAATCCGAACACATTCGCCATGATCCATCCTTCTTGTGTACCAATACTACAGGAGCAGAGAAAGAACTTTGACTAGGTTGAATTATACCCGCCTCTAACATTTCTGCAATCATACATTCAATTTTTCTCTTTTGGACGTAAGGATATCTATAAGGCCTGATGTTTGGAGGAACACTTCCTGGAATCAAATGAATAGCATGATCATGATCATGAATAGGTGGCAGTCCTTTGGGAGTTTCAAACACCTTGGAATGATTGTCCAAGACTTGTTGGAGATCTGCAGAAATAGATGATTTTGATGTTGGAACTTCTAGTGAGCATAATTGTGCAATTACGCCTCGTTGTTCTTTCTTTAGAAGCTTTGTCATGACATTAGAGCTTATTATCCTTCCTGGCTTCCCCGCAATACCCCGTAATTCGATTTCCTTTCCTTCTGAAAAAAATTTCAAGAAAAGTTCTTGAAAATTAAAAGCTACCGTCCCCAAAGATTGTAACCATTGTACTCCTAGTACAACATCAGCACCTCCCATAGGAATGGCAAGCATTGGACTAGTCAATACATATTCCCCCATGGTTAGCTTGATATTATGGCATTTTCCAGAGCAATTTATGGTTCCTCCATTTGCAACCATCACTTGACATTCTGGTGCTGGGTATAGGAAACAATTCAATTCCTTGGCTACCTTACAATGAATAAAATTATGGGTACTACCTGAATCAATCAACACTATTACCTTTTTCTTCTTGATATGTCCTTCTATCTTGAGAGTTTGAGGAGTGGTAATTCCTGCCAATGCATTACATGATATGGTCGGACTCATTTATTCTTCTTATAGGGTTTCTTCCTGGTGTATATCCTCTGCATTTGAAGTTTCTTCTTCATTTTCTTCCTCCTCTTCACAATCTATGTAAAATAAGTTCTTTTCAGTGCACTTATGACCTTTAGTGTATTTTCTATCACAACTGTAGAAAAACCCTTTTGCTTTTTTTTCTTACAATTGTTGTGGTGTCAACCTTGTAGGTTGTGGAAGTCTAGGAGTAGCAACACTTCCATATTTATAGATGTGAATGGTAGGCTTCCTTGTCACCATAATTTTACATTCAATTTTTCTTGCCAACCTGAATGCCTTCTCCAATGAATCAGGTTCCCAAAAGCGAACTTCATGTTGGATGTTATCCTTTAAAGTCCCTATGAAGACATCAATCCTATGTTCCTCTCGAATATTAGTTACCCTTATATTCAATTTTTGGAAGTCCTCCATGTGCTCTGCCACTGAACCCTTTTGTTTGAGATTTATCAATTGGATAAAGAAAGTGTTTCTCTTTGTATTCTCATAATGTGCTATCATTTCCTCCATAAAAATTGACCAAGTGACAATTTTTTTACAGGAGCAAAGCCATCGATACCATACAAATGTATTTTTTTCTAAATGTAAAGTTGCAATGCATACATTTTGTGTGTTTTTCACATTATTGAGATCAAAATATTGCTCCATTTTTAGTATCCATGTTACGCGGTCCTTGCCATCAAACTTCCTCATATCTATCTTTGGAATATGGTGGTTCTTTCATCCAACATTAGAGTTTATGAAATCACGATTAACATTTATTTTGTTCTCATCATCAGTTTCCTCTAGTATCTTTTTTCCATTAGGAAACATTTCTTGTATCAACTTTGCCAAATCTTCGATGTCTACTCATAGATCATTATTCATGTTTTTCATGTTGTCTTTCATTTTTTCATCGATCTTAGCTTCCATGTCATCCATCTTAGCTTCCATGCCCACTTCCATGCCATCAATATTAGCTTCCAAACCATTCATCTTAGCTTCCACACCTTTCTTCAAACCATCCATCTTAGTTTCCATGCGTTTCTTCAAAACTTCCATTTCATTTTTTGTTGCTCTTTGCGATAGCGAAATTTGGTGCACTTGCTCTTGTAATTTTGATATCTCATGTTGTGTTTCTTCGTCTTCATGAGTCATAGTAGAGCCTTCTGAAGGCTTAATGGGTGTTTAATTATCTTTAGGGGGGATTTTAGAGCCCAATACTAATATCTATTCTTCAATATGCCCTTGGAATAAATTCAAACTAATTTTTTTCAAACGAGACTTATGTAATTCGAAAAAAAATACACACCTTTTTCTTGCTTTTTAGGAGCTCTATATTGAAACTAAATTATCTCTATGATTTCAGATCTTAAATATCTAAAATTTGGCCCTGAGGTCACCCTCTGAATCCTCTTTCGAATGCCAGAGGTCTGACCTGATTTGGATTCTTCAAGACAAAGTTATGTCCAATCTCCCATAATGACCTAATTTTGGACTAGTTCAATAGAGCAAATCTGTGCGACTTTCCACGTTTCAATTTTTGCTCCTTTGGCTCTAACATTGATAGAAAGGAAACTAAAGTCCGTGTAATTCTAGCCACTTTTTACAGAATTCCAATCCGATGCTCAGAGAGAGAGTTATGAACATTTTCCCACGATCACCTCTTTGAGATGAAATTTGGTAGCCTTAAAAAGATCTAACTTCCATAGATCATATCTCTGAAAATATTTTGAACCAAGCTTAGAAATTTTACGACGATGTTCCTTCGGATTTCTGCTTCGCGCTTTAACAATTTAAGCTTTTGAACCTTCATAGAAAAAAAATTATAGCGAAAATTCCACAATGACCTGTTTGGTGCAGTGAAACCCTAGAATCCAAAGCTCTGATACCAAATATTGTGAAACTAGCTCCAAATATAGAAGAAAAGAGATATCAATGACTTATAAATAAGCCACTTCGAGGGGGAAACCTCCAATACATTACATGAATGAACAATCCTTGGATGATACAAACGAAAAAACCTCCTTTCTATATATAGGAGTCTATGGGGCCACAATGTAATCCTAGCCGACCTAACAATAATAATTTAAGGGAACAATAATAACAATATGGGGGTTACAAGGGTACAAAAATAACAATAAGGTGGTTACACTAACAACAATAAGGGACTATACTAGTAATATAAGGACCTAACAGAAGGGGTTGGGGTTACTGTCCCTATCCTCCTCTAGAAATAAATTGTGTAAACATAATTCACACAAAAGATGTTGGACCTGCTCATCCTGCTCGTTGCAACACTGGACAAATTCCTTAATGGTTTTAAAAGTAGTGGGCTTCCCTACCCTAACAGCCTTAATTTTCAACAATAAATATCTTTCCACTAATAATAAATCATAATTAGTGGTTGGTGCCCTATAAGTCAATACATATGAGTAAACAGAGAAAACCATACGGATTTGCTTCTTATCTTGTTCCACTTGATCCTGTGCTTTCTTCACTTTTGTCCTTTCTTTCCTGAGTTGGGCAAAGTTTTCGTCCACAGTTGTAGAAAGGTCTTTAAATTTCTTTAGTAATGCCTGATGTTCCTGTAAGGGTACTACTTCCTTTCTGCATTGGGCCAATTCATGCTGGACTTGTATTAATTTGTTGCGCAACTTCTGATTGGAAACCTTTTCAACTAGGCGAGTGTAGGAAGGTGTCACCTCTGTTTGAGTCTCCTTATCTTATTTAAGTTCCAGATTAGTCTGCACAGAGGCTTCAGTAGTGTGTATCAACTCCGTTTGTACAGATGCTTCAACCTTATTCATTAACTCAGTCTCCACAGAAACTTCAGTGATATCTATTAAATCGGTTTGTATAGAGGCTTCATGTTGTGTAACCAGCTCCAAAAATAGAAGAAAAGAGATATCAATGCCTTAGAAATAAGCCACTTCGAGCGGGCAACCTCCAATACATTACATAAATGAACAATTCTTGGATGATACAATTTACAAAACCTCCTTTCTATATATAGGAGTCCATGTGGCCATAATGTAATCCTAGTTGGCCACAATGTAATCCTAGCTGACCTAACAATAATAATTTAAGGGCACAATAATAACAAAATGGGGGTTACAAGGGTACAATAATAACAATAAGGGGGTTACACTAATAACAATAAGGGACTATACTAGTAATATAGGGACCTAACATGCCCCTCTCCTTCAAAAAGTGTTGTCCTCAATGCTTGAGTAGCTCTGGGTGCTTCTGTATAAACTTCTCATCCTCCCATGTAGAATCTTCAGTGGGTAAGTTCTTCCACTTGATGAGATACTCTGAAATTGATCGATTATGTAGCTGTCGAGTTCTTGTTTCCGTGAGCGCTTCAGGTTCCAATATGATTTTTCCTTCCTCATCAAGTTCTGGCAATATTGTTTGAACTAGAAGATTTTCACCTATAACCTTCTTTAAGCACGAAACATGGAAAATTGGATGCACTCACGAAGAAGCAGGAAGCTCCAATTTGTATGCTATAGTACCAATATTTTGCAACACCTTGAAAGGACCATAGTACTTGGGCGATAATTTATTATCCTTCTTAGCTTGCTTGAGGGACATTTGTTTGTATGGTTGTAGCCGTAAAAATACCCAATCTCCTACATCAAAACTTCTCTCGCTGCGATGTTGATCTGTCTGTTGTTTCATTCGATTTTGTGCCAAATTCAGGTTATCCTTTAAGAGTTGGAGAACTTCTTGTTGATGCTCGATGTGATCTTCCACTGCTTGAACCTTCGAATTTTCTCTTAAAGATGATGTGATGGATGGTGGATGATATCCATAAAGTGCCATAAATGGGGTCATTTTTGTTGCGGTATGGAAGGAAGTGTTATACCACCATTCAACGAGAGGTAACCACTTGACCCATTGTGTTTGTTTATCAGATACAAAACAACGAAGATATCCTTCCAATCATTTATTTACTATCTCAGTTTGACCATCAGATTGAGGATGATAAGATGAGCTATGAGCTAATTGAGTACCCAAACAAGAAAATAACTCCGTCCAAAAATTTCCAGTAAAAATGGGATCTCTGTCGCTCACAATAACCCTTGGGCTTCCATGTAGCTTTTGAATTCTGTCCATAAATGTAGTAGCAACTGTACTTGCTTTAAATGGATGAGATAAAGCACAAAAGTGTGCATACTTGGTGAGTCTATCAACTACCACCATGATGACATTCTTTCCTTCGGACTTAGGTAAACCTGTGATAAAATCCATTGAAATCTCCTCCCAACGTTGACTTGGAATGGATAAAGGTTGTAGAAGTCCTGGGGTCTTAATTGTTTCCACTTTATTCTGCTGGCAGACCAAACATTCCGCCACAAACTTTCGAATATCAGATTTAAGGCCATCCCAAAAAAATTCTTTCTTCACCCTGTGGTAAGTTTTTAAAAATCTGAGTGTCCTCCTAAAGGAGAAGTGTGCAATTCCAGAAGAATCTTTTGTTTTAGTTGGGAATTCTTACAAAGATATAAGCGATCTTTGTACCATAAGGAATCATTTTTCCAACTAAATGTATCGGATGTACTAGGATCTTGCTGCAACTTTTGAATGAGTGTCCATACATCTTTGTCCTTCTTCCATTCATCTCTTGCTTCGGTTATCCAATCTGGTTGGATAATAGAAATGGCACAAATAAATGCTTCCACCTCTTCATTCTTTCTTGAGAGTGCATATGCAACAACATTAAGCTTTCCTTTTTTGTAGATTATTTCAAAGTCATAACCCAACATCTTTGTGACCCATTTTTGCTGCTCTTCTGAAGATAGTCTTTGTTCCAAAAAGTGTTTTAAGACTATCATGATCAGTTTTTACCTTGAAGTGTCTTCCCATTAGGTAAGTTCGCCATTTCTTTAGTGCATGCAGTATTGCTAACATTTCCTTCTCATAAATAGGTTTCTGTAAATACTTTCCTTTGATTGGACGACTTTCAAAAGAAATGGGTCTTCCTTCCTGCATTAAAACTGCACCAATTCCATTTCCCAAGGCATCACATTCCACAATAAAGGTTTTTGTGAAGTCTGGCGTAGCTAAGACCAGTGCTAGGCACATTGCCTCTTTAAGATGTTCAAAGGCCTTAGTTGCTTCAGGAGTCAATGAAAATGCATCTTTCTTCAATAATGTTGTTAGAGGTGCTGCTATTCTCCCATAATTCTTAACAAACTTGCGATAATACCCTGTTAACCCGAGAAATCCTCGCAACTTCTTTATGGTTGTGGGGACTTTCCATTCCTTAATGGCTTTAATTTGTTAGGGTCTACTTTAACACCCTCGTGAGATACAATATGACCCAAATATTCCACCTCTTGTACTCCAAAGAAACATTTGGATGTTTTTGCATATAATTGTTTCTCCTGCAATAGTTTGAGCACCCTGTCAACATGTTCAACATGATCCTTCCAAGACCTGCTGTAGATTAGTATATCATCAAAAATACTAGCACAAATTTTCTAAGGAAGGGTTTGAAAATGGAATTCATCAACCCTTGAAATGTATAAGGTGCATTGGTAAGGCCAAAAGGCATGACCAAAAATTCATAATGACCCTCATGAGTTTGAAATGCTGATTTTGGAATATCTTCGGTCTTCATTCTAATTTGATGATATCCTGAACGAAGATCCAACTTGGTAAAATAAATTGCTCCATGTAATTCATCCAATAATTCATCAATCACAGGAATGGGAAATTTATCTTTAATGGAGAGCTTATTGAGCTCCCTATAATCCGGACACATTCGCCATGATCCATCCTTCTTGTGTACCAATACTACAGGAGCAGAGAAAGAACTTTGACTAGGTTGGATTATACCCGCCTCTAACATTTCTGCAATCATACGTTCAATTTCGCTCTTTTGGAAGTAAGGATATCTATAAGGCCGGATGTTTGGAGGAACACTTCCTGGAATCAAATGAATAGCATGATCATGATCACGAATAGGTGGGAGTCCTTTTGGGAGTTTCAAACACCTTGGAATGATTGTCCAAGACTTGTTGGAGATCTGCAGAAATAGATGATTTTGATGTTGGAACTTCTAGTGAGCATAATTGTGCAATTACGCCTCGTTGTTCTTTCTTTAGAAGCTTTTTCATGACATTAGAGCTTATTACCTTTCCCGGCTTCCCTACAATACCCTGTAATTCAACTTCCTTTCCTTCTAAAAAAAGTTTCAAGATAAGTTCTTGAAAGTTAAAAGCTACCGTCCACAACGATTGTAACCATTGTAGTCCTAGTACAACATCAGCACCTACCATAGGAATGGAAAAGATTGGACTATTAAATACATATTTCCCATGGTTAGCTTGATATTATGGAATTTTCCAGAGCAATTTATAGTTCCTCCATTTGCAACCATCACTTGACATTCTGGTGCTGGGTATAGGAAACAATTTAATTCCTTGGCTACCTTACAATGAATAAAATTATGGGTGCTACCTAAATCAATCAACAATATTACCTTTTTCTTCTTGATATTTCCTTCTATCTTGAGAGTTTGAGGAGTGGTAATTCCTGCCACTGCATTACACGATATGGTCAGATTCATTTCTTCCTCTTCTAGGGCTGGTTCCTGGTGTATATCCTCTTCTTGTTCATTTTCTTCTTCCTCTTCACAATCTATGTAAAATAATTTCTTCTCAGCACAATTATGACCTTTAGTGTATTTGCTATCAGAACTGTAGCAAAGCCCTTTTGCTCTTTTTTCTTCCAATTTTTGTGGTGTCAACCTTGTAGGTTGTGGAAATCTAGGCGTAGCAACACTTCCTTATTTATATAATTGAGTGGTAGGCTTCCTTGTCACCATTATTTTACATTAAACTTTTCTTGCCAACCTGAATGCCTTCTCCAATGAATCTGGTTCCAAAACACAAACTTCATGTTGTATGTTATCCTTTAAAGTGCCTATGAAAAGGTCGATCATGTGTTCCTCTGGAATATCAGTTACCCTTATATTCAATTTTTGGAGGTCCTCAATATGCTGCCCCACTAAACCCTTTTGTTTGAGATTTATCAATTGGCTAAAGAAGGTGTTTCTCTTTGTATCCTCATAATGTGCTATCATTTCCTCCGTAAAAATTGACCAAGTGACAATTTTTTTAAGGGAACAAAGCCATCAATACCATACAAATGTATTTTGTTCTAAATGTAAAGTTGCAATGCGTACCTTTTGTGTGTTTTGCACATTATGGAGACCAAAATATTGCTCCATCTGTAGTATCCATGTTACAGGATCCTTTCCATCAAACTTCCTCATATCCATTTTTGGAATATGGTGGTTCTTCCCGCCAACATTAGAGTTTATGAAATAACGATTAACATTTATTTTGTTCTCATCATAAGGTTCTTCTACTATCTTTTCACCATTAGGAAACATTTCTTATATCAACTTTGTCAAACCTTCGATGTCTGCTTTTAGATCATTCTTCATGTTTTCCATGTTGTTTTCCATGTTGTCTTTCATGTCATTAATCTTAGATTCCATGCCAGTTTCCATGCCATCCATCTTAGCTTCCATGCCTTTCTTCAAACCATCCATCTTCGCTTCCACGCCTTTCTTCAAAACTTCCATTTCATTTTTTGTTGCTCTTTGCGAGAGTGAAATTTGTTGCACTTGCTCTTGTAATTTTGATAGATCATGTTCCAATTCTTCATCTTCATGAGTCATAGTACAACCCTCTAAAGGCTTAATGGGTGCTGAATTATTTTTACGGGGCATATTTTAGAACCAAATATTGATATCTATTCTACAATATTCGCTTGGAATCAATTCAAATTGATTCTTCAAACAAGACTTATGCAATTTGGAAAAAAAAATATACACCTTTTTCTTGCTTTTGAGGAGCTCGATATTGAAATTGGATTATCTCTGTGATTGCAGCACTTGAATATTTTAATTTCAGTACCAACGTAGCCCTCTGAATTATCTTTCGAATGCCACATGTCTGACCTGATTTGGATTCTCCAAGACAAATTTGTGTCCAATCTCCCACAATGACCTAATTATGGACTGGTTCAGTAGAGTGAACTTGTACAACTTGCCACGTGTCAATTTTTCGTCCTTCAGCTCTAAAATTGATAGCCAAGAAACTAAAATATGTGTACTTGTGACAAATTTTTATGGAACTCCAATCTGATGCTCAAAGAGAGAGTTATGAAGATTTTCCCACGATCACCTCTTTGAGATGAAATTATAGAACCTGAAAAAGCACTACATTCCATAGATCATATCTCTGCAAATATTGCGAACCAAGATCTGAAATTTTTTGACACATTTCCTCAGGATTTCGGCTTCGCACCCTAAAAATTTCAGATTTTGAACCTTCGTAGAAAAAACGTTATAGCACAAATTCCACGATGACCTGTTTAGGAGCCTGAAAAAATACCTAAATTCCATAGATCATATCTCCAAAAATATTGTGAACCAAGCTCTGAAATTTTTTGACGATGTTCCTCAAGATTTCGGCTTCGTACCCTAAAAATTTCCGCTTCTGAAGCTTCGTAGAAACCAATTTATAGCAACAATTACACGATGACCTATTTGGAGCAGCGAAACCCTAGAATCCAAAGCTCTGATACCAAATGTTGTGTAACCAGCTCCAAAAATAGAAGAAAAGAGATATCAACGCCTTAGACATAAGCCACTTCAAGGGGACAACCTCCAATACATTACATAAATGAAAAATTCTTGGATGATACAATTTACAAAACCTCCTTTCTATATATAGGAGTCCATGTGGCCATAATGTAATCCTAGTGGGCCACAATGTAATCCTCGCCGACCTAACAATAATAATTTAAGGGCACAATAATAACAAAATGGGGTTACAAGGGTACAATAATAACAATAAGGGGGTTACACTAATAACAATAAGCGACTATACTAGTAATATAGGGACCTAACACTTCAGCATTGTCCATTAGATCCCTCTGTATAGGGACCTCAGAAATATCTATTAAATCAGTCTATACAGAGGCTTCAACATTGTATAGTAAATCATCCTGTACAGAAATTTCAACGGTATCCACTGTTTGGGTAACAAAATCTTATTGGGTACTCATGGTAGCCAATTCCTTCTTAGGGTTCCAAGCCTTGTTTGTTTCTTCCAACTGTTTCCTTAGTTTTTTTTATCATTTTTCTCAATTTTTTGCACTTCCTGCTCATTTTCCTTAACTTAATCTCAACTGATTTTTCTTTTGGCAAAGTTTTGGCAGGAGAAGGAGGACCAGTGGCTTTGGTTTCAGAAATGGTTGTTCCAATTCTAGGGTTATGAGAAATGGTGTTTTCTTCAGGCGTCCAAGAGGTTATTTCAAAATTTCCTGACTGGGTGAAATAATATTTCCTTCACGCGTCAGGGGAACTATCTCAATGCTTGTGTTTTGTTCTAATAAAACAATGTCTCCTGACTGGTTTCCAGATTCAGATATTCCTTTTGTCCGGTCTTCCCTACTAACCAATTCATTATCATAGGGAGATAAAACCCTCAAAGCCTATAATTCATCATAGTGAGGTGGGATTTTAGTGTGGCCAGAGCTTCTAGCAACGACAAACTAGTTCAACAGGTCCCTCTACTCCTCAGATTGTTCAGATGGGCTTTGATTTTCACGAGATGCTCTCATTTTCTCAAGAATTTGAGCCATTTCTTCTTCGTAGTCTTGTAAGGACATATTTTTAGGGCTTGAAAGCGGTGTATGGGATGGTCCCGCCTCATATGGAAATTCATAGGTGTCTTGCCATAGTTGCAACCTTTCAGACTATCTCTATTTCCCTGGTTCTGAGGTCAAAACATGAGCCCTCTTCCCTCTTGCTCTCCTGGGTATTGTTATTCTAGGGAGTTCAATCTTTGCTCTGACAGGGTTTTCTTCAGGGGCAGGCAGGGCAGGATTAACAAAGTTGTCCCAAGTTATCTTATGTTTTCCTAGCTCATGAATTATGATCAATTTAATCAAGCCATGGTGGCTGACAACTGCTTGGGGGTTTTTGGATTTTCTAATTCGAACAACAATATTGTGCAATATAGAATTTAGGGAAAAGGGAAAGTTAACTAAAATTTTTCGCTTGAGAAAAACTAATAGTTTAAGTTGGTTGGTCTTTACCACATCCTAGTGTTCATCGCATGTGATATATATTTGAATGAACACTGCCAATTCTTGCCAAGGCTGCTACAATGACGTAGGGTTAATACCCTTCCCTTTTCGTTCTAATGGTTCGCTTGGGTCCTGGTACACTGAGATTGCTTCTTGTAGAATGACATGTTTTTTAGTCCATCTTTCTCCTTCTATTGGTAGTCCGTAGACCTCAGCGATGATTCCCTCAGTAACCGGCCTAATTCTTCCTCTGACTATGGTATGCCCTTTTGCAGGTTTTGCATGAATTCTACTGCTATCTCTGTGTTAAACCCTTGTAGTCTGTGTAGATATGGAATCCAACCAACTTGCTGGAGAATGGTGCGAGCTAATTCTAAGACTTGGAAGGTTGTGGGTTCATTGTGGAGAGAATTCCCCCCCATGGCTAATGAGTTATCCGAACTAGTTTCTTCTTTTGTTTGTGTTTCTTTCAGCCCTGTTGGTTAAAACAAAACACTACATGTTTTTTTTTTTTTTTAACATATATTATAAAAATGCAACCTCATATCGTGAATGCAATGATCTTTTAGTCCCATCAGCATATCCGAAGGAATTTGCGTGGGTAATTCACATGCTTATTAATTATAGATATTTGTACCCCCTCCATTGAGAGAAGGGCGTCCACAGCCTTAAGCTCAAGAGAAGTAGAAATATTGCAACAATCATGAATGCACACGAGGCAAAGGTCAGAAATTGGTAATAATCTGAAATGTATGAGAGAAGGGCATCCATGGCCTTGAAGCTCAAGAAAAGAGGAAATATTGAAACTATCATGAATGCATATGAGGAAAAGGTCAAAATTTGATAATCATCACAACTGTACATTAGGTGGAGATGACCAAAGAAGGGGAGAAAAGTAGAGTAGCAATTATTATGACAGGATGTCCTCTTTTGACAGTGTAGCATGATGGAAGCATGACAAGTGACAGATTATGATTGGTGTTTCCATCCCTTAATTCAAACATGAAAAGATAATTCACTCATAGTTAATTATGCGGGTAGGTAGTGCTAACACTTATTCAAGTAGTGCATTTATTTTTGGAATGGATCAATAGGAAATAGGGCATATAAAAGTAATCAGCTATTTTTAGAAAAATACTTCCATACCACAAGCAGAGCCACTACTGCCATTAGGAATTCATAGCCTCGACAGGGTTGCTATTTTAACCCAGAAATGAGCCAGAGTCCTCTATTTGAAAGTAGGCATTTTTCTTATTTTATGGAGAGATCACTATGCCGGTGTGGTGGCCAGATAGTCATAGTTCTATTCACTGGGATTGTAACCAAGTGATCGGGTCAACTTGTGATGAGACCTCCTGTCCTTCAATTATTTTGAACTTTCGAGAAGGTCACTACCCTCGTGTGTTGGGCATTATGGGAATGTCACCTATTAAACCCTTATGATCATGGTAGGTTGGCTCATGATGATACCCCCTATTCTCTCTTAAAAATTTTCACATATACATAATCTTTTTCCTTTTGAGAAGTAGGCATTTTGCTTGTTTTATGGAGAGATCACTATGCTGGTGTGGTGGCCAGATAGTCATAGTGACATTCACTGGGATTGTAACAGAGTGATCAGGTCGGCTCGTGATGAGACCTCCTGTCCTTCAAGCAGTTTGAGCTATCGAGAAGGTCACTAGCCTGGTATGTTGGCCATTGTGGGAATGTCACATGTTAAACCCTTATGATCATGGTAGGTTGGCTCATGATGAGACCCCCTATTCTCTCTTAAAAATTTGCACATAGAAATAATATTTTATTTTTAATTATACATGGAGGGATGCCCATTAACTCCTTAAGAGTTAGGGATGGTGTGAGAAGTAAAAAGAATGGCAATACAATTAATACTCTTTATTCCTATATACTCACATCAAGGAGAATTACTACTTGAGAGTGTATAAAGATATACCAGCATAAGACTATGGAAATGAATTGTGTGATAATATGTTTGAACAGGAGATATCTAGCCCTTCATTACATAGATAAACCATGTCAGCTTCTGGAGTAGAGATTTCCATCAAAATTTCAAAGGATGACAATATTAGTAATATCACTTCTTTTCTCCTCTTCGGGTGCCAATTCCTTTCCAAAAATGAATTTTATGGCAAGGATGTGTAAAGGGGATGTTGAGAAACCAGCTCCAAAAATAGAAGAAAATAGATATCAACACCTTAGAAATAAGCCACTTCAAGGGGGCTACCTCCAATACATTACATGAATGAAAAATTCTTGGATGATACAAATGACAAAGCCTCCTTTCTATATATAGGAGTCTATGGGGGCACAATGTAATCCTAGTAGGGCCAAAATGTAATCCTAGCCGACCTAACAATAATCATTTAAGGGCACAATAATAACAATATGGGGGTTACAGGGGTACAACAATAACAATAAGTGGGTTACACAACAATAAGGGACTATACTAGTAATATAGGGACCTAACATGATCCTCTCCTTCAAAAAAGTGTTGTCCTCAATGCTTGAGTAGCTCCGGGAGCTTTTGTATGAAATTCTCATCCTCCCATGTAGAATCTTCAGTGGGTAAGTTCTTCCATTTGATGAGATACTATGAAATTGATTGATTTCGTAGTTATCGAGTTCTTGTTTCCGTGACTACTTCAGGTTCCAATATGGGTTTTCCTTCCTCATTGTTAGGTCCCTATATTACTAGTATAGTCCCTTATTGTTGTTAGTGTAACCCCCTTATTGTTATTATTGTACCCTTGTAACCCCCATTTTATTATTATTGTGCCCTTAAATTATTATTGTCAGGTAGGCTAGGATTACATTGTGGCCCACTAGGATTACATTATGGCCCCATGGACTCCTATATATAGAAAGGAGGTTTTGTAAATTGGATCATCCAAGATTTGTTCTTTTATGTAATGTATTGGACATTGCCCCCTTGAAGTGGCTTATTTCTAAGGCGCTGATATCTCTTTTCTTCTATTTTTGGAGCTGGTTACACAACATTTGGTTTCAGAGCTTTGGATTCTAGGGTTTCGTTGCTCCAAATCGTGGAATTTTCGCTATAACTTGTTTTCTACGAAGTTTCAGAAGCTGAAATTTTTAGGGTGCGAAGCTGAAATCCTGAGGAAGATTTTCTAAAAAATTCAAAGCTTGGTTCGCAATATTTTCGGAGATATGATATGTGGAAGTTAGGTCTTTTTTCAAGATCCTAAACAGGACATCGTGGAATTTGCGCTATAACTTTGTTTCTACGAAGGTTCAGAATCTGAAATTAGTATGGTGCGAAGCTGAAATCCTGAGGAAATTTTTCAAAAAATTTCAAAGGTTGGTTCGCAATATTTTTGGAGATATGATCTGTGGAAGGTAGTGCTTTTTCAGGCTCCTGAATTGCATCTCAAAGAGGTGATCGTGGGAAAAGTTCAATAACTCTCTCTCTCTGGGCATCGAATTGGAGTGCCGTAAAAAGTGGTCGCAATTACATAGATTGTAGTTTCTTCGCTATCAATTTCAGATACAAAGGACGAAACAGTGATACGTGGCAAGTTGTACAAGTTCGCTCTATTGAACCAGTCCATAATTAGGTCATTGTGGGAGATTGGACACAACTTTGTCTTGGAGAATCCAAATCAGGTCAGACCTTTGGCATTCAAAAGATCATTCAGAGGGCTATACCGGTACCGAAATTCAGATATTGAAGTGCTGCAATCACAGAGATAATCCAATTTCAATGTCGAGCTCCTCAAAAGCAAGAAAAAGGTGTGTATTTTTTTTCCGATTTGCATAAGTCTTGTTTGAAGAATCAATTTTAATTGATTCCAAGGGCATATTTTAGAATAGATATCAGTATTGGGTTCTAAAATATGCCCGATAAAAATAATTCAACACCCATTAAGCCTTCAGAAAGCTCTACTATGAATCATGAAGATGAAGAATTGCAACATGATCTATCAAAATTACAAGAGAAAGTGCAACAAATTTCACTCTCGCAAAGAGCAACAAAAAATGAAATGGAAGTTTTGAAGAAAGATGTGGAAGTGAAGATGGATGGCATGGAAGCTGGCATGGAAGCTGGCATGGAAAACATGAAGAATGATCTAAAAACAGACATCGAAGGTTTGACAAAATTGATACAATAAATGTTTCCTAATGGTGAAAAGATAGTAGAAGAACCTCATGATGAGGACAAAATAAATGTTAATCGTGATTTCATAAACTCTAATGTTGGCGGGAAGAACCACCATATTCCAAAAATGGATATGAGGAAGTTTGATGGAAAGGATCCTGTAACATGGATACTACAGATGGAACAATATTTTGATCTCCATAATGTGCAAAACACACAAAAGGTACGCATTGCAACTTTACATTTAGAACAAAATACATTTTTATGGTATCGATGGCTTTGCTCCCGTAAAAAAATTGTCACTTGGTCAATTTTTGCGGAGGAAATGATAGCACATTATGAGGATACAAAGAGCAACACCTTCTTTAGCCAATTGATAAATCTCAAACAAAAGGGTTTAGTGGGGCAGCACATTGAGGAATTCCAAAAATTGAATATAAGGGTAACTGATATTCCAGAGGAACACGGGATCGATCTCTTCATAGGCACTTTAAAGGATAATATCCAACATGAAGTTCGCGTTTTGGAACCAGATTCATTGGAGAAGGCATTCAGGTTGGCAAGAAAAGTTGAATGTAAAATAATGGCGACAAGGAAGCCTACCACTCAATTCTATAAAGAAGGAAGTGTTGCTACGCCTAGATTTCCACAACCTACAAGGTTGACACCACAGCAATTGGAAGAAAAAAGAGCAAAAGGGCTTTGCTACAGTTGTGATAGCAAATACACTAAAGGTCATAAGTGTGCTGAGAAGAAATTATTTTACATAGATTGTGAAGAGGAAGAAGAAAATGAACAAGAAGAGAATATACACCAGGAACCAACCCTAGAAGAGGAAGAAATGAATCCGACCATATCGTGTAATGCACTGGCAGGAATTACCACTCCTCAAACTCTCAAGATACAAGGACAAATCAAGAAGAAAAAAGTAATAGTGTTGATTGATTCAGGTAGCACCCATAATTTTATTCATTGTAAGGTAGCCAAGGAATTAAATTGTTTCCTATACCCAGCACCAGAATGTCAAGTGATGGTTGCAAATGGAGGAATTATAAATTTCTCTGGAAAATTCCATATTATCAAGCTAACCATGGGGGAATATGTATTGACTAGTCCAATGCTTTCCATTCCTATAGGAGGTGTTGATGTTGTACTAGGAGTACAATGGTTACAATCTTTGGGGACGGTAGCTTTTAATTTTCAAGAACTTTTCTTGAAATTTTTTTCAGAAGGAAAGGAAGTTGAATTACGGGGTATTGAAGGGAAGCCGGGAAGGATAATAAGCTCTAATGTCATGAAAAATCTTCTAAAGAAAGAACAACGAGGCGTAATTGCACAATTATGCTCACTAGAAGTTCCGACATCAAAATCATCTATTTCTGCAGATCTCCAACAAGTCTTGGACAATCATTCCAAGGTGTTTGAAACTCCCAAAGGACTCCCACCTATTAGTGATCATGATCATGCTATTCATTTGATTCCAGGAAGTGTTCCTCCAAACATCAGGCCTTATAGATATCCTTATGTCCAAAAGAGCGAAATTGAACGTATGATTGCCGAAATGTTAGAGGCGGGTATAATTCAACCTAGTCAAAGTTCTTTCTCTGCTCCTGTAGTATTGGTACACAAGAAGGATGGATCATGGCGAATGTGTCTAGATTATAGGGAGATCAATAAGCTCACCATTAAAGATAAATTTCCCATTCCTATGATTGATGAATTATTGGATGAATTACATGGAGCAATTTATTTTACCAAGTTGGATCTTCGTTCAGGATATCATCAAATTAGAATGAAGACTGAAGATATTCCAAAAACAACATTTCGAACTCATGAGGGTCATTATGAATTTTTGGTCATGCCTTTGGCCTTACCAATGCACCTTCTACATTTCAAGGGTTGATGAATTCCACTTTCAAACCCTTCCTTAGAAAATTTGTGCTAGTATTTTTTGATGATATACTAATCTACAACAGGTCTTGGAAGGATCATGTTGAACATGTTGACAGGGTGCTCAAACTATTGCAGGAGAAACAATTATATGCAAAAAAATCCAAATGTTTCTTTTGAGTACAAGAGGTGGAATATCTGGGTCATATTGTATCTCACGAGAGTGTTAAAGTAGACCCTAACAAAATTAAAGCCATTAAGGAATGGAAAGTCCCCACAACCATAAAGCAGTTGCGAGGATTTCTCGGGTTAACAGGGTATTATCGCAAGTTTGTTAAGAATTATGGGAGAGTAGCAGCACCTCTAACAACATTATTGAAGAAAGATGCATTTTCATGGACTCCTGAAGCAACTAAGGCCTTTGAACGTCTTAAAGAGGCAATGTGCCTAGCACCGGTCTTAGCTACACCAGACTTCACAAAAACCTTTATTGTGGAATGTGATGCCCCAGGAAATGGAATTGGTGCAGTTTTAATGCAGGAAGGAAGACCCATTGCTTTTGAAAGTCGTCCAATCAAAGGAAAGTATTTACAGAAACCTATTTATGAGAAGGAAATGTTAGCAATACTGCATGCACTAAAGAAATGGTGAACTTACCTAATATGAAGACACTTCAAGGTAAAAACTGATCATGATAGTCTTAAGCACTTTTTGGAACAAAGACTATCTTCAGAAGAGCAGCAAAAATGGGTCACAAAGATGTTGGGTTATGACTTTGAAATAATCTACAAAAAAGGAAAGCTTAATGTTGTTGCGGATGCACTCTCAAGAAAGAATGAAGAGGTGGAAGCATTGCTTTGTGCCATTTCTATTATCCAACCAGATTGGATAACCGAAGCAAGAGATGAATGGAATAAGGACAAAGATGTATGGACACACATTCAAAAGTTGCAGCAAGATCCTAGTACATCTGATACATTTAGTTGGAAAAATGATTCCTTATGGTACAAAGATCGCTTATATTTTTGTAAGAATTCCCAACTAAAACAAAAGATTCTTCTGGAATTGCACACTTCTCCTTTAGGAGGACACTCAGGATTTTTAAAAACTTACCACAGGGTGAAGAAAGATTTTTTTTGGGATGGCCTTAAATCTGATATTCAAAAGTTTGTGGCGGAATGTTTGGTTTGCCAGCAGAATAAAGTGGAGGCAATTAAGACCCCGGGACTTCTACAACCTTTATCCATTCCAAGTCAGCGTTGGGAGGAGATTTCAATGGATTTTATCACAGGTTTACCTAAGTCTGAAGGAAAGAATGTCATCATGGTGGTAGTTGATAGACTTACCAAGTATGCACACTTTTGTGCATTATCTCATCCATTTAAAGCAAGTACAGTTGCTACTACATTTAAGGATAGAATTCAAAAGCTACATGGAAGCCCAAGGGTTATTGTGAGCGACAGAGATCCCATTTTTACTGGAAATTTTTGGACGGAGTTATTTTCTTGTTTGGGTACTCAATTAGCTCATAGCTCATCTTATCATCCTCAATCTGATGGTCAAACTGAGATAGTAACTAAATGTTTGGAAGGATATCTTCGTTGTTTTGTATCTGATAAAAAAACACAATGGGTCAAGTGGTTACCTCTCGCTGAATGGTGGTATAACACTTCCTTCCATACTGCAGCAAAAATGACCCCGTTTATGGCACTTTATGGATATCATCCACCATCCATCACATCATCTTTAAGGGAAAATTCGAAGGTTCAAGCAGTGGAAGATCACATCGAGCATCAGCAAGAAGTTCTCCAACTCTTAAAGGATAAGCTGAATTTGGCACAAAATCGAATGAAACAACAGGCAGATCAACATCGTAGCGAGAGAAGTTTTGATGTAGGAGATTGGGTATTTTTACGACTACAACCATACAAACAAATGTCCCTCAAGCAAGCAAGGAAGGATAATAAATTATCACCAAAGTACTATGGTCCTTACAAGGTGTTGCAAAAGATTGGTACTATGGCATACAAATTGGAGCTTCCTGCTTCTTCGCGAGTACATCCAGTTTTCCATGTTTCATGCTTAAAGAGGGTTATAGGTGAAAATCTTCCAGTTCAAACAGTATTGCCAGAACTTGATGGGGAAGGGAAAATCATATTGGAACCTGAAGCAGTCATGGAAAAAAGAACTCGACAACTATGGAATCGATCAATTTCAGAGTATCTCATCAAGTGGAAAAACTTACCCACTGAAGATTCTACATGGGAGGATGAGAATTTTATACAGAAGCACCCAGAGCTACTCAAGCGTTGAGGACAACACTTTTTTGAAGGAGAGGGGCATGTTAGGTCCCTATATTACTAGTATAGTCCCTTATTATTGTTAGTGTAACCCACTTATTGTTATTATTGTACCCTTGTAACCCCCATTTTGTTATTATTGTGCCCTTAAATTATTATTGTCAGGTCGGCTAGGATTACATTGTGGCCCACTAGGATTACATTATGGCCCCATGGACTCCTATATATAGAAAGGAGGTTTTGTAAATTGGATCATCCAAGATTTGTTCATTTATGTAATGTATTGGAGGTTTCCCCATCAAAGTGGCTTATTTCTAAGGCGTTGATATTTCTTTTCTTCTATTTTTGGAGCTGGTTACACAACACTCATCAAGTTCTGGCAATATTTTTTGAACTGGAAGTTTGTCCCCTATAACCTTTTTTAAGCATGAAACATGGAAAACTGGGTGCACTCACGAAGAAGCAAGAAGCTCCAATTTGTATGCCATAGTACCAATATTTTGCAAAACCTTGTAAGGACCATAGTACTTTGGCGATAATTTATTATCCTTCTTAGATTTCTTGAGGGATATTTTTTTGTATGGTTGTCGCTGTAAAAATACCCAATCTCCCACATCAAAACTTCTCTCACTGCGATGTTGATCTTCCTGTTGTTTCATTCGATTTTGTGCCAAATTCAGGTTATCATTTAGGAGTTGGAGAAAATCTTGTTGATGCTCGATGTGATCTTCCACTGCTTGAACCCTAGAATTTTCCCTTAAAGAAGATGTGATGGATGGTGGATGATATCCATAAAGTGCCATAAATGGGGTCAATTTTTTTGTAGTATGGAAGGATGTGTTATAACACCATTCAGTGAGAGGTAACCACTTGACCCATTGTTCTTGCTTATCAGATACAAAACAACGAAGATATCCTTCCAAACATTTATTCACTATCTCTGTTTGACCATCGGATTGAGGATGATAAGATGAGCTATGAGCTATTTGAGTTCCAAAACAAGAAAATAATTCCCTCCAAAAATTTCTTGTAAAAATGGGATCTCTGTCACTTACAATAATCTTCGGGTTTCCATGTAGCTTTTGAATTGTTTCCATAAATGCAGTAGAAACTGTACTCGCTTTAAATGGATGAGATAATGAAAAAAAATGTGCATACTTGGTAAGTCTATCAAGTACCACCATGATGACACTCCTTCCTTCGGACTTAGGTAAACATGTGATAAAATCCATTGAAATCTCCTCCCAATGTTGACTTGGAATGGATAAAGGTTGTAGAAGACCCAGGGTCTTAATTGTCTCAACTTTATTTTGCTGGAAAACCAAAAATTCCGCCACAAACTTTTGAATATCAGATTTAAGGCCATCCCCAAAAAAATCTTTTTCACCCTGTGGTAAGTTTTTAAAAATCCTGAGTGTCCTCCTAAAGGAGAAGTGTGCAATTCCAAAAGAATCTTTTGTTTTAGTTGGGAATTCTTGCAAATATATAAGCGATCTTTGTACCATAAGGAATTATTTTTCCAACTAAATGTATTAGATGTACTAGGATCTTGCTGCAAATTTTGAATGATAGTACACACTTCTTCTTCCTTCTTCCATTATGCTTCGGTTATCCAATCTGGTTGGATAATTGAAATGGCACAAAGCAATGCTTCCACCTCTTCATCCTTTCTTGAGAGTGCATCTGCAACAAAATTTAGCTTCCCTTCTTTATAGAAGATTTCAAAGTAATAACCCAACATCTTTTTGACCCAATTTTGCTGCTCTTCTGAAGATAGTGTTTGTTCCAAAAAGTGTTTAAGACTATCATGATCAGTTTTTACCTTGAAGTGTCTTCCCATTAGTTAAGGTCTCCATTTCTTTAGTGCATGTAGTATTGCAAACATTTCCTTCTCATAAATATCCTTTTGTAAATAATTTCCTTTGATTGAATGACTTTCAAAAGCAATGGGTCTTCCTTCTTGCATTAAAACAACACCAATTCCATTTCCTGAGGCATCACATTCCACAATAAAGTTTTTTGTGAAGTCTGGCATAGCTAAGACTTGTGATAGGCACATTGCCTCTTTAAGATGTTCAAAGGCCTTAGTTGCTTCAGGAGTCCATGAAAATGCATATTTATTCAATAATGTTGTTAAAGGTGCTGCTATTCTCCCATAATTCTTAACAAACTTGCGATAATACCCTGTTAACCCAAGAAATCTGTGCAACTGCTTTATGGTTGTGGGGTCTTTCCATTCCTTAATGGCTTTAATTTTTTTAGGGCCTACCTTAACACCCTCGTGAGATACAATATGACCCAGATATTCCACCTTTGTACTCTAAAGAAACATTTGGATGTTTTTGCATATAATTGTTTCTCCTCCAATAGTTTGAGCACCCTGTCAACATGTTGAACATGATCCTTCCAAGACCTATTTTAGATTAGTATATCATCAAAAAAATACTAGCACAAATTTTCTAAGGAAGGGTTTGAAAATGGAATTCATCAACCCTTGAAATGTAGAAGGTGCATTGGTAAGGCCAAAAGGCATGACCAAAAATTCATAATGACGCTCATTAGTTCAAAATGTTGTTTTCGGAATATCTTCAATCTTCATTCTAATTTGATGATATCCTGAACGAAGATCCAACTTGGTAAAATAAATTGCTCCATTTAATTCATCCAATAATTCATCAATCACAGGAACGGGAAATTTATCTTTAATAGTGAGCTTATTGAGCTCCCTATATTCCGGACACATGCGCCATGATCCATATTTCTTGTGCACCAATACTACTGGAGCAGAGAAAGAACTTTGACTAGGTTGAATTATACCATCCTCTAACATTTTTGCAATCATACGTTCAATTTTGCTCTTTTGGACATAAGGATATCTGTAAGGCCTGATGTTTGGAGGAACACTTCCTGGAATCAAATGAATAGCATGATCATGATCACGAATAGGTGGGAGTCATTTGGGAGTATCAAACACCTTGGAATGATTGTCCAAGACTTTTTGGAGATCTGGAGAAATAGATTATTTTGATGTTGGAACTTCTATTGGAAATATGATGCAATGTGTTGTCCTTGATGGCAACCTACTTGATGAAGTTGATGGCAACCTACTTGATGGAAACTAACTTGATGAGTTTATTAATGATGTAAATCTGATGTATCTACAAGCAGCTCAGAAGCAGCAGAGAAAGAAATTTCAGTAAGTGCCAGATAAATGATAAATAAGACATGTCACAAAGCATACGCGGGTTTGTAAAGTCGAAGTAGCGTATGTATGCGGAAAATTACATGCCAAGTAGCGTATGCCTATTTGCACTCTAAATTCATAAAAACCAAGGGATTTTACCATGGTATTGACCCATTGTATTGAGAACTGGAATATCTATTTGATCCCGTCCAGGAATACCATTAGTAGTTGAGTGGTTTTGACTCATGGTATTGACAAAGGCTAAATCTATTTAAGGAGAAGAAGATCATAGTGCAAGGTGTGCATGTGTATGGGTTTTAATGAATACTTCACTCTGAAGTATATCTTCATGGTGGAACTATGTTCTTAATTGATAGATTTGAATCTAAGATGCACCTATGGATATGATGAAGGTTCAAGATCTCTAGATCTAGAAATGATGAATCTCTAGAATGATCTAAAAAGAAATGATGAAGACCTAGCGCAAGTCTGATGAAGAAATTGAAGAAATCAGGGTAATTTTATAGATTTGGTCTGTTCTGCAAAGTCTATCCTTTATAGATCTATACGCAGGTTCGTTTCATGAAAAGCGCATGTATACGCGGTTCCTCTTAAAGAAAAGCGCGTATGGCAGTCAGGGTTTCTAAAAATAAAATGCACTGAAGTATACGCAGGTTCGTCTTTGTGAAAGCGCGTATATATGCAGGTTTAGTGAAATAAAAGCGCGTATGGAATCTAGGGTTTTGCTGAAGTATGTGGAATGAAATGTTTGATTTGTTTTGCTGTTTTACTGCTATCTGTCAATGATGTATTCATACAGATCTGGGTTGTTTAAATGTTGATTGTGCTGCTGATTATTTTGATTAAAGATCAAGTTGTTGGTTGATTAATGATTCAATGACTAAATTGATGAAGGACGAATGATTGTATGGTTGATAGATTGTCTGAACAGAAATCTGATTTCAGCTCTGAATATGAGTCTGAACTAATTATGAAAGAAAGCATACACAGAAGAATACGCTAGTTGGTGAAAAGGAAAGCACGTGCATACACGGAAATGGTGAAGAAAAGTCGCGTATACAAAGTTACTATACACTGAAGCATACGCAGGTTGGAGTGAATAAAGGCGCGTATATACGCGGGTTACATAAAGGAAAACAACGTATGGTGTTTGAATTAATGAATGTTCAGGGTTGAGTTTACATCTGCATATCTATTCTGAAGTCTGGGTTATCTCTGATATTCTGGTTACAGTGGTCTCACTGTTCTATTTGAAGTATTGGGAAAAATATGTTTGTTGATAAGTGAAGGGTTGTGTTGAAGCTGTTTGATCCAGTTTGAAAATTGATGAAACGTGGTCTACAATGGTGCTAAGGGTCGAAGCCTTCAGTAAGGGGGTAGTAGCTCCCTTCCAGTGGTAGCTGGTAAACGAGAGCAGGGGGTAGTAGCTCCCTTCCAGGAGAGGCTGGTAAATGAGAGCAGGGGGTTGTAGCTCCCTTCCAGGAGAGGCTGATAAATGAGAGAAGGTTGTAGCCTTACACGGGTGGAGTGCACAACGTCTTTGATTATGAGTGTAACGCCCGGCTAGAGTTGTAAGATGTTTTCTTTATAATAAATATTGAAAGGCGAGACGACGGGCGACGGTGGTTTTCTCCCGAATTGGGTTTCCACCTTAAATCCTGGCGTTCATGTGTGTTGCTTATGTGTGATGATTTATTATGTTCTTACTACACATGTTTACTGCTTACTAAACATCTAATGAATGAATGATGCAATGATCTAAAAAAAAAAAAAAATTATCTGCATAATGAGATCTCTAGTAATATGCGAGTTTCATTGAGGATATCTGCGTGTATGCGTGACTTGGGTTCAGTAAAGTATCGTATGGGTTTGGGAGAAATAAAAAGTAAAAATTTTTCAGTTTGCACTAAATACTGATTCACACCCCCCCCCCCCCCTCTCAGTATTTTTCCCAACAACTTCTAGTGAGCATAATTGTGCAATTACACCCCGTTGTTCTTTATTCAGAAGCTTTTTCATGACATTAGAGATTATTATATTTCCTGGATTCCCTGCGATACCCTGTAATTTGATTTCCTTTCCTTACGAAAAAAATTTCAAGAAAAGTTCTTGAAAATAAAAAGCTACCATCCCCAAATATTGTAACCATTGTTCTCCTAGTACAACATCAGCACCTCCCATTGGGATGGAAAGCATTGGACTATTCAATACATATACCCCCATGGCTAGCTTTATATTATGACATTTTCCAAAGCAATTTATACTTCCTCCATTCGTAACCATCACTTGACATTCTGGTGGTGGGTATATGAAACAATTCAATTCCTTGGCTACCTTACAATGAATAAAATTATGGGTACTACCTGAATCAATCAACACTATTACCTTTTTCTTCTTGATATGTCCTTCTATCTTGAGAGTTTGAGGAGTGGTAATTCCTACCAATGCATTACATGATATGGTCGAACTCATTTCTTCTTCTTCTAGGGTTTCTTCCTGGTGTATATCCTCTACTTTTAAAGTTTCTTCTTCATTTTCTTCCTCCTCTTCACAATCTATGTAAAATAATTTCTTCTCGACGCACTTATGACCTTTAGTGTATTTTCTATCACAACTGTAGAAAAGACCTTTTTCTCTTTTTTCTTCCAATTGTTGTGGTGTCAACCTTGTAGGTTGTGGAAATATAGAAGTAGCAACACTTCCATCTTTATAGATGTGAGTGGTAGGCTTCCTTGTCGCCATAGTTTTACATTCAATTTTTCTTGCCAACATGAATTCATTCTCCAATGAATCAGGTTCCCAAACATGGACTTCATGTTGGATGTTATCCTTTAAATTCCCTATGAAGACATCAATCTTGTGTTCCTCTGAAATATCAGTTACCTTTATATTCAATTTTTGGAAGTCCTCAATGTGCTCTGACGCTGAACCCTTTTGTTTGAGATTTATCAATTGGCTAAAGAAGGTGTTGCTCTTTGTATCCTCATAATGTGCTATCATTTCCTCCGTAAAAATTGACCAAGTGACAATTTTTTTACGAGAGAAAAGCCATCGATACCATACAAATTTATTTTTCTCTAAATGTAAAGTTGCAATGCGTACCTTTTATGTGTTTTTCACATTATTAAGATCAAAATATTGGTCCATATGTAGTATCCATGTTATGGGATCCTTGCCATCAAAATTCCTCATACCCATCTTTGGAATATGGTGGTTCTTCCATCCAACATTAGATTTTATGAAATCACGATTAACATTTATTTTTTTCTCATCATGAGTTTCCTCTACTATCTTTTCGCCATTAGGAAACATTTCTTGTATCAAATTTCTCAAACCTTCCATGTCTACTTTTAGATTATTCTTCATGTTTTCCATGTTGTCTTTCATTTTTCATCGATCTTAGCTTCCATGTCATCCATCTTAGCTTCAATGCCAGCTTCCATGCAATCCATCTTAGCTTCCATCCCTTTCTTCAAACCATCCATCTTTGCTTCCACGCCTTTCTTCAAAACCTCCATTTCATTTTTTGTTGCTCTTTGCGAGAGAGAAATTTGGTGCACTTGCTCTTGTAATTTTGATAGATCATGTTGCAATTCTTCATCTACATGAGTCATAGTAGAGTTCTCTGAGGGCTTAATGGGTGTTGAATTCTTCTTAGGAGGCATTTTAGAACCCAATACTAAAATATATTCTCAATAGGCCCTTGGAATCACTTCAAACTGATTTTTTTTACACAAGGCTTATGCATTTTGGAAAAAAATACACACCTTTTTCTTGCTTTTGAGGATCTCGATATTGAAACTGAATTATCTCTATGATTTTAGATCTTCAATATCTGAAATTTGGCACTGAGGTAGCCCTATGAATTCTCTTTCAAATTCCATAGGTCTGATCTGATTTGGATTCTTGAAGAAAAATTTGTGCCCAATCTCCTACGATGACCTAACTATGGACTGGTTCAGTAGAGCTAAATTGTATGACTTGCCACGTCTCACTGTTTCCTTCTTCGGCTCTGAACTTGATAGACAGGAAACTATAGTCCATGTACTTGCGGACACTTTTTAAAGAATTTGTTGTGTAACTAGCTCCAAAAATAGAAGAAAAGAGATATCAACGCCTTAGAAATAAGCCACTTCGAGGGGGCAACCTCCAATACATTGCATAAATGAACAATTCTTGGATGATACAATTTACAAAACCTCCTTTCTATATATAGGAGTCCATGGGGCCATAATGTAATCCTAGTGGGCCACGATGTAATCCTAGCCGACCTAACAATAATAATTTAAGGGCACAATAATAACAAAATGGGGGTTACAAGGGTACAATAATAACAATAAGGGGTTTACACTAACAATAATAAGGAGCTATACTAGTGATATAGGGACCTAACATGCCCCTCTCCTTCAAAAAAAGTGTTGTCCTCAACACTTGAGTAGCTCCGGGTGCTTCTGTATAAAATTCTCATCCTCCCATGTAGAATCTTCAGTGGGTAAGTTCTTCCACTTGATGAGATACTCTGAAATTGATCGATTCCGTAGTTGTCGAGTTCTTTTTTTCGTGACCGCTTCAGGTTCCAATATGATTTTTCCTTCCTCATCAAGTTCTGGAAATATTGTTTGAACTGGAAGATTTTCACCTATAACCTTCTTTAAGCATGAAACATGGAAAACTGGATGTACTCGCGAAGAAGCAGGAAGCTCCAATTTGTATGCCATAGTACCAATCTTTGCAACACCTTATAAGGACCATAGTACTTTGGCGATAATTTATTATCCGTCTTAGCTTGCTTGAGGGACATTTGTTTGTATGGTTGTAGCCGTAAAAATACCCAATCTCTTACATCAAAACTTCTCTCGCAGCGATGTTGATCTGTCTGTTGTTTCATTCGATTTTGTGCCAAATTTAGTTATCCTTTAAGAGTTGGAGAACTTCTTGTTGATGCTCGATGTGATCTTCCACTGCTTGAACCTTCGAATTTTCCCTTAAAGATGATGTGATCGATGGTGGATGATATACATAAAGTGCCATAAATGGGGTCATTTTTGCTGCAGTATGGAAGGAAGTGTTATACCACCATTCAGCGAGAGGTAACCACTTGACCCATTGTGTTTGTTTATCTGATACAAAACAACGAAGATATCCTTCCAAACATTTATTTACTATCTCAGTTTGACCATCAGATTGAGGATGATAAGATGAGCTATGAGCTAATTAGGTACCCAAACAAGAAAATAACTCCGTCCAAAAATTTCCAGTAAAAATGGGATCTCTGTCGCTCACAATAACCCTTGGGCTTCCATGTATCTTTTGAATTTTGTCCATAAATGTAGTAGCAATTGTACTTGCTTTAAATGGATGAGATAATGCACAAAAGTGTGCATACTTGGTAATTCTATCAACTACCACCATGATGACACTCTTTCCTTGGGACTTAGGTAAACCTGTGATAAAATCCATTGAAATCTCCTCCCAACGTTGACTTGGAATGGATAAAGGTTGTAGAAGTCCCGGGGTCTTAATTGTCTCCACTTTATTCTGCTGGCAAACCAAACATTCCGCCACAAACTTTTCAATATCAGATTTAAGGCCATCCCAAAAAAATTCTTTCTTCACCCTGTGGTAAGTTTTTAAAAATCCTGAGTGTCCTCCTAAAGGAGAAGTGTGCAATTCCGGAAGAATATTTTGTTTTAGTTGGGAATTCTTACAAAGATATAAGCGATCTTTGTACCATAAGGAATCATTTTTCCAACTAAATGTATCAGATGTACTAGGATCTTGCTCCAACTTTTGAATGAGTATCCATACATCTTTGTCCTTCTTCCATTCATCTCTTGCTTCAGTTATCCAATCTGGTTGGATAATAGAAATGGCACAAAGCAATGCTTCCACCTCTTCATTCTTTCTTGAGAGTGCATCTGCAGCAACATTCAACTTTCCTTTTCTGTAGATTATTTCAAAGTCATAACCCAACATCTTTGTGACCCATTTTTTCTGTTCTTCTGACGACAGTCTTTGTTCCAAAAAGTGTTTAAGACTATCATGATCAGTTTTTACCTTGAAGTGTCTTCCCATTAGGTAAGTTCGCCATTTCTTTAGTGCATGTAGTATTGCTAACATTTCCTTCTCATAAATAGGTTTCTGTAAATACTTTCCTTTGATTGGACGACTTTCAAAAGCAATGGGTCTTCCTTCCTGCATTAAAACTGCACCAATTCCATTTCCTGAGGCATCACATTCCACAATAAAGGTTTTTGTGAAGTCTGGTGTAGCTAAGACCGGTACTAGGCACATTGCCTCTTTAAGACGTTCAAAGGCCTTAGTTGCTTCAGGAGTCCATGAAAATGCATCTTTCTTCAATAATGTTGTTAGAGGTGCTGCTATTCTCCCATAATTCTTAACAAACTTGCGATAATACCCTATTAACTTGAGAAATCCTCGCAACTGCTTTATGGTTGTGGGGACTTTCCATTCCTTAATGGCTTTAATTTTGTTAGGGTCTACCTTAACACCCTCGTGAGATACAATATGACCCAGATATTTCACCTCTTGTACTCCAAAGAAACATTTGGATGTTTTTTCATATAATTGTTTCTCCTGCAATAGTTTGAGCACCCTGTCAACATGTTCAACGTGATCCTTCCAAGACCTGTTGTAGATTAGTATATCATCAAAAAATACTAGCACAAATTTTCTAAGGAAGGGTTTGAAAATGGAATTCATCAACCCTTGAAATGTAGAAGGTGCATTGGTAAGGCCAAAAGGCATGAGAAAAAATTCATAATGACCCTCATGAGTTCGAAATGCTGTTTTTGGAATATCTTGAGTCTTCATTCTAATTTGATGATATCCTGAACGAAGATCCAACTTGGTAAAATAAATTGCTCCATGTAATTCATCCAATAATTCATCAATCACAGGAATGGGAAATTTGTCTTTAATGGTGAGCTTATTGAGCTCCCTATAATCCGGACACATTAGCCATGATCCATCCTTCTTGTGTACCAATACTACAGGAGCAGAGAAAGAACTTTGACTAGGTTGAATTATACCCGCCTCTAACATTTCTGCAATCATACGTTCAATTTCGCTTTTTTGGAAGTAAGGATATCTATAAGGCCTGATGTTTGGAGGAACACTTCCTGGAATCAAATGAATAGCATGGTCATGATCACGAATAGGTGGGAGTCCTTTGGGAGTTTCAAACACCTTGGAATGATTGTCCAAGACTTGTTGGAGATCTGCAGAAATAGATGATTTTGATGTCGGAACTTCTAGAGAGCATAATTGTGCAATTACGCCTGGTTGTTCTTTCTTTAGAAGCTTTGTCATGACATTAGCGCTTATTATCCTTCCTGGCTTCCCTTCAATACCCCGTAATTCGACTTCCTTTCCTTCTGAAAAAAAATTTCAAGAAAAGTTCTTGAAAATTAAAAGCTACCGTCCCCAAAGATTGTAACCATTGTACTCCTAGTACAACATCAGCACCTCCCATAGGAATGGCAAGCATTGGACTAGTCAATACATATTCCCCCATGGTTAGCTTGATATTATGGCATTTTCCAGAGCAATTTATAGTTCCTCCATTTGCAACCATCACTTGACATTATGGTGCTGGGTATAGGAAACAATTTAATTCCTTGGCTACCTTATAATGAATAAAATTATGGGTGCTACCTGAATCAATCAACACTATTACCCTTTTCTTCTTGATATTTCCTTCTATCTTGAGAGTTTGAGAAGTGGTAATTCCTGCCAGTGCATTACACGATATGGTCGGATTCATTTATTCCTCTTCTAGGGTTGGTTCCTGGTGTATATCCTCTTCTTGTTCATTTTCTTCTTCTTCTTCACAATCTATGTAAATAATTTCTTCTCAGCACACTTATGACCTTTAGTGTATTTTCTATCACAACTGTAGCAAAGCCCTTTTGCTCTTTTTTCTTCCAATTTTTGTGGTGTCAACCTTATAGGTTGTGGAAATCTAGGCGTAGCAACACTTCCTTCTTTATAGAAGTGAGTGGTAGGCTTCCTTGTCGCCATAATTTTACATTCAATTTTTCTTGCCAACTTGAATGCCTTCTCCAATGAATTAGGTTCCAAAACTCGAACTTCATGTTGGATGTTATCCTTTAAAGTGCCTATGAAGAGATCAATCCTGTGTTCCTCTGGAATATCAGTTACCCTTATATTCAATTTTTGGAAGTCCTCAATGTGCTGCCCCACTAAACCCTTTTGTTGGAGATTTATCAATTGGCTAAAGAAGGTGTTGCTCTTTGTATCCTCATAATGTGCTATCATTTCCTCCGTAAAAATTGACCAAGTGACAATTTTTTTACGGGAGCAAAGCCATTGATACCATACAAATGTGTTTTGTTCTAAATGTAAAGTTGCAATGCGTACCTTTTGTGTGTTTTGTACGTTATGGAGATCAAAATATTGCTCCATCTGTAGTATCCATGTTACAGGATCCTTTCCATCAAACTTCCTCATATCCATCTTTGGAATATGGTGGTTCTTCCCGCCAACATTAGAGTTTATGAAATCACAATTAACATTTATTTTGTTCTCATCATGAGGTTCTTCTAATATCTTTTCACCATTAGGAAAACTTTCTTGTATAAACTTTGTCAAACCTTCCATGTCTGCTTTTAGAAAATTCTTCATGTTTTCCATTTTCTCATCGATCTTAGCTTCCATGTCATCAATCTTAGTTTCCATGCCCACTTCCATGCCATCCATCTTAGCTTCCAAACCAACCATCTTAGCTTCCACGCCTTTCTTCAAACCATCCATCTTAGTTTCCACGCCTTTCTTCAAAACTTCCATTTCATTTTTTGTTGTTCTTTGCGGGAGCGAAATTTGCTCTTGTAATTTTGATATGTCATGTTGCCATTCTTCATCTTCATGAGTCATAGTAGAGCCTTCTGAAGGCTTAATGGGTGTTGAATTCTTTTTAGGGGCCATTTTAGAATAAAATACTGATATATATTCTACACTATGCCCTTGGAATCAATTCAACTTGATTCTTCAAACAAGACTTATGCAATTCAGAAAAAAAATACACACCTTTTACTAGCTTTTAGGAGATCGATATTGAAATTGAATTATATCTGTAATTGAAAATCTTCGATATCTGAAATTCAGCCCTGTAGTAGACCTTTGAAGCTTCTTTCAAATGCCACAGGTCTGACCTGATTTTGATTCTCCAAGACAAAGTTGTGTCCAATCTCCCACAATGACCTAATTCTGGACTGGTTCAGTAGAGAGAACTTGTACGACTTGCCACGTGTCACTGTTTTGTCCTTTGTTTCTGAAATTGATAGAAAAGAAACCACAGGTTGTGTAATTGTGACTACTTTTGACGGCACTCCAATCCAATCTTCAGAGAGAGAGTTATTGAACTTTTCCCACGATCACCTCTTTGATATGAAATTCAGGAGCCTGAAAAAGCACTACATTCCACAGATCATATCTCCAAAAATATTGTGAACCAAGCTCTGAAATTTTTTGATGAATTTCCTCCGGATTTCAGCTTCGCACCATATGAATTTCAGATTCTGAACCTTCGTAGAAAAAAATTTATAGCGCAAATGCCACGATGACCTGTTTAAGAGCCTGAAAAAATACCTGACTTCCACAGATCATATCTCCGAAATTATTGCGAACCAAACTCTGAAATTTTTATACAAGCTTCCTCAGGATTTTTTCTTCGCACCCTAAACATTTCAGCTTCTGAAACTTCGTAGAAAAAAATTTATAGCGAAAATGCCACGATGACCTGTTTGGAGCAGCGAAACCCTAGAATCCAAAGCTCTGATACCAAATGTTGTGTAACCAGCTCCAAAAATAGAAGAAAAGAGATATCAACGCCTTAGAAATAAGCCACTTCGAGGGGCCAACCTCCAATACATTACATAAATGAACAATTCTTGGATGATACAATTTACAAAACCTCCTTTCTATATATAGGAGTCCATGGGGCCATAATGTAATCCTAGTGAGCCACAATGTAATCCTAGCCGACCTAACAATAATAATTTAAGGGCACAATAATAACAAAATGGGGGTTACAAGGGTACAATAGTAACAATAAGGGGTTTACACTAACAATAATAAGGGGCTATACTAGTGATATAGGGACCTAACAGAATTCCAATCCGATGCTCAGAGAGAGAGTTATTAATATTTTCCCACGATCACCTCTTTGAGATGAAATTCAAGAGCCTGCAAAAGACCTACTTCCATAGACCATATCTCTGAAAATATTGCGAACCAAGATCTAAAATTTTGTGAAGATGTTCCTCTAGTTTTCGTCTTCACACTCTAAAAATTTTCGCTTCTGAACCTTCGTAGAAAGAAATTTATAGTGACAATTCCACGATGACCTATTTGGAGCAACAAAACCCTATAATCCAAAGCTCAAATGCCAAATGTTGAGAAACCAGCTCCAAAAATAGAAGAAAAGAGATATCAACGCCTTAGAAATAAGCCACTTCGAGGGGGAAACCTCCAGTACATTACATCAATGAAAAATTCTTGGATGATACAAATGAAAAAACCTCCTTTCTATATATAGGAGTCCATGGGGCCACAATGTAATCCTAGCCGACCTAACAATAATAATTGAAGGGCACAATAATAACAATATGGGGGTTACAAGGGTACAACAATAACAATAGGGGGGTTACACAACAATAAGGGACTATACTAGTAATATAGGGACCTAACAGGGGAAGTGGATATTAGAAAAGAGATCATCAAAAGTAAGAAAAAAACATGCTTATAAAAGAAATCAGTCATTCCATTCAATTGAACAACAACTATTCAATTGATTGAACAATAAAAAATAAAATCGCGCAAAAACACAACCATTCAATTGAATTGAACAAAAAATGTTCAATTTCATTAAACAATAGTTGTTCAATTGAATTGAACAACAACCGTTCAAAGGTTTGAACAGCAAAAAATAAACACACAAACACACGACCGTTCAATTGAACTGAACAGGAGTTGTTCAATTTGTTTGAACAGCAGCTGTTCAAAGGTTTGAACAACAAAAAATAAACACACAAAAACACGGTCGTTCAATTGAATTGAACAACAAATTTTCAATTCGATTGAAAAACAGCTATTCAATTGGATTGAACTGCAGCTGTTCAAATTTTGAACAAAAAAAAATAAACACACAAAAACATGGCCATTCGGTTGAATTGAACAACAAATATTCAATTTGATTGAAAAAAAGTTGTTCAATTGGGTTGAACAACATTCGTTCAAAGGTTTGAACAAAAAAACATTCAAAAGAAAGCTTAAGAGAAAAATAATGAAGTTGTGAGCATGAAGAAGAGATGGAATGTACAAAAATGAGAAAAAATATAAATTTCAGGAAACATATATACAATATTTACAAGAGGAAATAACAAACTTTCATGAACTTAAAGCTGTGGGCCATCACCCCCTACAACTAAAATTTGGATGGTGGGATCGTCACACACCTACTGGCAAAAGGACTCTTTTGTAATTGGTTTATGATAGAGGCACACCTAGTGTCTAATGACTCGGAAGGCAGAGCTAGATCCATCTATGGTAGTCAAGGTAATGGTACCATTGTTGTGTAATTCCTGAATTTCATATGGACCGAGCCACCTTGTTTGTAACTTACCCGGGAAGTCTTGGAATCTGTATTCGTGGAGGAGTGTCCAATCTTATTTCTGGAATGTCTTCTTTTTGATGAGGTTGTAATGCCACTTAGCTCGTTGTTTTTGAATAATTGCAGTGCACTGCAGAACAAGTAGTTGTGCTTCATCTAATTCATTTATTTGTTGAGTCTTCTAGTCTTGGCCTCTGTCAAATCTAGCCCCACTTCCTAGGTTGTTCTTAGAGTCTTTATTTTGAATTAAATAGGAAAAATCAATTCCCTTCCAAATACCAAATGGTACAGAGAATATCCAGTGGTGTTTCGCCATGTCTTGCAGTAAGCCCACAAGGCCTATGGTAGTCTAGTAGCCCAATCCCGACGATGTGTTGAGACTTTGTTAGTGAGAATTTCCTCAAGGACTTTATTGGTGCTTTCAACCTACCCGTCACCTATGGGTGGTAGGAAGAGGTGCTCTATGGGTGACATGGTGGTTCTTTAGAGTGGCTATAATTTTATTTCCCACAAACTGTGCCCCTCTATCATTTATCACTTCCTGAGGTAAGCCATACCGCACAAATAGCTCAAAAATAAAATTGATCACAAGTTCTTCTGTACCTCTTGATAAAACCACTATTTCTACCCACTTCGTCACATAATCTATGGCAACCAGTATGTAGGTCTTATGATTTGATGGCAGTTTGAATGGTCCAACAAAGTCCAGTGCCCCCCATTCGAAAGGGTTCACTAGTAATTGTAGTTGTAATGGCATTTCGTCAGATTAGCCAGGGCGACCCATTATTTGGCAACTATCACAGGCTTGGACATATTTCTTGGTATATTTAAAAATTGTAGGCCAATAATAACCCATTTGCAATACTTTGTGCCTCATCCTGCAATCTGCAAAATGGCCACCACATGATTCATCATGACAGGCCCTTAGGATGTCATAAATCTTGTCTTCTCGGATGCATCTGTGTATATGCATATCAACGCCTATATGAAAAGATATCCACCAATCTAAGAGAATCTAGCACTGCACTGAACAAACAGCTTTCGTTCCTTTGATGTCAGGTGTCTTGGAAGCTTTCCTACTGCCAGATAATTCCCTACATTTGCATACCATGGTGTTTTTACTACGACAACGAACAAATTCTCATCAGGGAACTGATCGTCCACTGTTAGTGGGTCATCTGAATTTGGAACTCTAGACAAGAAATCTGCAACTACGTTCTCCTTCCCTGGGTGGTCCTTGATAGTTATGTCAAAATATTGTAAAAGCAACAACCAACGAGTCACTCTTCCATTTTTAATAGGTTTATTGGCTAAGTATCTAATGGCGGAGTGATCAGTATATAGGAATACTTGATCGCGAGTTATATAATGTCTAAATTTATTAATAGCATAAATGACAACCAAGAACTCCTTTTCGGTCATTGTATAGTTTAATTCAGCAGAAGTGAGATTCTTGTTGATATAGTAAATAACATAGGGCTTATTGTATTCTTCTTGAATGAGAACTTCCCCTATCGCTGTGTCCAATGCATATAAGTAAATGTGAAAGGATAGCTCCCAATTGGGGCCGCGTAAGAATGGTGTAGTCAAGACCATTTTCTTCAAATCTAAAAAAGAAGTGTCACATTTATCAGACCAATGGAATTCAACATTTCCAGTTAATGCATACAAGGGCACAACAGTTTGTGAGAAATTCTTTATAAACCTATGGTAGTACCCTGCATACCCAAGGAAACTACGTACCTCTGTCTGAGTACAAGGTGTGGCTAATAAAATAATTACCTCTATCTTTTCCGGGTCTACCTGTATTCAAGCTGCAGAGATGTAGTGCCCTAGGATTACTCCTTCGGTCATCATCATGTGACATTTTTCATTTCTCAAACACAATCTGGTAGCAATACATCATTCCAATAATTTTTCTAGTGTTTTCAGTGCTTGATCAAAATAATCTCCATATGGAGTAAAGGCATCCATGTAAATTTTGATTCCGTCATTTATTAAATCAGAAAAAATGTTGAGTATGGCTCTTTGAAACATTTTTGGGGCATTTCATAACCCGAACAGTAATACCCTGTAGGAAAATGTACCCCATGGGTAGGTAAAGGTCGTTTTATCCTGGTCTTCAAGGGCTATATGGATTTGATTGTAACCACTGAAACCATCAAGGAAAGAGAAGAACCACTTTCCGGCTAATGTATCAAGGACCTGATCAATAAAAGGGAGGGGGAAGTGGTCTTTTTTTGTTGCTTTATTAAGTTCTCTGTAATCCACAGATTCGCCACTTCGCATTCTTCTTAGGAACGACTACTAAAGGAGACACCCATTTTCTACCTGAAATAGGATAAATGAAGTCTAGCAACTTTTGTAATTCATCTTTTACAATGTCTTTCAGATGCAGGTTTAACCTCCACCGAGGCTTCCGAATAGGTCGAGCATACTTGTCAGTATAAATGTGATGTGTGCATAGCTAAGGATTTATACCCTTCATTTCTGGGTAGTCCCAAGAAAATGCTCCCTTATATTTTTGCAAAACCTTAATGAGCTTTTGCTTTTGGTTACTATTCAGACTACCATTGATATTTAAAACCTTTCCTGGCTCAATTTCAAATGGTATGTTGTTGCGAATAGCAGTCGTGGGTATGTTGATTATCAATGTCCGCCAAGGGGTCTTCCTGTGCTTCATTATCAAGAACTGATTTTAACATTTGGCATTTTAAATTTTCGGAAGCAGATGGTTAATTCATGAAATTATTGATTACATCATCTTCAGTTTGATCTTTGAATTCAAGTGCTTCAACTATTGTCAGTGGTGAACATATGTTTTGTTCTTAGTATGTATGTGGTTGTTTGTGAATATTTACAATGGGAAGACTTGGTTTGGCAGGTGGGTATATGTCAATAATTTTTATGGCATCACCTCTAGAAATGGTCATGCTACCTATCCGACAACCTATGTAAGCACCGACTGTTGCTAACCGAGGTCGTCGCAGTATCAAGGGGTGTCCATATAATCTACTTTTTGGGTTAATAACTAAAAATTCTATCGAATACACCCATGAGTCCACAAAAACAAGGATGTCCTATAATATTCCTTCTAGTTTGATAACAGATTTTTCAGCAAGTTCCAACAATGTAGATGTGGGTTTTAACGTTATTATACCTAACTTCTCGTAGGTTTATGTAGTCAAGATGTTCATGGCCGCCCCCAAATCAACTAATGTGTTTGAAAAGGAGTGACCATAGATTTGTACAGTAACTATGGGATTCCCTGGATCCTCATATTTTACTAGTGTTTCTTTACCCAAGAGTAATTCTGACAGTGCTCCCACTACATGAATAGTTGGTACAGTTTTTTCTTTCCTTACCTGTTTTTTCCGCATAGCTCTTTAATTGTCTTAGAATAGATAGGAATTTCTTGTATAGCTTGCAGAAGAGGAATTTTAATGCAAAGGCTTTTTAATTCCCCTAGGAGATCAAAATTTGAAGAGACTATTGTTTTAGGCAATGTTAACCTATCAGGGAAGGGAGGGGAGGAAATAATAAGGTTTTCAGGGTATTTTTGGTCAACTGTGTTTCTCCCCTACTCTATCTTTGTTTCTATCATAGTTGATTGTTTAGGTGTTGTCGGAATTTCAGACTCAAGTTGTGGCAGGGTCATATCTTCTTCAGGTGAAATAACACATCATAATCTCAGCCTAAGTTCATTGCAATGCTTCTGTTCAGTTTCGGGTTTAGGGTTTTCAACAATTTGGATTAGCTGAAACGATCTATTATTGGGATTAGGATTGGGTTGAGCTGGAAGTTGAGGATGCATGATAGGCTGAGGATTGTGTTGGACTCGGTATGGAGCTAGTAATGTAGGTTGATTCTGAGCCACTATCCCCATCGGTAAATTGGTCCTTCCTAGAGGTCGCTGCCAATTTTGAGACCAATTTGTATTCTGTGAAGTGGAGGTGGGACACTGGGACTGATATGGATAGTTTTGCTAGTAAGGGGGAGAACAAGGAAAACTTGACCAATTATTACCTGAAGAGGGTTGGGTTGGCCAAGGAGGCATGGAAAATTATTGGGATGGCTAGGCAGAAAAAGGTGATTGGCTCTGTCATGCTGTTGAAAGGTTCTATTGATTAAATTATGCAGAAGAAAAGAACCGAGGCAGGTCTTGTGGCATACCTGGTTGTGCTTGCCACTGTCGACATTGATTCATTAGATAGACTGGTTCTATCTCTTCTTCTGCCTCTTTAAAAACCTCTTTCAACCCCGAAAGTGAAGGGAAATGGTCAGTGGCTTGGTCCTTGGTACAAATAGCGCATGTCTGGACCATGTCTAATCAACATTCTTGCTGGCTCTGCTTCTTCCAACGGCGTGGAAAAAAGACAACCAAGTTCTGTTCTATTATAGCTTGCTTCTACTTTGCTTGTAGGACATCTAGCTACGTTGTGAGGGTGCCCAAGATATCGGTTTTAAGATATTCTAAAATATTACCAAATTCTTCTTTGGTCATGTTTCCACCGGACCGTTTATAATTCCTTGTAGCTGAGTCTCACCCGGTTTGCCTACTTTGCATACTACCTCGAGAACACCTAATGCACAATGCAATAATGTCATCATATTATTCTTGATAGATGTCCCCTTTTCCCATTATATTAATTTTTTTGACCCATTCTTCTTTCATTCCCTTAATCATTGTTTCTTTTAAGATATCTTTCGACAGTTTAGTATATGGAGATCTTTGCAAATTATATTGAAATATTTCAATGTATTCTTCTAATGTCTCATTGTCTCTTACAGACATATTGAAGACTTCTTCTTTTAGTTCTTGAGTCCGGCCCTAGTCTTGAAATTTGTTAAGAAAAAAGTTTTTCATCTAATCCCAACTATTAATGGTTCCTCCACCAATCCCCATAAACCAACGTAATGTTGTCCCCTTCAAAGTAGAGGGAAATAATTTCAGTTTCTGAGGGTCAGTGGTGTAGTCATATCCCCTACATAAGACATCAAATTCAAATAAGAATGCATTTGGATCTTCCGAGGTCAGCCCATGGAAGGTGGGGATGTTTTGTAATGGAATGGCTTTCATAGGGGTATTTGTGGCCAGATCAACAGTGGGATACTCCAACGTTGATGTCTGCCTCTGGTTTTGGTATTTTTCCATTTGATCAAAGATATGCCAGTAATATTCAGGGATTTCTTGTTCTGGGGGAATAATTTGAGTGGAATTAGAGAGTGGATTTGGAGGAAGCCTTACAACACTTCTGAGATCTGGGATACTAGGTGTCTCTGTCTCAACCACTCTCTCAAGGGATCTATGCTCTGGAGTTTTTACTTGTACTGCACTACTGGTTTCTCCCTCCCCTTCCTACAAATTGCAAGAGTTTCCCTCTCTCGAAGGATCAGGACTTAAATTCTCAGCAGTCTGAAGACTTTGTTCAGACCCTTCTGTTGCACTGTGAATCTCAACATGGGTTGCAGATGGTGAGGCCGCTGCCTGAGGGAGTGTAGTAGGACTTTGAGTAGGAATGGTTATCGGTCCTACAAATGCCTGGGATTCAACCTTCTTAATGATTTTGTCTATATATGTTGTTCTGCCAAGGACCACCAATCCTTTGGGCTTTGTGGATTTATGTGGGGGATTTTGATCTAATTCTATATTTTTCTTCCTAGTTATAAAAAAAAACACCTATCCTACTAACCTCTGCACAATTGCTAAGAAGCGGGCTGGAAAGCAAGCATTTTTCTTGCTGGTACGAAGGTTCTTACCTCTCATTTTCAATACCAAATTCTTTCATAGCAAAAGGAAAAATAAATAAAGGACATCAATCTTAAACACTCTCCTCGTCAATGACGCCAAAATGTTGGGTCATAAAGGTGACTATTTAAAGGTAACCTTAATGCTTCTCATTAATTATCAAATCAGGGCAAGTATTTTTATTTCAAGAGTGTAAGAAAAATATATGCAAGTGACATCGAAGGTTAAATACTCTAAATAGTCATAAGGAAAATTGTCTAATTCTCGAAGTTCAATCAAACCAACCTGGAAGTGAATCATGAAATGTTTCGAACTATTCAAAGGAGATAATTCTGTTCTAAGTTTATGCAAAAATAACTACTCAAGACTAAAAAGAATAAATTGCAATTGAATAGCATGCTTTGATGAATTGAACAACAACCTTAATGAATTGAACAACAATTCTAATAAATTGAACAACAATCAATTATTCTAGATTTTGCAATGGAATTCTCTTTTAATCAACTAATAATATCCTTCCAAATCAAACTTCAACCAAACGTTCATAATTATGATGAAAATATCCAAACGTTAACTATATTCAGAATTGAACATCAACCGTGTTGAAACTAGTCTAACAATTCTAAAAGCATTGATTCCAGATAAGAGGACATGAATGGTAAAATAGTCTAGTGAAGAGGAAGCTATAACATATCACACTCGCAATTAACTAATTAAATGATATATTATGAAACACGATAGATAGCTGGAAACACAAATTCTGAAAATAAACATATAGCATAGAAGTAGCAGGAGAACCCCCCGGGCTAGGCCCTAAGCCACTAGGAGCCTACTGCTAAGGAATACTCAGAGGTTGTTTATTCTGAAAATTCCAAATTATTCATTAATCTGCAGAGAAATACATTATTACAAACTTTACTATTCTATCTGAATATGTTTATTACAAGAAGATTATATTACAGTCTCTCCGTCTTGTTCATCTTCGGCCTTTTAAAGTTTAAAGGCGAATTCAAAAGTAGTAATAGATCTTTCTCATTATGGGACCCTACTACTTCGTGGCTATCGACTGAGCACTCCGAGTGCGGGCGTGCCTCTACATCTTCCACTGATTCATAGGAGCCGATATGATTCCATTTGCCTTCCTTGTTGGTTGTCCTTTGGTCATCCAGTTAGCAATTTGGCTATTTTTCTTCCTTATCAATAAAGACAGTGACAAATCAGTTTTTACTTTATTAAACACTCCTTTTATCATTAGTCCACTCTACCTTGATTTTTCATTATTTTCCTTTACTTTATTGCTAATATGAAGGGAAAATATATAAAAGTACATGAAAAATCATGGTAAAGATGGGGTGAAACGTACCTTCTTCTTGGTCCAACAAGTAGTTGTTTGTTTTCTTTGTTTCTAAATCTCTTAGGAATATGGGGATATCACTCTTGTATACAAGAGGGATTTATACGCTATAAAAAATTGGAGACTCCAATGCGAATCGATTTGTTCTTAATTATGTCCCCTATGACGTCTAATTACTTTCTGTAGCCTTGTTTGGCTGTGTTCTGAACCTTGAAAGTTTAAGTTTTTTGTTTTATTTTTTGGGCTTTGTTTTTATTTTTCTTAAGATTTCTTGGTTTGCGCACTTTTACTTTAGCAACAAAGTGAAAATTTTTGCACTCTTCCTTTAGCAACAACGCATTTGCGCACTGAACCTAACTGGTTACCTGCGCAAATTTCTGAAAATTTGAAAATTTAGGATTTTTCAGGTCTTATTTTTTTTGGTCACTACTTAAAGGTTTATCCAATTTCTTAACAATTTTGGGGTGTTTTTTTCTTGCATTTTTGCAAAAAAAAAATCCCCTCAATCATCGGGGGGAGGTTAAATTGTGCATGAGTGATAATCACCTTTGAGTGTCATCTCTTTGGATCTTTGGAATTTTCACAAAATTTCAATTTGAGTTCTCTGTTAATGAAATCTTAGATTACATTTGATTTCATTTGCGTTTTATAATTTTTGTGAAATTTCCTTTACTTACAATTGATTGATTCTTTCATAGTATTAGTGAAAGAAGGTATTGGTGTGCATAAGTAGTCTTATTATATTGTTATTTTTTCTGATTGAGAATCATCTTGTGTTTGTTTTGAAGAGTTATGTTTCATAGTTTACATTATGGAAAAGTCAACCATAGATTTAGATCACTTCCTTTGATTGTCTTTTTGAGAAAAATCACTTATCTTTACAGTTTAGGGCTTTGAGTTTTTTTTGGCTTGCTAATCTTTCAAAAGAGTTATTTCATTGATTGAAAAAATAGTGTTTCTCATTAAAAGATAGTCCTGATTTGAATTTGCATTTTTTAATTCTTGTTTCAAACATAAAAACGAAAAAAATTCTTGGAATTGATTTGCATTATTAGTTTCCTACTAAAGCTTAGCGTATTAGAGAATTTGTTATGTTTTCTCTAATTTATCAATTCTTGCATTGTTGGAAGTGAGTGGAACCTCTCTCCTTACTTTAGTTAGGATTCATCGAAGTGAAAATATTACATTATCGTATTCGATTGCATTCAATTTTGAGTCAGGTAATAACACCATTGGTTTCATATCCATCAAACTATTGAGTAAACAGCAACTTAAAAACAACGATAATAAAATAAATTAGACTTTTTATATTTCTTGGGCTCATTACACCTACATTAGATTACATTGTAGGGATTTGGAATAGGAAAGTGAGTTAATTTTCCAAAGTTGAAAACAAACAAAAAAATCTTATGGTAGGGAGTAAATCCATTTATTTCATTTTGACTTTGGGAAGCTACTCTTACAAGGGAGTTAAGCACGAGATCATATCAGACCTAGTGAAGTGATTGACCCCACTTAATTAGTTACATTATCACTATTTGCATGCATTTAAAACACTGCAAAAAGGTGCTTGGGAGTCACTTGAAGGATAAACCTCGGATTTACCATGTTAAGGAATCTTCAAGGGGATTGATCTTTTTTACTCTATCCTTGCGTGTACGTCTGATCTGCAATTGTCCCCCTAGGTCAAGTTTTTGTATGTGGTAACCTTAGACACCATTATCTTATGGATTTTTACCCAAGGTGATAGTGGGGGGGAAGTCCCTATTATACCTAGAACAAATGTTGATTAGAATCACTTGGGCCTTTTTGGATGGTATTCTTCACTCGAGATGGAATAAGTGAAGTTACTTGCACCAGATCATGGCTATTAAATTGGTTTTTAGCATAATTGATTCCACCTACTCTATCTCTAGCCAATTTTCACATTGATCTCTACAACATTGGGTTTCATCACCAACTAGTGATTTCACTGTGAAAAAGTTATTTGGATTGTTTCACTCCATAGATTTATTAGCATGTGTTATTTTCTTGTTTTGGATTATGAATTTGGATGGTTAATATTGTTGAAATTCTTAATAAAATTCACTAAATTTGAATCTAATGGAAACAATTCCATAATTTACCAACCAAGGAACCCCTCTTAATGGGAATCCTAGTCCTTTTCTCTAAAATGTTAGTCCTCCTTATGTGGCTACATTTTCATTACCCATATTTTCCATAGTTTTACCAATATGGTTGTTTTCAACCTTGTTGGCCTCAAATACTCAATTTGTTCCACCTCAACCAGATGCTTCACCTCAACCGAGTTCACCATCTCAACAGAACCAACCTCATGTTGACCCTTTACCTTCTTCACCCAACATGTATTCCTCCCTTTCTTCTTATTTTCTTGGTAAAATCCTTGATGCTAATGACAAAGTGGCTAAGAAGAAGAAGAAAGGGAAGTAGAAGAAGCAATATAAGAAAGAAGTTAACCAACCAACCATGGTTGTAGGTATTGGTAATGTTGAGGTACCTTACAACATACATCATAAGCCCAAATACCATTGCAATATTTGCAAGGGAGGCCACTTCCTTATCAATTTTCCTAGCATTCCTAAGGTCTTAGAAGTATGGTCTAAAAATTCTTATCAACTTACTATTGATCCATCAACCAGTGATTATCAAGTTTCAAGGAAAAAGGTTAAAGTTAGGTTTCCTTGTAGGTTATGTAAAGGGAGTCATCATACTCACCTTTTACCTCACATGGATGAAGCCTTAAAGTTGTTGGAAAACCTTATTGTTTCTCAACAACTTCCAAACGTTTACCGTAATATTTGTCCCAACCTATCGCCAGTTGATGAAGTGATTGATCTAATCCCAAGTACATTCAATCCCACTCTTCCATTGGATAGTGAAACCCATATTAATCAGTTCAATGAACCATTGGTTGATCAAGTGGTCAAATCGATTCCACATTCAGTCGATCCCACTCTCCCTTTAGAGAGTGAAGTTAATACATCTCAAGTTCTTCTTTTTGCTTCAGATTATTATGCACAAGGGGTCAATTTACCTGTTTCCATGGAACCCCCTCCAAGTTAAGGGGTCATTTTCTTTAATTGGAGTAGAATGACAGAGCCTTGTCTTCCTTCTTCCATCCCTTTCCAAATAATTATGAATTCTTATGGTAAGAATGTCCGCCGCACAAATATATATGAAGGTTCTTCTATTAGTATTTTATCCTCAACCGCTTGGCAAGCTTTGGGTTCCCCTCAGCTTGTGTCTGTTACACAGAATATTTTTTCTTTTAACAAAAAAATCAGTGAACCGTTAGGGATCCTTCCTAAGTTACCCATCACCTTCGAAGGTAAAATAGTTTGTATTCATGTTCTGGTAGTCCAAGGCCCATTGGATTTCAATTTTATCCTTGCGAGAGACTATGTCTATGCAATGAAAATTGTAGTGTCAACACTCTTTCAAGTGATTTCATTCCCTCACAATGGAAACTATGAATATTGACCAATGTTCATTCTTTTTTCTTAATTCAACTACCAACCATTTGAAATCCCTGAATTTTCCTTATATGTAAGTGGTATCTACCCCACCAAGGGTTAATTATATGACAACTAGTCCCGTGGATTCAGTTACCGATGCAAGCAATCCTTTCACTATTTTCTCAACTTCTTATGACTCGGATCCATTAATTGACTTGGTAAATCCTTCAATGGGGGCATTCGAGCTCGATTTTCTTATCCTTATTGAGTCCCTTGACATGTGTTCCTTCTAGAAAACTATTCTTCCTTCTAATGAAGACCTCTTGGAATCCATGACCGAAGTGTGTCCATTGGCATGCATTCCTTCCAATTGGAAGCCATGATCAAGATTCCTCATGAGGATGGTTCTTTTACTGTTTCAACTAATGCGCCCTAGAATTTTCTATTTTATTAGGCCCATTTGATTATTTATAAACAACTAAAACATGTATTTATCTACCTTACTTGCATATCATAGATTTAATTCGTAGTATTATTGGGTCCTTATGAATTTGGTTTATCATTTCTTATTATGTGCCTAATATTATTTATTTTTGTAGAATATTGTGAGAATATTGGGTAGATTATGAAGATTTACGGGAGGAGATAATATAGGGACTTTCTCCCTACTATAGGAGGACCAATATTGGATAACAAATGAACAAAATATCATGAAATTATTGAAAATTTATGGAGCTCCAGTGATTGAGAAGATCTAGGAATGTGTTCACTGTCAGTTAATGCAGATCCCTGGCGTTGGGATCCAAATCCACTATTTGAGGGATTTTGGAGGGTAAAGCTTCCTTCTTTCAAGGAGAATGATTCCCCATCAAATTTTATAAGTAAAAATTCAAATTTTCCTCTAGGGGCATGTATTTCATGGTATTCCTGTGAATAAAAGTTGTTATTTAGCAGCTCAACTTTCATTTCTAGCAGGGACGTACTTGGATTGATTCAAATAATGAAGTTTGGTGCCATTTTTAGCCTCTAAAGATTTGTCTCCTTCATAGTAATCTGATTATCCTTGAGCTTGGCCATCCCATGAGCCTTAGAGCCTTTATTTTACAATTTTATTTTCTTCTTTTCACTTCTTATTCACATGCATCTCTTATTCTTGATTTTCATATTTCTACATTTAGTATTGATGTTTATTTTGTTGTAGGATTGGGTTAAATTATTGAAGTGAGTTATTTTTTAGGTTATTTATAGAGTCGCAAGTGTGATTTATACTTATAAAATCTTTGAGAATCCATCTTCATCATTGAGCTACTTGGATTGGTTTAGTAGTTCACAAATCTAGAATTTCTGAAAGTCCCTTATAGAAATATAGTAGTGATTTCACGCTATTTTTAGAATGTGTTAATTATATTAATTTGAGTTTATTACAATTTTATTTGTCATAGAAACATTAAATTTAATAACAAAATTTATCCCATGGAATTTTCACTTGATTAGGTTATGCATTTGGTAGGTTAACTAGCCCACTAGTTCTTGAATTTCCAGTTTTTAGACTAGTAATTTTCTGCTATTTTTTAGCACATGTTAACAGGGGTATTTTGGAGTGATTCCACTTGGAATGGAGACCTAATAAATCTTAATTACTAAAAAAAAAAATTCCCGTCGCATTTGAATTTGATTTAATTTGGCATTCAACAAGTTATATCCTCCTGTAGCAAAATAGGGCCTCCTGTAGGACGTATAAACTTGACCAGATTTTCTCCAAAAGCATAATTTTTGTCCCTTAGGCTTGAATGATGACCTCTAGGCTTTGAATCCATGATTAGGGAGAACCAAGGATCACTCTAGACCCCTCCTTCCTCCACTGCAAGCATAAAACATCAAATATATTTAGGAAGTGATTTTCACATTTGAAACTCTTCAACACAAGTGAAGTAGACTTAGTTTGTGAATTTCCAAGTTATGTGTTAGCTTTATCCTTTACAATAAATTTGAAATTAGATTAATTATTTCCATTCTTCCAGTATAATAATTGATTTTATTTTTTTCAATTAGAGTATCATGGTTTATTCCTACAACTAGTTTACATTAGATTTTATGACATTCACTTCATTACATCAGATAAGCGAAAGAAGGACACATTGTATGTTTCACATATAGTGTCTGCACCTCTAATTTTGTATGAATATAGGGTTGAATATTTAAGTTGGTAGCCTTGGGATTTGCAACATTCTTTTTGCAATATTGGGGCTCATCATCAACCTCATTAAAAAATGAAACAAGTCCTCATGAGGATGGTTATTTTACTGTGTCAACCTCATTAAAAAATTAAACAAGTCCTTATGAGGATGGTTCTTTTACTGTGTCAACCTCGTTAAAAAATGAAACAGGTCCTCATGAGGATGGTTCTTTTACTGTGTCAACCTTCATAAAAAATGAAACAGGTTGTTTTGTAACCAGCTCCAAAAATAGAAGAAAAGAGATATCAACGCCTTAGAAATAAGCCACTTCGAGGGGGCAACCTCCAATACATTACATAAATGAAAAATTCTTGGATGATACAATTTACAAAACCTCATTTCTATATATAAGAGTCCATGGGGCCATAATGTAATCCTAGTGGGGCCACAATGTAATCCTAGCCGACCTAACAATAATAATTTAAGGGCACAATAATAACAATATGGGGGTTACAAGGGTACAATAATAACAATAAGGGGGTTACACTAACAATAATAAGGGACTATACTAGTAATATAGGGACCTAACATGCCCCTCTCCTTCAAAAAGTGTTGTCCTCAATGCTTGAGTAGCTCTTGGTGCTTCTGTATAAAATTCTCATCCTCCCATGTAGAATCTTCAGTGGGTAAGTTCTTCCACTTGATGAGATACTCTGAAATTGATCGATTCCGTAGCTGTCGAGTTCTTGTTTCCATGACCGCTTCATGTTCCAATATGATTTTTCCTTCCTCATCAAGTTCTGGAAATATTGTTTGAACTGGAATATTTTCACCTATAACCTTCTTTAAGCATGAAACATGGAAGACTGGATGCACTCGCGAAGAAGAAGGAAGCTCCAATTTGTATGCCATAGTACCAATCTTTTGTAACACCTTGTAAGGACCATAGTACTTTGGCGATAATTTATTATCCTTCTTAGCTTGCTTGAGGGACATTTGTTTGTATGTTGTAGCCGTAAAAATACCCAATCTCCTACATCAAAACTTCTCTCGCTGAGATGTTGATCTGCCTGTTGTTTCATTCGGTTTTGTGCCAAATTTAGGTTATCCTTTAAGAGTTGGACAACTTCTTGCTGATGCTCAATGTGATCTTCCACTTCTTCAACCTTCGAATTTCCCCTTAAATATGATGTGATGGATAGTGGATGATATCCATAAAGTGCCATAAATGGGGTCATTTTTGCTGCAGTATGGAAGGAAGTGTTATACCACCATTCAGCGAGAGGTAACCACTTGACCCATCGTGTTTGTTTATCAGATACAAAACAACGAAGATATCCTTCCAAACATTTATTTACTATCTCAGTTTGACCATCAGATTGAGGATGATAAGATGAGCTATGAGCTAATTCAGTACCCAAACAAGAAAATAACTCCGTCCAAAAATTTCCAGTAAAAATGGGATCTCTGTCGCTCACAATAACCCTTGGGCTTCCATGTAGTTTTTGAATTTTGTCCATAAATGTAGTAGCAACTGTACTTGCTTTAAATGGATGAGATAATGCACAAAAGTGTGCATACTTGGTAAGTCTATCAACTACCACCATGATGACATTCTTTCCTTCGGACTTAGGTAAACTCGTGATAAAATCCATTGAAATCTCCTCCCAACGTTGACTTGGAATGGATAAAGGTTGTAGAAGTCCCGGGGTCTTAATTGTCTCCACTTTATTCTGCTGGCAAACCAAACATTCCGCCACAAACTTTTGAATATCAGATTTAAGGCCATCCCAAAAAAATTCTTCTTCACCCTGTGGTAAGTTTTTAAAAATCCTGAGTGTCCTCCTAAAGGAGAAGTGTGCAATTCCAGAAGAATCTTTTGTTTTAGTTGGGAATTCTTACAAAGATATAAGCGATCTTTGTACCATAAGGAATCATTTTTCCAACTAAATGTATCAGATGTACTAGGATCTTGCCGCAACTTTTGAATGAGTGTCCATACATCTTTGTCCTTCTTCCATTCATCTCTTGCTTCAGTTATCCAATCTGGTTGGATAATAGAAATGGCACAAAGCAATGCTTCCACCTATTCATTCTTTCTTGAGAGTGCATCTGCAACAACATTAAGCTTTCCTTTTTTGTAGATTATTTCAAAGTCATAACCCAACATCTTTGTGACCCATTTTTGTTGCTCTTCTGAAGATAGTCTTTGTTCCAAAAATTGTTTAAGACTATCATGATAAGTTTTTACCTTGAAGTGTCTTCCCATTAGGTAAGTTCACCATTTCTTTAGTGCATACAATATTGCTAACATTTCCTTCTCATAAATAGGTTTCTGTAAATACTTTCCTTTGATTGGACGACTTTCAAAAGCAATGGGTCTTCCTTCCTACATTAAAACTGCACCAATTCCATTTCCTGACGCATCACATTCCACAATAAAGGTTTTTGTGAAGTCTGGCGTAGCTAAGACCGGTGCTAGGCACATTGCCTCTTTAAGATGTTCAAAGGCCTTAGTTGCTCAGGAGTCCATGAAAATGCATCTTTCTTAAATAATGTTGTTAGAGGTGCTGCTATTCTCCCATAATTCTTAACAAACTTGCGATAATAGCCTGTTAACCCGAGAAATCCTCGCAACTGCTTTATTGTCTTGGGGACTTTCCATTCCTCAATGGCTTTAATTTTGTTAGGGTCTACTTTAACACCCTCGTGAGATATAATATGACCCAGATATTCCACCTCTTGTACTCCAAAGAAACATTTGGATGTTTTTGCATATAATTGTTTCTCCTGCAATAGTTTGAGTACCCTGTCAACATGTTCAACATGATCCTTCCAAGACCTGTTGTAGATTAGTATATCATCAAAAATACTAGCACAAATTTTCTAAGGAAGGGTTTGAAAATGGAATTCATCAACCCTTGAAATGTAGAAGGTGCATTGGTAAGGCCAAAAGGCATGACCAAAAATTCATAATGACCCTCATGAGTTTGAAATGTTGTTTTTGGAATATCTTCAGCCTTCATTCTAATTTGATGATATCCTGAATGAAGATCCAACTTGGTAAAATAAATTGCTCCATGTAATTCATCCAATAATTCATCAATCACAGGAATGGGAAATTTATCTTTAATGGTGAGCTTATTGAGCTCAATATAATCTGAACACATTCACCATGATCCATCCTTCTTGTGTACCAATACTACAGGAGCGGAGATAGAACTTTGACTAGGTTGAATTATACCTGCCTCTAACATTTCTGCAATCATACATTCAATTTTTCTCTTTTGGACATAAGGATATCTATAAGGCCTAATGTTTGGAGGAACACTTCCTGGAATCAAATGAATAGCATGATTATGATCACAAATAGGTGGGAGTCCTTTGGGAGTTTCAAACACCTTGGAATGATTGTCTAAGACTGGTTGGAGATCTACAGAAATAGATGATTTTGATGTTGGAACTTCTAGTGAGCATAATTGTGCAATTATGCCTCGTTGTTCTTTCTTTAGAAGCTTTGTCATGACATTAGAGCTTTTTATCTTTACCAGCTTCCCCGCAATACCCTGTAATTCGACTTCCTTTCATTCTGAAAAAAAATTCAAGAAAAGTTCTTGAAAATTAAAAGCTACCATCCCCAAAGATTGTAACCATTGTACTCCTAGTACAACATCATGACCTCCCATAGCAATGGAAAGCATTGGACTAGTTAATACATATTCCCCCATGGTTAGCTTGATATTATGGCATTTTCCAAAACAATCTATAGTTCCTCCATTTGCAACCATCTAACATTCTGGTGCTGGGTATAGGAAACAATTTAATTCCTTGGCTACCTTACAATGAATAAAATTATGGGTGCTACCTGAATCAATCAAAACTATTACCTTTTTCTTCTTGATATGTCCTTCTATCTTGAGAGTTTGAGGAGTGGTAATTCCTGTCAGTGCATTACACGATATGGTCGGATTCATTTCTTCCCCTTCTATGGCTGGTTCCTGGTGTATATCCTCTTCTTGTTCATTTTCTTCTTCCTCTTCACAATCTATGTAAAATAATTTCTTCTCAGCACACTTATGACCTTTAGTGTATTTTTTATCACAACTGTAGCAAAGCCCTTTTGCTCTTTTTTCTTCCAATTGTTGTGGTGTCAACCTTGTAGGTTGTGGAAATCTAGGCGTAGCAACACTTCCTTCTTTATAGAAGTGAGTAGTAGGCTTCCTTGTCGCCATAATTTTACATTCAATTTTTCTTGCCAACCTGAATGCCTTCTCCAATGAATCAGGTTCCAAAACGCGAACTTCATGTTGGATGTTATCCTTTAAAGTGCCTATGAAGAGATCAATCCTGTGTTCCTCTGGAATATCAGTTACCCTTATATTCAATTTTTGGAAGTCCTCAATGTGTTCCCCCACTAAACCCTTTTGTTTGAGATTTATCAATTGGCTAAAGAAGGTGTTGCTCTTTGTATCCTCATAATGTGCTATCATTTCCTCCGTAAAAATTGACCAAGTGACAATTTTTTTACGGGAGCAAAGCCATCGATACCATACAAATGTATTTTTTTCTAAATGTAAAGTTGCAATGCGTACCTTTTGTGTGTTTTTCACATTATGGAGATCAAAATATTGCTCCATTTTTAGTATCCATGTTACAGGATCCTTTCCATCAAACTTCCTCATCTCCATTTTTGGAATATGGTGGTTCTTCCCGCCAACATTAGAGTTTGTGAAATCACGATTAAAATTTATTTTTTTCTCATCATGAGTTTCTTCTACTATCTTTTCACCATTATGAAACATTTCTTGTATCAACTTTGTCAAACCTTCCATGTCTGCTTTTAGACCTTTCTTCATGTTTTCCATGTTGTCTTTCATGTCATCCATCTTAGCTTCCATGCCAGCTTCCATGCCATCCATCTTAGCTTCCATGCCTTTCTTCAAAACTTCCATTTCATTTTTTTTTTCTCTTTGCGAGAGAGAAATTTGGTGCACTTGCTCTTGTAATTTTGATAGATCATGTTGCAATTCTTCATATTCATGAGTCATAGTAGAGCCTTTTGAAGGCTTAATGGGTGTTGAATTATTTTTAGAGGGCATATTTTAGAACCCAATACTGATATCTATTCTACAATATGCTTTTGGAATCAATTCAAATTGATTCTTCAAACAAGACTTATGCAATTCAGAAAAAAATACACACCTTTTTCTTGCTTTTGAGGAGCTCGATATTGAAATTGGATTATCTCTGTGATTGCAGCACTTCAATATTTGAATTTCGGTACTGACGTAGCCCTCTGAATTCTCTTTCGAATTCACAGGTCTGACCTGATTTGGATTCTCCAAGACAAAGTTGTGTCCAATCTCCCACAATGACCTAATTATGGACTGGTTCAGAAGAGTGAACTTGTACGACTTGCCACGTGTCACTGTTTCATCCTTCGGCTCTGAAATTGTTAGCCAAGAAACTAAATTCTGTGTACTTGTGACCACTTTCTACAGCACTCAAATCTGATTCTCAGAGAGAGAGTTATGAATATTTGCCCACGATCACCTCTTTGAGATGAAATTCGGGAGCCTGAAAAAGCACCACCTTCCACAGATCATATCTCCAAAAAATTTGCGAACCAAGATCTAAAATTTTTTGACGAGTTTCCTTAGGATTTCGGCTTCGCACCCTAAAAATTTCAGATTCTGAACCTTCATAGAAAAAACATTATTGTGCAAATGCCATGATGACCTGTTTAGAGCAGCGAAACCCTAGAATCCAAAGATTTGATACCAAATGTTGTGTAACCAGCTCCAAAAATAGAAGAAAAGAGATATCAACGCCTCAGAAATAAGCCACTTCAAGGGGGAAACCTCCAATACATTACATAAATGAACAATTCTTGGATGATACAATTTACAAAACCTCCTTTCTATATATAGGATTCCATGGGGCCATAATGTAATCCTAGTGGGGCCACCGAAAAATAGGGTCCAAAATTTTTTTCCCGAGGCGTGGCTAGTCGTGGAGAGAATATAACACATACCCAAAAAATGGTTCTTTAATTGTGTCAACCTCGTTAAAAAATGAAACAGGCCCTCATGAAGATGGTCTTTTACTTTTTCAACCTCATTAAAAAATGGAATAGGCCTTTATGAGGATGGTTCTTTTATTGTGTCAACCTCGTTAAAAAATGAAACAGGTCCTCATGAGGATGATTATTTTACTATGTCAACCTCGTTAAAAATTGAAACAGGTACTCATGAGGATGATTCTTTTACTGTGCCAACCTCGTTAAAAATTGAAGCAAGTCCTCATGAGGATGGTTCTTTTACAGTGTCAACCTTGTTAAAAAGTGAAATAGGTCCTCATGAGGATGGTTCTTTTACTATGTCAATATCATTAAAAAATGAAACAGTCCTCCCTCAATTAATTCGAGTCTTTCATATAATATCATAAATGAACCTTCATTTCATTCGCCTATTAGAAATTAGTCTACTTAGGAAGATTAAACAAAGCTTTGGGGGCATGTGCCTCTACAGGTTATGCTTAGGGGGCATTAAAACGTATCTCAAGCATGGTTTTCCTTTATTTCAAGCTTGTGTAAAAATGAAACAAACATATCTCAAGCATATTTTTTTTATCTATTTCAATATTGTGTCAAAATGAAACCACTCTCAGGCACAGTTTTTTCTTTGTTTCAAGCTTGTGTAAAAATGAAACCACTCCCAATCATAGTTTTTCTTTGTTTCAATCTTGTATACAAATGAAACCTATCTCGATTCCATTTCATTTATTATTTTGAACACTCATTAAACTCATGAAAATCTCGAGCTTCTTTTGCTATATTTTCATGCTCGTGAAATGTACATGAAATTATGAGTTCTTTTCATCTTTTCCTACTCATTAATTAAATTGAAATCCATTGATATGAGTACACATTTATCACTTTTTTCGGACTTTTTAAAACTTACAAAAAAATAGAAAACCTTGGAGTTACCTTTAAGATCTTTTCCAACTCTCGAAATATGAAAATATTGTCAAGTATGCTTGTTTGTTTCAAACTCGTTAAAGTAAAAGATACAATGTCTACCTGGTATAAGTTTACCCATTTTACGGACCACGTAGATCATTTATGAAAAATGTATACTTTGACTAATAATAGTCAAAAGAGTTCTCTCCTACATTATTTTACCCTTTTCCGGGCTTGAGAGACTAAATTTACGGAAAAGGACATTTTTGAGTTTATTTGTGCTTTTCTCTTGATTCCATAAAAATGAAAAGCATTGAGTTTAGCTTTCTCCTAGGCTCGTTAAAATTCTACGTTGAAATAACTAAATGAGTTTTATTTTTGTGTATTTTTCAAACTCTTTAAATATGAAAATTGAATCAAGTTACCCCTTCACTGGACTCGTAAAAAGAAAACACTTTAGGAATCATAAATCATGATGAGACCGAACCACTCCTTCCTAGGTTTCATTAAAAATACTCTGAAGGACTCATATGAATGATGAGATTACAAGACAAGCATATGTTATCCTCCTCCATGATTAGGGAGACCCAACGATCACTCTAGACCCCTCCTTCCTCCACTACAAGCACAAAATATCAAATAGAGTTAAGAAGTGATTTTCATATTTGAAACTCTTCAATGCAAGCGAATTAGACTTAGTTTCTGAATTTCCAAGTTATGTCTTAACTTTCTTCTTTCCAAGAAATTTTCAATTAGATTAATGATTTCCATTCTTCAAGTAGAATAATTGATTTCATTTGTTTTCAATTAGAGTAGCATGGTTGATTTCTGCAACTAGTTTACGTTAGATTTTATGACATTCACTTCATTGCATCAAATCAACAAAATAAGGACACATTGTATGTTGCACATATAGTTTCGAAACCTCTAATTTTGTACGAACATTGGGTTGATAATTTAAGTTGGTATCCTTGGGAGTTGCATCATTCTTATTGAAATATTGAGGCTCATCATCAACCTCATTAAAAAATGAAACAAGTCCTCATGAGGATGGTTCTTTTACTGTGTCAACCTCATTAAAAAATAAAATAGGTCCTCACGAGGATGGTTCTTTCACTATCTCAACCTCGTTAAAAAATAAAACGGGTCATGAGGATGGTTCTTTTACTATATCAACCTCGTTAAAAAATGAAACAGGTCCTCAAGAGGATGGTTCTTTTATTGTGTTAACCTAGTTAAAAAATAAAATAGATCCTCATGAGGATGGTTCTTTTATTGTTTCAATCTCGTTAAAAAATGAAACAATTCCTCATGAGGATGGTTCTTTTACTGTGTCAACCTCATTAAAAATTGAAATAGGTCCTCGTGAGAATGGCTCTTTTATTGTGTCAACCTCGTTAAAAATTGAAATTTTTCCTCATGAGGATGGTTCTTTTAATGTGTCAAACTCATTAAAAAATGAAACAAGTCCTCATGAGGATGGTTCTTTTACTATGCCAACCTCGTTAAAAAATGAAATAGGTCCTCATGAGGATGGTTCTTTTACTCTGTCAAACTTGTTAAAAAATGAAATGGGTCCTCATGAGGATGGTTCTTTTACTGTGTTAATATCATTAAAAAATGAAAAAATCCTCCCCTAATTAAGTTGATTCTTTCACCTAATATTGTAAATGAACCTTCATTTCATTCGCCTATTATTAATTAGTCTACTTACACAGATTAAACGAAGCTTGGGGGGTATGTGCCTCTATAGGTTATGCTTAGCGAGCATTAAAACATATCTTAAGAATAGTTTTCCTTTGTTTCAAGCTTGTGTAAAAATGAAACAAAAATATCTCAAGCACGGTTTTTTATCTATTTCAATCTTGTGTAAAAATGAAACCACTCTCAAGCACATTTTTTTCTCTTTTTCAAGCTTGTGTAAAAATGAAACTACTCTCAATCATAGTTTTTCTTCATTTCAAGCTTGTATAAAAATGAAACCTATCTCGAGTCCATTTTAGTTATTATTTTCAAGGCTCATTAAGCTCATGAAAATCCTGAGATTTTTTTGCTATATTATCATGCTCGTAAAATGTACATGAAAATTTCGAGTTCTTTCCATCTTTTCCTACTCGTTAATTAAATTTAAAGTCAGTGATATGAGTACACTTTTATCACTTCTTTCAGACTCATTAAAACATATGAAAAAGGAGAAAACCCTAGAGTTACCTTTAATCTCTTTTCTAACTATTGAAATATGAAAATATTGTTGAGTGTGGTTGTTTGTTTCAAACTAATTAAAGTAAATGAAACAACATCTACCTGGTATAAGTTTACCCCTTTTACGGACCACGTAGATCATTTATGAAAAATTTATACATTTACTAATAATAATCAAAAGAGTTCTCTCCTGCATTATTTTACCCTTTTTTGGGCCTGAGAGACTAAATTTACAAAAAAGGACATTTCAAATTTTATTTATGTTTTTCTCCTGACTCCCTAAACATATAAAACATTGAGTTTAACTTTCTCTCGATCTCGTTAAAATTCTACGTTGAAAGAACTAGATGAGTTTTTATTGTTGTGTTTTTTTCAAACTCTTTAAATATGAAAACAACACCGAGTTACCCCTTCAGTGGACTCATAAAAATAAAACATCGAAGGACTCAAAAATCATGATGAGACCAAACCACTTCTTCCTAAGGTTCGTTAAAAATACTCCGAGGTACCTGCTTTTAATGGTGGGGGGGAATGGGAAAGAAACATTTTTTTTATATTACATAAGACAATATGTCACTATTGAAAATGATACTCTATCACCTTTGTGTATGCGTTGGGAAATCCATTTGTTTCTCAGTTAATGATACCTCTTTGAAAGCCTTCAGTTTGTATTTGGGTTTATTTTTTAGTCAAATTCTTCTAAGTTGAAATCTTGTGTCATTGATATGTTCAAGAGAATTTCAACCTTAGTCAAAATTAACTTGCAAGTCATATTCCTCAATCACATCAGCCATCCCTAAGTCAGTCCTGACTCCACTCCAAAATTTGTTCTTCAAAACTTGACATGATTTTCATGTCGTAGGCCCTGTCTCTTCCTATCAACTTCAACTCATTATCTAGGAATCTGATCTAGAAACCTCCTTTAGTACCTTGGAGCCTACATGCCTCAATGGCAGGTTTCTCGCCTTTGATGACAGGTTCTCATCATTGACCATTGACCAAATGACTCTATGAGTGTTTGAATTCAAGACATTTAATCACACTTCATAGATTGTACTTGGGTACATTGATAACCATTGTCATTATTTGTGGTTTCTCATGCGCCTATTCACTATTCACATCATTGACTGGTAATTAGGTGGTTTCTACCATGTTCAACTTCAAGACATTCACTCGCATGGTTAGATTCGTACTATGGATCGACAGAGATGAAGAACAAGACCCTGGGTCTAGTTTCATCCATCCAAGATACGTGAAGTTTCAAATATTCATGATTGTAAATATGGATCCATATGTAAAGTTTGCGTCCATACTATGTCTATTGTTGACATGGATATTTTTATATTTCCATACCGATTCTTTGAGATACTTTTGTTCTGAGTATGGGAATGCCTACCTCAATGATGATTATATATTATATTGTAACCCTTGATTGATTGTTTCAGGTCTACAACCATGGTCTCTAATCTCAATTTTGGAATGATAAAGCGCTTTAGTCCTCAAATATATTTTATAACTTTTCACTTTAGGGGGAAATATGTTACACAATATTTTCTCGCCATCAGGAAAATGATCACTAATCTAGATCTTTCGCTATATGTCCAAGTGTTCCAAATCATTCCCCTGCAATGTTAGAAGAAAAACAATCCAAAATACAATGATAATTATGGATTACATGGCCCAAAAGCCCACTTTTGAGCATTTTTGCAGTTACCTAGCCAAATTCTGCGTAGACACGTATCTTACCATTATAGCTAGCACCAATCTGTGCTCTGTTTCCCACTATGAATTGCGCAAATAACTTAACGTAAGTAAAAATAAAAAGTGATTTCTAGAAGCTTTGTTGGAGGAATATTTCCCAACTGAAATCTGTTAGCCTATTCTTGGGCCTCATCCCTATGTTCGTGGAGAAAACTCCCTCTCTTTGTGGAACCCTAATACCTCATTTTAAGGATCTCAAACCTCCTCCTCTTGGCCTATAAATTTATCACAGACCAGAGGTTTATAGAGGAATTCTAAATGTAAACTTATGATTTTTGAATAAGGTTGGAAGTCTTGCCATAGAAGGGGAGGATTGGAGACTTTTGGGAGGAGGCTTACATCATCAAGGCAAGGTTGTATTGCTTCTTCTTGTTCTAAAATTAATATAAGAAAATATTTCTTTCCTAATTTCACTTGTCTCAATGTTATTTGAAAAATTCCTTGATATTTTGCATGATTTATAACTAAATATGAATCTAATCTTATGATATATGCAATTTTGCAATTTTCATTTGTTTTGGGTTTCATATTTTTCTACACTATGATTTTGTGTTTTGTTTTTTTATGTTCATGCAGATCTCACTTCGAAACAGTGAGGAAAATATTTTGAAAGAATTGGAAGTAATTCCATAGGAATTTCATAGAGAAGGTAAGAGGCTTCAACATATCTCATATTTCATGTCAGTTGTGAATTAGGGAAAGATAATAATTTTTTGTTTTGTTTGTTACTATATCTCTTAGGAATCAAGGGAGATCGCTTTTTTTCGCAAGAGGGATTTATCCGCTATAACACCCCTTAGTTATATTACTCATTTATAGTGCCCATGTTACTTTTGTTATCATTATCTTCATTTTTTAATTTTTCAAGTCGAAGGTTTTTTTTCTTAACCTTTATCCTCTTGGGCTTTTGGATGCAAGACATTTTTCTGAGAAAACGAGAACGAACTATTTTTTTTCAAGATCATGGAGCCTTTTCCATTCAATTAATGATATCTTTGTTACTATTTTTTATTTGGCCTTTCCAAACACTAATTTATACTAGTGAAATCGAGGATTTTTTCCCTTTTTTATTGAATTATTAGCATCTTATTGTCATTAATTTTAGGTATTTTGAAAATATAACTAGTTTCGGTCTTCGTAATTTTTGTACTCATTTCAATAGTATCCTATTTAAAAGACAAGAGAAGAAAATAAAAAATTGTTATTATAAAGCAAGAGTTTCATGCTCATTATTGATGGTCTTATAGGTAAAAGCATATTATTCATGATTTTAGGGTTTTTTAGGTCTTAGGATTTATTTTCATGAGATAAAAGAGTCAATATCATGTTTATAAGACCCTTCTTGACAATTTTTAATTATAAAAATAAATATTTTTGAGGGTAGTAAGTCTGAGAAACTCCAAAAGTACAAGTCGGCCCTGGAAGTTACAAGTGAGCCCAAAGGAGGGAATTCGACCCCTTGAGAAGGTTATATAAAGGAAGAAATTCGACTTCATTTGGAACTCATGTACTCAAGAAGCTCGATTTTTGTTCGAAGAGACAAAATTGGGTACACAACCAAGTGAAAAATAGGATGAAGGTACAAAACTAGGTATAAAACTAGGTGCGGAATAGGCCAAAGGTATAGATCTAGGTGTGGAATGGGCTTAAGGTAAAGAAATGGGTGTGGAATAGGCTAGAGGTACAGGATCGGGTGCGAAAAATTCCGAAGCTAGATAACTGATTGTGGAATATTTCAAAGGTACATAATTGGGTGTGAAACAGAGCGAAGGTGCAGAACTGGATGCAGAATAGGTCGTAGGTGCAAAAATGGCTGAAGGTGCACAACAAGGTGAAGAACTGAGGGAACAGTTATAGGTTTTAGTTGGTTGATGAAATTCAAGAAAGGGATGACTTGGTACTTAGAGAAGGACTTGGTATAGGGTTTGGGTTTTTGTGTCTCAATTGAAGGAGATTCTAAGAATAAAAGATTTTTTTTATTTTCTCCTTGGAGGCATTTCTCCCTAGCTTGGAGCCTAATTTGTGTTCTTTGTTATTTTTTTATTCTTGATATTTGTTTGATGAAAATATATAACTAAAGAAAAAAATAATAATAACTAAGCTCACAAGAAAATATTAAGGTTAAGGAAAATACACTTTAAATAAGTTTCCACTTTTCATTTTCCAATATGGTATTAGTGCTAAGGTGAAAAAGGAAGAAAGTTGGAAGGATACTAGAATAATTTTCTTATCAAGGGGAAGGAAAAATGAAAATCTAAAGCATTGTATCTCAAATGAATCTAAAAGACTCATTGGTAGAAGACCTACTGATCTAGGGTTTCAACATTGAAGAAAACCAAGACTACATAAATCGCACAAGAAGGGTGTTCATCTCACAAAAGGAAGTCTATTTGGAAGGCATCGATCATGGAACCTTTTAATGGAAGAATCCCAGGGAACATATTTAAAGAAAGTATATTGAAAATATTGAAGCCATAAAGAAGATTCAAGAAATCATCAAGGAGATCAATATTGATCTCAAGTGAGTATCATATTACATCATTTCTGAATCTTCAAGTCATATGGGTTCTTTCTGCAAGGAGAGGAATAAGCTCGTTGGATCATCAAAATATCTAGCATGGAAGAAATAATTTACTTGATACTCACGAAACAAGAAGTGATGGAATGCATTACTGGTGAAATCACTTAACCAAGTAAAGACAAAACACAAGAACTATTAAAGTAGAAGAAAGGGGGGGGTAAGGGCTCAAAGGACCATAGTTGAATCAAGGATTATCTTGTTCCATTTGTTGAAAACTTGAAGAGTTCCAAGGCTATGTATGCCAATCTAGTGAATTTGTACTCTATAAGTGCAAAAAGATAGAATATTTCTTTGCAGAATAAGTTATATAGAATGAATAAATCAAAGGATGAGGATTTGGAATCCTTCCTCATGAGAGTCTCTTAGCTAAGATACCACCTGCAAGGACTTGGGGAATAAATTTATGATTCTGAAGTGACCATCTATGTACTAAATCCATTAGCACCAAATGGAGTAGATTTACGATAATCATATACTCCAAGAAAGAATCAACTCCCTTTGATGAGTTGTGGGAAAAATGCATATTGGAAGAATAAAGGATCAAGTTAAAGGATTATATTGGATTAGATGAGAAATCTAAAGCCTTTCTAGCCTGAGTCAAGAAGTAGAGGAAGGGAAATTTTGGTAATTCCAAGAAGGAATACATATCAAAATTTCAATGTTTCAAGTGGAATGGGTTTGGAAACTTTAAGAGGGACTTTCCAAGTCAAAAGAACAAAAAAAGAAAGGAAAAAGGTGAAGCTTATGTAGCCGAGGTAGTGAACCTAAGGATAAGGAAAAGAAGGAAGAAATTAAGGATCTTTACTACTAAAGAAGGTTCACTAATTTTCACATTATTTGTAACAAAATGGTATTTCCTTTAGATAGTATGCAGTATTGATTTTTTATTATGTATAGCATCATAGAGAAAATAATATGATAGTATCATGTATAGAATTCACATAATTAAGTTGCTTTGTAGAGATCATTTAGATAGATATATATATAAACCATTTTTGCATAATATTCATCCAAATATTATCTAACATTATGTTAGAGGTTGTCATCTTGCTTAGTTGGATCATCATGATTCAAGAAGGACCATCATTTTGGAAGGTCCTTGGGAAAAGCATCATGAAAAAGTTAGTAGAAATTCCATGTAATATAGAATCAATATTGTTAAAGGGATGAAGGAATGAAATGGATCATGTTGCAGACTCAATTTAGGGCAGTTTTATAAATGATTTGGTGAAACCATATTAATGTGTGTTCAATAAGATTCATATAAAATCTCGTGGATACAAATTTGGTCATAAAATATGCTTAAGTATATGGATATATGATGCTTGAAAATAATAGGATTTGACTTAATTTAATATGAATACAAATGGAGGGCTTTTCTATTTTATACAAAATAATAGATAAATAATGATTAACATCCAATATAATCTTTGGTAGAAAATTTGTAACTTGGTAATGAAGTTTGATCCTTGAGAACTCTTATGCATGAAGTAAGTTTCAAGTGGAGATGGTCTATGAGGATGTTAATAGTATGAGAAGGTCGTCCTGATGAGGTAAGCCTAATTTTGATTGTTGTTTATCTGGTTAACATATTATTTTTCTACTCGGAAGAATGTTGTTGGAATGCATGATGATATTTGAGGCAATTTCAATTGTATGGATGAAGAGTATTGAGGGAAGCTCAATATCTGATAGCTAACAACTATGAAGTCAAGATATGATCATCTTAAGGGTAGCTGGGTGAGAAGATAACCTCAAGGTCAAAGAAGATCACTTTTATAAGGAATTCATGATCAAGCTTGAATTTTGGGAAGGATCAATGCAATTCCTTCATATCAAATAATAAATTTATGAACAAGAGAAATGACCTGGATCCTTTCACAAGAATGAAGAGTAGAGATGGCTCCATGATACCAATAAAAGAAAGCAAGATATGCAGAGGGATTCATGTAGCTATGAATATCAAGTAGTTGGTACTCTCATGAATATAAGTTTTGAGGATTGTGGTGTTGACTTCCCAAATAGAAAGGAAGTCTGGAATCTCCTATGGTTTTGAGATGGAGCAAAGGAGTCTCCTTGAATAAGGAGAAAGGTTCTATTCTAAATATTAACGGATAATAAGGATTTCCTATATGGTTAAGAGGGATTAATGTTGGACATCACATGTGCATTCTCTTCTTCGAGTGATGAAGTGAGGATGGCAGAGTATTGGGTAATAATTTGTGGTTTTCTTGAGAATATAACATCCAAGAAAGAAAAGGTACTGACACTCTTTGAGGATCGGACATGAATCCAAGAGCAGAATAGTCAAACGGGACTGATATTATTTGAGGACTCATGATTGGATATACAAGATAATAATAGTTTTAAAAGGGAATACCTTGTGTACATTTGGATGGGTTCTATGCCTTGTAGAGGTAGTGTGGTATCACACATAAATCCTCCCAACATAATGCGCTTAATTAAAGAAGAGCTTGTCTATTTAGGCCTTAGAGACAGTTTTGGCCATGATGATGGTGCTTACAACATGGTTGATAAAGCTGAATCTTTGTATGAGAACTCTTTAGTTTGAGATATGATGTTGTACTAGTTGTGAAATTACGAATACCTCCCTAATTAAGAGGGAGTGTTTAAAATGTAACTAGATTTGGTCTATGTAATTGTTGTACACATTTCAATATGTATCCTATGTAAAAAGCAATAGAAGAAATGAAAAAGTTATTATTATAAAGCATGTGTTTCAAGCTTGTTATTGATGGTCTTCTAGGTAAAAGCATGTTCTTTGTGCTTCTAGGGTTTGTTAGGTCTTATTATTAATTGGAATGTGTCAAAGGAGTCAACATCATGTTTATAAGACCCTTCTATGGAATTTGTAATTATAAAAAATATTTATTTTTGAGTTTAGAAAGTCCAAGAAACTCCAAAAGTAGAAGTCGGCCCTGGCAGTTACAAGTCAACCCAAAGGAGGTAATTAGACCCCTTGAGAAGTATATATAAAGGAAGTGTTTCGACCTCATTTTGAACTCACTCACTCAAGAAGCTCGATCTATCTTGGAATATACATAATTGGGTGTGGAACAGAACTAGGTACATAAACGAGTGCAGAACAGGTTGAAGGTACATAACTAGGTGTGCAACAGGACGAATTTACAGAACTGGGTGTGGAACATTCCAAAGGTACAAAAATGGGTTTGAAACAAGCCGAAGGTTCAAAACTGGGTGTGGAACAGGACAAAGGTATAGAACTAGGTAGATAATAGACCATAGGTACAAAAATAGTTGTAGGTGCAAAATTGAGTCGAAGGTGTAGAACAAGGCTCATAACTGAGGTAATAGTTGAAATTTGTAGCTAGTTGAAGCAAGATCAAGAAAAGACTTGTTGGAAGGGCTAAATTGGTACTTCGATAAGGAATTGGTCTAGGGTTTGGGTCTTCCTGTCTCAATTGAAGCGGATTCTAAGAAGAGAAGAAATCTTGGGTTTTTCCATAGCTTGGAGCCTAGTTTTTGTGTCCTTTGTTGTTGTTTCATTCTTGATATTTTCTTGATTAAAAGATCTAACTAAACAATAAAATAAGAATAACTAAGTTCATAAGAAAATATTAAGGTTAAGGAAAATAATATTTAAATAAGTTGTATCTTTCCATTTTTCAACAAGGTCATCGAACTATAATTGTTTATTGTTAAAATTAACAATGTTTGCGATGGATTTATTACAGTTTTATAAAGGAAATTATAGTTATAGGTTAATATTTGATGGCTCAGTGTTAGGTTTACCATGAGTAGTGTTAATAATTTTCATGTTTTTCCCTTAATGTTGAAAAGGGAGAATAAAATGATGGGAAAGATGCACAGACCAAAATAGTCATGGATGTAAACTATGTTGTAATACCCAAATCCAAATATTTTAATTTTTCTTTCGCAGAGAAATTTACATGCTTGAATAGCGAGAATGATAGGAAGAAGATTACATATTCCATACAAAGTGAAATGGACCATTTCAGGGATGGAGCATAAATGTAATGGTTAATTTTATGTCCCTACAACTTCTATATCAATAAATGACTTGATAGCACATGCCCAGAAGTAAAAAATATTCACAGAAAGAAGAGGCTATTTCCCTTTCACATTTTAACAAGAAGGGGAGGTGGGGGTTCACATTAGGATGGTTTGTCAAAACCACCTGTTCTAGCTCAAAATGACCTATTAATTTTTTATTTTTTTTTATCTTTTCCAGAAATATCCAAGATTTCTTTTGTGTTCTCGTGTCTATCATTGCGATGCCTAATGTGTTCATCATGTGTGACAAGGTTTTGTGATGGATGTTTGTGGGATGTGTGGAAATGGATGAGTACTTCCTAACATTGAAAGAGTCGATAAGCTTCAAAACATTTCAATTTCTTACACTCAGATAGGTGGAGGTCTAGTATAGGAATTGGGTCTCTAATTAAACTTGAAATAGTTGTATTTAGGTGCAATCAAGCTCATATCTACTTTGAAAAGAATATAGTGAATCACTAAAGGCACTAAGGATTCCAATATTAAATTTATTTACATGATGAAAACTTGTAAGGGATAACATGCATATTTCCAAATTAAAGCCATAATATGTCTTGTGATAGTTAGCAATACCCAAATAAGTTATGCCAAGATTTAGGTGGATATGTGGACCTTTTGTCCTTAACTATTTTTTATTAGGCTTCCAGGATTTATTTATTTTTCTAATTCTCCCCTTTTTATCAAGGTTATTTGGAGTACCATTTTATTGGCTTCCTAGTTACTTCAAAGATGAAGCAACTTATTTTGTAAACGTTGGATCCTTAGAAAAGGCCCACTTTTAGATGTATAGTGCTTATCTAGAAATAGTTATGTTATATCATGTTTAATGATTAGTTATTGCGTAAAGTGAATATTCAGAAAAAGTAGGTAGCATTCAAAAGGCTAGCAATATGGGGACAGAGCATTTTGTTCGCTTCACGGTAAAAAGGAGTAGATGTGGAAAGGTTTCTAATAGATATGCATATAAGTATTCTAGAAAAGGTAGATGAAGGGTTTTCATCCTCATATTTTAAATATTTGGCTTACACTCATAGTTTTCATTAAGTTGGGAGTAATAAAATATTTCATTTCTTATGATAATTATTACATGGGCTATTTGTGATGTCTATTCAGACTTGCGCAAAAGGGCCATTCTTGGAAATTTTTGTTCCAATTAGCATCTTATGATAAAGGCTTGACCTTTTAAGAGCCCCTTAGTTGTTGCAATCTCCTTTATGGTTGGAAAATAATATTCTTGGCTATGTTAGGTAGCTCTACCATTAAGGATGTGAAGGATCTCCATTTATTGCTTTCCATTTTGATTAAAATGGGGTTCAATATCTCTTTGCTACATCTTTTGAATATTTCTTTTGCATTGGTCTCCTCTCCAACTACAACATTTTCAATGCCACTTTCAATCTATATGTTTACACTTTCCCTCCCTTATCTTAGCGTAGGCTACACTCTTCCCCTAGGCTTCCTTGTGGGTGTTGTTGTTCTTGTGATTGGATTATTGGTATATAATTTTCCTTGTGCCATGGAGGCTACAAAAGTACAAGAACATTATTTTTGGAACCTTTGGCTATTTCTATCACTCTTTTAAAGTTTCATCTTTGTATTCAAGCCAATTTTCATATTTCTAGGCAATAAAGTAACAAAGTTCGGGAATATTTCAACCTCTTTTACGACTACATCAAACAAAAATTATGAACTAGACGCTATTGAAGCTATAGTTTCCATATCACCTCCTCTTCCTCTAGGTTCTCAAAGGTTGCTTCCATTTATTGAGGCATTCTTTAGACTGTGTGGAAAAAATACATTTAAGAATTAGCATTATGTATATGGACAATCGTGATGTGACTGCTAAAAAAATTAAATAGGTTATAGCATGCACATCATTTTCATGTGCAAAACCAGACACTCCCCCATAGAAAAAAAGAGAGGGAAGTGCAATATTTGTGGAGTTTGCTAAGAATGCCTACCATTGGAAAGGGAATGTGGAGCTATAGATTGTTCAAAATTAAGGTCATTTTCACACCACCACATATAGAAATATTGTGATATATGTAAATGAGTAGATTATATATTTGGAAAATTTGTAGGGTGAAATGTTTGAAGGTTCGACTTTTACTACTGAATTCTATGTTAGTTACCTATATAAATAAAAAGAAACCAAAGAGTTATGATGATAGAGAAGGTCAAATTTGTTAAAATATGTATACTGTAGAGGAAGTTGGAATTTGCATTAGATTCCTATTGCACCAATAAAGGAAATAAATTGAAATTGAAACCTACTGAGGCTTGGTTGTAGAAAATCACATGTTCATCCCTTGTCCATGTATAAATGAAAACAAAGGTTATATACAAGAACCTGTCAAAACTGATGGTGAGCATAAGAATAGTTTGGGCTTAAACATAAAATTTAGGAAGATTTCAACATAGTGGTAAGAAAAATGTTAATCTAGTGCATATTTATGGGAACTCCAATCTAATTGATAGCATCCATGAAGGAAACTAGGGAAAAATATGAATGAATATATTGTCAATTTTCACACCTATTATTCTTTGTTGAAATTTCCCAAGGAAGGTCTCATAATGCTTAAGTATTTAGGGTGACAACATACCTACATTCAAATAGAACAAAGCTTAGTCAGTAGACAAATCTCCGTATGTTGAGATGAAATGGAAGAAAAGGTAGACTCTGATATTATGCAACAAACAAAAGGATAAAAATACTAATTGATCTAATTCTCTTGAAATACCACAGAAGCACAAGCTTGGAGATGATGTTCGTGCTTTATTAAGTTCTTTTGGATGTACATGAGAGATGCATGTTTTATAATTTTGAGAGAGGCATTTTATCAAATCGACAGTTAGATTTCAAACATGAACCCTCTCGCATGCTCAAAGTTTCACGAATGGGGAATTTTGCTATTGATTATTTAAAAAAAAACAAACTTTTCATATGTGGTGAGCATAGGTTAATAATGGGGGGCCTCTTTTTCATTTCCAAAACCACTACCCCCCCCCCCCCCACCCCCACATATTCATTTTATGAAAACCACTATACAATATCAGCACATGAATAAATTTGTCAGACAAGGTGGTAGTAGGTTTTCTAGATGGCGATTTTGTTGTTACAGGTGCAGATTTGTCAATTTGTTTTACTTATGCTAATGCTCCATGTCTTATAGAACCAGTTTAAGGTAGATATGAAAGCTACTAAATCTAAATTTGATGAAAGGGCCATGAAATCAAATTTTTTTGACTTGTCTTGGCAACTGAAAATAATTCAACATTGTGATGAAAAATTATTCTCAACAATGGTCAAGGAGTTTTGTGAAGATCTAGATCTTCCTAATGCAGTAGCTGGTGGAGCAGTACGATGTTGCTATGATGCAAAATACTTGCTTATAATTTTAATGGGCCATATTTTGAAGGCTACAGGAAATAAAGAGATAATTACTCCAATGTCATTTCATGTTGATTTACTTACCAATTCAACCAATGGAATGATCAAGCTCCTAAATATTGTCTATTCTGATTAGAGTTTAAATATATTGGATAAATGTGTTATTCACGTAGGGGAAACCCTCCATTTGGTTGAAAAAAAGTGTATTTATACCTTTTGTCAATATATTTTCACCAAAAATTCCATGGATATGTGTTGGAGTGGGGTCCCCTGAGGCACACTTTTCGATGCAATTTTGTATAAGTCATGTATATGCGCGTTGCGCGATTGAGTCAAGGGGCTTTGGGGTGGGTCAAAGTCCTTAATTTTGATGTAAATGTGTTTAAGGGTAAAATGTGGGCCTCAAACCATGGTTTGAGACCATAGTATCTGCGCAAAAGAAGAATATAAATAAATAGATCAAGTCTAAGGAAAGTAGCTTAATACTATTATTGATGTTTGATAATTTTATGCGTCTATAATACCTTGTAAGGGTTTTGTCTAGGTTGGGTTGAAAGGCTCCTACTAGCTGTGTGTGAGGAGACCTAGTCCTGGTTGTGTGCGAACTTCACTCGTTGTGTTCACGGAAGGGTTTATGTAAGGGAAAGTTTGATATGTATTGAAAGGATCTGAATTAATGCAAAGGACAGATTCTGGCGAATTTATTGTGTCATTACTCTAAGTTATTTACTGTTTCTGTTATGTTGATATCACACAGTTTATGTATTTCTTATTCATTATTGCGTGAAGATATCAGTTATGGTTATGCATGCTTAGTTGTGATTGATAAATCTGCTTAAGTAATTACATTTTTTAGATCTGGATGTGGCTTTGTTATGCTTATTTGCACTGAAGCGATCTGTGACTCGGTCTTGTTCTGTTAAGGATTGCACACATTCTATGATTCTACCTTATTCTATTGCGCGCATATGTTTATAATCGATACAAGTTTGCATTTGATTTTCTTAGGACCACTTCATTATTTTCTCCCTCAAGGTACAAAAACCTGGTTCCAACAACCCCCAAAACTACTTTAGGTGAGACTTTGATTTGCACAAGAATTTCAATGCCAAAAGGGCCAGTAGTTGGAGGGTTTGTCGGTTTCTCCATAACTTTGAACCTAGGTCAAGACCCCTCAAGCCAACAAATGGTTTTGTTTCCAAGACCGAGATCATTTTGAGGGAGATTTGATGTTGTGGCATCCTTCATGAAATGAATTGCAAGATTGGTTAGATAGAAATATCCTTGAATTCACACTCCAAGAGAATAGAAGTACTAAGTTTTCTGACAAACATTGGGTACAAAAATATATTTATACGTAAGTGCATGAAATATTGTTTTGTTCCTTTGCACATGAGCTACAGGAGTGGTTGTTGTGCTTAGCTGAATTTAGTACTTGCGTAAAGGGTGATGCAGTCACTAAGTGGACTCATGAATTGATCCAGCAAGTAGAGAAGCTATATAATAAGATCACCCGCGCAGTAGACCATTGGCTAAATTTGTATCATATTCTGAAGCAGAAAGAAGGTTTTTCAAAGGCCCTAGAGGTAATTTCCTGTGCTCACTGAAATTCTTGCTAAAAATTCTATTATGTGAACGAGGTTGTTTGTGCTAACATACTACTTGAATGACTCAAAGAGACCCAACTACGCGTAGTGGAAAAGTTTACCGCGAAGATTCTGAAAATTTTATTTATAGCCCTCTGAAGCCTAGATCTGACAGTGAAGGTGAACCAGAAACTAGTAGCTCTAGTGATTCTGAAGGAGATATCTCATCACACCATAAACCTTTGAGTTTATCTCTAACTCCATCCACCCCACTTTTGCACTCACATCACAAAACACCCACTCCACCGCGTAGTCTGTCTCCACAAGGAAAAAGGCAAGGAGCTCCAAGCAGAGGTGTGGTGTATAAAATGTAAAGCTTTTGGGCACCCTAAATATCATTGTCCTGTCTTCAAAAACTATCTAAATGTTGGAGGTCCTAGTCCATTAAAGAGTTCTGTGTGGTGCACAATCTGTCAAATTTTTGGATTACATGACAAAGATTCCTGCCCAAGGATCAGAAATTATCAACCTGACTTGAAGTTGTTATTTTGAAAATTCTATTCGTCATTAGGGCATGATGAGTACCATTTTTACACTTATGATATGATTTTAGATAAATTTGAAATATATAGAACGTAGGTTGAGCCTACATCACCAGCATCCCCTTCTAGGCACAGAGGATTTCAAGGAAGAGGATTATGCCGAGGAGGTGGATCAATTGACCAAGGAAGAGGACAAGTCATTTTCTATAACTATGGAGATGTTGTCCATTATGCACGTGACTATTTGAATCCAGCATGACAATCCTGCAGGTATTGTAGACAATTTGATCATGTCATAGAATATTTTCCTATGTTGATTGCTGAAATTTAGGAAAAGAAGATGCAAACTCCAATACAAAATATTCATATGGTTCGCGTTGAAACCTGTGAAGAAGATCCCAGGGTGAATGTGGTTACTAAGAGTGGTGTAGCCACAAATGAAGATAAAGGAAAGAAACCAACCATTGATGTATGGATCCGTAAACCACCTGAAAATAAGGAAGGGTTTAATATTTAGTGTGCGAAGGAGAAATTTATTGAAGCGCGAAAAGAATTTATAGAAGGAAGTGCATCAACATCATGAAGAATGATGAAGGAAGCAGGAGGAGATGAGGAGATCAAACCATTTCTACAAGAATGTATGAATTTACTGCGTAACAAGAAGGAATTAGAAAACATGTAGGCTTTGATAAATAATTGTGCAGAGAAGGAACAACCAATGGTAGAAGAGTGAGTGGTCAACAAAAGATACAAGAAAAAGAAGAGAACGAGTAGGGAGATGCATATGACCGTGCATATCAGTTCTTATGAAATGAACCAAGTTATTATAGATCTGGGATCGGATGCTAATTTTCTACCTAGGAAAACATGGTAGTGCATGGGAGAGCCAAAGCTAGAGTGGTCTACCATTCAACTGCGCATGGCCAATCAGCAGAAGATCATTCATTTAGGGAGGCTCTCGCAAGTTGTGGTCAGTATAGAAGGTGTTAAGGTGATGGAAAACTTTGAAGTCATCCAAATTGTAGATGATATTGATCCATATTTTGTACTTCTAGGATTGGATTGGGCCATTGACATGGATGGTGTTATCAATATGAAGAAAATGAGGATAGAGTTTGAAAGCAATGGAGTCAGGGTAATCATTCCTCTAGATCCTGCAGAAGGACAAAGGTAAATTGAACCAGTGCGTGCTGACGATGAAATCGATCAAATCTATAAGCTGACCTTGCGCGAGGAAGATTGGATTAATCCAACATCCGATGGGAATATTAAGTGGGAGAATGATAGCTCTTGTTTTTCAAACTCTAATGAAGAACTAGAAAATTGGCAGAACCGGTTTCATGAGGTACCTGCGTTGCATTGTAATCGGATGACCCAATATCTGTGATGTATAACATATGAGGTACGTGATTTGCTGCACTATGATGGATTAACTGATATAAACATGTTTATAGGAGAGATTTAAAGGGTTGTGCCTGAAGGACAGAGATTCCATGCTTTGGATCTTGGCTTGCACGCTACTCCAGCAAGATGGTGGGAAACTCATAAGGAGAATATGGGCAACTGGGAGGAATGTGCATGCATGATGAGGTTGTGGTTGGAATGTCCAGTCATTAAAATCGAAGATGTGCACTCTAGCAAAGAGGATCTACGTAGACATTTGGCAAGATGGAATCAGCTATGGGGCATATAACCAAGAATTGAATGCGTCCATATGTTTATTCACACATTGGGGAAAGTGCCTACTGAATGGTATTTGGAAACAAAGCTGCACAGAGACACTAGTGAATGGTGTGCGCTAACAGAGAGTTTTATTCTTACAATTAGCTTTGAGAGTGGACTTGAAAACATTGGCCAAGGTTTGATTCCAGAAATTATTAATGCGTCGATGAAGGAAATTATGGACTATGGACAGTTGGTAATTGTGGAATATAGGGATCAATACGCAGTTGCTAGAAACTCGATTTCTCTAGCTGAGAATGTCAGACAGGTGCACTCCATAATGAGCCTTGTTGGATATTATAGGAAGCACATTCTGAACTATGAATTAATAACTGCACCCATGACTAAAATACTTAGAAAAGGTGTGACATTCTGTTCGGATGAAGAATGTTAGAGGAGTTTGCAGTTATTAAAAGATGCAACAGATACTACCCGATATGCTTTTAAGTACCTGGTCAATAAGCCTGTGTTGGGAGAGATGATCTATAGATGGTTATCATTAGCTCTAGAGTATATGTGCAGTAAGGTGCGACACACATGCGAAGGTTGACTAGGTTGCTGAGGTGTCAAAAACTAGCCATTGAAATAGTAAAACTGGACAAGACAACTTTATTACCGTTTTTTGGAGCATCTAGGTTGCATTTAATGAAGTGATTTTTCTAGATTTAGGACCGTTTTGTCAGTAATGGAGACTCATTAATGAAAAAGGAGTCGTTGAAGATGCGCCACAGGCATAAATATGACCTATGGGGTCCCAATAGTTCCCTTTTTTTTCCAAGTAAATTATTTTCTTTGAGCTCCTTAATTTCCACTGCATACACTGTGTCTATGTCTGGTTTGGAACTGGGGTTCGAGGACGTGTTGCACCGAGCAAGGTGGGCTACGCTATTCCTGACAGTATGATAGCCACAAGATTTGGAGATGACCCTGTTGCGCTAGAAGTCCCTATTGCTGAAACACCTAAGCCCTCCAAGTCTAAGAATGGGTAGTCATCTGGTACACACAAATCCCCACTAGAAAATTCCTGAAAGTCGCACCCTACTGTGGCTAAGAAGCTGAAAATACCGATGTCTGAGGTCCCTAAAACAATTTTGGAAGGAGAGGAGGATGTGGTCTAATTGGCCCCATTCTCGCGGCTGCCAAGCTATGTTGCATCACGCAAACCCTTAGTTAGAGTTCCCAAATACCTGGAGAAGGTGTGCACAGTCATCCAGATGCCATTGATCCCTAGGAATGTCCCAATGGAAGGAGACATGTTAGCTAAAATACCGCAGCTAAGATTCGATGATTGGGACATTGCAGATGTCAAAAAATTCCTAGATCTTGCACTGAAGTTGTATCTTGATCATATTACATATGAAGGAGGTATTGTGTGCCTTGAGCAAAAAATATGGGTGCTAGGTATGCACAAGGCAGACCCGCTAAATTTTCTCCAGATCTCTCATTTTGGGAACAACCCCATAAATGATATCCGCGTCAAGAAATTTCTCGCAGTAGTACATGATGATGTGCTATGGTTGGGAGAGCACATCCCTATTGATGTTGCATTGATCCATAGGATCGCGAGTCTGCCTACTAAAGGATCCAACCCTATTGCTAGTTTCAATGGTAAGGCGTAGGAGATAACTGTCGCAGACCAAATCAAGAAGAAATATCAAGTCACACGGAAGAGCTGAGGTTTTGTGGTCGATGAAATAAATGACCCAGTAGTTTTCTTTGGTATGATCATCTTGTCTTGCAAGATGATGCACAAGTGTTGAAAAAAGGAGGTGCCCGCACACATCATTGTGCTTGCTGGATAGTGAGAGAAATGCATTATTTACAATTGGTCTAGCTATCTCTGCAAAGAATTTTTATAAAATGTGTGCGAAGCACATGAAGAAGGAAATCATTTCCACTATGCTTGGATATTCCTGCTAATTTTGCTAATTGGGTGGAAGACCCCCGAAGACACCCAGTTCCTGGAGATAGAGCCTTGAATGTGTGAGGTTGCACGTTTGCTACCTTTTGGAAATCTTAAGACTCAGTGCACGCCAGAGAAAATAATATCTTTTGGGTTATGTATGATGCCACTTTATATCAAGCGGTACAGTCAAAGCCGCGATTGTCACCTACCTTATATGATTAATATAAGATGGTAGCTAACTTCAAAGCTACGTTTCATAAAATTCATATCCGCGCAAAGGGAGCCGTGTAAGGGGTGTGGTATGAGTTACCATACCTAGTGATAGAGGATGATTTGTTGAGAGTAATGGCTAAATGGCCATAAGCCTGATTGACATCGATCACACCAATGAAGCCACACACTCACATCCAAATAGTGAAACCAATAGTGAAAGTCACATAGAAAGAAGCAACACCAACTACCTCTAGTGAAACCATAGACCTGGAGAAAGAAACAGAGCTCGAAAAGAATGGATCTGTGTTGAAGGACACAACAAAAGAAGAAACCTCTAATGGAAGCAAGTGAGGCTCTCAAGCTGTTGGGGGATCATGGAAGAAGAGGAAAGGGTGCCAAAGAGGTTGGGAAGGAGGTCCTCATGTTTACAAAATATGATCTACATGAAATATCCAACACAGTCATGTCTGTGACCGAGGATCTATGGACGGAGATGGAGGTGTAGTACAAGTATTCACTCGAACTTGTTCAAGTTTGAATTTAGGAGCTGAATATACAAGCGAGATAGATACAAGCAAGTGTAGCTCAGGCGAGCCAGACCAATACACAAGTCATGAGCGCACAACAATTAGATGGTTCCTTACCAACCACTAGGGATGCTAGCCTTCTAAAAATTCCCGCACCAAAAATTCAGGTGGACGCTAGCCGGCATGCCCAATTCAAGGGAACAAGTGATATAGATATTAATCTTTCTGTGTTACCTGCAGGGAAGCTGCACTTGATGCACTCAATGATCGTGGATGAACTCCAGTACTGAGAGGCCACTTCTCACACTCATATAATGGAAGCCCAACATCAAGCGTAGAAAGCACACCAACATCAACAAAAATCAGAAGCAGCATGTCACGAAGCCAAAGCCCAGCGTGCTACGCTAGAGGAAAAAATCCACCAAGAATGCCAAGATATTCCAGTTGTCCTGGCCACAACTGCACCCGATGAGAAATTAGAAGGATTTGTTGCTGCATTGAAAGCATCGCTTGCTGAGGTGTAGAAAATCTGAACATAATATGAGCAACAAATTGGAGATCTACAGACAAAGTTACAACTGAAGAATCCACCAGAAGTTCGCGTCCAAAGAGCAGCCGAAGTCAAACAAGCCTGAGATAGTATTGCTAATGTGGTCACCCAGTGTGATAGCTTTCTTAATGAAGCTCTGATTGTATGGAACTTAGTACAAAATTATCTCGTCTTTTAGCAGTTGTGCGACACACTCCATAAGAATTAACAAGAGTTTGGAGAGATAAGGACAGTGGCGCCAACCTTGGTTCTGACGCAGCGCCTAGCTCGTCTACAGGAATGCTGAACAATCCAAACAGAGATTGAAGATCTACGTCCGAAGGAACAACTGCTGGAAACACGCATGCAACCGTGGACTGAGGAATATCTTCAACTTTCATAGACATTAGATAACACTTTGAAGGCTATCCAGTAGCCTCATCGCAACATAGAGATGGCCACTGAAGGGCTCACCACAGAAAAGTTGGGTCAGCAAGCCAGGCCGCCGCAACGCAAAGTTTGGAATTAGTGCTCCCTCTGAAATATTTTTTCATTGTGCTCCAAGCTAAGATCAAGGAGCAGGTGCCTCAGTGACTCAAAATGTGTCACATGTTTGTGTTGGGGGCCTGTTGGAGCAGGGTCCCCTGAGGCACACTTTTTGATGCAAATTTGTATAAGTCTTGTATATGCGCACTATTCTATTGAGTCAAGGGGCTTTGGGATGGGTCAAAGTTCTTAATTTTGATGTAAATGGGTTTAAGGGTAAACTGTGGATCTTAAACCATGGTTTGAGACCATAGTATCTGCGCAAAAGAATAATATAAATAAATAGATCGAGTCTAAGGAAAGTAGCTTAAGAATATTATTGATGTTTGATAAGTTTATGCGTCTATAATACGTTGTAATGGTTTTTTCTGGATTGGGTTGAAAGGCTCCTGCTGGTTGTGTGCAGAGAGACCTAGTCCTGGTTGTGTGTGGACTCTATTGGTTGTGTGTGCGAAAGGGTTTATGTAAGGGAAATTCTGATATGTATTGAAAGGATATGAAATGCTAAGGACAGATTTTGGTGAACTTACTGTGTCATTGCTCTGAGTTATTTACTGTTTCTGTTATGTTGAGATTGCATTGTTTTTGTATTGCTTATTTATTATTGCGCGAAGATATCAGTTATGGTTATGCATTCTTAGTGATGATCGATAAATATTCTTAAGTAATTTCATTGTTTAGATGTGGATCTGGTTTTGTTATGCTTATTTGTGCTAAAGTGATCCGTGACTCGGTCTTGTTAATGATTAAGGATTGCACACATTATTTGATTCTACCTTATTCTATTGTGCACATATGTTTATGATTGATACAAGTTTTCATTCGATTTTCTTAGGAACACTTCATTATTTTCTCCCTCAGTGTGCGGAAACTTGGTTCCAGCACCCCCCCATACTGCTTCAGGGGAGACTTTGATTTGCACAAGCAGATCATTTCCGAAAGGACCAGTAGTTGGAGGGTTTGTTGGTTTCTCCATAACTCTGAACCTAGGTCAAGACCCCTCAAGCCAACAATATGGGTATTCTTTCTAAAATAGTTGATTGAGAAAATGCACAATGTCTTAATCTACAATTGAAAAAATCGACAAAAGGCACCATGAGGAGGAGGATTCAATAGTGGAAAAGTATCTATGCCATTATGGTTGCTATGAATGCATACATTATGGTGTGTCACAAGCTACTTGACTAAATTTTTTGGGAGTAAAAGGAGCAAATGCACAATCTCCTGGCCCTAATTCTCAATACTTGGCCAAAATTGTGGCACTCTTACCTTGGAGTTTGGATTGTTGAGTTACTTGATTGGAGATCCCATTTTTGAGAAAGTATTACCTATAATGTAGAGTTTTCAAAAATTAGTTCCAATTGAAAGGAAATCAATGTATGCCTCTATATATGCATAATTTCTTTCTTTGGTAGGGAATTTGGCGAAAATATGTTTTATTTCTTCCACGGAAAGAATTCATAGGATGATATTGACCTTTAAATTATATGTCCACTCACTATTATTTGTATCCTCCATGAATATACATGTCAATAATTTTGTATCAAAATATCTATTTGGACCAGGTAAGACCCTCAAAGTGATAGCAGTTGCTCAAGGAGTACCTAATATAATGAGTCGCTCCAAAGTGAAGGATAAAGAGCTAATTTACACAACTAATACTAATGGTATTGCAGTCTAATTGGAAGAAGAAGAAGATGTGTTTGATCTGGGAAGGTTTTTACAGGGGAAATTGGTTTATAAGCATAAGTATACAGTGTGCGGTTGAAATAATACTATATGTTTTCAATGGTATTACTTTCTTCACTTAATATCAATTTCTCTAGAATGATTTATTTTGAGATTAAAAAAATAAAAAGAGGCATCTCTACATTAAGGAAGTAGTTGTTACATGATGCTCCAAGACATACGAAGATTGATAAAAAATAATTTCAGTGGAATTTATTCTTGCACTAGCCAAGCATCCCAAGAGTGACACTTTGAGGTTGGGAAAAACATCGTTTCCTGTCTCATCGCAATTCTTCATAAACGTCGCTATTCTGACTATGTCTTCATAAACGTCACTATTCTGATGATTTCTTCATAAACTTCACTATTCTGACGATGTCTTCATAAACTTTGCTATTCTGACGATGTCTTCATAAACATTTTTATTCTAACAATGTTTTCATAAACGTTTTTATTCCGACGATGTATTCATAAATGTCGTTATTTCGATGATGTCTTCATAAACATTGCTATTCCGACGATATCTTCATAAACGTTTCTATTCCGACTATGTTTTCATAAATGTCGCTATTCCAAACATGTGTTCATAAATGTTTTTATTTTGACGATGTCTTCATAAACGTCGTTATTTCAACGATGGATTCATAAATTTTTCTATTCCAACGCTTCAAACAGGTAGAAAAAAAAAATCTTAAAAAATAACACTTTTGGAAAAAATTTCTTCCCTCAGAACCATGTTGTGACATATTCACTATATATGGAAATAGGGTAGCTTCAATGTTATATTTAACCATATTTATTTTTTATTTTTTCACTCAATGAATCATAAATATGACTAGCCACCAACTTGGCACTGGTTAAAATTAGGAAAGCAAATAATATGGCGATTATGTGGACATGGTATTGTCAACTGGAAAATATAAATGAAGGATTAGAGTGCAAGACCGATTCCAACAAAATCTTCAAATCCAAGCTAAGATTATATGGCACACAAATCTAGTGTGTGTGTGCCTTTGGTAGAATCATAAATAGAGAGAGAAACCAAAGCCAATGTCATTCTTCATTCTACTTAAAAAGATGTATTTATTTGTAACAATGAATTTTCTTGCTATGTAATGTCAATGCTTGCACCGAGGTATAATTTCCTTCACATTTACATTTAAAATTTCGGTTCGATAAATGGGGGAATTAACAACTAGGCTTTTAAGGCTAGAATATTGTCATGCAATACTTCTATAAACCTATTAAAACATGTATCTGATAACCATATTGACAAAATGAAAATGTCATGAAAAGGCTTAGCAGTACTGGGACTAGACTTGCAAGTAGAAACTGAAAAAAGGGCAACAAATAGGGATCCTTAAACAATTCTTCTAATTAATGATAGATGTTCAAAATCCTTAACAAATGTGAATCTTTACAATTCATTATTTTTCATTAACTGATTATCATAATATGATTCAAAATTTCACTTGAACCCATTTTAGTCTCTGCATATTAACGCATTGTATTCTTACATGGCATTATATCAAAGAGATCTAGTGTGTTGTTTCCACATAAATATCAAGTTTATTTTTGAAACTTTTATTTCAGTAGTCCATTGATTAAAGGAAATAATTCTACCTTTAGCTTAGATAACTTTGCGCTTATCAAACACCCAATTTCTCACCATGGCTTGAGACATCTGCCCAACATTAACCCAAACATTAACCCACCATTAATTCCAATCCACCAAGATTTAAAATTTTCTAGGAATTTGCGGAACAGTGAATCTAGAGATGACTTAATACCTTTCCATCATTGAGCAATGCAAGGGCTATGCTGAGAATCGAGTATCCAGTGTACACCACAATCTCCGTGGTGTTCTTGGCATTAATGAGATTCATCAGGAGACCCAGAAATTAACCCTCATCATTAGAAGTAGTCATGAGGTTCCTATCAAAATCTAGACAAACAATCCTCTGTTTGTTCACACCGTGAAAACAGCATATGAAAGCTTCTAAAAACCAACTTATTTGAGAATTCAGGATAAATATATATATATCGATAGGTTGAGGGGCTTACCAAGAGTGACACTTTGAGGTTGGGCAAAACATCGTTTCCTATCTCATCGCAATTCTTCATAAATGTCGTTATTCTGACCATGTCTTCATAAACATCACTATTCCAATGATGTCTTCATAAAATTCACTATTCTGACAATGTCTTCATAAACGTCGCTATTCCGACGATGTCTTCATAATCATTTTTATTCTAACAATGTTTTCATAAACTTTGTTATTCCAACGATGTATTCATAAACGTCGTTAGTCTGACGATTTCTTCATAAACGTTGCTATTCCAACGATATCTTCATAAACGTTTCTATTTTGACGATGTTTTCATAAACATCGCTATTCCAAGCATGTCCTCATAAATTTTTTTATTCTAACTTTTTCTTCATAAACTTCGTTATTTCGATGATGGATTCATAAACGGCGCTATTCCAATGCTTCAAACAGGTAGACCAAAAAAAAATTCTTAAAAAATAACACTTTTGGAAAAAATTTCTTCCCTCAGAACCGTGTTGTGACATATTCACTATATATGGAAATAGGGTAGCTTCAATGTTATATTTAACCATATTTATTTTTTATTTTTTCACTCAATGAATCATAAATATGACTAGCCACCAACTTGGCACCGATTCAAATTAGGAAAGAAAATAATATGGCAATTATGTGGACATGGTATTATCAACGGAAAAATATAAATGAAGGATTAGAGTGCAAGACCGATTCCAAACAAATCTTCAAATCCAAGCTGAGAGTATATGGCACACAAATCTAGTGCATGTGTGCATTTGGTAGAATCATAAATAGAGAGAGAAACCAGAGCCAATGTCATTCTTCATTCTTCTTAAAAAGATGTATTGATTCGTAACAATGAATTTTCTTGCTATGTAATGTCAATGCTTGCACTGAGGTATAATTTCCTTCACATTTACATTTAAAATTCCGGTTCTATAAATGGGGGAGTTAACAACTGGGCTTTTAAGGCTAGAATGTTTTCATGCAATACTTATATAAACCTATTAAAACATGTATCTGATAACCATATTGACATAATGAAAATGTCATGAAAAGGCTTGGCAGTACTGGTACTGGACTTGCAAGTAGAAACTGAAAAAAGGGCAACAAATAGGGATCCTGAAACAATTCTTCTAATTAATGATAGATGTTCAAAACCGTTAACAAATGTGAATCTTTACTAGTCATTATTTTTCATTAACTAATTATCATAATATGATTCAAAATTTCCCTTGAACCCATTTTAGTCTCTGCATATTAATGCATTGTATTCTTACATGGCATTATATCAAAGAGATCTAGTTTTTTGTTTCCACATAAATATCAAGTTTATTTCTGAAACTTTTATTTAATTCGTCCATTAATTAAAGGAAATCGGTCTACCTTTATCTTAGATAACTTTGCACTTATCAGACACCCACGTTCTCACCATGGCTTGAGACATCTACCCACCATTAACCCAAACATTAACCCACCATTAATTCCAATCCACTAGGATTCAAAATTTTCTAGGAATTTGCTGAACAGTGAATCTAGAGATGACTTAATACCTTTCTATCATTAAGCAATGCAAGGGCTATGCTGAGAATCGAGTATCCAGTGTACACCACAATATCCATGGTGTTCTTGGCGTTAATGAGTTTCAACAGGAGACCCAGAAATTAACCCTCATCATTAGAAGTAGTCATGAGTTTCCTATCAAAATCCAGACAAACAATCCTCTATTTCTTGAAACCATGAAAATCACCTATGAAAGCTTCTAAAAACCCACTTATTTGAGAATTCAGCATAAACATATATAGATCGATAGGTAGAGGGGATTACCAAGGATGCTTGTTAGTCACTTCGCGAAGTTCTTTCATTGACTCGGGCCCACGAGGATACACGCTCGTTTCCAATATATACTGCAATAATCACATATAAATTAGAATTTATTCTCCAGGAAAACATTAACCTCATCAATTAATTTCTCTTCTAAACTTACTGAAAAAACTCATAGGTCAAAGTGTTGAGAGAAACCTGATAGAGGGAATTGCTCTGCAAGATTATTTTGCGGCCCACTTCTTGATGGCGAACAACCTTAGACAGCTCCTCTGCTTGGGTTCTCTGTGCCTTCACCCCTGCTGCAGCAACATTAGTGCTTTCCATTTCCTCGAACCTACAACACAGTTGAAAACAAATCTAAATACCAACTAAAAATGAAAAAAAAAACCCAAAATTACCATGCATTTCCCAATGGATTTGCAACTCAGATCTTGCATTAAAAATCCAATTACCCAAATTATCCAACGACCTAAGCTAACCTAACCCAAAACCTATAAATCTTAAAATTTCGTGATGTGAGTAATTAACTGTTTGGACAAGAAGAAATCCTAGGACTCAAGGAATACGAGTTGCCTAAAAAAATCCCACTCTCACCAACCATTTTCCCAGGCCTTGAATGTAGTGAACTCATCCCTGAAAAGAAGGCTTTGCTGGATCAGATGGATGATGAACCTAGTGTTTGCTTAGGTACCGATTCGTTGAAGAAATGCAACAAATACCATTTCATACAGTGTCCCACATTTCCTTTGAAAATTAACACAACCTCATCTTCTCGTGGATCTAAAATGAAGATTCTTCTTCCTGAACTATGCCAATTCCTGAGCTAAAGACCAAAATAATCTAAAAATGAGAGACATAACAAACAAAATAGGTAAACACAAATTAAAATTCTCTATATTACACTGCTTGTTAAAGCCAAATTGGGAGCAGGAATTGAAATAAATCTAAAAAAAATAATTAAAAGATTGCATTAATTAGGAGATCATCATCATGTTCGAAGATTGGAACATCAAAAGGGCCTCAAACATATACTCTCTCTCTATTAAATATACGAGCTCAAGAAAAATATTATAAATGTACTGACTCTAGTATACACCCACTTTGAGTATTCTCACACCCAGTCTAGTATGAAGAAGAGGATACAACTCTAAAAAATAAATGATGTGCAAAAACTCAGTGGAAACCTTAGATAGAAGGTCTGAAAGTAACAATTATGACAGAAGAATGATTTTCCTTGTTTCTAATCATTTGAAGATCATCTCCATGAGTTATAACACTATATGAAGTTTTTAAGGCTACCTAAAAACAATATCAGTGGTATTTTCTACATGATTCGAGCTCCTATGATGCAAGTTTCTTCGCATAAGGACCTGTGGAAATTGTTTTTATGTAATACGAATATACATGTAGAACATGATGTACTATGACATGCAAGTTAAATAAATAAGCATGAACAATTAGAAGTGACCCACATCTATTTTTGGATCACACTGTGTCTTCTTCCATAGTCCCTATATCACATCACATCTCTGTTAAGTTTGTATTACTATACTCATTGGTATGAAATTATATATAGTGGAATCATAGTGGCATCACTAAAATTCCTGTGGTATCGAATTTTATACAATATACTTTTGTGGAATCAAATTATATATAATGACATCACAATGGGATCATTACAACCTCTATGGAATTGAATTTTATACAGTGACACACATGTCTATTATTCTGAGGCTTGATCATATTTTGTGGCTTGCTATTTTGTCGAAGGATCACTCATATATTTTTACTCACATTGCACCTATTTCTCGCATTTGTTTCTATGGCTCATAATTTATTTATGTGGCTCACATCATATTTCCCTATGGCTCGATTATATGGTGGCTAGCTATTCTACACATGTCGATTGCAATTATAGTGAATTATTTAATAACTTGCATTTGATGTCAACATGGCTCACTATAATGCATTGTGGCTCATTTCTCATCCTCAATGGTTCACATTGCAGCTTGAATGACTCGCATAGTATTCACAGTGGCTAAAATTTTCTCTTGTTGTTTGTGGTGATAAATTTTTGAAGCATTCATATATGTGGAAGTAGGAATAACTACATCTATAAAGACTACCTAAAGTCTAAAAATAATATTTTAACATAAATATGATCCTAGGTTTCTATGATAACTCGTATAGCTCTGAGGCTCACCTTGTAAATACAATTCTTATATCATCACAACGTTTCACATTTCATCTTGTGATCTAGATTTAAGATAGTGTTGGGCAACCACTCCAATCCTTCCTATTTTTTAAAAGAAGCGAAAAAAACAACCCGAGTAACTACTGAACCTTAATGATGAGCTTAGTTTTCACTAAAATAATTGGGAATTGTTACTGCCTGAAAATATATGGCTTAATTTTCATTCCAGTGGAATTATTTTTAGCACCATTGGACCAGGTGAAAGAAGAGACCATCCCTAGGATGCAGGATATGCTCTTGCAAAAAGAATTGAAATTCATCAATATGTATCTTGAACAATTTTGTTGAGGAAGGACACTCCTAATTCAAATCACTAATGTCATTATTAACATTTTATATTTTATGCAATGTGTGGAGATGATAAAGAACAAATTCATATAGATGCATGGTAGTAGTGAGTAGAGTCCTTGAAATTCTAATTTATCTGAGTCTCTAGAATAGAGCCTCTCTCAAGACTGAGTTAGATGCCACTTAAAGGTCGACAAAATAGCATAATGGTTTTAAAGTGCTCGTTCTCCTCTATGATGTCTCGGAGGGTGAGAACTAAGTCACAAGGTTCATCTAACCTTGAAAAAAAATTGAAATTCATTGAGGTTTGACGAATGTAGTGTGGCCAAAATGCATGAAAGTTTCTACTATGTGTAGGAATATGATGTCTACTAAGTAAGATGAGAGCTACATAACAGAATATAAAATTTATTGTCTCAAGTCAAACCTTTAACTAACTTAAGATCCATTTTACAAGAATTACAATTTTGGAAGACTAGCTGAAAATTGCAGAGTTTTAACAAAGATTCTAAGCACAAACACAAAAAAATTCAAAGGCAAATTAATCATCAATCTATTGGTGATTAAACAAGAAAATACCTTTTCATATGAAAGGCTCTGTTCGACAACATCCATATTTCCCATCCAACCAAAATATATACTACAATGTTGCACTTCCACATGCACATAGCAGATAAGGGACAAGAATCATATCAAATGAAAGAATACAGATGCAAAACCTGGGTCATACAATTGATGTGAAAGAAAAAATTTTAGATTTGGTTTGAAAAATATTGTACACTCTCTTCATGTTGAAGATGAAACTATTTGCATCCTTACCAGAGTATATGTTATTTAAATTAACTATTCATATGAAGAAATGCATTTGAAACCTTTCCAATAACCAGGCTATGAACATCAATAATCCATGTTACGGGAGCATCTGAAATCATCCTATAAAATACAAGCTTTACATTTCAAATGCAACTCTAAGTACTTAAAAAGAAAATAACTTCCTAAAATTAGATAATATAGCAAGCCACACTCTTTTGGGTCACTTGCAACTTATGAAATCAAATCTGTCATATAATAAGATCAAATTTATCATTACTCGAAACAAAAAGGTTAATAGTATAATTATCTCTACCTCTTGCGTAACATCCTTTCCAAAAACTGCATATTGTGATGCATCAAACCGGTCAATAAGGGAACACTCTTCCACTAAAGTCTTCAGATTCTTTGTGTCCTTCGTCAAATCAGACAATTGAATATGGCTAGAGTTAGCACTATACAATATTCCCTCACTATGCCTTATGTAGAGCACCTCAGTGAATCATGTTTTTCATTAATTGATTATCATAATATGATTGAAAATTTCCCTTGAACCCGTTTTAGTCTCTACATATTAACACATTGTATTCTTACATGGCACTGTATCAAAGAGATCTAGTGTGTTGTTTCAACATAAATATCAAGGTTATTTTTGAATATTTTATTTCAGTAGTCCATTTATTAAAGGAAACATTCTACCTTTAGCTTAGATAACTTTGCGCTTATCAGACACCCACGTTCTCACCATGGCTTGAGATATATGCACTAACTACTTATAAATTTTTGATCATCATGGTTTACCTATTACGATTTCACTAATCATAGTGATATAATGAGAAACCATCGACTAGATTGATGGCAATATGTTATATTCCCCCATTGTCTATTTGGGAACACCTGAAGTGACCATCTACTTCATTAATTGATTATCAAAATATGATTCAAACTTTTCCCTTTGCCCAATTTTAGTCCGTGTCTATTAAAGAATCGTATTCTTACATGACACTGAATCAATGTGGCCTCGTGTATGGAACACCATCATCATTGACAAACCTTCAGTGGCACAACAAAGAAATAGGTTTTGTTGTTCCTCATTTTGTGTCAGTTCTGCAACCTTTGGGTTGGTAAATGACCCTTTATTAAGGAAGTGGTTCTACCATTGCTTTAGATTCCATGACCAAAAGGTATTCTATTTCACCAAGTTCAACCAGGATTTGCACCTGGCCTCTCCTACTGAGATGGAATACATCCATGAGTCATGAAGGTCTCCAGGACTTTCACCTGGTCTCAGATGAAGTATGACTATGGTGGACACATTATATTGACATAACAACATGTTATTTATGAATTTCAACCCAGGTCTTAACACTGAAAAGTTGTTTGATTTAACCACTCGACCACAATTTGTTTAACTATAGGTATCTTTATGTAACTGATTCTAAAAATAGACTATAAACTACAATAAGGAACCCTGCAAGATCCCACATATACATATGTCAGGCCATAAAAAAACAACAAGAACCAATTAGACAAGAACGAAACATGGGTATGCAACATTCATGGGCTCTAATTATTAATGAAAATATATAGAAAGAGGCATCCTGCCTGACAAAAATGAGCCATGAGTCTGATCTTCAGAGGTCCTAAATCATCCACCCAATATTATAACAAGACTCGAAATTCCAATATTGCTAAATATTAGAATTTGGTTAACTAAAGCCATTTGGCTTACCCCATAAAGTGAGAGGGTGCATTTGGGAGAACTTGAATAATACTCTGAAATTCTCTGCACACCTAAATTTTAGGGAAATTCAAGGGGGATGGGGGAACCCTCTGTGTAGTGAACTAGGGTAATTCTACCCTAGGGTTTTATAGGTTACTAGGATTTCAACAGAATTTCCTTTTCCAAATAATAGTCAATTTTATACAATTAATATATTCTTCAGTGAACAATATCAATTTTTTAAAGATATAATAGGCTGAATAGAGCAAAGTAGCATCCAGTTAATACACATTCCAATACAATATTCAATTAAACAGTGTATTTTTCATCAAACCCATACACTAATTTGGCACAATATTAAAGATCCATATAATATGGTTCACATTTAACAGAAAAAACCAATTTAACCATTGAAATAATACCCTAACTAGTGACTTGATTGCTAACCCTACAAGGAACCTAAACTGCTAAAGATATCCCAGTTTTGCCTCAAATGTGCACTCTAATCCTGTTTCAATCCTCTATAACAAAATTGAACCTAGCCACCCTACTCTACTATAGAATTTGCATTTGATTCTACTACAGGAACCAACAAGTTGAATTGCCTCTGTCACTGAATTGCTTCGGAACTTTGGACTGCCACAGAAATGCAAATAGTTTCACAGACCCTTCGGATCGACTAGACTGGCCTTCGGTTGACCTCAGGACACTCATCTACCTCGAAGACAATGTATCCTTTAGTTAGAGAGTAGCTCAGAGGCCCTTAGATTAGGTATGAGCTAAATTTTTCCCTCAAAACCAATTGGCCCTCACGCATACACTGCAAATTCTCCTAAGCGCTTTTGCATTTGAGGAAATCTTCATTTTGTATTGTTTTTTGGAAATTCATGCACAAAACGACGAACCATTCTATTTTCAAAACCCTCACATGTGATATGGTGTTTCATCCGAGTCTCATAGGTTGCAATTACTATCATTGGAACATAACCAATTGACAGGGTTTCTTCCAGAATGGATCTGGAAATTCAAGTATTTGCGCGTGCTCAATTTCTTCAATATTTTTTTGTATGGAGAGATTCCCACCCAAGTATCTGAATTGCAAGATCTTTGGACTACACTCGATCCATTAGAGCTAGGCTCTCAGGATGAAACTATGTGGGGAATTTTTGATGTGTTGTCTGCTAATGGTTTTGATGCATTGACGGGATACAGACACATCAAATATGGGGTCTAGAACAAAAAATTCTAAGATAGGTCAGACACTACTCCAAATGCAACAAATGCAACATCCAAATCAGATTCAAGACATCGAAATAAAATAATCTCAATAAATTTTCTTTGAAGGCATTAAATCTGGGGTTTTGACAAGTTAAACACAATTAGAAAATAGAAAAAGATTCAACTTGGTCATTTCTCCTAGTTCATTTTATAAATAACTGATGGCAGGTTGTCAATGAAGGTGAGCAGCATCTTACTTCCCCCTCAGAGGCCAATCTGGCGTGCATCTCCATGGCTATGGCATTAACCAGTTATCTCAAATGATACAAAGGAGTAGAGCATCCCTCCTCGAAATCCCACAAAAAGGGCACAGCATGGTTCTACTTTATTCGGCTCTTGAAGGGTGTATTTTTTTCAGGCGATAATAGGGAGGTTGGGGTAAAGGGTGAAATTTTTTCGAGGCAGGAATTGGAATTAAAATCAAAATTAAAAATTAAAAAATTAAATGTAAAAAATAATATTTTCAAAAAAATATATAGATAGTGCTAAATTAAAAATTGAATATAAATAAATACGAGATTAAGGTGTATATAAATTATTTTATATGTAAAACTTACAAACACAATTAGCAGTTTTATGCAGTGATATTTATGTGCGTTAAGAGTATAACCTTTTTGAATTTTTAGTCATTTATATGGTCATATTTAAATTAAAAGACTCAAAATTAAAATTATGTGGTTACTTCTTGTTTTAATATATGTTACGTTCAGACCGCTTGTGTGCTTGGTGCATGTTCATGTGGCCCATTTGGATTTTTCTCCCTCGTGCCTTCGTTTGGGCAGGTCTTGTCGGGTGAGGTCGGCCATGTCAAAAATGCTAAGTTGTGATCGCCCACGTTCCTTGTGCACGTTCGTGCGTCTCGTTTTCCATTTCTTCCCTGGTGCCTTCGTTCGGGCGGGTCAGGTTGGGTTGTGTGAGGGCAGATGTGTCAAAAATGCTAATTTGTGACTGCCTGTGTGCCTTATGCACATTCGTTCAACCTATTTTCCATTTCCTCCCTCATGCATTCATTCAAGCGGGTTGGTTCGGGTCGTGTGAGGACGCCCAAGGAAACGCTTCCGAGTAGAATAGGCTAGGTCGGGTCATGAGAGGGTGCCCAAGGAAACGTGTTTGAGCTGGTGAGGTTTGGTCGTGTGCGGGCACTTACGGAAACATGTTCGGGAGGGTTGAGTCAGGTCGAGTCAGGTCATGCCATGTGAGGGCACCCACGGAAACACATTCGAGCGGGTTGGGTTGGGTCAAGTCGTGTAAGGGCGCCCAGGGAAACATGTTTGGGTGGGTCGCATTGGGTCGGGTCATGTGAGGGTGCCTAGGGAAACGCGTTCAAGCGATTCAAGTCAGGTCGTGTGATGACACCCAAGGAAACACGTTTAGGCAGGTTGAGTCGGGTTGTGTGAGGGTGACTCTATAAAAAATGCTAAGTTGTGACCGCCCATGTGCCTTGTGCATGTTCGTGCGACCCATTTTCCGTTTTCTCCCTCGTGCCTTCATTCGGGTGGGTTGGGTCATGTCATGTGAGGGTGCCCAAGGAAACACATTTAGGTCGGGTCAGATCAGGTCATGTGAGGGAGGTTGTCTCAAAAATGCTAAGTTTTGACCACCCCTGTGCCTTATTCATGTTCGTGTGACCTGTTTGCCATTTTCTCCCTCGTGCCTTCGTTCGGGCAGGTTGAGTCGGGCCGGGTTGGGTCGTGCCCTATGAGGGCACCCAAGGAAATGCGTTCGGGCGGGTCGGGTCATGTGAGGGTGCCCAATGAAACCCATTCGGGTTGGGTCGGGTCGGGTCATGCGAGGGCACCCAACAAAACGTGTTCAGGTAGGTCAAGTGAGGTCGAGTCGGCTCGGGTCATGTCGTGTTAGGGTGCCGAAGGAAACACGTTTGGGAAGGTCAGGTCAGGTTAGGTCGTGTGATGGTGCCCAAGGAAACACGTTTGGGTCGAGTCATGAGAGGGTGCCCAAGGAAACACGTTCAGGCGGGTCGAGTCAGTTCGGGTCGGCTCGGGTCGGGTCATGTAGTTTGAGGGTGCCCAAGGAAACACGTTTGGGTAGGTTGGTTCAGGTCGTGTGAGGGCGTCCCGGGAAACGCGTTCAGGCGGGTTGGGTCAAGTCAAGTCATGCCATGTGAGGTGCCTAAGGAAATTTGTTTGGGTCGGGTCAGATCAAGTCATGCCATGTGCGGGCGCCTAAGGAAACGCGTTTGGGTCAGGTCAGGTCATGTGAGGGAGGTCGTATAAAAAATCCTAAGTTGTGACCACTCGTGTGCCCTGTGGATGTCTGTGTGACCCGTTTTTCATTTTCTTCCTTATGGCTTCGTTCGGGCGGGTCGAGTCAGGTCGAGTCGTGTCAAGGTGCCCAAGGAAACATGTTCTGGTCGGGTCGGGTCGAGTCATGTGAGGGCACCCAAGGAAATGTGTTCGTGTCGGGTCAGGTCGGGTCATGTGAGGAAGGGCGTATAAAAAATGCTAAGTTGTGACCGCCTATGTGCCTTGTGCACATTCGTGCCACCTATTTTCCATTTTCTCCCTTGTGCCTCGATGGGTTAGGGGTTAATGGGGTTAGGATTTTAGGGGTTTAAAGGGTTAAATGGGTTAGGGGTCCAGAATTAGGGTTTAAGGGGTTAGGTGTTAAGGGTTTAGAGGTTTAGGGTTTAAAAATTTAAATGGGTTAGGGTTTTAGGGGTTTAGGGGGTTAAATGAGTTATGGGTTAAGGGTTTAGGGGTTAAGGGTTTTGGGTTTAGGGGTTTAATGGGTTAGGGGTTTAGAGGTTTAGGGGGTTAAATGGGTTAGGGGTTGGGAATTGTGGCTAACGATTCAAGATCCATGGAAAAATATAAATTCGTCAAAAACCTTAATGGTTTGGAATAATTTTCTAAAATACCTCTCCTAATAGACAAACCCCATTGGATGTAGGATTCCAAAGTTGTATTATTAGCAATTAGTTCATCTTGAAAGGTGGAGGGAACTGAACACAAAGTGGAAGGAAAAAATCTGTTGATTAAAAATAAAGAATAATTGTGGAAAATCTCAAAAGGATATTTGGGTATAGAGGGAAAAAAAAGTATGACTATGAAATGGAGCCTTAGAACAATAGGGAGGCTCAAATATAGTTCACCCATGAAAATTCTGGTTCAGACAAAGTGAAAGGGCTATGAGGTGCCAATAAGAGGCTAGGCCACAAAAGAGTGCTTATCATTTACAAAGCTGATATAATAATAATCTTGTAGCTTGCTACCCACCAACATGTAGATTAGCTCTAGAGGAGTCCTCAAGATACCAATTAGGAAAAAAAAAATTAAAAGAAAAAAAAAAGCAATTGATGCACCACAAAAACTTGCCATTAATAGATCAAGAAAGAAATTAAAATCTGTCATTAGAGAGCTGACCTTGAGTCTGTCATATTCCCATTTTTGTTGTACTAAATTGCTATATCATGAACTCACATCAACGAATCTCCAATTTATGTCAACATACTCCATTTGTAAATGGCCAATATGATTATAATGTTAGATGGAGTAGACTGCACAAAACTGGGATTGTAGATCCTTGCATTGATAAATTTGGTTTCTTGGTTTACAATGCAGTCTAAGTAATGGTTCATTTTGTTCATACTTTGTTCTGAAATGTTGGAGGTGTATTCTTTTATAGATTTTATTCAACTACCTAGTGCCCCAACATGACTTGATAATAATGGAGACTTTTTTTCTTATATTTTGAGTTGTTTTTGGAAGGAATTGAAGTTTTTTTTTCATAAAGGAAGGCAACATTGATGCAGGTTGTTTACCATTGTTTGCAATTAAGAAAAATCCAACCAAACTCTAATTATGTCCACTAGAAAAAATGTATACCATACCTTAATTTTACAAGCCTGTGCATGCTTGATAAATTTGAAATCACACACTTATGTACTATAAATTCACCATTGGCTAGCCCACAACCTTGTCCTAGAGCCAACTCCAAAAAGAGAAAAATAGACCAGGGCATCAAGATCCCCATCAAGAAAGGATGATGACCCAATGCAGATCCTAAGGAGCAACTAAGGATAACCCCAAGCAAATAAAACCCTTGGATACAACTCCACAACACTTCAAAGATATGCTTCAAGCTTGGTCCCAACAATGTTATAACCATCAAGTTGAAATTTTCATTGATATAACCCTTCTATCAACTGCCCAAGAGCCTGGGATCACATCAACAAATATATCTGGTGATTCCATGGTTAACAACCTCAATGCAAGTAAGCAGCATACATCCATGGCTAACTGCCTCAAAGCATGTAAGAAACATACATCATCCTCACATCCACAAGGAGAACAATATTGAAGCTAACTAACTCGCTAGGGAACTGGTCAAAAAGGTTGTAGGCCAGCCAATAATCAACATCTACAATGGAGAAAATCACTGCAGCACCTCCAGAAACATATCCTAGGGAGTCATCTCTCCAAGGATCTGAGATGAGCTAGCTGCTTTTAGTTACAAAATAGGACCCTTAAAAAAACTAGCATCCATTCATATGGAAAGTAGAGTCAGATAGAGGACAATTAGGTATGGAGATTGTAACCACTGGAGATAACGTGTGGCCTCTGCCTGTAAATATTAAGAGGCTCATCTGGAACAACCAAAATACATTCAAAATTGATATGAGAAAACCATCAGATATGCATCCCACGGATATTGTAGAAGAAATTGATAGGCTTCAGGAAATACTTAAGGTTGTTCCCGGTGATGACCCCGTGAGTATTGAAGCACAAAAGAATTCCACTCTGTTTTTCAAAATTCTGCTTCGAAGTACATTTACTAGTAAGTGTGTGTTGAATGAGTACCAACTTACAAGGGAAGCATTTGAATTGGTAATTGGTGAGATAGAATCTCATTTTCTGTAGTCCCTAGTTGCTCCAGGCGAGATGATTGGTTGTGTTGCAGCGCAATCCATTGGTGAACCAACTACTCAGATGACACTGAATACTTTCCATTATGCTAGTGTCATTGAAAAAAATGTTACTCCTGGTGTCCCTAGGCTGAGGGAAATCCTAAATGTGGCAAAGAATATTAAAGCTCCATCACTGTCTATGTACCTAAAACCTGAGGTTAACACGACAAAGGAAAGGGCCAAAAATGTGCAGTGTGCTTTAGAGTACACAACATTGAGAAGTGTTACAGAGTCTACTGAAGTATGGTATTATTCAGATCCAATGAGTACTATCATTAAGGAGGATGTTGAATTTATAAAATCATATTATCAAATGTCAAATGAGGATTTTGCACCAGAAAAAATATCTCCATGGCTGCTCCGTATAGAATTGAACAGAGAGATGATGGTTGGTAAAAAAATAAGTATGGAAGACATTGAAGAAACTATTAACCTTGAGTTTGATGATGATTTGAGATGCAATTTTAATGACGATAATGCACAAAAAATTATTCTACGTTTAAATATTATGAATGAAGAATGTCCTAAAGGAGAGGTACAAAAATAAAATTTTGAAGATGATGTGTTTTTGAAAAAAATTGAAAGTAACATGCTTACAAAAATGGCTCTAAGGGGAATTCCATATATCAATAATGTGTTTATCAAGTCTCAAAAAATCAACAAGTTTGACGAGAATGATGGATTTTGGACTGAGACAGAATGAATGCTAGACACATGGATGAAATCATGAGACTACGATGAAGAATCCTAATAAGAGGAAGCCCATCCATAAAGAAGTTTACATTGACTACCTCCAATTATGCACCAATAAATGACCAGTCACATTAAAAAATATTTTTTACTACCTTAGAAGAATAATTTCACTATGATGCCTACACCACCTTTTATAGCATAATTTTAGATTTCTAGTGAGCTCTTACTTGGCCGGAAACTCCAAGTGGTTTGGGAGATATGAATTTTTAAAGTTAAGGAAATAATTTTTTCCTTGAGCCGGCCTGTGCTAGCCTACACATGTCAGCCTCCCACCAAGTGACATTTCTCTTCACCTTAATCGCAAAATGTGTATAAATATGAGAATAGAAACTTCATTTTGGAATCATTTTTCGAGGATAATTTTACAGAAAAAAACACAGGACAACAAGGAGGTCGTGAAGGACAAGGAATATTTCTGTGTTGGGAAAATTCTGTTAAAGGTAGGTCGCGGGCCTAAAACATTAGCTATAGGAAATCGAAATTGTGTGCACAATTAGGCCATAAGGTTTTCAAGGAGGTTGTAGTCCTTATAAAATATGAATAGGGAGGTCTTGAATGTGTTTGGAGGCTGGTAGTAAGCCTAATACAACAAAAAGGAGGTCTGTAAATGTTTGAAAGGAGGACAGTTTGGGAAGAGGGTTGGAGGTGAAGTTGCTATCACTCCCAAATTTCCCAAGAGTTGTGTCTACTCAACTTAGTGTTCCTAAATGGATGTCATAAATTGTTAACCAGGGCTAGTAAACTGTTGAAGTGAAGTGCACTATATGTGCCTAGGTATCTTCTTCCTACTTCGTTGTGTTTAGTGTTTTTCTAGTGTTTTTGGTTTTGTGTTTTTATGCTAAGAGGAAAAAGAACTAAATTGTTGGAAAATAGAAGTTGTTGATCACATTAAAACAAAGAAAAATCTACTCTAAACTATGTATGACACCTAAGAACAAAAAAAAATGATAATTCACAGATTGCAAAGCTTGACAAGAAAAGTAACTCATAACATTACACTCAGTCCAATTCATTTAATTAGAGGTATGTTGGAACAACTTGAGAAAAGGATAATTTTGATGTAATGAGGTTCTCTTTAATAAACAACAACTTACAATATCACAGAGAAAATCTTATCCATGGTTAGAAATTTGTTGGAACACTTTGAGAAAAGATTATCTGCAATTTAGTAAGGAATCCTATGCTAACATAACTTATGACACTAGAATTAACCCACTCTGCAACTCAAAATGTTACTGTTAAGCCTCATTCAAGGGTTAGAGATCTCTTGGAATAGCTTTGGAAAAAGGTTTTTTGTGAAATTATGAGAAATTTCATAATAGTCAAGGACTCAAAATGATATAGCTAATTCTTTTCCATATGAAGGCCTTTTAAGTCTAATTTAACAGGACTAGAATGCAATTAATAAAACTTGAAATACAATTAACAGAAATGAACTATAATGCAATTAACCTCCGAAGTATTATAGCTCTATCTCATTCACGTGTTAGTGATATATTGGAATAGTTCATAAGAATGAGATTGACTGTAACATTCGATGTAAGTGAACATAAAACATGAAGTTCAGAAAACTGCCTAAATTAGGAACGAAACAGAGTTAAAGTCACTTATCTAGAAAATATGCACAAAGCCTTTCAGACAGTAGGGGCCCTCTAACATCGGATTGGCACACAAATCTCCTCAAGATTTCTTTAGATCATGCATTAAAGTTGTACTTCTTTCATTAAAGGAGATAGCTTCAGAAACAGAGTATCACAGTTTTGGAAAACTTAACAACAAAACATCAACTAGCTAATTGTCTCTCGGTTCACCGAGTTATTTTTATAAGAAAAATACATAACTGTCATTGAGAAGAAATAGGGATAGGTGTCTTTTTCAATCAAAATCGAATTATAACTCATGTTGAGGCCTCGTAATTTGCTGAAGACATCTGCAGAGTCCTTGTCCTGGTAGAAGTCTACTTCTTAGTTTTGGTTTCCTCCACGTGCATAACCACTTGCAGATTTTTGGTCAGACTTCGTAGAGGGCAAGGAATGATGTAGGTGAGTTCTGGAATTCAACCATATGTTTTTTTCCTTAAGTGACACCTGTAACCTATGTGAACATAAAGATAGCTGCGGAATATGCGACTAGCTACAGAATGGTTGCATTCTGTAACTAAGTCTAGTAAAAAATCACTACAACAACAAAACCACAAAATTATAGTAAGTCAGTAATTTCATGCATTATTAAAGTGACTTTAATCAATCCTATTGATCTTTTAAGCCTATAACTGATAAAGGACAAATGGAATGAAGTGAAATTTGGTGAAAGGAAAGGACATCTTTGGGGCTCAACATACCCCCACTGCAAAGCCTTTGCATGTCCTCATGCAATCAATCCATGTATTCTGAAACTTCTACTAGGACATCTAACTTCCTTTTTCTGCTTTGCTTGGTGTTCAATGGCATCCTAGGCTTCCTTATGACCAATTTGAACCTCAGTTTTATAAGTGCCCTGCTCAACTTTTTATTTTTCTTCTTCAGCTTCTCACTAGCCTTGTACAATTTTTCCATTTGCAGAGAGAGAGTTGTATTCATATTACTTTTCATCTTGACTTGTTCCCTTAATATTTCATTTTCATTTTTCATGTGCCTATTAAGTACTTCCAATTCATATTTATCTCTCCTCAACACTTCAATTGAAGATTCTTGTGAGCTAGGAGTTCTTCCTCTGTTTTCTGAGGCTCTCTTTTCCAATGACTCAACATAATTATAGATTTGTTGTTGTGCTGGGTCTACCTCCGGAGTTCCTCTATCAATATCCTCTTCATACTGGTACTCAGGAGATCTATCAGTTGGTGTCTCTTCATCCTCAATATCTATGATTCCCATTTTCTTAACCCCTGTTTTCTTCAATATGCCTCTAAGCCTATGGATTCTTCCTAGTTTAGATGGTCCCTCACCTCTCTCCTTAGCATACTTCCTTATTATCTTTTTTTTTTTAAGCTGTTTCTTGATTTCGGCCAATTTTTCAGAGATAATCTCCTCACTATCCTCTTGTATGGATTTACTAGTTTTAATTTCAACAGATTTGGAAATTTTCCCTCTCCTGCTTCTTCTTGCAAGTTGACCTTCAGATGGAGTTTCTTTTGGTTCTTCAAAATGATTCCTCAAAAGGAACTCATCCCAACTGTCTCCCACCTTTTTCAAATGATGCTCAATTAGAATTTTAAATAGGCCATGGTGATACAAAGTGGTTTCTAAAAATTGGACCCTTTTTTGGACATTAGAAGCCATTCTCTTTAGGCTATGAAGTAAGAAAAAGGGTAAATTTATTTCTTCATCTAGAAAATGCATCATAAGTCGAATGTGATAAACATATAGGGTGCCAAACCTTCCCTCACAAGTTATAAATTTTTGCAGAATTAACAGCATATTTCGCCACTTATTCTTTAAGGCTGAACTAGGAATGCCTTTCTTGAAAACTGAGATATCCATACCTGGTGTTTTGAGCATCTGCCTCCATGATTCATTATGAAATTCCTTGTTTTTGAACCATCGTTCACCTTGCCTTGGTAATTCTGTTGCTTCTAAAATGAAGGATTCTGTGATAATGAATTTGACATCACCTATTTCAACTTTTGACCCGTTGAAGGACTGGGCAAATGTCTTGGTAACCTCCTTATGGAATCCATTGAACTTTTCCAAAAACAATAGCCACCCAACCTGCTGTAACATCTCTCTAATCTGTGGGTAACCCTCTAGGTATTTGGTCCCGACTGGTTCGGACCTTACAATGAGTCCCATGGCTTCTTTTCTCTATCTTCAATTTACTGCTCCATTACTGCTCTCCTATTCAAGGTAAAAATGGTTGTAGAGAGTTGTTTTCACCCCAAATATGACTTCTCTGTTTTTGCAGATAGGAATTGGCTACAGAAAAATGACATGAAGTGGTTATGGAATGAGTGAAATACGGTGAAGGTAAATTACACGAATAAATGAGTTTGAGAGCTGTCATGGAGTGAAATACCGCAGAAAAATCTCGTGAGAATTTCAAAATCATCACTGAATACTTCGGGTTAGTGACGTGACCTAATAGGTCAATTCAAGTACTAACCGTTAATTTTTAATAAATTATGATTTGATATGGCGGAATGGAAGGGATTTTTCCATGAATTTTATGATAGGCTTGATAGGCTCGATCAATACAAATAATCAAAATAAATTTATGAAACATACATTTAACTTAACCATACTATAACTTTCATAATCTCTTATCATAATAATTTCACAAGTTACCTTAGCCCTTCTTTTGATTTGTGGTTTTTAATATGCTTTGTCTTCCTTTGAAAATCATTGATCTTTCAGTCTTCATAATCCCTTTGATTTTGCTTGTTGACATAGGTGTGCAGGATCAATTTGCTGCTGAACAAGTGGTTGCTAGATAGTTGCCTACAAGATATCTGGCTGCAGAATGTCTGGCTACAGAATGTCTGGCTGTAGAATGTCTGGCTGCAAAATATACCTATAAAAGCTTTGAAACATGGAATGAAATGATTTGAAACATGGATGGAATGTAGTATGAAATGAAATAAAATGGATCATGAAATATGGTGGAATGAAGCATGAGTGAAGTGAAATATGATGGAATGAAATGGATCATAAATGTGAAGTGGAATGAAATATGAAAAGTGGCCTGCAACTTATGATTTTATGATATTTGCTTGCAGGATAAGAACAATTTTGAAAAGGTAAAGTGTCAGAAGGATTATGATTTTCACTTTATATTTTTTGTATAAACATGGTAATCAATGATTAGTTTTCATGTTTATACTTTTTTTTTTTTTTTTACATCATCTGACTTCAGAAAATACAATTAAGTTGATGAAGAAGAAGGATTCTTCTTCATTAATTTCACATCACTGTTCTCTTGGAATCTCTTGAAAGTGGCTTATGATACAGCTTCAATCTATGATCATTTACAAGAAAAGTGACCTTCTCTTCATCTATTGTCCTGATTTTTATTGCTCCATTGTCAAAAAATTTCACAATTTCATATGGTCCAAGCCAATGTGTTTGGAATTTACCTTGAAAATATTTGAACTTTGAATCAAACAAGAGAGCCCAGTCACCTTATTTGAATTTCTTTTCCTTAATGTACTTATCATGCCATCTAGTCCTTTGCTGCTAGACTATATTTGTTCTCTGGACTGCATCCTGTTTGATCTCATCCAATTCATTAATTTGCTCCAATCTATGCTTTTGTGCTTCTGTTAGATCAAGTCCTAGCTGGACTTCCATTTTAAAAGTTTGAATCTGAAACTCTATGGGAAACAAGACTTGTTTTCCATAAACAAGTTCATAAGGAGTATGACATGTTGTGCTTCTCCATGTAGTTCTATAGGCCCACAAGGCTTCAGGAAGCCTATCTGCCCAATCTCTTCTATGTAAATGAACAATCTTTGTTAGGATCCCTTCAATGACCTTATTAGTAGATTCCACTTGACCATTTTCTTGTGGATGATAGGGAGTAGATTTTCTGTGTCTGATTTTGTACCTCTCCACCATTTGTTCCACTAGCTTTGATGTGAATTGAGCTCCTTGATCTGTAACAATTTCTCTTGGGACACCAAAACGAGTAAAAATATCCTCAAAAAGAAAATTAACTACAGATGCTTCAGTAGCAGAAAGTAATGGCTTGGCCTCTACCCATTTGGTAACATAATCAATGCAAAATAATATATATTTCTTTTGTCTTGATGGAGGACTAATAGGTCCTACAAAATCTAAAGCCCATTTCTCAAAAGGTTCAATATGTACCTGAGGCTACAATGGCATCTCACCTGAAGGAGAAGGTTTCCCTACCCTTTGGCAACTGTCACACCTTTTGACATACTCTTTAGCATCTTTAAAAAGGGATGGCCAATAGTATCCTAAATGAAGGACCTTATAAGTTGTCATTTTATCAGCAAAGTGTCTACCACAAGGTTCATCATGACATGCCTTGAGAATATCAGGCATCTCATCTTCTCGAACACATCTCCTAATGATAAAGTCTGGACCTGTTTTGTATAAATCATTAGCAACCCATGAATATTTTGCATTATCATAAATTATCTTTCTTTTGTCTCTTGCATTCAATATTGAAGGAAATTTCCCTGAAACTAAATAATTAGCAATGTCAGCAAACCAAGGAGTTTCAATAGAAATTGCAAAAATATATTTATCAGGGAATTGATCTTCAACTGGAGTATTATCTTTAATGTTTTGGAGTCTAGATAGGAAATCAACTACTGTATTTTGTTTCCTAGGCCTATCTAGAATGGTAATGTTGAATTCCTGTAAAAGCAATAACCATCTTATGACTCTGCCGTTAGTAATTGATTTGTTCATTAGATATTTAATTGCAGAGTGATCTGTGTGAACAAAATTTTCATAGCCTGATATATAGTGTCTGAATTTATTTATGGCATGAACAACAGCTAAGAACTCTCTTTTAGTTACAGTATAATTTAACTCTAAAGGAGTCAAATTTTTACTTGTATAGTAGATGGCATTAGGAATCGGGTCTTTTTGTCCCAATACTGCTCCTAAACATTAGGGGAATTTTGAGGTCTAAAATGGGCCTCCTAAGAAAAATGTACAAAAAAAATAAACTTTAAAACAACCAATAGGATTCAAGATGATGATGTCAACCATGGGGGATGATTTACCATTTTTTAAATAAAAGGGTAAAAATATTAAAAAATAATAAAATAATAAAACTACTTTTTCAACTCGTATTTTCAACTTATCTCCCAAAATTTTTACTCAAACTTCGAGTGGGAGTACTCATTGGATGCAAAATTTAATTCCTCATCCAAGGAGTACCCATGTTGCATACTTTCGATGGGTCCTACTACACGAAAAATGAGAAATACATTAAAAAACGTGATTACAATCACGTTTTTTATGTATTTCTCATTTTTCGTGTAGAAGAGTTCATCGAAAGTATGCAACATGGGTACTCCTTGGATGAGGAATTAAATTCCGCATCCAACGAGTACTCCCGCTCTAAATTTGAGTAAAAATTTTGGGAGATAAGTTTAAAATACGAGTTGAAAAAGTAGTTTTATTATTTTTCCCTCTAAAATTTGATGATGTCATCAAATCTTATTTGATTTTTTCCACTATTATTTTATAATTTCCTTAGGAGGCCCATTTTAGACCTCAAAATTCCCCTAATGGCTGTATCCAAGGCATCTATTGAAATATGAAAAGGTAATTTCCAGTTAGGTCCCCTTAAAATAGGTGCTTCAGAGATTTTTGTTTTCAGGGTCTCAAAGGCTAACTGGCAATCATGATTCCACTTGAATTCACAGTCCTTGGTAAGTAATTTGAAAAGTGGAGATGCTATCTTAGTGAAGTTTTCTATAAACCTTCGATAATATCCTGTAAATCCTAGAAAACTCCTAACATATTTTTGATAGCTTGGAACAAATAAGTTAGAGATGAGTTCAACTTTTGACTCATCAACTCTAATCCCATCCCCTGAAATGTAATGCTCCAAAACAATTCCTTCAGTAAACATCATAAAACACTTCTCATGACTTAGTGAAATATTTTCTTCTTTACATCTCTTTAAAACTTTTTCCAAGTTTACTAAGGCTTCTTCAAATGTGTTTCCATAGACTGTGAAATCATCCATATATACCTCTACACAATCATGTATTAGATCTGAAAAGATTCCTAGTACTACCCTTTGAAATGTTGCAGGTGCATTGCATAGTCCAAATGGCAATACTCAGTAAGCATAGGTACCCCAAGGACAGGTAAATGTGGTTTTGTCTTGATCTTCAAGTGCTACTTGAATTTGATTATAACCACTAAACCCATCTAAAAATGAGAAGTACTTTTTGCCAGCTAATGTATCTAACACCTAATCTATGAAAGGTAGGGGAAAATGATCTTTAAGAGTAGCTTTGTTTAATTCTCGGTAGTCAATACATACCCTCCATTTACCATTTTTATTTGGCACAATTACCAAAGGAGAAACCCACTGACTATCTGAAATGGGATAGATGAAGTTAACATTTAACAATTTCTGCAATTCTTCCTTAACAATCTCCCTAAGATTTGGATTCATCCGTCTCTGAGGTTGTCTGATTGGTTTAAAATTTTCCTCTATGTAGATGTGATGAGTGCAAGTCTTGGGGCTTATCCCTTTCATATCAGTGTACTCCCATGCATATGCAGAAGAATGTCTCTGTAATATCTTGACTAGCTCTTCTTGTTGAGATTTCTTTAGGTTCTTGTTTATGTTTAAAGTTTTTCCTGGAAATATCTCAATTGTAGAGCTGCCAAATTTATCCATGGAATAAAGAGACATCTGTCTTGATGATAAAAACTCAATGTTGGATTCTTCTTGAAATTGTTCATGTTTGTATTCCGAAGAGGATTCAAAATTTTCTAAGGTATTCAGAATCTGGCTATCTTCACTAATTTTTGAAATTGTGAAGAGAGGTTGTATGTATTCTTCATCCTCAATCCATTGAGTATCATCTAATTCTGTAATTGTTTTTGTTGGAGGATACAAGGTAAATTTCTTATTTGAACTACCATCAGAGATGTATATATCACCGGATCTACAGCTAATGAAAGCATCAGCTGTAGCTAACCAAGGTCTCCCTAATATAATAGGATGTCCTCCTACATTATTCTTAGGAGTTAGGATCATAAAATCCACAAGATACTCCCAAGAATCTAGGGACACTGGAATGTCTTCTATTACCCCATCAGGTTTGATCACAGATCTGTCTGCTAATTGTAATAATGTGGGTGTAAAAAGAAGATTAGGAAGCTTTAGTTTATCCATGATTTGTCTACTCATGATATTGATTGCTGCTCCTAAATCAATAAGTGTGTTTTGGATCTCAGTTCCATTGATGTGTATTTTAACAACTGGATTTCCTGGGTCTAGATACTTTGGAATGACAATCTTACCCATCATGATATCTGCTATTTTTCCTGCCAGTTGAATTTTCTTTATCTCTTTGATCCTTTTTCCTGTTTTTTCCATGCTCAACTCCTTTATTGTTTTTGCTAGAATTGGAATTTCCTTGATAGCTTGTAATAATGGGATCTTAATACAAACATTTCTCAGCTCATCTAGGAAATCATAATTAGGCACCATAATTTGTTTTTATACACCCCTATCAATTTGTAATCTTTCTGGAAAGGGAGGTGTAGAGATATATGTTGATGGTTGCTCTAATATAGGAGTTGAAGTTATTGGTTCTTTTTGTTTTGATTTTTCAATATTTGGGTCTTGGAAAGGTGTGCTCTCTTCAAGACTTTTATTTACTCACAGAGAATCTTCCTCAGAGTTGTTTTGTTCTTGTATAATTACAGAAGGTTTCTTCTTTTCAAGTATTCTTCCAGACCTAAGTTGAACATCATTAAGGTCTAAAGGAGTAATCAAATAGGTTGGAAACTGTTGGCCTTATATCATGTATGTGTTCTGAGGATTTTTATTGTTGGGGTTTGGTATGGGTTGGGCAAGTAACTGATTTGTTTTCTGAGGAAATGGTAATGGAAGTGGTGGATTTTGATGTTGTGGATTTTGAGGATTTTGTTGAGGAGGGAAATGTGGATATGGTGGATAGGATGGTGGATATTGATAGTACTGAGAGTATCTTCCATAGGGATTTTTTTCTCCATGTGCCCAAGTTTGAGATTGATTTTGAAATTGGGGCCAAGGTTGCTGCCACGAATTCCAATTTGGTGGGGGTTGATTATACAGTTGATCATGGAATCCTTGTGTTTGAGGTCCTTGCCAAGGCCTTCTAGAGACAAAATTGAGAGATTCTGTGGAATTTGTAGGGGTTTCTTCTTGAAAGACAGCTTTAAGACCAAGAAGTGAAGGACAACTCTTGGTCTCATGTTTTTGTGAAAAAATTACACAAGTCTCTACTACTTTTGCATCCAAAGGGCACTCTCTCAAGGCATGATTCTTTCTACATTTGGGACAAAAGATTTCTAAGGCATCAGATTTAGCTTTTTGCTTGTTTTGTAACTTAAGGGTGTCTATTTGCTCACTAAGACTCCCTAAAATGTTAGATTTGAATTCATCAAGCATATGTCCTATTTCTGCCCTACTTACTGTCCCAGAAGAAAACTTACTTGCCCTTGCAAGAGCAAGGTCTCTTGGTCCTTTTACAGTTTTAGATTTCCCTCTTGAAAGGTTGATACATAATTCAGCTATTTCAGGTAATGTGAGCTGAGATATATCCCCTTTTCCCATCATATTAAGGATATCTAACCATTCATCCCTATTTTTCTTCAACAAGAGAGCTTTCAAAGTATCTTGGTCTAAGTTTTCCATTTTTTCTCTTTTGATGTTATAGTTAAACCTCTCCAACAAATCTTCCAGATTTTCATCCTCTTTTTGTAGAATTTTAAACACTTCCTCCTTATGGTTGACTGGCATACAGTAATCCAAATACCTCTCTATAAATGCATGTTTCATGTCTTCCCATGTCCTAATAGAACTGTTGATAAAACTCATAAACCATTTTAATGCTGCTCCTTTCAATGTTGAAGGGATCAGCTTAAGTTTTTGGGCATCTTGTAAGTAATCATAGGTTCTACATAGGACTTCAAATTCAAATAGGAAGGTTTCCAGATCTTCACTTTTGAGTCCATAAAAGTTTGGAAGAACAGAGGGTGAAAATTTTTTCATAGTTGCATTGGTTTCTTCATCTACTATAGGAAACCCAAAAGAGCTTCCCATTTCCTTTCTACCTCTTCCTCTTCCTCCTTCTTCACCTCTACCTCCTTCTCCTTATGCACCTCTACCTCCTTCTCCTCTACCTCTACCTCTACCCCCTCCAAATAATGTATGTTCTCCATTAAAGACTCCTCCTCCCCCTTCTTATGCCATGGTTGATTCTCCTGTGGAAGTGGAAAAGTTTATGTCTCTAGCAGGGGTCCTTGAATCTTCTTCTAGGACAGGTTCAGTGGATGAAGTGGAAGGTATTTCTGATGGAATATCTAATCTTAAGCCTTCTGGAATTCTATGATCAGTAAAGCATGGGATGTGGGTTTGAGTTAGAGGTGTGCTACCTCTTGGTCTTGATGGAACAAGTGGTGTTCTAGGAATCAAGCTTCTGCTTCTTATGAATCTACCCCTTGAGTCTCTTTCTCTACACATATCATTGTTTTTTGGAGGTAAGAAACAAGGCTACCTTGTTACACTTCCCCGGCAACGGCACCAAAATGTCTACTCAACTTAGTGTTCCTAACTTGATGTCATAAATTGTCAACCAGGGCTAGTAAACTGTTGAAGTGAAGTGCACTATATGTGCCTAGGTATCTTCTTCCTACTTTGTTGTGTTTAGTGTTTTTCTAGTGTTTTTGGTTTTGTGTTTTATGCTAAGAGGAAAAAGAACTAAATTGTTGGCAAAGAGCAGTTGTTGATCACATTAAAACAGAGAAAAATCTACTCTAAACTATGTATGACACCTAAGAAAAAAAAATGCTAATTCGCAGATTGCAAAGCTTGACAAGAAAAGTAACTCATAACATTACACTCAGTCCAATTCATTTCATTAGAGGTATGTTGGAACAACTTGAGAAAAGGATAAGTTTGATGTAGTGAGGTTCTCTTTAATAAACAACAACTTACAATATCACAGAGAAAATCTTATCCATGGTTAGAAATTTGTTGGAACACATTGAAAAAATATTATCTGCAATTTAGTAAGGAATCCTATGCTAACATAACTTATGACACTAGAATTAACCCACTCTGCAACTCAAAATGTTACTGTTAAGCCTCATTCAAGGGTTAGAGATCTCTTGGAATAGCTTTGGAAAAAGGTTGTTTGTAAAATTATGAGAAATTGCAGAATAGTAAAGGACTCAAAATGATATAGCTAATTCTTTTCCATATGATAATGATGTGTTAAAAGAGATTAAGAACAAGAGCATTTTGTAAATAATGAAGGCCTTTTAAGTCTAATTTAACAGGACTAGAATGCAATTAATAAAACTTGAAATACAATGAACAGAACTGAACTAGAATGCAATTAACCTCCGAAGTATTATAGCTCTATCTCATTCACGTGTTAGCGATATATTGGAACAGTTCATAAGAATGAGATTGACTGTAACATTCGATGTAAGTGAACATAAAACATGAAGTTCAGAAAACTGCCTAAATTAGGAACGAAACAGAGCTAAAGTCACTTATCTAGAAAATATGCACAAAGCCTTTCGGACAGTAGGGGCCCTCTACCATCGGATTGGCACATGAATCTTATCAAGATTGCTTCAGATCATGCATTAAAGTTGTACTTCTTTCATTAAAGGAGAACGCTTCAGAAACAGAGTATCACAGTTTTGGAAAATTTAACAACAAAACATCAACTAGCTAACTGTCTCTTGGTTCACCGAGTTATTTTTATAAGCACAATACATAACTGTCATTGAGAAGAAATAGGGATAGGTGTATTTTTCAATAAAAATCAAATTAGAACTCCTGTTGAGGCCTCGTACTTTGTTGAAGACATCTGCAGAGTCCTTGTCCTGGTAGAAGTCTACTTCTTAGTTTTGGTTTCCTCCACGTGTGTAACCACTTGCAGATTTTTTCTCAGACTTCGTAGAGGGTAAGGAATGATGTAGGTGAGTTCTGGAATTCAACCATATGTGTTTTTATTTTAAGTGGCACCTGTAACCTGTGTGAACATAAAGATAGCTACGGAATATGCGACTAGCTACAGAATGGCTGCATTCTGTAGCTAAGTCTAGTCAAAAATCACTACAACAACAAAACCACAAAAGTATAGTAAGTCAGTCATTGCATGCATTCTTAAAGTGACTTTAATCAATCCTATTGATCTTTTAAGCGTATAACTGATAAAGGACAAATGGAATGAAGTGAAATTGGGTGAAAGGAAAGGACATCTTTGGGGCTCAACAAGTTGTTATGTGTGTTAAAAAGAAATATCAGAGGTAACTATCATCCACTTTTGGAGATTTGGATCTAGCCTTCCTAATAATCAGAGAGGGCTCTCTCTTAATGATTTAACTTTGTTGATTTAATATATTTTAGGCTAGTTATGTATGCTTGATTGGGTTTGTTTTGATTGATTGATTGGTTTTGGTAGATAGGTGGAATTAATGATTTAGATGGATAGATGCCTTCCCATTTTCCATTGGGCTATGGATTCAATATGCTTTTAAAACAAAACATAAAAAAATTATAAAGGAAGTGTTACAGGGCAGGATAGCTGAGAAAAATCAGATCGCAAGTCTGAATGGTGACGTGGTTTTCAATCGAGATCAAGGAGTAGTTAAAGATTCCTTAAACCAGATAATGAAGGAAGGTGAAGGAGGTCAATCGGGATCAGAGAGAAATTGAGGATTCTCTAAACCAGGTATCAGAAGAAAACATAAAAATGTTTAAAAATTCAAAACAGAGTGTATTTAAACAAATTTTGAAATAAAATTCCTGTTATAACATTAAAATTTAGAAAACATGCAATTTTATGGAATACTTAAGAAAATAAACATGAACGGTTGAAATATACTTCAATGAGATAGCTCAACACATGAATCTTGTAAAGAAATGCCTTTATTACTTGTTTGGTTTGTCAACTGGAAATGGTACAATAACCCTCAGGGAAATAGATCAATCAGCTATAGAAATGTTCAAAAATCCACACTAATCGACCCTTGATACTTCGAATGGAGAAGTATTTACAAAACAATTTACAAAATATCCTATCAACTGATTTAGGATTTATTTAAGGAAAATAAAATATCTTCATGCAAGAAGATAGAGACACCTATTAACTAACTGCAAGTTTTCCCTGTTTTATTTGATTTGTTGTTTGTTGTTTGTATCTTTCATGTTGTCTTGTCTTTCACGATGTATTCTTCATATGTCTTTCATATGTTTACTCTTTAATATGTCTTTTCTTTATCTTTATTTCATTTGTTTACTCTTTAACCTATGTGCTTTATTTTACCTATTTTTTGTTTTCACCTATCACAGTAAAACACACCATTTATCCCATGTCTCTTCATCTAGAATTTTGATCTTCACCATCCTTCGGTAAATCTCATCTTCCTCTGTGTATTTGGAAAATGTGGGATTATTCACAAAAAGATGATTTACCTCATGTTGGAGGTAAAAGAATTTTTCTAAACTCTGAAGGAGCACTTTGCCTGTGGGAACTCCTTTCGTTGCTGAACTGTTGGAAGCCACTTTAGCTACTTCCCTGATCTTTTTATCATAGTATTCATGCCTCATGAGTTTATCATTGATTACTAAAGGATTTGGCAAACCTTTCTTCCCAAAAACATAAAATTTGTTCATAAATTTTTTCACTGCTAGCTCCATTGTTTGGAATTTGTCTTCAAGTTGCATCATCATATTTCTCTTGGAAATCACTTTCTTCACCTCTAAGATATTCATTGTTCTGTATGTTATCCCAAGTTCTTCTAATTCCTGTTTGTTTTTAGAATTTAGGAATTTTATTATCTTAGTGGCTTCCTCTGGTTTCTTTCCAAGCTCTTCTTTGACCTTTTGAATTGCATTACTAGCTTCCTTGATAAAGTCTTTATGTTCAAATATAACTTGTATAGAAGGTCAAATATCATTAACTGAGTTAATGATATTGGCCCACAACTGCTGCTTCACTTGGGCTAAAGGTTCTTTCATTGATAACTCTTTTTCTAACTTGTGGATTCTTTCAGTTAAACTGTTTTCTTTCTGTGCTTCTGCTTGATACATTACTTATACCAATTTATTTCTATCTTCTAAAATCTTCACTTGTTCTTTGAGTTTATAAATTTCAGTAGTTTTAATTGAGATATCTTGCATTGCCTTGATCAATTTTCTGGCCTCATCAGTAGGATGAGATGTTGGGATAACTGAAGTTGTTGTTGATGTAGTTTATGGAACTCCTGTTGATATTGGAGTTGCTGTAGGAAATGGGGCTGATGTAGAAGCTATATGAATAGCAGTAATGGGAACTGCTTCCATGTTGGCTTGCTTTTCCTGCACTAGTTTGTCCATTGTTGTCTCCATTTCTTTCAGTTGAGCTATCAACTAAGTTATGAGATTCATCATTTAATATTTTTTATTTTCATTTTCCAAAACCTATTTAGCTTGTGGATGCTCTATATTTGGTATTTTTAGTTGTTTTTTCAGTGCGGCTATGTATGCATTCTTCTTCTTTATTAGTTCTTCTGCTACTTTGATATTTTTTGGATCATAACCAACTTCCATTACCAAATATTCAAGTGACTTTATCCTGTTATCCTTTGCTTTTGATGAAGCTTTCTCTAGCTTAAACTATGTCTTTATGTTTTCTAGAGAATTTTATAATTTCTGGACACTCAAAGATTTGTGTTTTATGGTGGAATAGATCATTTCTCCAACTTGTTTATGAAAGTCAATCTGGTCAATTAGATGTACATTCTTGGCAGAAACTTCAAAGGTTTTTTTAGTATAATCTTCTGAAGTTTTAGGAGCCTACACCTTTGGCTGTAGAAATGTCACCTACATCTTCCCTATCTTGAGTTCATAAGCTGAAAGTAACCTACTCTGATCACTAGGAGTTTGCTTCCAATATTGGGCATATTTACAACTTTTAATGCTTCATTTCTTATTTTGATTTCTTTGTATTTCTCCATGATATCCTTCTCTTTCTCCACTGCTTTGATAGATGATGAAACTTCTGCACTGTGCTATTTTTGAATGATTTGTGCAGTGGAAGTTGATGGCATATGTGTTTCTTTTGAAACTGGTGGAGGTGCAGCATCTCTGAAAACTATATCTGTCTCAGTGACTTCAACTATTTCAACTATCTATTCCTATTCTATCACTGGATTTAGTTTCATTTTCTTCCTCTACATAAGCTTGAACTTAGTATCATAAGTGGTTTCTATAGAATAAGAGCCTTCCTCTCTTGCCCTCTTTGAATTTCTATCCTATGGGGCTGGAGTAAGTAGGATGGAACTAGTATCAACCTGCTTCTCCACCTCCTATAAAGTATTTTCCAGCCTCTGATTGGTTGGAATACTTTTCAATTTCAGGCTTTGACTCATGAATGAATGGGGTGAGTTTGAACTTGACTCTTAACTTACTTATGACACCCAAGGGGTCATATTGTCATTTGAAACTTCTACTGAACTTAAAAACTTATAAACACTTGTCTGCTTGTTGTCTAGCATTTCTATTGTTACATATAAAAGGCCCTAGCTGGTTTTTAATATTTAATTGAGTCTCCTTCTTAGCTAAAAGGAAATTGACTTCATTTGAATTCAAGATTTGTCTAATGTATTCTAATGAAAATATCCTCATTGGGAGGTATTTGGGAAGCTTGTATGGAGTAATTTGGCTTCCATACACTCTGATTTCTGTAAGATTCTGGTATAAATACCAGTCTCCTATTTTACTCTAATCTGGAAACTGTAGAATCTTCTTTATCTCTTCATTAATTCTAGGTTGAATGCTACTGCTTAGCATATTAGCTATTGGATAAACAAAGGAATCAATGAAGTCTTTGAAGTTGAATTTAGTGGAATCCTTTCTTATCAAGGATGTCCAAAAGACAAGAGATTGGGGATTACCCTCTGTGTCCAGTTTTTGGAGGCTAACTGCAAACCTTTCTGATTGGAAAAATATAAACATATGGAACAAAACTGAGGATTATTTGAATACTCCTTCTTCTGGTAATTTGACCAACTGATCATGGATTGCATCTAATAGGTATTGGGAAAAATTGAAGGTTGTAGTTGGAGGCTGACCTAGGAAAAATATGGATAGGAAACCAAGAATAGATGCATCTACATGCTCATCAGTGAAATATCCTAAAATACATGACAGCATGGTTACATTCTACCTGGTTCTTTCTGAAAACATAGAAGTTGCGTATGGAGGATTGCTTTTAGAGGTTTCTACTGATGGAGGGAGGAAAGTTTGAAATATTTGGAATCTCTTAGGAAAGTATAACTTCAAGTAGAGTTCAGTAAGGGCTTCAATGGATAATGGCACTTCATCAGGTTGTGTTGAATTTGTAGCATCTGATTTATCACTAAATCTCTTTCATTGGGCAAATAGTTGATTTGGCAGAGTCTAATGAGTTCTAGAAATTGAAAGGTCTGTGGGAATATGTATTTGGGAAAATTTGAATTCCACGGATGGATATCATCTGCCTGGTCAATAAATTTGTCATGGCTCCAGTAGTGGAGCTCCAAAAGGTTTGACTCAGTCACAATATCATTAATATTGAAGTCCTTGTCAGCTAAAGGGGTGTGGTCAACATCTACCACATGTGGTTGCAGAGAGTTTATATTTTGAATGCTTTGGGAGGCCATCAATTCGTTTAATTATCAATTTATGTGCTTTAATTAATGGTCTTGGGTAATTATAATTACATGGAAACAGGTTGAATTTGGTTTTCAGAAGTCTAGGCGGCAGCAAGGTTCAATCCCTGTCGGCAATGGATATAAACTTGGCCGATAAATGTTTTTTGGTCTTTTCACAATTTCAACAGAGAATAGGAAAATAATGGTAAAGTGGGGTTTTATCATGTTTGATTTTGGGGCTTATCGCAATGGCATGGGGGTGGATTTCAAATATTAGTGGTTTATTTCTCGGCTCAAGTGGTTTATCGCACGTTAAAAAATAGTTTGGTGGTTTTAGGATGGGGGGGTGCGATAAGTTGTGGGAGTGCCGTGTGGCAAGGGAGTGAGGGTATGAAACCACCCATTTCACACCCCCCCCCCATTGGTTTTAAAGATCATACATCAGGGGGTGCGAAAAGGTTTATTGGTCATTGAATCTAGCTAGCGGCGATCTAACGATTGACAGATTTTCACCTTTTTAAAGGAATTAGGGTCAAATAATGGATATGCGAAGGGTTAAATGAAATGTGTGGTCGAGTATTACATGTGAAGGGGTAAATAATATAAAGTGGGTCGGGATACAAATATATTAAATCAAAAGGGTTAACATGTAATGGGGGGTTTAAATAAAGTGGGACCTGGGATTATATAAAGCGGGAGGGTTTTAATATGAATATGGGTCTAGGAATATATATTAAATAATGGGTGGAAATATATTAAATTGGATGGGTTAATATGATATGGGGGAGGGGTTAAATGAGATGAGGCCCGATATATATTAAATGCTTAAAACTATGCAAAAGTGGGTTTTGCATGTTTTATTTAAAAATGTGGGGTTAGTAGAGATGAAGGGGTTTTTACAAGGGAAAAAGGGTTTTTAGGAGGGGAAAGGGTTAGGACTAAGGGAAAAAGGGACATTATCAAAGGGAAAAGGATTTTCACAAGGGGAAATGACTTCCAGGGGTGGAAATAGGGTTTTTGGCAAGGGGGAATGGTTAGAAATATTTTAATGATAACAGATGAACCAATTTATTCTTTCCATGGCTTGTAAAAGTATTCTACCTACCCATTATTTATCCTAACATTTTTTACTTCATTTATTGGGTGCATTTGAGCTTGTTGACCCTTTTATTTTCTTTTGATAAGAAAAATAACCTATTTCAAACCTTATATCTTCCAATGGCTCAGATTAAACTTATGAGCTCATTTTATTCTCTACCTAACTACCGATATGCCAAGATTAAATGGTTTGGTCAGATCTTTATTCACTAACTATTATGACATGAAATTTAAAAGGCATGAATAATCAAGATTAAATTGTATGATCATCATGAATTGTGGCATTTTGGACAATTTGCACACAATTTTATTTGCTAAAGTAAAGTAACTAAGAGTAGTGGCATTTGAATGTGCAACACTTTCAGAATTTTTTTTTTGTTTCTTTTTGTGGGGTTCATAATTTATATTCTTTTTTTATCTTCTTTTCTTTTGGTCGTTTGATTTTTCTTTTAGGACATACCCTCTTTTCATTTTTTAATATGGGAAAACATTTGCAAAAAAGAAAAGGTATGTACACTATTACAAGACTTAACATAGTCAATTCAAAATTATGACCCCTATTATTATAGGACCCTAACAGTGGCTCCACTTGGGGATGGCATCTCCTGGTGATATGTCAAGAACTTTCTAATCAGTGGCCTTGGAACTTTGACATTTCTTTCCTTGGAACTTCTTTTTGTGATCTCCTTTATTCAAACATATGATGTTATATCTTTTAAAGCTTAGGGCCTTCTCTTCGGGCTTTCAACTTTAGAAGACAATCATCCAATCTAATCTAAACTTTGCTATGATATTTACAGTGAGAAAATTAAAACAAATGAACTATTGGTTAATCTGGCGAAAAATAATGCTTCAACATTCTACCATTGACTGGCCCACCTGGTAGATCTGTTCCATCTAACTCTTTCAAGAAAAATGCATTGTTACATATGTAACCATAAATGATGTGTGTGCCTTTCCACAGAAAGTCAAATTTCCCATGTTTCCCTTTGTCATCCCTTCTGGAATCCCATTTGAGTACTTGATCACCTATGGAAAAATCATCTTCTTTAGTTTTCTATAAAAAGTCTTCCTTATTTTGTCTTGGATTACTTGAGATTTGATATAAACTTCTTCCATGGTTTCTTGTAAATGAATTGTTTGAATTATCCTCCTTTGGATGTCATTTGGTTCTACTTGTAGCTCTTGAATCATTTTCATCACTGGAACTCCTAATGAAGATGGAAAAACAATATCCATCCCATATACCAATTGATAGGGAGATGTACCAATAGAATTCTTGGTAGTTAGTCTGTTTTCCCATAGGGCATTAACCAACATTTTATTCTAGGTTTTCTTTTTATCTTCTAACAGCTTCTTGATGATGTTTACTATGCTTTTGTTTGAGGATTCTACTAGTCCATTACCTTGAGGGTAATAGGCAGTGGAATGACCAAGGTTGATATGGTATTTGTTATATAAGTCTATCATTTTCTTGGATTCAAAGGTAGTTGCATTATCAGTAATGAGCTTTTGTGAGCATCCAAATCTAGAAAGGATGTTGTTCTCAAGCAATGATATAATGACAGAGTCTATGGCTTGTCTAGAATGGATAGATTCTATCCACTTGGTAAAGTAATCAGTGACTGTCAATATCCATTTATGCTGGGCTAAGGAGGGTGGGTTAATTTCACCAATGAAGTCTAAACCCCATTGATGAAATGGAATTTCTGTTGAGATAGGTTTGAGGGGTAGTGATAAGAGTTTTTTCTTGCCTTAAAATATTTGGCATTTGTGATAGGAGGTCACATACTTTTGGACATCTGCAAAAAGAGTGGACCAGTAAAAACCTGCCTTCAGAATTTTGTCAGCAATTGTTTTCCAGTAAAGGTGTCCTCCACAGTATCCTTCATGAAATTCCTACATGACTTTGTCAGATTCATCTTTTAATAAACACTTTAACATAATTCCACCTTGATCTTTCCAAAATAAAACATTGTCTAAGATACAATATTTCATTGCTGTCATTTTTAAGAATCTGCTTTTAGTTCTAGATAAACCAGGAGGAGCTTGTAAGTTGAGTAAAACATATATAATGTCTGCATACTAGGGTGAATCTATGAAAGCTTCACTGATTTGTGGAATCGCCATCTCTTCCTGGTCATCTAGTTGAGCAATGAAATTTATTTATAAGGCCTGATAGTTCGATTCAGCCATGATTTTGGCTAAAACTTAGCCTTTAATCAGTTTTTGAGGCTTAATCTTAATGTCATATTCCAATATTGTGGCAATCCATTTTCCTGTTTTTCCATCAGGCCCATTCTGAGTTAGAATGTCCTTTACAGCTGAGTTTGGAACATATGCTATTATGTGAGAGTATAGAATATATACTCTGAAATATTTTATGGCTTTCACTAAAGAAAGTTCTTGCTTTTTAATGATATTATACTTTAGTGTTGCATCTCTCAAGGATTTACTGAAAAAACAATGGGGTTTTCATAACCCTCATCATTATTTTGCAACAAGACTACTGCAATGGCGTGTTCTAAAGAAAATGAAAAAATTATGAAATCTTTTTTAAAATTAGGACTTATGAGGACAGGTGTTTTAGTAAGAGCTTCTTTTACTGCTTCAAAACACTATTTAGCCTCTACTATTCATTTAAGTATTGAATATTTTTTCAACATGTTATTCAAATTTCTAAGTAATTCTGCTAAGTTAGAGATGAATCTTCTAAGAAAAATTATTTTGCCTAGAAATGCTTATAACTCTTTAATGTTCCTAGGATGAATAATATTAAGGATTGCTTCTATTGCAGTTGGATCAATTCTAATTCCCTCTTTTGAAATAATGTGTCCCAGGATTTTTCCTTCTTCTAATCCAAAAAAGTGTCTTTTTAGGATTCAAGGATATGCCAAAATTTTTGCACTTTATAAATACTCTTCTAGATGTTCATTATTTTTTTTGGAAAATACTGTGATATCGTCTAGGTAAATGACTAGAAAGTCATGGATTTCCTTAGAAAAGGCCATGTCCATGGCTCTTTGGAATGTAGCTCCAGCATTCATCATTCCAAAGGGCATTTTCAAGTACATGAAAGTTCCCCAGGGAGTGGTAAATGTAATATTTGCTTGATCTTCAGGTTGGACTAGGATTTGGTTGTATCCAAAAAATCCATCAAGTAATGAAATTCTGGATGACCCTACTACCCTTTGTAGAATGGGGTCCATTTTAGGGAGGGTATAGTTATCCTTCAATGATACTTTATTTAAGTTTCCAAAATCAACACGGAGTCTAATTTCTCCTGCTTTCTTTCTAGTGAGGACTAAATTTGAGACCCAATCAGAATATCTAATGGGTGCTACGATTTTAGCCTCATACATCCTTTTAACTTCTTTTTCTATTAATGGCATAAGAACAAGGTTAATTCTCCTAAGATTTTGTTTAAAGGGCTTCTAATTTTCTTTAATTGGTACCTTATGCTGGATAATGTTGGTATCATAAAACTTGAGGTCTTCATAACTCCAGGCAAAGATATCTTGGAACTCTTTGAACAAATTAATGTATTTCAACTTTTTAGCTAGAGGTAATGCTTTGGATATTTTGATAATCTTGGGTTTTTCTTCTATTCCTATGTTACATTCCTCTATATCTGACCTTAGGGGCTCTATTTTGGGTTTTCTGACTACATCGTTGGAGTCAAAGAGATCTTCTAATGGGGCTAATCAACTAGGAAAAATGTTGTCTTTGAGGTTTAAAACTTCTACTGTTTCTAATTTGTATCTTTCTACTTTAGTGAATCTAGTTGGTTCTATTTTATTTACATCATTTACATCTAACTTGCTATTCATGGTATAATCTGTTGTACAGTCAGTGTCTATATTACATTTCTAAAATTCTCCTTCACAATTAATAAAATCATAAATTTGTGAGTCTTGTGAAAATATTTTCCAATACTTCAAATTATCGGGTATGGTTGGCCTATGTCTTACCTCGGAAGTGTATTGATGATTTGGATGAAAGGGTAACCTGCATGTGCTGGCAAAAGTGGCCAAACTATGTGCCTGCATATTCTACTTTCTTGGAATAATAGCAAAGTCAATTTCAAGAAAACAATTTATCAAGTCTAGAATGGTTTCTCTATATTGGCTAAGTCTAGGATTATTCACAAGATATTCTCCCTTGATTTGTTTTATGATGAGTTCTAAGTCTCCCATGACAGAAATTCTTTCGGCTCCAAGTTTTCCTACAATTTGCAGTCCTAACACTAATGCTTCATACTCTTTCATGTTATTAGTGCATTTGAAATCTAATCTGAAAGCATGTCCTTCTGAATGATCATTCTCTAAATTATAGATCCATACTCTAGCTCCTACTCCTAGTCTATTTATAGAGCCATCGAAATCTAAATGCCACATAGACTCATGAGTTATGTTGTCGCTATCAATTTCTTTATGTTTCTCTTCTACAACTGTGATTCTATATTTTCCAGTGTCTGAATTACATAAGATAAATGAGTCCATGTCAGAATGCATAGAATAGATAGGATAATTGTGTGGTTTTTTTGCACTACTGACCATGAATTTCATCAAGTTTTCTCTGTAAATATTTCTTTGCTAACCAAATACAGAAATGGTAGCATATGACATATCTAATTGCAGTGATCCCTGTATTTTTTCTCCCCATGAGCGAAATAATAACATACCATACCTTGGAGGGATATCAGCAACTACTATGTCCATAACAATACTCTTTGTTGGGCACTGGACTAGAGTTACACACGGTTCTTTTATCAATCCAAGGAATTTGACTTGACTAGAATCAAAGGAGAACAGGTCTTTGTATGGTCTGGTGATGTTTAAGTTCAATTTTTCCATGACTGCTTTAGGCATTAAGTTATGATATGCTCCTAAATCTAACATAGCATTATGTAATATTTTATCATGAATGTTTAAGCTAATGTAGAATGGAGGGACACTTCCTTGTTGATTTTTACCATTAACTTCACGACCAAATAATAACTCAGGTTGATCATCATTGAGGTTAACAGCATCTTCGCCTTCTCGTATGTTTAGTGTTTCAGTGATTTGGGCCTTATACGAATCATTTTTTACCGGCTCTATTAATGGAACTGGTATTTTTAATTTGGCTATCTCAATTTGAATATTGAATGGTATTTGATTTTTTCCCAATTGAATTATTTCATCTTTACCAATGGTGGTTTGAGTGTTTTTGTATTTTTTCTCAACATTTGGTAATTTAGTTTGTGTTTTGATTGTTTTCTTTTCAATTTTCTTGTCTAGAACCTTTTGAGTAGTAGTTGAAGTTTGAGTAGCAGATGATATTATGTCTACAATATTTGGGCTGGAAGTATTTTGGGTTTCTCTAGAGAGAATTTGTAGAGTTTTGGTCACAGGAGCTTCTACAGTTTTCTTAGTTTGGGTTTGGACTAATTTTTTAGCACGATATTTTGTGTTCTTCTTGCTTCTAAGGCTATTTTGTTTATGAACTTCGTAAATATAAGATTCATAGCCTTGTTTATAGTCAAAGGATTCTCCAGAATCTAACTGTAACAATTGTAACATGTACATTTCTTGTTCTTCTTCGGTGAGAAAAATGGTATTTTCATCATTTATTCCCATCAAGTTTATCTGGGTCTTCTTCATTTTGATGTGAACTTTCAAAATAGTTTTCTTGGAAAGGTGGTCTAATCAGATGATCGGGTACAACTTCTCTAGATTTACCAGTATTAGGATTTATCCTAAAGTTGGGTTTCTAATTTGGGGACCTTGTTGATTTTCCCACTGAGGTTTTCTTTCCATGTTTTCTAATCTATCCATTAGTTTTTCCATACTTTTAGCTAAACTATCTATCTTAATATCTGATGTGGATGGTACTTCCTTAATGGTCACTCTTCTTTCATTCCTCATTCTTTCTCTTTTAGCTAGTAAGTTAGCTTCTACATTAATTGCATTACTCTGCATCTGTTCTAAAGTTTCAGGGTTTCTTTCTATTAATTGATAGGACATATCAGTGTCAAAACCATCTGAAAATTTAATCAAGGCTAAATCTAGTGGAGGTTTGATATTCGTTATAATTGCATTGTACATGTTGTTAAACCTAGTACAGTAATCCTGAACAGATTCATTAGGATCTCTTCTAATGTTCTCATATTCATACAATATCTATAAAGGGTCTTTCTTTCTTTCCCATCTATTAATAAACAATTGGTGGAAAGCAGCTAAATCAGCTATATGGTTACCAGGTAAATATTTAAACCATTTCTTAACATCTCAAGCTAATTTTTGTGAAAATAATCTCATTTGTACATCAACTTCATCAATTTCATGAAATTCAAAGTAATCAGTCACTTTATTTACATGTTGTTGAGAAGTATATTGACCAATACCATCAAACTGAAAAAAAAATCTCTGGTAATCCTCTGGCATGGCATGTAAAGGGGCATGTAAGACCAAAGGGGCATATCTGGCTGCCATGGCTAAGATTCTAGTTGACTAGGAGGAAAAATAGTGGTGCTTGGGGATGAACTTGAAGTGCTTCGAGATGAACTTGAAGTGCTAGAACATGAACTTGGAACACTAGAAGATGTACTTGGAACACTTGAAGATGAGCTTGAAACCTTAGGTTGGAGAGGAAGTTTAGGTATGAATGGTTCTATGGAATGAACAGTGGTGGATACTATAGATGAGGTGGTACTAAATAAAGTTGTATTTACAGTTTCTGAAGGAATGGTGGAACACTTAGGGGTGGCAGCAGTTAGGGCAGGTAGTTCAAATGACTGTTGAAAATAAGCTTCATCTATATCTTTAATCAAATTTGAGGTCAAAATATCAAGTTTATCAAAAGTGTCTAGAACCTGTTGATCTAAATCAAGTTGTATAGTTTCCTTCTTTGCTTCGATCAATTGAATAAAGTTAGGGTCTATTACACTATCAAAGATTGAGTTTTCAGATTTGATTCTAAATAAAGAATGCTAAAATGATACATCAAATGGAAAATCATGTATGCTTGATAAGTGAATTTTCTCTGATTAACTAACTACTACTTCCTATACTTTCTATTTTTTTAGGTTTTCTTAAAATTCTGTTAGGATCATCAACAATTGTAGCAGGTTATGGTCAGGATGAGCCGTAGTATAATATGTTTTTTTAGAAGCCATAATTTTAACTTTCAATGATAATTTTAACAACCCTTTAAAACCTTAAGGTGAAAAAATGAGAAGAATTGTTTCTTTTAAGATCTGTTTAAACTAGGGACTAATTTCCCCAGTATGGTTGCCAATATGTTATCACTATAAAATTTCCCAAGAGTTTTTCTGTGTGTTAAAAAGAAATATCATAGGTAACTATCATCCACTTTTGGAGATTAGGATCTAGCCTTCCTAATGCTCAGAGAGGGCTCTCTCTTAATGATTTAACTTTGTTGATTTAATATATTTTAGGCTAGTTATGTATGCTTGATTAGGTTTGTTTTGATTGATTGATTGGTTTTGGTAGATATGTGGAATTAATGATTTATATGGATAGATGCCTTCCCATTTTCCATTGGGCTATGGAGTCAAAATGATTTTAAAAGATAACATAAACAAAGTATAAAGGAAGTGTTACAGGGCAGGATAGCTGAGAAAAATTTGATCTCAAGGCTGAATGGTGAAGTGGTTTTCAATCGGGATTAAGGAGAAGTTAAGGATTCCTTAAATGAGATAATGAAGGAAGGAGAGGGAGGTCAATAAGTATCAGAGAGAAATTAAGGATTCTCTAAACCAGATATCAGAAGAAAACGTAAAATGTTTAACAGTTCAAAACAGAGTGTATTTAAACAAATTTTGCAACAAAATTCCTGTTATAACATTAAAATTTAGAAAACATGCAAGTTTATGGAATACTTTAGTAAAGAAACATGAACAATTGAAATATACTCCACTGAGATAGCTCAACACATGAATCCTATAAATAATTGCCTTTATTACTTGTCTTGTCTATCAACTAGAAATGTTACAATAACCCTCAGGTAAATAGATCAATCAGCTATAGAAATGTTCATAAATACACACTAATTGACCCTTGATACTTCAAATGGAGAAGTATTTATACAACACTTTACAAAATATCCGATCAACTGATTTAGGATTTATTTAAGGAAAATAAAATATCTTCATGCAAGAAGATAGAGACACCAATTAATTAACTGCAAGTTGTCCCTATTTTATTTGATTTTTTGTTTTTTGTTTGTCTCTTTCACATTTTATTCTTCATCTGTCTTTCATTTTTTTACTCTTTAACCTATCTTTTCTTTATTTTCCTTTCATCTGTTTACTCTTTAACCTGTGTGCTTTATTTTACCTATTTTTTGTTTTCACCTGTCAAAGTAAATCACACCATTTATCCCGTGTCTCTTCATCTGGAAATTTGATCTTCACCATCCTTCGGTAAATCTCATCTACCTCTTTGTATTTGGAAAATGTGGGCTTGTTCACAAAAAGGTGATTTACCTCATACTGGAGATAAAAGAAGTTTTCTAAGATCTGAAGGAGCACTTTGCCTGTGGGAACTCCTTTCATTGTTGAACTGTTGGAAGTCTCTTTAGCTACTTCCCTGATATTTTTTATCATAGTATTCATGCCTCATGAGTTTATCATTGATTACTAAAGGATTTGACAGACCTTTCTGCCTCAAAACATCAAATTTGTTCATAAATATGTTCACTGCCAATTCCATTGTTTGGCATTTGTCTTCAAGTTGTATCATCAGATTTCTCTTGGAAAACAATTTCTTCACCTCTAAGATATTCTTTGTTCTATCTATTATCCCAAGTTCTTCTAATTCCTATTTGTTTTTAGAATTTAGGAATTTTATTATCTCACTGGCTTCTTCTGGTTTCTTTCCAAGCTCTTCTTTGACCTTTTGAATTGCATTACCAACTTCCTTTATCAAGTCCTTATTTTCAAATATAACCTATATAGAAGGCCAAACATCATTAACTGAGTTAATGATATTGGCCCACAACTGCTGCTTCACTTGGGCTAAAGGTTCCTTCATTGATAACTCCTTTTCTAACTTGTGGATTCTTTGAGTTAATCTGTTTGCTTTCTGTGCTTCTGCTTGATACATTACTTCTACCAATTTCTTTGTATCTTCTACACTCTTCACTTGATGTATGATTTTATTGATTTCGGTAGTTTTAATTGACATATCTTATTTCCTTGATCAATTTGTTGGCCTCAACAGTAGGATGGGTTGTTGGGATATTTGATGTTGTTGCTAATGTGGTTTCTAGAACTGTTGTTCATACTGGAGTTGTTGTAGGCAATGGGACTGATGTAGAAGCTATAGGAATAGCAATAATGGGAACTGCTTTCATGCTGGCGTGCCTTTTCTACGCTAGTTTGTCCATTGTTGTTTCCATTTCTTTCAGTTGAGTTGTCAACTGAATGATGAGATTCATCATTTCATCTTTTTTATTTTCATTTTCCAAAACCTCTTTAGCTTGTGGATGCTCTGTATTTGGTAACTTTAGTTGTTTCTTCAATGCAAATATGTCTGCATTCTTCTTCTTTATTATTTCTTCTGATGCTTTGATATTTTTTGGATCATAACCAACTTCCATTACCAAATCTTCAAGTGAATTTATCCTATTATCCTTTGCTTGTGATGAATCTTTCTCTAGCTTAAACTGTGTCTTTATGTTTTCTAGAGAATTCTGTAATTTTTGGACACTCAAAGCTTTTTGTTTCATGGTGGAATAGATCATTTCTCCTACCTATTTGTGAAACTCAATCTGGTCAATTGGATGTACATCTTTGGTAGGAAATTCAAAGGTTTTTTTAGTATAATATTCTAACGTTTTAGGAGCCTACACTTTTGGCTGTAGAAATGTCACTTGCATCTTCCCTGTCTTGAGGTCACAAGCTAAAAGAAACCTACTCTGATCACTAGGATTTTGCTTCCAATACTGGGCATATGTTACAGCTTTTAATGCTTCATTTATGATTTTGATTTCTTTGTATTTCTCCATGATATCCTTCTCTTTCTCCACTATTTTGCTAGATGATGAAACTTCTGCACTATGTTATTTTTGAATGATTTGTGCACTAGAAGTTGATGGCATATGTGTTTCTTCTTAAATGTTGGAGGTGCATCATCTCTGACAACTATATTCGTCTCAATGACTTCAATTGTATCAACTATCTCTTCATGTTCTATCACTGGATTCAGTTTTGATTTATTCCTCTTAATAAGCTTGAACTTAGTATCAAAAGTGGTTTCTGCAGAATAAGAGCCTTCCTCTCTTGCCCTCTTTGAATTTATGTCCTGTGGGGCTGGAGTAACCAGGATGGAAATAGTATCAACCTGCTTCTCCACCTCCTATAAAGTATTTTGCAACCACTCTGACTGGTTGGAATACTTTTCAATTTCAGGATTTGACTCATGAATGAATGGGGTGAGTTTGAACATGACTCTTAACTTACTTATGACACCCAAGGGGTCATATTACCATTTGAAACTGCTAGTGAACTTAAAATCTTGTAAACATTTGTTTGCTTGTTGTCCATCATTTCTACTATTACATTTAAAAGGCCCTAGCTGGTTTTTAATATTGAATTGAGTCTTCTTCTTAGCTGAAAGGAATTGACTTCATCTGAATTCAAGATTTGTCTGATGTATTCTAATGAAAATATCCTCACTGGGAGGTATTTGGGAAGCTTGTATGGAGTAATTTGGCTTCCATACACTCTGATTTCTGTATGATTCTGGTATAAATACCAGTCTCCTATTTTACTCTGATCTGGAAATTATAGAAACTTCTTTATCTCTTCAATGATTCTAGGCTTAATGCTATTTCTTAGCGTATTAACTACTAGATAAACAAAGGAATAAAGGAATTCTTTGAAGTTGAATTCAGTGGAATCCTTTCTGATCAAGGATGTCCAAAAGACAAGAGATTGGGGATTACCCTCTGTGTCCAATTTTTGGAGAATAACTACAAACCTTTTGGATTGGAAAAATATAAACATATGGAACAAAACTGAGGAGTATTTGAATACTCTTTCTTTTGTTAATTTGACCAGCTGATCATGGATTGCATCTGATAGGTATTGGGAAAAATTGAAGGTTGTAGCTAGAGGCTGACCTGGGCAAAATATGGATAGGAAACCAAGAATAGATGTGTCTACATTCTCATCAATGAAATATCCTAAAATACATGATAGCATGGTTACAATATTCCTAGTTCTTTCTGAAAACATAGAAGTTGTGTATGGAGGATTACTTTTAGGGGTTTCTACTGATGGAGGGAGGAAATTCTAGAATATTTGTAATCTCTTAGGAAAATCCAATTTCAAGTAGATTTCAGTAAGGGTTTCACTAGATAATGGCACTTCATCAGGTTGTGGTTGAATTTGTAGCATTTGATTGATGAATTAAGAAGTGATTGTGAATATGATTTCTTGGTTTGAGGTCACTAAAGCTCTTTCATTGGGAAAATAGTTGATCTGGCAAAGTCTAATGAGTTCTGGAAATTGAAAGGTCTATGGGAATATGTATTTGGGAACATTTGAATTCCACAGATGGAAATCATTTGCATGATCAATAAATTTTTCATGGCTCCAACAGTGGAGCTCCAAAATGTTGTACTCAGACACAATATCATTAATCTTGAAGTCCTTTTCGGCTAAAGGGGTGTGGTCGACATCTACCATAGGTGCCTGTAGAGGGTTTACGATTTGAATGCTTTGGGAGGTCATAAATTCGTATAATTATCAATTTATGTGTTTAATTAATGGTCTCAGGTACTTAGAATTACCTGGAAACTGGTTGAATTTGGTTTGCATAAGTTCAGGCGGCATCAGGGTTCAATCTCGGTCGGAAATGGCTTCAAACTTGGCTGGTAAATGTTTTTTGGTCTTTTCGCAATTTCAACAGAGAATAAGCAAATAATGGTAAAGCGGGGTTTTATCACGTTTGACTTTGGGGCTTATCGCAATGGCACAGGGGTGGATTTCAAACATCAGTGGTTTATTTCTCGGCTCAGGTGGTTTATCGCACGTTGAAAAAACGTTTGGTGGTTTTAGGATGGGGGTTGCGATAAGTTGTGGGAATGTTGCGTGGCAAGCGAACGAGGGTGTGAAACCACCCATTTCTCACCCCCCCCCCCCCCCCCATTGGTTTTAAATATTGGATGTCAGGGGGTGCGAAAAGGTCTATTGGTCGTTGGATCTAGCTAGCGACGATCTAGCGGCTGGTGGATTTTCACCTTTTTAAAGGAATTGGGGTCGAGAAATGGATAGGAGGAGGGTTAAATGAAATTTGGGGTTGGGTATTACATGTGAAGGGGTAAATAATATAAAGTGGGTCGGGATATAAATATATTAAAGTGAAACGGTTAACATGTAATGGGGGGTTTAAATAAAGTGGGACCCGAGATTATATAAAGTGGGAGGGTTTTAATATAAAGATGGGTAGGGGAATATATATTAAATAATGAGGGGGAATATATTAAAGAGGATGGGTTAATATGATATGGAGGAGTGATTAAATGAGATGGGGCCTGATATATATTAAACGCTTAAAACTATGCAAAAGTGGGTTTTGCATGTTTTATTTGAAAAGGTGGGGTTAGTAGAGAGGAAGGGGTTTTTACAAGGGAAAAAGGGTTTTTAGGAGGGGAAAGGGTTAGGACTAAGGGAAAAAGGGTCATTATCAAAGGGAAAAGGATTTTCACAAGGGGAAATGACTTCCAAGAGTGGAAATAGGGTTTTTAGCAAGAGGGAATGTTTAGAAAGACTTTAATGATAAGAGATAACCAATTTATGCTTTCCATGACTTGTAAAAGTATTCTACCTACCCACTATTTATCCTAACATTTTTACTTCCTTTATTGGGTGAATTTGAGCTTGCTGACCCTTTTATTTTCTTTCTATAATAAAACTAACCTATTTCTAACCTTATATTTTCCAATGGCTCAGATTATTAAACTTATGAGCTCATTTTATTCTCTACCTAAATATTGATCTGCCAAGATTAAATGGTTTTGTCAGATATTTATTCACTAACTATTATGACATGAAATTTAAAAGGCATGAATAATCAAGATTAAACTGTATGATCATCATGAATTGTGGCATTTTGGACAAGCTGCACACAATTTTATTTGCTAAAGTAAAGTAACTAAGAGTAGTGTCATTTGAATGTGCAACACTTTCAAAATTTATTTTTTGTTTCTTTTTGTGGGGTTCATACTTTATATTCTTTTTTTATATTCTTTTCTTTTGTTCCTTTTATTTTTCTTTTATAACATACCCTCGTTTCATCTTTTAATATGGGAAAACATTTGTATAAAATCAAAGGTATGTACACTATTACAAGACTTAACATAGTCAATTCAAAATTATGATCCCTATTATTAGAGGACCCTAACAGAAGTAAGGGTGTATAAAGTGACATGACTGTTGGAGGATTTAAAGCTACAGTAAACTTTGAAGATAGCTTGATTATTTACCCTCGAATATGAACTTGTAGAAGCTTGGAGTTGTAAATAGTAGGGCTTGAAGGCTTATCTCATAAACTCATATTTGGGCCTTGTAGTTCTTTCAAACATTCACTTTGGACAGCCCCCCACATATATACCACCGGACCTGTGTGAATAGGGAGCTTAGTTAGCATCTCACCTCAGTCCTTAGAACTCGAACCTATCATCCTTTAAGGTCTTTGTGGTGGCTCAGACTACAAGCACTTCAAAACAGTGATCTTTAATCTCACCTCAAACTGCAGCAAATTTATGATAGGCAGTAAACATTCAACGGGTCGCACCAATGTGCACAAGGCATACGAGCGGTCTCAACTTAAATTTTTTTATACGGCCTCCCTCACATGATCCAGCTCGAACGTGTTTCCTATGGCACCCTCACATGGCATGACCCGACCCGCCCAAACGAAGGCACGAGGGAGAAAATGGAAAATGGATCGCAAAAAAATGCACAAGTAACATGGGCAGTCACAACTTAGCATTTTTTATATGGCCACCCTCACACGACTCGACCCGACCTGCTTGAACACGTTTCCCTAGGCCCCCTTACACAGCCCGACCCTACCCGACCCGCCTGAACGCGTTTCCTTGGGCGCCCTCACACAACATGACCCAACTTGACCTGCTCAAATGTGTTTTGTTAGGTTCTCTCATGCGACCCAACCCGACCCGCACAAATGCATTTCCTTGGCGCCCTTACACGACCTGAACTAACCCGCTTGAACACATTTTCCTGAGCCCCCTCACACAACACAACCTGAGCCAACCTGACTAAACGCATTTCCTTAAGCGCCCTCACATGACCCAACACGACCCGACCTACCCGAATGTGTTTCCTTGCGCGGCCTTACACAGCATGAACCAACCCGACCCGCCCGAACGTGTTTCCTTGGGCGCCCTCACATGACCCGACCCAAACACATTCCTTAGGCGCCCTCATAGGACCCGACCCAACTCGACCTATCCAAATGACGTGTTTCCTTGGGCACCATCACACAACCCGAGTACCCAACCCGACCAGCCCAAACGTTGAAGGCATGAGGGAGAAAACAGTAAACGGGTTGCACGAACGTGCACAAGGAACACAGGCGATCACAACTTAGAATTTTTTATACGGCCTCCCTCACACAATCCCACCCGAACACGTTTCCTATGGTGCCCTGACACAGCACGACCTGACTCCCTCGAAAGAAGGCATGAGGGAGAAAATGGAAAATGGATCTCAGAAACGTGCAAAAAGCACATGAGAGGTCACAACTTAGAAATTTCTATACGGCCACCCTCACATGACCCAACCCGCTCGAACGTGTTTCCCTGGCCACCCTCACACGATCCGACCCGACCCGATCACTCATCTGAAAGCGTTTCCGTGGGTGCCCTCACATGACCTAACCCGTCCTTCCCGAACGCATTTCCTTGTGTGCCCTCACACAGCAGGACCCAACCTGACTTGCCCAAACACGTTTCCTTAGGTGCCCTCTCACAACCCGACCCAACCCACATGGACGCATTTCCTTGGGCGCCCTCACACGACACAACCCGACGTGACCCAACCCACCCGAATGTGTTTCCTTGGGCGCCTTCACACGACGCGACCCAACCCGACCTGCTTGAATGTGTTTCCTTGGGTGGCCTCACACGGCACGACCCGACTCAACTTGACCCAACCCAAACCAACCCGCCGAACGTGTTTCCTTGGGTGCCCTCACACGATCGGACACGACTAGACCCGGACGCGTTCCTTGGGCACCCTCATAGGACCTGACTCGCTCAAACAATGTGTTTCCTTAGGCGTCCTCACACGGCACGACCTGACCTACCCCAACCTGAATGTGTTTCCTTCGGCGCCATCACACGACCTGAGTACCCGACCCACCAGAACGTCGAAGGCACGAGGGAGAAAATGTAAAATGGGTTGCACAAAAATGCACAAGACACACGAGTAGTCACAACTTATCATTTTTTATATGGCCTCCCTCACACAATCCCACCTGAATGAGTTTCCTATGGCACCCTCACATGACATGACCCAACCCGCCCAAACGATGGCACGATGGAGAATATGAAAAACGGATCGCACAAACATGCACAAGGCACACGGGTGGTCACAACTTAGAATTTTTTATATGGCCACCCTCACACAACCCGACCTGACCCGACCCACCCTAACGCATTTCCCTAGGTGCCCTCACACGACTCGACCCAACCCGACCTACCTCGACCTGCCCTAACATGTTTCCTTGAGCACCCTCACATGACATGACCTGACGTGACCCACCCGAACCCATTTCCTTAGGTGCCCTCACATGACCTAACCCAACCCACACGAACGTGTTTCCTTGGGTGCCCTCACATGTCCCGAACCGATTCATTTCATAGGTCACTCTTGGCTTATAAAGATAATGATGCAGGGTAATATCATGTCATAAGTGACCTAATATTTTCTAACAATTTCCGACGATGCCCTAATAAACGTAGCTATTCTGAAGATGCCTTCATAAATGTCTCTATTCTGACATTGTTGTCTAAAAACGTCAATATTCCAATGCTTTTGGGTAATGTCACAAGAGCGATGCTTTTTGGGTAGTGTCGCAAGAGTGACGCCTATTGGTGGGATTAAAAAAATTGAGAAAAACAGGGGAAATTTCCAACAATACATCAAAATTGTCGAAACTAAAGCATCGAAGAATTAACCATATGTACTTGTGAGACATGGTGTGAAGTGTGTGGTGTGTAATGTTGAGGATATGTTGTTGCATCGAGTGGGTTTTTGTTTGATGATGGAATAGATTTGTGAATTGTGAGATTTAAGGGAGTTGATGTGTGTGAAGACCTACATAAATATGTGTGCAGTGTGAGGTTGGATGTAATTGGTTGTAATTTTGCATTGCAACACCACCTTTGTACTGAAACTTAATAAAAATATTTTTTTGGGTGGTGGTGTTTGAGTCATAATTTGGTGCAGTGGTTCTTGTCTCAGGTTGAAGTGGGACAATGTATATGTTCTCCTTACCCTTCTTAGTGTCCTATTCATTTCTTAGTGTTCTAGTGTCTTGTTCATTTTCTCTAATTGGTATTGAAAGTGATGAATTATTCTTTCTGATTATTAGTGCAACACAAACATATAATCATACATGGACTATATTTAAAAAACACATATGGAGCAGCAATCACTAAACTACATGCATCAAGGGGTAATTTTGAAAATGATAAAATGAAAAGTAATGAATTAATGAATTATTGTATCACAAACATTTAGGATATTTTTTATTAAATGAGGGAATTGGGTGAAAAAATTCTAAAAAGAAGGATGATTGAGAAAATATTAAATAATTTAGGACCAAAATTTGAAATTGTTTCCAATAGTATCATGGTTTTTAAGGATCTCAATGTAATGAACATTGCTTAATTAAGTGGGTATTTATTAGTTGTTGAAGAGAGTTTTTCAAAAAAGCATATGGAAAGTGATTTATTTACAAAGGGTAGAAGATGAGGAAGAAGAAAATTATAGCTTCATAATAAAAAAATTTAGAATCAAAACAAAAATCAACAAAATTTATATGGAAATGTATTCATTTCAAGGGGTAGAGAAAGATGTCCAAGTCAGTTGAGAGTAAGAAGCAAAAAATAACTCAAGGAAGAGATGGAGGAAGATATGGATATCAAGAAAGACAAGGATGTCCATCTTGAGAAATATCTTTGTGCAAAATTGCATGATAATGAACATAAAGGTACCAATATAGTTGTTGAATAAACTAGAAATGATAAGTTATGGATATCAATTTTGATGGCACATAATGAAGAAATTGAAGCATGGTATATCGATTTGGGATATTTAACTCTTATGACATCTCATGAGGTGTTTTTTACTAGAATAAATGATATTTGTTATGGTAAATTCATATTTGGTGATGATAGTGTACCGAAATTTAAAGGAAAAGGTACATTTTCAATTCCATTATTGCACAGAAACAAGATTTTTATTGATGACAGATTGTTAACACCAACATTGAGGAACAGCCTAGTTTTTATAGGATATATGATGGAGCAAAATTAAAATTTAGTATTTGATAATAAATAGTGTTTAATCGTGGATAAGTTGAATAAAGATTCAATTGTAGCAAGAGAAGAAATAACTAAATACAATTTTTTCAAGTTCTCCTTTGACTCAAGTAGCTCACATAGTTTAAATGCTACAAAAGAACTAAACAACAAGCTTTGTAATTTTAGAATGAGACACTTAAATTTTTAGAGTTTGATTTTGTTAAGGAATAATAACTTGGTGAATGGTCTCCCTTATATCAAAATATATGATGAAGTATGTGAAGGCTTCATATTTGGGAAACAACACAAGAAAGTTTCTAGAATATCACATGGAAGGCTTAAAAGCATCTAGCATTGATACATTCATATTGTTCTAATGGAGGCAATGTCATTTAGAAAGACACACTATTTTCTTACCTTTATTGATGATTATTCATGGGTGTATTTTTTGTAACAAAAACAATAATATGTTTCCTTATTTTCTTGAGTTGAAGGAAATGGTTGAAAAGATGAGTTGTTAAAAAATTCTTACAAAAAGAACATTCAATCGAGAAGAATACCAATCAAATGAAATTTTCAATTATTGCAAAAAAAATGGAATAAATCAAGATTTTACCAATTCATACTCTCCTTAAAAAAATAGGGTTGTTGAAAGAAAAAATATGACCATAGTTGACATGTCTCGAAGCATGTTAAAAACTAAGAATCTTGGAAATGAATTTTGGGCTGAAGTAGTGCACACAATAGTTTACACTCTTAATACATGTCCTATGAGAGAAATATTGAATTTGAATCTAGAAGAGGCTTGGTCATGGTACAAACCAAGTGTTTCACATGTGAAAGTTTTTTATTGCACGAAATATGCACATGAGCTTAAGGAAAAGACGATGATAAAATGTGAAGTGTATTTTTTCTAGGTATAGTACTGAAACAAAAAGATATATATATAGGTTGTTTGATCCTCAAGTAAAACAAATCATAATAAAATGAGATGTTTTCTTTGATAATTAAGGGCTTTATCAACCATAATATGTACAAATAGAATCAAGCAATAATGAAGTAGAAATTGGTGATGCATCTCGTGTTAAGGTAGATGAGAATAAGAAGAAAAATAAGTGGCTAACCAAAGGTCGTTTTGAAAATGATATGTTGGATAGAAAAAAAATTAATTAATATATTAGAACATTCCATTATGAATTTTACACTTATGGCTAAATTAATGAAGATATATGACCTAGATAGTTATGCAAAAGCATAAAATAAGAAATAAAGGATGAAACCATGGAAACAAAGTTTAATTCTTTGGCGAAGAATTACGATTAGGAATTTGGTCAAGTTATTCCAGGGAAAGTATGTAATTGGTAATAATGAGTGTATAATACTAAGTATAAATTTGATGGTTCAATTAATAAACATAAATCACGTTTAAATACCAAAGGTTGGGCTCAAAAGAAGGAATTTATTATACAAATTCATTTTCCCTAGTGGCCAAGAGACCACAATTAGGATGGTCATTGCATTGGTTGCACAATGTAAGTGAATAATTTTTCAAATGGATGTTAAATCAACATTTTCAAATGGTTATATAGATGAAGAAATATATGTTGAGCAGCCTGAAGGTTTTGAGGTTCCAGGAAAACAAGATCATGTTTATAGGTTAAAAAATGATTCGTTTAGCTTGAAGTAAATATCAATGGTTTGATATTCAAGATTTGATAAGTTTTTACAAGATCATGGTTTAGTAAAGATTTCATATGAACCAAATATTTATATACTTCAAATAGGTCAAGACAATTTGATTGTTTCACTTTATGTTAATGATCTAATCTAGATAGGGAACAATTTTGAATTGTTTCAAAGGTTTAAATCACATATGATTGAAGAATTTGAAATGGAATATCTTGGTGAATTGCATTATTTCTTGGATATTAAAGTATGGAAGAAGGAATATGGTATTTTTATGTCACAATCCAAGTATACTTGGGATATTCTAAAAAATATCAAAATGTTAAGTTGCAGGCCAGGGGAAACTACTTTGGAAGCTGGGCTTAATTTATATAGAAATGATGACTCCAATCTAGATTATGCTACTCTATATCGTCAATTGGTTGGAATTTTGATATAACTAACTAAAACTCGACTAGATATATCTTTCACAATCAATACGGTATAAATATTTATATAATAACACAAAGAATTGCATAATTATAAGGAAGTTAACATGATTTTGAGATATCTGTGTAATACAACTAACTATGGCTTATTGTGCATATCTATACAATATTTTAGGTTGATTGGTCATACAAATTTCAATTGGACATGTTTTATAGATGATGGAAAATCAACTTCATGGTATTCATTCAACATGGGTTCAACAACAGTTGCTTGGAGTATTAAAAAGAAAACTACAATTTATCTCACCACGGTAGAAGTAGAAAACAAAGCCCCAACAACAACAACTTGTGAAACAATATGGTTAATGATAAATTTTAAATATTTACATGAGCATTATGAACAACCTAATAAATTGATTTGTGACAATCAAAGTGCTACTAAAATGACCAAGAATCCATTTTTCACATGAAGACCAAACACATTAATGGTATTCAATATCATTTTGTTCATTACCTAGTTCAACAAGGTGTGATCGAGATATTGCATTGTTGAATAGAAGATTAAGTTGCAAATATCTTCACCAAAGCACTACCAAATTTGAAGTTTTGAAAATTTAGAGGTGACCTTGGAATTTCTCCAAATTATCATTATGGGGGGCTAAATATTAAAATAATGATCATTTTTCTTGTTATGTCTCGAAGTTTTAATTTGAGATATAGAATTATTAGTTGAGATATTTTTTGGAGATGTTGCTGAGAAATTGTTGATAGATTATAGTTATTTAAGAATTGGCCATTTTCTCATGGGTATGTATAAAGAATGTTCTTGTTAATGCAAATGTTTGAGCTTGTTTTATAATTGCTACATTTGTTCATTTCTCCATATTTAGTTGGTTTAATAGTTCTTCATGATTTATCACACTAGGCCACCAAGTTCAAGATGTCATCAACAAATTATTATTCCTTCTTTCATGGTATCATCCTCCACGATCACTTCAATGACAAAAATCCTTCCTTCATCTTCTTAAGTTATCAAAGTATTTGTTAAAAATAACAACCAAGACCACCTTAATTGGAAATGCATGGAATGATATGGAATTAAGTTTATTTTATTGTTCTTAGGTCCAAATTTATTATATTCAACAAATATAAGGGAGCTCATTGTTCACGAGCTTCAAAAATATTGATTCAAATAGTGCAACTAGTCGAACTATGGTAGATAGTTGAAAGGACACATATTTTCATTCCATATCCCACAAAAAACATAGTTGCAAAGTGAAAAAAGAAGAAATTGTGGTGTGGTGGAAGGGGATGTAGAGAACTCTTGGCGATGGGAAAATCAAGAAATAAGGGAATATGAAGCACAATGATGCCATGGTCATGTAATTGTTGGCAAAAGAGAATGGTCATGAGGAACATAATGTATGATGGAGCTCTAGTAATGATAAGATGATGATCCATTTAATTTCATCATGCATTGTGTAATTATGTGATATAGGTGGATATTGGTGGCCACCCGCCTATTCCACTTGGACCCCCACCATTGCTTCTTTCAGTTTTTAAGTTTCCTTAATTTAGCAAAATTTACTATTTTTGATAGATTTTTGGATCCTGAACTTTTGGAGTCGTTTTGAGGCAATAAAAGACATTTTTTTGGGAAAATCACCATCGACAAAGGTGATTCTTTGACTCAAAATTTTTTGTTATCAATTTTATTCCTCGGATATATCTTTCTAACGAGGTATCATGTGCATCAAACAGATATCGTATGCCAAAGTTATGATCGCGGGAAATTGATGTACCAATTTACCCAAAAGGGGCCCATAGTTTGGTGTTTCATATCCTAGGGTTAGGTTTTTGGATGTTTAGGGCTTTCCATTTTTTCTCGATAATAAATATCATTGTAACACAAATCATAGGCTTGTATTTGCCACATCTCTTCTCAAAGATAAGCTACCAGAGCCCTAGCTAGTTTATTTCCATTCTATATGTAAGCATATTTCAGTTATGTGATAGTAATGAAATGAATTCTAATTTTTGCTGCATCTATATTTTTATATGTATTTTTGTATTTTATTACATTCATGCATAAGTTCATATCAATGGTATCAGAGTAGCCTACTCTTTCTGGATCCTTATTTTCATGTCCCCAATGAGATCGAGGTATAAGGAGTTAGGCATCGATCTAGTTGAACCTTTGCAAGATCAACCTCGCAAACCCTTTCGGTCGCCCATGGGGAACAAAAATAAGGATGAGGGATCAAGAGATCCTATCAAAATATTTCTCGAGAATTCCCTCGAGAAACAAAGGAATGCGATGATGGATAACTTTGCCCATATCCTTCAACGACTACCCACCGGTGGCATATTTGCATCCAACAACCACTCTGGAGCACAAATCCTTTTAAGGTACAAGTAAGCTTTGACATTCCCATATTTGAGGGCCAAATAGATGCATACATCATAGATAGATGGTTGAATCTATTAGAAGGCTATTTCTCGATTCATGACTTTTCCAACCAGGAAAATATTACTTTTTCACTCCTCAAAGTTTCCCCCCATGTAAAGGACTGGTGGGAAACCTAATGTGATAAAAAGTATGAGAGGGAACCCTCTCTATTTTTGGCTCCACCCACTTGAGATTCTTTCCAAGACACCATCAAGGAAAAATATTATCCTGTGAGGAGCTATGAGGACAAGTACATACAATGGACTACACTGCGGCAAAAAAGGGATCAAGATGTGCATGAGATATCAAATATGTTCCATACCTTGCGCACAAAATTGGATATTAAAGATTCAGAGAAAAATTTGATGCTAAAGTACCACAATTGTCTACACATATACATTCAAGAGGAAATGGAGTTCCTTGACATCTCCTCACTTGGTGCAGCATACCGGTATGCTGCCAAGATTGAGAAGAAGTTAAAACAAAAGAAGTGAGACTTTGGGTCTGCAAATCAGAAGCAAGGGAAAGGTGCCCCCAAACCGCAGAAAAAAGGATAAAGCCAAGGTGGGGCGGCCCAGGATAACCAGCCAAAGCTACAAGAAACGAACAACATTGTGAAGCCAAAGAAGGACATAAGAAAGTGACGTGAGTTCCATAAGAGCTCCACTCACAACACAAGTGAGTGTTGGGCTAGGTAGTCACTAGTGGCTGAGCTGAAGGCTTCTGAATCGAATGCATGCTCTAACTTTGAATAAAAACCTGACAAGGGGAATGACAAAGGGAAGCAAATTATTGATGCAGAGCCCAACACCACCGTCACCACCATGAAGATATAGAAGGAGAAACTGGAAGATCCATAGGATGGGGAAAACCCCTTCCATTCCCAAATGTGGGTAAAGGGTTACCCACTGTAGTTCATTATTGACAGCTGGAACCAAAATAACCTCATTTCAGCAGAGGTCGTGAAGCATTTGAGCTTGCCAACCACATCACACCCATAGTCGTACACCATTCGTTGGCTTCACCAGGGATGGGATATCCATGTCCTCCAACAGTGTCGCCTTCCCTACAACATCATTCCCTTCACAGCTGAGGTATTATGTGACATTTCTCCTCTTGATGTTTGTCATGTATTATTAGGCCAACCATACTTGTGGAAGTGACATGTTGTGTATGAGTCTCGACCTCGTGTTGATATTTTTACTTTGGGAAATAAGTTGTACAAGATACCAAAGGTAGCACTGCCTGCCACCATATTTTTGGTTACTACAAAAGAATGTTGTAAGCTCATTTCCAAAATCGGAAATTTTTTTTCCTGATGATCCGCCCTCGGGGAAATAAGAAGGTTTTGGTCACAACCTCTAGATAGGGCTCCTCTACATGACAAAAATAGATGGACAAGGTTGTGGAGGAGTACAAGGACATCTTCACGTCACCCGTAGGGGTGCCTCTACATTTTCAGGTCAAACACCCCATCGAGTTGACCCCAGGTGCACCGCTGCCCAATGGACCAATCTATCGGTGCACTTTTCTAGAGAATGATGAAATCAAGAGGAAGATTCAGGAGCTATTGCTGAAAGGTCACATTCGGCTGATTTCATTTCCCTATGGGAGCATCTTGTTGGTGCAGAAAATGGATGGGAATTGGAGACTCTTTATTGACTATCGGGCGCTAAACAAGATCACTGTCCAGAATAGGTACCCGATCCCACAGATTTATGACCTTTTGGACCAACTCAAGCGGGGAAACTATTTCAACAAGATTGATTTGTAGTTTGGGTATCACCGTGTACCAATCAAACTCTCTGATGTGTAGAAGACTGACTTCAAAGCCAAGGAGGTCCTTTTCGAATGGTTGGTCATTCCTTTAGGGTTAAAGAATGCTCCCGCAACCTTCATGAGGCTGATGGGCGACATCTTACAACCATGCACCAACTCATTTGTAGTAGTGTAATTGGATGGCATCCTGATCTTCAGCCAGACTTGGGAATACCACCTCCACCACATCTGACAAGTCCTCCAAACACTGCAAAACACAAGTTGTGTGCCAATTTGTAGAAGTGCACTTTTGGCATGAACCGGGTTCAGTATCTAGGATACATTATTGATGATTTGGGGGTGCATGTGGATCCATCCAAGATCCAATTCATTTGGGATTGGCCATCTGCAACCGCTCTAAAAAATCTCTGCAAATTTTTGGGTCTTGTCAATTTATACCACAGATTTGTGTTGGGATTCTCTCATATCACTTGGCCCTTGAGTCAAGTCACCAAGGGAGGAGCGAAAGAAAATTTAATTTGGTTTGAATCTCAAGAAAAGGCATTCATATAGTTTAAACATCACCTCTGCTTTGCCCTAGTGCTCACATTACCAGACTTGAAACAACCATTTGAAATCGAGACACATGCCTCTGACTATGATATTGGGGAATTTCTTACTCAATAGGGGCATCCAATGGCATATCATAGTGATACTATTTGACACAGTCCAAAAGTATCCCACTTATGACAAAGAGACGTATTCCATTGTGCAAGCTTACCCATTAGAGAACTTTTGAGGTCTAAAATGGGCCTCCTAAGAAAAATGTACAACCGAAATAAACTTTATAATAATAAATAGAATTAAATATGATGATGTCAACCATGGGGTATGATTCACCATTTTTGGGGTAAAAAATTAAAAAGATTAAAAAATAATAAAATAATAAAAGTACTTTTTCAACTTGTATTTTCAACTTATCTCCCTAAGTTTTTACTCAAATTTCGAGTGGGATTACTCGTTTAATCCATCATCCAAGGAGTACCCATGTTGCATACTTTCAATGGACCCCGCTACGTGAAAAATGATAAATACATGAAATACATGATTGTAATCATGTTTTTCATGTATTTCTAATTTTTTGTGTAGTAGGGTCCATCAAAATTATTCAACATGGATACTCCTTGGACGAGGAATCAAATTCAACATCCAAAAAGTCTTCATGCTCGCAATTTGAGTAAACCCATGGGGAGATAAGTTGAAAATACGAGTTGAAAAAGTAATTTTTTATTTTTTCCCTCTAAAATTTGATGATGTAATATAATATTATTTTATTATTTCCACTATTATTTTATAATTTCCTTAGGAGGCCCATTTTAGACCTCAAAATTCCCTTAATGGACAATGGAAGCATTAACTTTTAGGGAAGGAAATGGTCATTCACACATATCATCGACCCCTGTAGTTTAAATAGACACAAGGGAAGCTGTAGAACGATCGCAATCAAAAGTGGTCCACATATCTACAACAGTTTCATTTGAACATTAAGTACAAGAAGGGAAGCAACAATAATGTTTCAAACTACCTCAACCGACCATCGATCGTAACGCTAACCACTGTGCTCATATCTTGTGGGCACGAGACTTTTGATTGGTCACTTCTCTATAAGAACAATCTAGAATTCGGCTACACATACAAGACGCTCTTGGAGAGTAAGCAAGTTCCAAATTTTTACCTTCAGGATGCACTGCTATGTCACCTGGGACACCTTTGTGTTCCTTCAAGAGAGCATGCCAAGATGATGTGGGAATCGCACTACAGTCGAGTAGCTCAGCATATCAGGGTCGAGAAAATAGTGGTAGTACTACAGAAGTATTTATATTAGTCAAACCTTCGACAAGATGTCAACAAGTAAATCAGAACCTGCACTACCTGCATTATTTCCAAACTGACCATCAAGAAGCAAGGCCTCTATACTCTGCTGCCTACCCCCAGTCAACCATGGGAATCCATCTCCTTGGATTACATTTCAGACCTTCCTTCTACTAAACATGGCAACAACTGTGTTTTCTTGGTTGTCGATAGATTCTCAAAGATGACCATTATGGCAGCCTGCAAGAAGAATATCACAGCAGAATCCACTACTAAACTCTTCTTTGAATGAGTGTGGGTACACTTTGGGATCCCATAGTCTATCATATCAAATCAAGAAATAAGGTTCCTTAGTACATTTTTGTCCAACCTCTGGTCAATGCTGGACACCAAGTGCGCCAAGTCCACAATCACCAAATTGATAGCCATACAGAGGTCATTAATGGGATTATCGTACACATTCTACACATGTACAACTCAAAGCATCCACGTACATGGGATGAGATTCTTCCCTATGTATAAAACAGTTATAATTGGGCTCTCCGCAGCTCAACTGGCCACAAACCCTTTCAAGTGGGATTGGGATTCCAACCACTATGTCCCATTGACATAGTCATGTCATTTACGGCTATTTAGGCTGATTCGTCTCATGTCTAGTATGAAATTTACAAGGCAAAAAACTTCATTGAGAAAATTCAGCACATCTTCCAACAAGTTCATGACATATTGGATAGAGTCAATGCTAAGTACAAGTAGCGACATGATCAGCATCAAGTGCAACACAATTTCTAGGCGGGCGAGAAAGTGTGGCTACATTTGCATAAGGAGCACCTCACTATACCCCATTGCAAGCTTTGACTACTCCGATATGGGCCATACACCATCACCAAGTTTGTAGGGGGGAATTGCTTCGAGCTCAATATTCCACCACTCCTTGGTTTGATCCCAGTGTTCATTGATGACCACCTTTGGCCCTACTTTCCACCTCTACTGCACACATATGACATGGAAAAACAACTCACACCAATAGAGTTAAACCCGTACTACATGGAACAAGCCGCAACTGATCAGATCATGGACACAAAGATCAAGAAAACCCACTAGCAGAGGATCCAACTATATCGATTTGTCAAAGCAGGAAAACTCCTTCACCAGGGTAAGTGGCTCACTAGGAACCAAGTTCAGTAGAAGTTTCATCATCTCCTGGAGGAACTCAACGCAATGGGGACCATTTCTTCCTAAGGGGGGAGGAATGATCCAGGTGGATATTGGTGGCCACCGTCCTATTCCACTTGGACCCCCACCATTGTTTCTTTCATTTTTTCAGTTTCCTTAATTGTAGAACAATTTACTAATTTTGGTATTTTTTCGGGTCATGAACTTATGGAGCCGTTTTGAGGCCCTAAAAGACATTTTTTTGGAAAATAATTGTCGACAGATGTGACTCTTCAACTAATGAAGTCTTTAACTTGAAATTTTCTATCAGCAGTTGTAGTCCTCAGTAGATATTTCTAACGAGGTATCATGTGTGTCAAACATAGATCGTATGCCAAAGTTACGACTCCAGGAAATTTATGTACCAATTTACCCCAACGGGGCCCACAGTTTTGTGTTTTGTCTCCTAGGGTTAGGTTTTTGGATGTTTATGGTTTTCCATTGTTTCTCAATAATAAATAGACCTTCTAGCCTCATTGTAACACAATTCAGAGGCTTGTAGCCACCACATATCTTCTCAGAGATAAGCTACCAGTGCCCTTGCTAGTTTATTTCCATTATGTCTGTAAGAATATTTCAGTTATGTGATATTAATGAAATGAAGCCTTATTTCTGCTACATCTTTGTGTTTATGTGTATTTCTGTATTTTATTTTGTTCCTGCATAATTCTGGATCATTATGGCACCACCTTGTGTATAGGAAATAATATGGTAGTCCAAGCCACATTTTAATGAAGTGTAGTTCATGGATTAATAAAAAAAATTCATTTCTATAGTTAGAGAGTAATGACCCCTTGTAGGTTGTTGAAAAATATAGGGAACATGGATTCAAAGAATATAGGCCAAGTAGAAGAAATTCAAAATAAAAATTCAACCAAAAATGTGAGGGTGTATACAATATAAAATTTATAACCCAATGCCAATGAGGTGGGTGGTCATATTAAGGTAAGAAATGTTCAAGATGTTGCACATTCTTATGAAAATTTAGCAGATATTTTTTCATTTTATTAAGTGAATAATATATTAGCCACATTGTTTCTCTACTTGAAAAGGACCAATTGAAAGAGCATCGAATTTCCCATGGATTGATGACTTCTCCTTGGACTTAGCCCATAACAACACAAATTGTACCTTTTGAAAAAACATCAATGTCATTTTTTTATTGAATTAATCCTATATGATAACTTGATTTTCTTTATAGTTATCTAGGCTCTATTTCATTCTTCCTTGAGTTTCATAGGTTTTCAATGTTGAGATTGCAAATATATGACTCATTTCTCTTCTTCAGCCTCTCTAAACCATTTCCAATTTTACTATGGCATGTTATAGGATGGAATTTTTTCCAATTTGGTTAAACAAATAATGATAAAATTTGATGGATCTTTGAGGGACTTAGCCAATATTCCTTTTGCTACAAATCTAAAGGAATTAAAAATACAATATTTTCGTGAGCACATGCCCAGCATTCAAAATTAGATGATTAGGAATTACTTTAAATAGAATCCATTTTTTCTTTAAATTTATGTAAAAAATATAACAACGTGCATTGTTAAGGACTCCAAGGTCATCTTAAGGGATTTAGAGGAGGAATATGATATGAAAGATGGTGTCCCTGTTGAGGCTCAAGATTTAAGTTGTATGTTTTGTCAAGGGTGGCAAGAATATAAAAAAATTCCCATTTTTACAAATCACGAGAAAAATATCAACATTATTTGTGAGATGAATTGTGAGGATGGTTCTAAAGATAACTTGTTTAAAGATATTGTAGACCTAAGAGTGGACAAATTTCAAGGTATACATAAGAGATGGACAAAGATAATATAGTTCAAGTGGTCAAGATGACTTATGATCTCCCTACATTTGTAGAGAAAGGGTGCATTCCAAGCTATTGGAGGAAATTTCCATGGAAGAACTATAGTTGGTTCTCCATAGGTTCAAATATGAAAAAAGTACAGGTCAAGATGAATGGGAATTTTTTCCTTTCTTGTGATTGTATAATATTTTAAAATAATATTTATTAATGTTTGTTTAGGAATCTAGAAGAAAAATAAGGGTGCTAAGAGAATTCATTTCTACCTTCATTTTCCCAATTCTAAAGAAATATAATCATGACTCATTTGATGACTTAAGCCCATTACTCTATGCAATTGTATCAACAAGATCATAGTTAAAATTCATTTCCTTAAGGATGAATATTTTATGTCTAAGGCCATATCCAGAGAGAAATTTGTCTTCCTTCATGGATGAAAAATCCATGATGTTATTAGGGTAACATAAGAAGAAATGCATTTTTTCAAAACAATAAAACTATTGGCCATATTTTTGACATTGGATATTTATAAGGATTATGTTAGAGAAAATTGGATTTTCTTAAAGGTAATGTTAATATATATTGGTTTTTATGTTGGTAACTATTGTAGAAATTCCTTGTAGCTTTAAAATGTTTCTTGTAATTTTCTAAAACAATAGACTTGAATCTACTCTACCAATTGCAGAAACCAATTTAAACAATGGTGAAATCACGAACCCTTTACTGACTGAGCCTAGATGCACTCTGGCACTTACCTTGATTCTTCGGGTGAGGGTTTAGGACCTGCCTTCAAACCTGTCTTCTTAAGATGAGGCATTATGAAATTAGCTAATGACATCTCCGCAGATTTCGGAGTTATTTAGGAAGGGAATTCTCCCTAGACCCCCCCCCCCCCCACCCATGGAGGCATAGAAAGATACGATATTATGTTATAACTTTATGAAATAATTCAATCAAAACATTACACAATGATTTCCTGGGGAAATCCACAACTAAAAACCACGATATTTGTATATTGCATTAGTCAGAAAATATGAGAAGATTAAAATGATTTTCTCAAGCCTAAGAAATCTCTACCCTATATTTATTTGGCTCATTGCTTCTGAGACAATCCTTGGCAAATAATTAACAAAATTTTGGCTTGCCCAATTCCCTATTTCATTATGTTGTTTCCTTTTGTAATTAACCCCTATTAATTAGGGAAATTCCCATCCAATAATACGGAATCCATCTAGGTAATTTCTCTTACTACATGCACCAATTGTACAATTTGGATGAATATAAAACTCATAGTACACTTCCCTTGAATGCCAATATAAACTAGGTAATTCTCAGTTCACACATGCATGAGCTATTTATGGTTGATTTATCAATTATCTGGTTGGTCACTGAGTAGAAAAATCACTACTAGATCTCCCACTAGATCCTCCAACATTTGGAACTAATTTAGCTTTAGGGGTCTCATACTTATATGAGATTCATAAAGAAGCATTGATGCCTAATCACAATAGTTACATTATCATGTATTATTTCATATATTCATTGTTCATTCATTTGCTAATCAAAACATGATAAGAGCCATACACCAAGTCTGACATAAAACATACTCATAACCAACATGTAACCAACAGAAATATCAAGGATATAATAGCCACAAAAACCACATATGAACAAGTAAATTTACACATGAAATGTTAGTATGAATATTTTGTCGAAGTGTACGAAAAAAGACCACTTTAGCTACGCATAACTTATATCCCTAACATCAAATATGGCTGCCAATATCTTCAAATCTGCAGTTAGTTGATCAAGATAAATGCTGCAAAAATCTAGATCTATGCATAAAGAGACATTAAGCAGTAAAAATAAGATTTTGCTCCATACATCCAATAGATAAGACAAGAACAATATTTTTGAAAGAATTTTTTGTATTAAGGGCACCTGGGAGGAAAACAAGAAGATGTTTCCAATTCTCCTCAATGGGATGGGTTCTTGGAAATCCTCAACACTTCAGATCTAGCATTTCTCTCTCCTGTTGGTGTAGAAAACCCAGACAAAGATAGAACTCAAAGGGAGCTCACACAGCAAATAATGGAAAATATGACAATGATAATGGCTCAAAGTCAGACCAAGAGTTTAGATCCAGAGTGATCTAATAGGCAACAAAAAGTGAAGAATGGTAGGAGAAACCCTCCTATTTATAACAAAATATTGGGTCATTCTAGATCTTGGTGCATGATTAAAATAACATTAACCAAATCTAGATCCACCTTTTATGGAATATTTTATTATATTTGTTGGAGGGAAAAAAGTATTTGACTTGGGTCAAATCCCTTTATTTGTGAATAATAAATAAATAAATGATTTATTTATCATTTTAAGGAAGTGGTTGAAAGATAATCAAATAAATAATGATTTATTTAATTATTTATGGGTGATTTAGTCATATTTAACAAGGAATATTATTTAAATAAGATTTAAATAGTTATTCCTAGAAAATAATAAGATAAATAAGGATTTATCTAATTAATTTCTTTATTTTGGGTTAAACATGACCAGGAATAATAATTAAATTATTGTTTAATTTATTATTCCATGAGGGAAATCAAACAAATATAGATTTGTTTAATATTTCCCTTTGGGGTTTCCTGTTTATACCATAAACAACCTAATAAATGTGTTTTATTAAGTTATTTTACATAGTGAAAGCGATTTTACTTAGGGTAAAATTGGTCTTACATGGTGTACTTGGGTCCATCTAATGATAGTAGGTTAGATGACCAAAAAATGGTGTAACATATTGTCCCCCAGCGTGCGAGTGTTAGGAGCAAATCGTATGACCGAAGTACGCTGTAAGAACTCAATCACCAGACATCAAAAGGGAAGTCATAGAGAGAAATGTAAGGTAGACTAATGTGCTGAAGAACTAGACCCTGAGGAGATGAGACTTGCAGGTGCAACAAGTCTCTTTTTATGAGAGGGTACCTGTGCTAAAGGTAGCAGGGGAGGCATACCTATGACCGCCGAGACAAAGTACAAAAGAATAGTGTGTCCAGTAAAGAAGGGACTGAACCATAAAGTACAACCGGCATAAACATGAGCCAGATAAAAATACAATGATGGATCCCACATACACGCTGTACCTGGGATAACAGCCAGGACTTATACAATAATATCTGAGTACATGAGATACAAACACAACCCAAATGCCCCCTATAAGCGGGGAAGGGCTCACAAAATCTGACTGATACATGCAAATCAAAGAGGCGCTGCAAGCGGATAAGGCCGACATTATAAAATATATGGAGCTGCATCGAAGGCTGCAATGAAGAGGTCATCCGGGTATGTGGGGGGATACCTGCAGGGCCACCCCCTCATGAGGGCTGAGACATCTCACACACACTCGGGAATCACCAAGAGCTGTTGCTGCATCACTGAACCATCAAGTATATGGATCTCAATCATGTTGAAAGGAGCTGGAGCTGAGAAACAATCAAGTCAAAGGGTAATGAGAAATCCCTTTGCTTGATTCGAGGCTCCGAACAAGAGTGGAAACTGGAACCAAGGTACACCTCCCTCTAGACCTGTCTTCTGGAATGAATGGCGCTAATGTCGACAGAAGGAGGTCCGCCATAGGTGAGGCAATAAGGGATCCCCAACTAAGGCACGAGAGAAAATAGTAGAGCGACTGACAGACTAATACCAATGATGATGGAATGGAGGGGACTGAGTAGCAAATGGACGACTTCCCTTGCTAGAGCATAAAAGGCATGAATGACATGGCAGCGACTAACACAGTATCATAAGGGATAGGGGACAGTGGGACTGAAGGCCATAATGTGCGACACAAGAGAGAGACCAAGCAATGAAGGATGGAGGAATATAGCGGGGTACAAAGGGACTCGGGATAGACTCCATGAAAGTGATGATGACTCAACTTGGATGCTCTAAACAAGGGCGACTCGATGGTGCTACCACACAGTAAAGGTCCAATGGGGGACCATGAAAACATGAGTACAAGATGGTAACTCACGACGAACATCAACACGAGCATGGATAAGTATGGAGGCCAAATGGTGCCCCTAGTATGAGTGTTGCAAGTGAAGAAATTCGATTTTGAGGAGGGTTATGGTTGAGGGGCATAGGTTCCCCCAAGCATGGTGTGGTCATGCCAAAATGTATTTAGAAAAATGGATATAAACACATTTTAATGATGTGGTGTGCCATTTGTTTTCGTTATGGTTATGCAGTTTGAGAAAGGAAATGGAGGATTACCAATCTCTTTTAGTACTGCATATATGAAGCAAATGGACTTTAATTTTTCGGGTTGGCATACCTGGTGTCACTATCCCAAAGAGAGGATTTGGAGATAATGAACTGATGCTCTCCGATAAAACCCATAGGTTGGTCAACAACAATGTCTAAGAGATTGGGTTGCTGATGGAAGATGAGGGAACGATAAGGGGTATCATCCCTAGAGTGATCTGAAGTGATATGGGACTCTAGAGGTTCTTCGAAATGTGGAAGAATAATGGTACTAAAGTCAACACGACCAGATACACTAGGAGAGTTTTGGAGAATTTATTCTCCTGGTCTCTCGAATATGGGTTCCCCCTTACCCAAATATTGGGTTTCAATGTAATGGCCACAAGGCGCATGTGGTTCAAACGCATGGGTTCGATGTAAGGGGGGATAGATAAAGTCAGGGGTGGGGATTTCATCCATAATATCGTCATCATGATAGAAGCTGGGGTGAATGGTGGAAGAAATACCACCTGACGTCGTGAAGCTACCTGACTCATCATCATGAGAAGAGAGGTTCACATGCACATCGTCACAAGGAGTGACAGAAAAGTAAGCAGATAAAGGATCTACCGATGTTGAGCCCAGGGTGATCGCTGAAGGAAGGTCAAGCGAAACAACAGGGGAGGATTCAGAGGGAATGTTCCCCGAGGGTCTCATGGATGATGATAGGTAGAAAATGGTGGATGAAGGCTCCATCATCTCGACATCAGGAGCGGGAATGTCAATGGGAGCAGTCATGTCTGGTAGTTCTGCCGAAGAAAAACGCGCAAACAGGGGAGAGGTGGACTCATTGCGCTTGGCCTCGAATTGGTGGACCACGGCTAGAGAGGTGCGGAAGTCCTCAAGGTGGGGACAAATATGGGTGTAATGGCCATGGAGATCACACAAAGCATAGGGGTGGTTGGTGTGAATATTCTTGGGGTTCTTAATTGTGGTCGCGGAAGGAATAGAGGCTTCCAGGACCGTGGACTCAGGGAACGCGACATTAACCATGGGCTTGAGATGAGGCAAGTCAGGACAGGAATGGGTGGTGTGACCGACAACATCACACAAAGCACACTGGATGGTATGCTTTGGAGGCTGAGGAGGGGCAGGGTTTGTTGGGGCAGCCTTGTCCTTTAATGCCCCCTTGCGAGCTTTTCCCTTCTTACCCGAAGCGGTCGCAACAGGAGGTGGTTCCTGTTGAGGTGACTGAGGCATTGTTGCAGCGGGAGAAGTCCTGGGGACCGGTTGAACCAGGGTCAAAGCAAGATAAGGTTTGGGTTGACCAGGCAAGATTGGGGCTGGAGGATCAAGGTACTAGATAATAATCCCAAGGGTTAGGTTAGGAAGAGAGAGGGTGGCCATGACAGGTACCGTGTACACTCCTGGTGGGGGAGCTAGGAACGGTATTTGACCAGAGGGGTAATGGCCAGGTGGGACGGCTCCTAAATGGCTAATGCTTGGAGGAACCATTCCAGGAGGATAAAGAGGCTCATGACTACCAGCTGTAGGTGAATGGCTACGAGTAGGTTGTGGAGAGCGCAGTTGCTGACTAGCCGAAGCAGGTTGCTTGAGAGCAGCTCGAGACGATTGCATCATGCAAACATTCGATGAGCTGGTGTCAGAGACAGGAGGAGGAGGAAGACCAGGGAAGGTTCCAAGCAAAGAGGAGTATTTGTAGACACTGGGAGAGACACTGGTCACAAAATCGACAGTTTTTTGATTGGCTACAGTAGAGATGGTCGACTCAGGGGAGGCCTAAGATTTTGGCTCATGATACGTCAACTGGTCAATGGTGACTATCTTTCCATTATGAGGAAAAAAAATCTTGTGGTGGACCGCGGATGGGACAGCAGACATAGCATAAGTGTAGCTACGCCCCAAAATAATGTTATAATCAAGAGGGGTGTCGATGACTTCAACGTCAACGCAAACAGTCTTGCCCGCAAGAGTGATAGGACAATTACGGAATAAGCCAATGGGCTGGGAGGCATGGCCATCCCACGCACGGAGGGTGATTGTGGAAGGGGCCAATTCAGGAGATCCAAGTTGTTTCCAAACCGAAGCAGACATCACACAGGTGGATGCCCCCTCATCAATGATGCACTGAGAAACATTAGCGTTCCAGATTTTGACTGGGATTTGGAAGGCTAAGGAAGCAGGAAGAGGAGGATGTTCTGATTGATGGGTGTCGAAAACAATCAATTGGTCATCAGCAGGATCTACAACACCCATGGCAGATAGTAGAGCCTTCTTTTGAGAAGGGCACGACTGGAGGAGTTCCAGTGTTGAAATGACAGCAGGAGATTGTGCCAAATCATCTACGATGCTATATGAATGAGCAGCTCGAGCAGAAGCAGCATTTCGGCGTAATGGTCCCTTAGGAATCTTGGTATGAACCTCGACTTTGGGCAGAGGGATATGCAAGGGACCATTGGATGTCGAAAGAGGCTCTGTAGACCCTGAAGAAGGTGACTCGGGGACAGACGGAGCGGGAGGCTTGGGGTATTGATGGGACCGAGTTTGAGGGTTAAGGTCGATGGTTAGAGGTGGATTAGAGTTCATCATGAGGATCTGGTAATTGGAGGAACCAGAAGGGGAACGTTGAGTGGCCACCTGTCCGTCAGGTGGTTGGGTAGCCATGAATCCCTGTTGTGCATCCACATGCTCTTGAGGGGGCGGTGACTGCTGTTGCAGGGGTTGAGAAGGCAAGGGAGGCAGAGGTGCTGATGCTGGAGGAGCTGGAGCACTAAACTGCAGATACGAATAATAAGGGGGTTGGGTAACAGTATGGTGGCCAGGAGGTTGGTCCAAAAGAGGAGGCATGCTGTATCCTAGATACGTGCTACCAGGAGGGGAACAAGTGTGGGAGGTGCTGCCCCCTCCCCCAGGAAAACCATAACCCATGGGAGGTTGGGCATATGGATGAGAGAGAGCTCCAACGATACCGTCGGCGGCATGAGGTGCCCCCGGTGCATCGATACCACCAGGTCTGGGGAGATCAGGTAGAACGGTATAAACATAACCTGTCTGAGCGTAGATCAAGTCATATTTTAACGCCAGTTGGAGGGCGGCTTCTTCGGTTTGGGGAAAATGCGACGCAACATCTTTCCCGATAGGAGGCAATAGAGATCTAAGGAACCAGTCCATGTAGACACGGTCTTCGAAAGTAGGGGATTGACATAGGCTCTTTCGTCTCCGCCATTCCTGGACATGATCGGATAGGCAGGTCGCAGATGATTGACAGAAAGAAGTCAAAAGTTCGATACCAGTGTCATAACGAAGGGGAAGCTGGAAGTAAGATAAAAAAGCCCGGGCAAGAGTCGCAAAGGTGGTATGAGAAGAAGGGGCCTGATCAACATACCACTTAGAAGCCGCGCCTGTAAGTGTTCGTTGGAACAACTGAAGACGGACAGAGTCATCGGTAATGGAGGTAGATGAACACCACATGTGGAAAGATCAAACATGATTCGAAGGATCTTCTTCAGCAAGGCCTTCAAACTTTGGGATGTCAGAAGGGAGCTTTGTCTGCATAGCAGGCCAACTAGCGTCATGGTGTATAGGGTCGTTTAGCAACCGATCCAAATCAAGGAGTCTGAGGCCTGCCATGAAGGGGAGCAAGGGCGCAACCGAGGTAGTTCCCGTGGCGGTTCCGCTAGTAGTAGTCCTGGCATTAGGGCAAGGATTACCGCTAGTGTTAGGCCCTGGACCAGACATAGTGAAGGTGACAGGGGGAGAACCAGAAGTAAAAGGAGAACCCAATGAATCAGAAGAGGAGTTGGAGTGTGGACTCGGAGGAGGACTAACTCGACGACGGCGGGGAGGAGTAGGTCGACCGATCGGAAACTGAAGGTGAAGGCCAAGAAGTCTCCGGGATGTGCGCCTTGGGGGTGCAATGATGACAACACAAACACGTCACAAGGGGAAGGAGAATAACCAACAAAGGCAGGGAGGTGCAGAATCAAGTGATTACAATGTCGAAACAAGGGCAGAAAAGGTGCAGTGTCAATTGATTTTACAATGTTTTAAAGTATTTTCCTGGAAGTGTTAACCAGGCTCTTCTTCGCTCAGGGTGAGTGTGTGGCGTGCGTTAATTTTATTTTTTAGACCCAGAAATTTTGAGAGGAAAAGAAAAAGTGTGTTGCGTAACTAAAAATAAATCTGCAAAGAACAATATATAATGCTGAAATAACAAAAAATTAACAGCTAATAATGCATCGATCTAACCCAAGAAGGCGGGTCTCTCAAAACTAGTCTAAAAGGAGGGGAAAAAATCTAGTCAAAACACACTAACAAGAGGCCAATAGATCTAAGGTTGGGAGGGACAGGGATCTAAAGGAGAAATCTGCTGAAAGAGGTGCAGAACACAGCCAAGAGGCAGAGGCAAGGTGGCTGTAAAAAAGGAGGAAATCAGCAAAAAGCAGAAGGGACAAGGAGGAGGCCCTAAAGGTAGATCCAAACAAAACTTCAAGAGGTGATTTGAAAGGGAGAAGAGCTGATTAAAAGGGATCTGAAAAGGAGGTATCAGATCTGAAAAAGGGGAGGCTGAAACTCTGAAAAATCAGACACCTGAAACAGTTAAAACTCTTCCAGCAAAAGTGGAGGGTACTGAAGCCCTAGGGGGATATGTTCCCACTTAGATGAGAAAAACAGATCAGAAACAGGTCTAAACGGGCTGAGACAGAGGCTGGAAAACCCTGACAGAAGCTTCAGAAAAACCCAAAAAAATTGTAGAAAAATAGCAGAAAAACTGGCAGGTCGCAGGTTCTGACCTGTTTTCTGTGCAGGTCACAGATAATGGGCTGAAAAGTGCGACCTGGAGGCCAGGTTGTAGTTTCTGGGCTGAAAAGTGCGACCTGAAGCTCCGGGTGTCCCGACGGCAGATTTCCGAAAAAGTTGTCGTCTCAGTTGCGGCTGATGTCTATCACCTGCGCAATAGGTCCATAAACACGCAGAAGTTAGAAATTTTAATGTTTTAGGGTTTTATAGGTGAAAAAAAACATAAAAATAGGAAAAACAAAAAGCTGAAAAGAAACCCTAGGGTCTGAAGTAGCTGGATATGCAGGAATATGAAAAACGACAGCGGTCGTAATTGAAAACCCGTGTGGAGTCGCCAGTTGTTAGTATGAATCTTTTGTCGAAGTGTACGAAAAAATACCACTTTAGCTATGCATAACTTATAGCCCTAACATCAAATATGGTTGCCAATATCTTCAGATCTGCAGTTAGTTGATCAAGACAAATGCTGCAAAAATCCAGATCTATGCATAAAGAGACATTAAGCAGTAAAAATAAGGTTTTGCTCCATACATCCAATAGACAAGACAAGAACAATATTTTTGGAAGAATTTTTTGTATTAAGGGCACCTGGGAGGAAAACAAGAAGGTGTTTCCAATTCTCCTCAATGGGATGGGTTCTTGGAAGTCCTCAACACTTCAGATCTAGTATTTCTCTCTCTTGTTGGTGTAGAAAACCTAGACAAAGATAGAACTCAAAGGGAGCTCACACAACAAATAATGGAAAATTTGACAATGATAATGGCTCAAAGTCAGACCAAGAGTATAGATCCAGAGTGATCTAATGGGCAACAAAAGGTGAAGAATGGTAGGAGAAACCCTCCTATTTATAACAAAATATTTGGTCATTCTAGATCTTGGTGCATGATTAAAATAACATTAACCAAATCTAGATCCACCTTTTATGGAATATTTTATTATATTTGTTGGAGGGAAAAGTATTTGACTTGGGTCAAATCCCTTTATTTGTGAATAATAAATAAATAAATGATTTATTTATCATTTTAAGGAAGTGGTTGAAAGATAATCAAATAAATAATGATTTATTTAATTATTTATGGGTGATTTAGTCATATTTAATAAGGAATATTATTTAAATAAGATTTAAATAGTTATTCCTAGAAAATAATAAGATAAATAAGGATTTATCTAATTAATTTCTTTGTTTTGGGTTAAACATGACCAGGAATAATAATTAAATTATTGTTTAATTTATTATTCCATGAGGGAAATCAAATAAATATAGATTTGTTTAATATTTCCCTTTGGGGTTTCCTGTTTATACCATAAACAACCTAATAAATGTGTTTTATTAAGTTATTTTACATAGTGAAAGCAATTTTACTTAGGGTAAAATTGGTCTTACATGGTGTACTTGGGTCCATCTAATGATAGTAGGTTAGATGACCAAAAAATGGTGTAACATGAAATACCAAGGAGAAGGATCTTTTATTAATGAATGCATAAGACAACCAAGTTTGGGATTTCCACCAACCACCTAACCATAGATTGGGTTGAACCAAGTCTTTCTTTCCACCAATCACCCCTATGTCATATTCCAAGCATGAATGTGGGACTCACAACAAAAACAACCATGTCTTCCTTATTTTTTACTGTATATCCCACCAAGGGATTCCTAGGCTTGAACCCTCATCAATACAACCAAGCTTTACCGCAATCCCCATAGGATCACTGGGCCCTAAACAAGCATGGATTCCTTTGAATCTCTCCACCTAAACTATGAGGAATTCTTCCATCTCAACCTCTCGACTTTAACATGTATCCTGCCATTATCAGTCAAGGGATTCCTAGGCCTACGAGGTCTCCACCCTCTGGGATTTACTGTATATCCTACCATCACCAGTCAAGGGATTCCTGTGCCTAATCAAGGATATTCCCCTCTGAGCTTTATCATGTATCCCACAATTCACTGGTCGAGGATTCTTGGGCTCAATCAAGGCTATTCACCTATGAGCTTTACCATGTGTCCCGCCATTGACCAGTCAAGGATTCCTAGGGTCAATCAAGGTATTCACAACCAGGCTTTATCATGTATCCCATCTCGGGATTCCTAGGCCTTGTGAATAATCATGAGACCACCCCACTCAACTTTGGATCCATCCAACAATCCATCTCAACTAAAGACAAGAGAACCTACCACACCATGGCTATTCGAAAATGGCAAGGAAAGTCTCAAGAACATTGTCACACCTGGAAAAAACCATGTCAATGACAACAAGAGAACCAAGAACACACATGCATGTACCATGCATGCCACACCTAGCAAGGAAATCACACATGCAAATCGATACGTGTAGGTAATCTTATTGTAACCACTTGATCCTGCTATTCCTTGCTTGATCTTTGCTTCCCTTGCCTTCTTTGTACTTCCTTTTATTTTCTTTATCCAATGCTAGAGTGCTCCAAGAATGCTCTAAGTGTCCAAGAGTGAGAGAGAGAGAGTAGAGGAAGAGAGAACTCAAAAACTGAAATGACAAAAGGTACAAACTAATCCTCAGAAGCCTTTTTATTAATGAGGCCTCCATTTTCTTCATTTTCCTTCATCTTCTTCCTCACATGTAGCATGTGACCTTTCACCTTCCTTTTCTCCTAATTTCAATTATTGTCATAAATAAATTGCCAAAAATCTCATTTTTTCTTTCCAATGCCTTTGCCAATTTCCCTTTTCCATAATAAACCAAATGAACACCCACACTGGGATGTTTTGCCCAACATTCAGCTTGGAATATGTGTCCCATGCCCTTGGTTATTATTTTCCCTTTATTAACTTTATTTACATGGGATTTTTACGAGGTTTGTGACATTTCCATGTGACTATTTTCCTAGTATATGTAGGTGCACATCACATGTGATTTTTCACTTACATTATTAATATTATTTATGGTTGAACATAATAATAATATAATAACGGATGTGATGTGTTTCATTAAATTATTATTTCTTTCTTAACATGTGTAATACATTTGATCAATTACAATGTCAACTCTTATTTTCCTTTTTTGTATTTGTTGTTAATGAATTGTAAAAGGCACGTAATCAGAATGTAAATATAGGCATATATTGTCCAACATGCATTAAACAAAATTTTATCAAAGTATTTGTCTAAATATGGACACATAGATGTAGTTGTTTCAAAGGTGTAGAATTGTATAAAATGTGAATTATTGTGTGGGATGCACACTATAGTAAATAGCTTAAACACAAATCAAAATGGAAATTTGATGTTGTAGAAGGAATACTATTTAATTAGTTGTGTATTTTTGTTGTTATGACATGGTCACATAGTTTCAGAGTTTAGCCACTATATAACGTTAGCATGTGCAATTTTATTGCAAAAACAAACCAAAGCATATGCATGCTTATGTGGATGTAAAAGATCTGTAAAATTCCATGGACATTCCATTGGACAATTCATCACAACAACTCTACTAAATATATTTGAAAATCCAAAATTTACACTATGCAGGTTAATTTTTCCTTAGATTTCTAGATTCGTTAATAATTGAATTATGTTTATGCATGAAATTGATAAAATATGGAAAATAGAGGACAATAAAATAGAACTCACAAACCATATAAACACAAGATATGATCTAGGAAACCCTTATGGGAAAAAAAACAGATGGAAGGTGAGGTTGTTCTTCTCTCCCTTTCTCTGAATGGGAGTGGATGCAAGTGCAAAGGAGTGATACTTGTAGCTTGTGGGTGATTGTAGTACATAAACCATCTTTTTTTTCTCTCTCTCCATCCACTCTCAGCTACTTTGCTCATATATGGAACACATGCACTTGAATAGAATGGAACTCCTATTCCTCCTAGTGGTCTATTATAACACAACTTGATAGTCCACTAGTGGTTAAATTTGACTCCTTCAACTCTTAACTAGAGCTACAATATTAATTTTTTTAGATTATTCTTCATCACGATCACATGGCTAGCCACTTTTCCCTGAATAATGGGGAATGACATGGCATCCTCTAAAATCTTGGTAATCAAAACAGGAAGGTCAAACTTCCAAGTGGAATAAATTTTTCTTACAAATTCCATTTGAGATATTACTTGCACCATTGGAAAGCTATCTTAGTGTAGAATAGTGCTAGGGGTGCACACTTAAGAAACCATTTTTTAGCCACAAAAACACCATTTAAAATGATTTAATGCCTCAAAATGCTTCCAAAAAGATTCAAGCACCAATTCACTAAACTGAGAACCATTAATAAAAGTGTACACAAAAACACTAAAAATAACAATGGTTTTCATCATCCTCTATTTGTTTATTCATTCCTAAATGTTTGTAATTATATAAATTAGAGAATATGGATATATAAAGAATGAATAAATTTGTAGTCCCTTAATTAAATTATTTATATATCACCTTAAATTTCAAAATAGGGTTATGGGTCAACAATTGATTTATTCTATGTCATTGTAAAGCCTCATGTTGGCCATATTTAAGTTGCACAAATTTACTTTATTAATGAAATTTCAAATTTTTTTATTTTTATTTTTTAAGTACATCGACTTGAGTTTGTTATGGCTTTTGGTTGTGGTTACAATAAATTTTCTAGTGCACTTTGAAGTAGTTAAGCACTGAATATGCTCTCTGCTTTTATATGACAATGAACACACATTTATAGATACAATTTGTTCTGAAAACACATTAAAAGTACATGGATTTACAACCAATCAAAACATGTGGAGCCATAACAATTGTTTCATAATGTAAATAAGTTTGAGTTAACTAATTGAAATCTCTATTCATGTTTCTAATGCTTATTTCTCATCATTATCCATTTGACAAACTTTCTATATGCAATACCGAAATGATAAGGATGGTAAAAATGTCATGGTTTCCGTTTTCCCTACATGTCACTTCAGGGTTATCGGTTCAAAAAATCTACCAAGTGGATAATGTCTGCCAAGTTGGTTGGGCACTGTGTGTGGGTATTGAGTAAAATAACTCTTAAAACCACTATTCCAAATGATAGTTATACACTAAGTAGGGGAAGGGGAAACCTTGAAAATCTCATGGTTTATGCAACTCTACTTATCACTTTAATATTTTGAGTTGAAAATCTCCCAAAGTTGAATATTTTCCAAGTTGGTTGGATTTCTATGAGAATTAATTCAAATGTGTCATCTAACTACTATGTTCGATAGAGCAAATAAAACTTTTAAAATGCTATAGTTTCTTCTTACCCTAGTTACCGTGTCAAAGTTCAATGGAGAAAGTGAAATATAGAAAATGCAAATTTTCCATCCTCACTATTGGTCAATTCTACTTGTCAAATTTTCCATCCACACTCCTTGTCCATTCTACTTGTCAATTTAAAGTTTTAAATAAAAAGTAGAACCTTGAAAATGTCATAATTTCTAATAATTATTTTTATCACTTCAAAGTTATCCATAGATTTTTTTATATATTTAAATGTATGTATTTAAAAATATCTTTACAACAAACATGTTTGAAAATTGAAATAGTACAATAGAGAAAATTTCAGTGTGTTAAATTCACTACAGTCTAATTTCCAATGTTGGGTTTTCCTAACAGATTTACCAAATTCCACAACTTGCATATTCACTTATAATTTTATATTTTAAAAGAAATTTTTATTCTTAATTATTTCATATTATAATTTATCCACTTACAAAATCATAAAAACTATACATATTTTAAAATGTGTATATTTCAAAAATATTTATTATCATTAAAATATGCAGTTGTCAAAATATTATAGTATATACATTGTAAGTGTATATAATGCATATTCACAATTATATTGAATAGATATAGTCTAACTTATAGAAGAAATGACATTTTTCACGATATCTTTTAAGTTAATTTTCACCAAAATCTCTAATTTTCACCAAAATCTAGTAGAGATTTTGAAAAACTTTAGTTTAAGTTATTTAATTTGTATAAATTCTAGTTCCCTGGGGTTTTAAAGGGTGCCGAATCTAATTATGTATTCAAAAATATATTTTAAATAACAAAAAATAACATATTTGCTTGAGATTATATTGCGAGATTATGATGAAAAAGATCGTCTATAAATTAAACTACACTTATTTAAAATCCATAAAATATTAAATGTACTTTTTATTCTCACCATATGAAAATAAACATTAAATGTGCTTTTTATTCTTACCATATAAAAATGAACACACACTACTAATGTAAAAAGTCACATTTATAATTACTCAAAATGTTTGGAATTATTAAAAAATGTCTCATAATGCAAAGAATCTTAGTTAACTAATAAAAATGTTTCTATGTATCCCTAATATATGTTTATAGATTTGGTGGTATTTTGTTTATCTAGTGATAAAATTAGGACATTGAAAATTAGCTTAAAATCATCATTTTGATCTAGAATTTAAATGTTTTTTTATTCATATGAGTGATGTCTTTTGTTATTTGGAAATTTGGATGATTAAAATTTATACGACATTCTCTAAACCACGATTATTTATGTAATATTCAACTTTTTAAATAATATATAAAATATTTATATTTAAAAAAAAAAAATCTATAAATTTATAATTTATATCAATTAAATAATATAAAACCTTGAACTACTAAAGAAGACAAATGTAACTTTGAAAATGTCATCATAATCACTTGCTTTATATCTCATTTCAAAATATTATATAAAAATGTCATCATTTTCACTTACTACATATGTCAATTCAAAATATTATATAGAAAGTCTAGCAAATTCAATGTCATCACTTTTGTTTGCTTTACATGTCATTTCAAAGTATTATAGAAAAAGTCTATCAAATTCAATGTCATCATTTTCTATTGCTTTGCGTATCATTTCAAAGTATTATATAAAAAGTTTAACGAGTGAATAATGTTCATACGTTGATTAAAAATGTGTAAATAATAATTCATGAAACCACTATGCCATATAACAAATACACTAAATAAAATTGAAGAAAATTTAAGAAGGTAAGGATTTCCATATATCACACCCCATCACTTCAAAGTTTTGAATAACAACTTTGCAAACAAATAATATTTAACAACTCAATTGTTGGTGTGTGAGGATCACATCATTTTCAAGATCACTGTGATAACCAATATGCTAAATAAGAGAAGTGAAACCTTGAAAATGTCATGGTTCCACTAGCTCTGCTTATTATTTTTTTATCATTTTAAATAAATGTTTATATTTAAAAATTATTAAATGTTTGGAAATTGACTTTTGTGATTTATAAATTATGTATAAATATTTTGGTAAAAATCACATTCAAATAGATTTTGTTAATATTTTTCGAACCAATCAATATGGTACATCTTGTTTTCATGATGAACCACATTGAATAAAACACATCAACAAAATCCACTTAAATATAATTTAAAAAAACAAAAATATACACAATGATTGTTTAGAAACTAAAATATTAGAGCATGAGACTTGTATTTAAAAAAACAACATGGTCCATCCTGACGGGCACTGCGCAGCTGGAATATAATTTTCGCAAGGGACTATTTTTTTAATTATTATAAAGCTGATAGGGACTATTTTTTAATTATTATAAAGTTGATACGATATTTACATATTTTCGAAAGGCACTTTTGTAATGCTCCCACCATTTGTTTTCCCATCACTCCACTGTGCTCAATTTGTCTTTGGAGATTGTGATATATATCAATAAATAATAATATGACGGATTCGACTGGATTTTAAAGGAGCGTAGTCGATGGAGGTGAGATTTCTGTCCAGAAATAATGGAATATTTTTGGTATGATTTTTAAAAAATTTGTGGCAAATTTTTGGACGCTGGATATATTAAGTTTTAGGATTTTGGATAATGCTAAATTTATTTATATATATATATATATATATATTTAAATACTTATTGTATTTGTCGCTGTAGGTCACTACGCATCAGGTTTTTACTGATTGTGATATTAATTCACTTTGATTAGACATATGTTTTGAATTGTTGTATAATTTGACTATAGTTAAATTTTAATAATTTTTTTATTATTTTTTTAATTTTTTTTTCTTGCATCTGGTTGGTGGATAATTTGAACATGTTATTGCAAGTGTTGTACGACGTGATAGACTTTGTTGTATAATTTGACGTGTGCGAATGTACATTATTTCCTTTGGCATTTTAATAAATTTATGATGAACACTATATTGCACCATGTGATCCCGTCATGTCACCTTTAACAAAAGTTTTGATAAATACAAATTGTCAATCCATAAAGTTTTGATAAATTCAAATTGTCAGTCCATAAACTTTTACATATATTTTATTTAACATACATATAAATATTTCTGGGCTTGATGACATCGGAATAGAGGTACCCTATGATACCAATAAATCATGGTGCACTTAATGTCATCAAAGTCAAAGTACAAATAAATCCGGGTGCACTCCCCATGAAAATCAATGTAACATGTGTTACAAATAAATCATCGTCTATGTAAATTAAACCTTTTTATGCTCATTTCAAATTTTATGTAATCTTATATCTATGCCTCGGTTTCTTTTTATATGGATATAAAAGTAGCAAATTGTTCCCTAGATTTCTTTTGAACCTATCTCTCTCTTTCTAAATTTGCATAAATATCTTGAAGCTGTCCCATGTGATAATGTAAGATAATAATGGTTTTTATTAAATTAAAAATAATTATTATTATTATTATTATTACGTTGATAAGGTCTTTTATTAAATATCAAAAATTAAAAAATAAATAGCCAAATCTATTTTTATTTTTTATTAAAGAAAAAATGACATTAAAATAAAATAATAAATAGCTAGTTATTAAAAAAAACTACATTTTGTAAAGAAAAAGTAATACAAATCAAATAATAATTTATATTGATTAGAAATTATGATTCTATGTTTACATATTTACAGGGGAATTTGTACAAACACATAGCTAGTATAGGGGTTTTGAAAATCACAATATCGAATTTCAGGAACAAATTGTAATGATATCAAATGCACTTGAGTTAAATTTTCGTTGAGAGGTTGTTTCACTCTTGAGTTAAATGAATTCGTTGCAGTAAATACAATGCATTAAAGAGTTAATTAGTAGAGAGTATTGTGACTCTGACGAACAACAAAGGGTATTATGAAGGGGCAAAGCATACAACCTAGTATCTCGAGTTAGACCTCCAAAGTACCAACAACATTAAAAAAAAATAACATATCAACATAAAATCTTTAAATGCGTAACACAAATCCCCATGCAATAAATAATAACATGAAATAACAAGGCTACAAGGTAGCTACTACCTGCCGCTTAATTTAAATATAGTAATGTTGCAATTTGATCTTGAAAATGTCTATGGGTAGCTATTACATGCTGCTTAATGTAATTATAGAGATGCTTAATGTAATTATAGAGACGTTGCAATTTAAGTTTGAGCATGTTTATGAATACCAAAATCCATATAGTAGAGACAATCAACCATGCTCAAATATGTGACAATGCGTGAAGTTGTATATGTGACAATCAACCATGCTCACAATATTTTATTAAAATTAAATATATATATAAACATGCTCAAACTCAAAATTGCAGCATATCTATAATTACATTAAGCGGCATGTAATAGCTACCCATAGACATTTTTAAGATCACATTGCAACATTACTATATTTAAATGAAGCAGCAGGTAGTAGCTACCTTGTAGCATTGTTTATTTCGATTTTAAAAAAAAATTGACATAAATTTGTCTGGACCAGATCCAAGGCCACCATTGATTTGATGATATGTCCTCTTTGTTATGGCAGTTAGTACGGTAATCCCTCCTTTTGGGTACATGTTCCCGCGTCATGGTATAAGGTTATTCTTTTTGTTCAAAAGAAAATTAAAAATTGGAAAAAATAATTACAATTTTAACAAGAGTATAATTTTGAAATTAATAAAAAAAAACATATGAAAATGGAACAACCTAATGAAAATCATCCCTCCAAAACAAAACAAGATCATATGAATATTAGTTATCATAAGGAAGGCTTCCCCTTCTTAGTTGGCCAATTAATTTATCAACTATAATGTCTGGGCAACCTCAATTGATTCTTACATTCCAAATTTAATGAAAAGACTTTAAAATTGTTGGAATAATTGAGGGAACATGTAACATCATAATAGTTTTATATATAGTTTAACTTATAGAAAAAATATTTTTTTCATGGGAAAAATAATTTCAAGAAAGAATGTGATTTTTTGTTATTTAAAATGCATTTTTAGTACATAAATAGATTTAGTACTCTGAAAAACCCAAAGGACACACAAATTCTACAAATTAAACAACTTAAACTCAGTTTTTTTAAAATCTGTACCGGATTTTGGTTAAAATTAACCTGAAAAATGTCGTGAAAATGATCATTTCATTAGAATCTGTCCATATATATGTGTGTGTGTGTGTGTGTGTGTGTGTGTGTGTGTGTGTGTGTGTGTTTATTTTGGAATAATTTTTTTAGAATTTTAGTTAAGTATTAATAATGATTAAGTGGATTTCTCGATGGGGGTGATGCATGCAAGCTACATGTGACAGTGTGGTGGTACATGGAGCCCGATGGGAATCCACGCACCCCACACGATAAATAATGAGGTTATAGATAACACTTTACCCACCAACCCTCTACACACGAGTTAATATGAAGGTTGAGCAACCTGGGAAGGCCATTCGACGATTTTGAGCGATGAGGAGAGAGTGTCTAGTGCACTGCCTATTCATTCATATTGCTACTTGGATGTTGCTTCAGCTAGGGGCGGATAGGTATGGTATTTGTGCAGCCTACAACTCTGAGGAAGGAGACCATCCACAACAGGAGTGGCCATGGGATCCGGGGGTTTTCTCGGCTTGGATACATCATGAGCCTTCAAACTGTCTGGCTTTCTTTTGGGTGAATTAAGACAGAGGATGGCACTCATGCCCCATCCTGGTGCGGTCGTGGGGAAATAGTGGTAAGGAAGAGTTTGCCAAATATACTACAGGCAGAGGTGGGGAGGCTTGTGTGCTCGCTACAGGATAAGTTCCACCAAACTCCTGGGATCTTGTTGCGACGTTCTCTCACACTGCTGGTGTCTTTGTCGAGGGTGTGTGGCTTGTCTCCAGCATGGTGCCTCAGTCCCAACAGGACAAGGCTAGTAATGACTCTGGTAACATTCTTTCTGTAATTCTTCTGCAAGTTTATTATAGGTTGGTTTGGTTATTCTCTCTGGTCAGGTGGAAATACGTCCCCTCGAGGGTGGATTGTGGTTACAATGGTGGATTAACACCCTTGCAGAGGGGTCGAGCACATAGGGGAGGAGTTTCTCCTCGAATGGCAGAGTCAACGTGATGGGAGCTAAGCTCCGACACTGAATCCACTAACATCCGCCTCACGGGTGAAGTTGCGGCTCTGTCACCAGCCCGCTCTTCGGGTTGGGTGGAGGCCCCTGCTTCTTTGGATTCTATTGTTTCTAAATTAAACAATGTTCAAATCAACATCGAAACTCTGACAGAGCAAAGGCATGCTGACAGAAATGAATTGGTAGCCTACATTAATGATCTTCAACACATGCAAAATGAGATTCTAGACTCAGTGGAAAGTCTACGCTGACACCACAAACGAACAAATGACCACCTTCGCTCCCTGGAAGTGAGGGTGGAACACATCGAATTTCACATGCATGAACGTGTTGCTCTCTTTGTCGCTCCTCCAATCTTCCCCCCAAATCCACCCCAAATCCACCCCCTTAATGTGGATTTTTCTTAATTGTATTTTTTTCTAGTTTGTGCTTTGCGATCTATGACTTATAAGCCTACTAGAATAACCATTGACACTGGTTTTCATGGCCTTACTTCAGGCCTCTTGCTTCTTAAATTTAGGCTTTAGTTTAATTTTAAGCCTGTGGAGATGTATTTTGTATTTGAAAATTTCTAGATAATATAGTGACAGTTCTTTGACTAAATATATATATATATATATATAGTGAAATTTAACTTTCATGGAATATTTTAGAATATTCTTTGATAGTATTTATCTCAAAAACAGTTATGTATTTTCTATCATTTTAATTAAATTGATAATTAAATAAAAAATATTATATGAAGAAGTGTCATATGAAATTATATATTGTTTTTTGGTTACGTGGTATTGATAAGATATGCTATTTGGCTTATGGTTTTGTAACAAAGCTTATTTTTATGATTTTTTTAATCTCGACAATGTGAGATGTATCATATTGAAGTATTTTAATGCTAATCATGGATTGATTCCTATAGACATTTACCAACCATTTTATTTATATGGTTGCACCAGGAGTTAATGAGGGACACCGAAAGAGATAGTTCAATAAAATAAGAATAATTAAAAATATTATTAAATAAAAATTTAAGGAAAATTTGTGTTGTGATTTAAAGTTGGAAGGACTTTTGACTTTTAGAAAGCAGGTTAGCGGCCCAAGTCCCAGAGGCATCTGGCATGAGTGAAATATTTCCCCCTTATAGACTACTAGCTGGTGATTCTAGGTGATGTGGTTTTTCTTAAATAACAATGATTAGTCAACCTACATTCTCCGATAACAACTAGTGATATTTTTGTTAGGTCCCTATAATACTAGTGTAGCTCCCTTAATGTTATTCTTAGTGTAGCCCCCTTACTGTTATTGTTGTGCTCATGTAGCCCCCATATTCTTATTATTGTGTCCCATAGAAACCCACTATTGTTATTGTTGCGCCCTTACATTATTATTGTTATGTAGGCTTTGATTATATTATGACCCCTTAGACTCCTATATATACAACAAAAGTCTTGTCATTTGTATAATCCAAGAAATTTTCATTTATGTAATGTAAAGGAGGTTTAGCCCTTAAAGAGGCTATTTTGGAAGTCGTTGATCTATATTTTCTTCTATTTTGTGAGCTGGTTGCATAAAATTTGGTATTAGAGCTTTGGATTCTAGGGTTTCTCTTATTCAAACATGTCATCTTGGCATTTTCACTATAAATTTTGTTCTACGGGGCTTAAGATGCTAAAATTTCTACCAAGTGGAGCCAAAATATTAGTGAACTTCATGTACAAATTTTAGATCTTGGTTCACTATATTGGTTGAGATATGATCCAAGGAAGTTAGGGTTTTTGCAGGTTCCAGAATTCAGTCTCAAACAAGTGACCTAGGGAAAAACATCATAACTTTCATTTCAGGCGTCAAATTTAAATTATGAAAAACTGACTGAAAGTGAACAAAATGCAGTTGTTCTTGTAGCAATTTAATGGTCAAATGTTGAAATGGTCACATGTGGAATCTCGTACAACTTCGCTATATTGAACCAACCCATAATGAGGTCATCATGGGAGATTTTTCATAACTCTATGTTGAAGAATCGATATTGGTATGAATTGAGGCATTGGAAAGAATATTCATAGGGCTACAGTAGGACTGAATTTTAGACCTTGGAGATCCAAAATTACAAAGTTACAACTATTTCAAGATCGAGATCCTAAAAGCAAGAAAAAGGTGTGTATTTTTTTTTAAATTGCGTAACTTTCGTTTGAAAAATCAGTTTGAAGTGATTCCAAGAGCATATTGAAGCATAAATATCAGCATTGGGTTCTAAAATGCCTCCAAAACAAAAGAATTCCACACCCAATAAGCCCTCAGAAATCTCTACTATGACACATGAAGAGGAATAACTGCAGCATGATATATCAAAATTACGGGACCAAGTACAACAAATTTCTCTCTCCCGAAGAGCAACCAAAGATGAACGAAAAGGTGAGATGGATGGTTTAAAAGGTGACATAGATGGTTTAAAAGGCGACATGACTGGTTTAAAATAATACATGGAAGGTCTTAAGGAAGGTTTGACAAAGTTGCTACAAGAAATGCTTCCTAATGGTGAAAAGGTATTCCATGAAACTCATGATCAGAACAAAAGCAATGTCAATCATGATTTTAGAGACTCCAATGTTGGGTTTAATACCCACCACATTCCAAAGATCGATATGAGGAAGTTTAATGATAAGTATTTGCTAACATGGATACTACAGATGGAGCAACTTTATATTTATAACCCAAACATTTTGTATGGCATCAATGAATTTATTCTCGTAAACCACTTATCACTTGGTCAATTTTTACAAGGGAAATGATAAAACATTATGAAGATACAAAGAGTAACACCTTCTTTAGAAAATTTATAAATCTCAAACAAAAGGGTTAAATGGCGGAGCACATTGAGGACTTCCAAAAATTGAATATCAGGGTAACTGATTATCCAGAGGAGCATAGTATTGATGCCTTCATAAGGAATTTAAAGGATAACATCCAACATGAGGTTCTCCTTTGGGAACCTGATTCATTGGAGAAGGCATTCAGGGCGACAAGAAAAATTTAAATCAAAATTATGGCAACAAGGAAGTCTACCACTCACAACTATAAAGAGGGAAGTGTTGCTACTCCTAGCCTTCCACAACCTACAAGGTTGACACCACAAAAATTGGAGTAAAAATGAGAAAAAGGGTTTTGCTATAGTTCTAATAGAAAATACACTAAAGGTCATAAGTCCGCTAAGAATAAATTATTTTACATAGATTGTGAAGAGGAGGAAGAAAAGGAACAAGAAACATCAAAAGAGGAGGATATACACCAGGGACCAATCCAAAGAAAGAAGAAATGAATCTAAACATATATTGTAATTTATTGGCAAGAATTACCACTCCTCAAACTCTCCAGACAGAAGGATATATCAAGAAGAAAAAGGTAATAGTGTTGATTGATTCGGGTAGTACCCATTATTTTATTCATTGTAAGATATCCAAGGAATTGAATTACTTCCTATATCAAGCACCAGAGTGTCAAGTGATGGTTGCAAATGAAGGAATTATAAATTTCTCTGGAAAGTGCCATAATATCAAGCTAATGATGGGATAATATGTATTGAATAGTCCAAATATTTCCATTCCAATGGGTGGTGATGATGTTGTACTAGGAGTCCAATGGTTACAATCTTTTGGGGTGATATATTTTAATATTTAATAACTTTTATTGAATTTTTTTTGGGAAGGAAAGGAAGTTGAATTAATAGGTATCACAGGAAAACCAGTAAATATAATAAACTCTAATGTCATTACAAAGCTTATGAAGAAAGAACAATGAGGCGTAATAACACAAATATTCTCACTAGAGTTTGAAACATCGAAATCATCTATTTCTCTAGATATCCAAAAAGTATTAGACAATCATTCCAAGGTATTTGAGACTCCCAAAGGCCTCCAACCTATTTGTGATCATGATCATTCTATTCATTTGATTCCAGGAATTTTTCCTCCAAACATCAGGCCCTACACATATCCTTATGCCCAAAAGAGTGAGATTGAACGTATGGTTGCATAAACGCTAGAGGCTGGTATAATTCAACTTATTCAAAGTTATTTCTCTGCTCCAGTAGAATTGGGGAACAATAAGGATGGCTAATGGCATATGTGTCTGGATTATAGGGAGATCAACAAGCTCACTATTAATATAAATTTCCAATTCCTGTTATTGATGAATTTTTGTATGAATTACATGGAACAATTTACTTCATCAAGTTGGATCTTCGTTTAGGATATCATCAGATTAGAATGAAGCCTGAAGACATTCTGAAAACAACACTCATGAGGGTCATTATGAATTTTTGGTCGTGCCTTTTGGCCTTACTATTGCACCTTCCACATTTCAAGGTTTGATGAATTCCATTTTCAAACACTTCCTTAAAAAATTGTGATAGTATTTTTTTATGATATACTAATCTATAACAAGTCTTGGAAGGATCATGTTGAACATGTTGATAGGATGCTCAAACTATTGGAAGAGAAATAATTATATGCAAAAAAATCCAAATGTTTCTTAGGAGTACATGAGGTGGAATATTTGGGTCACATTGTATCTCATGAGGGTGTTAAGGTAGACCCTAACAAATCCATTAAGGAATAGAAAATACCCGCAACCATAAAGGATCTTCGAGGATTTCTCGGGTTGATAGGGTATTATCGCAAGTTTGTTAATAATTATGGGAGAATAATGACACCTTTAACATCATTACTGAAGAAAGATGCATTTTCTTAGACTCCAGAAGCAACTAAGGCCTTTGAACATCTTAAAGAGAAAATGTGCCAAGCACTAGTCTTAGCTACGCAAAACTTCACAAAAACCATTATTGGGGAATGTGATGCCTCAAGAAATGGAATTGGTGCAGTTTTAATGCAAGAAGTAAGACCCATTTCTTTTTAAATTCGTCCAATCAAAGGAAAGTATTTACACAAACCTATTAATGAGAAAGAAATGTTGGCAATACTATATGCACTAAAGCAATGACGACCTTACCTAATGGGAAGACACTTCAAGGTAAAAACAGATCGTGATAGTCTCAAATAATTTTTGGAACGAATATTATCTTCAGAAGAGAAGCGAAAATCAGTCACAAAGATATTGGGCTATGACTTTGAAATCATCTAAAAAAAAGGGAAGCAAAAAGTTGTTGCAGATGCACTCTCAAGACAAGACGAGGATGTGGAAGCATTTATTTGTTCCATTTCTATTATCCAACCTGAGTGGATAACAGAATCAAGGGATGAATGGAAGAATGATGAAGAGTTTTGGACACTCATTCAAAAATTGTAGCAAGATCCTAGTACATATGGTACATTTAGCTGAAAAAATGATTCATTGTTGTACAAATATCCCTTATATATTTGTAAGAATTCCAAAATCGAACAAAATATTCTTTTATAATTGCACACCTCTCCCTTAGGAGGGCACTTAGGATTTTTAAAATCTTGCCACATGATCAAGAAGGATTTTTTTGGGGATGGCCCTAAATATGATATTCAAACATTTGTGGCAGAATGTTTAGTTTTTCAAGAAAATAAAGTTGAGACAATTAAGACCCCGAGTCTGTTACAACATTTATCCATTCCAATTAAGCATTGGTAGGATGTCTCAATGGATTTTATAACATTTTTGCCCAATTATGAAGGAAAGAGTGTCATCGTGGTGGTAGTTTATAGACTTACCAAGTATGCACACTTTTGTGCATTATCTCATCATTTTAAAGCCATTACAGTCACTATTGTATTTATGGAAATGGTTCAAAAGCTTCATGGATACCAAAAGATTATAGTAAGTGACAACGATCCCATTTTCAATGGAAATTTTTGGACATAATTGTTTCCTGCCTTAGTACTCAATTAGCTCATAGCTCACCTTATCATCCTCAATCTTATGGATAAAATGAGATAATGAAAAAATGTTTGGAAGTATATCTTTTTTGCTTTGTATCTGATAATAAAACACAACGGGTCAAGTGGTTACCTCTACCTGAATGGTGGTATAACGCTTCCTTCCATACTCCAGCAAAAATGGCCCCATTTATGGCACTTTATGGATATCATCCACCATCTATCACATCATATTTAAGAAAAAATTCTAAATTTCAAGCAGTGGAAGATCACATCGAGCATCAACAACAAGTTCTCCAACTCTTAAAGGTTAACCTCACTTTGGCACTGAATCATATGAAACAACAGGAAGATCAACATCACAGTGAAAGAAGTTTTGATGTAGGCAACTGGGTATTTTTACGGCTACAATCATACAAAAAAATGTCCCTCAAACAAGCTAAGAAGGATAATGAATTATAACCCAAGTACTATGATCCTTACAAGGTGTTTCAAAATATTTGTATTATGGCATATAAATTGGAGCTACTTGCATCTTCCCTAGAACACCCAGTTTTCCATGTTCCATGCTTAAAGAAGGTTAGCAGTGACAATATTCCAGTTCAAACACAGTTTCTATAACTTGAAGAAGAAGGAAAAATCATATTTGAGCCTAAATAAGTCACAGAAATAAGAACCTGATGGCTACGAAATCGATTAATTTCAGAGTATCACATTAAGTGGAAGAACTTACCCACTCAAGATTCCACATGGGAGGATTATAATTTTATAAAGAAGCATCCAAAACTACTCAAACATTGAGAACAACACTTGTTTGAAGGAGAGGGGCATTTTAGGTCCCTATAATACTATTGTAGCCCCTTATTGTTATTGTTAGAGTAGCCCCCTTATTTTTATTTTTGTGCCCATGTAGCCCCCATATTGTTATTGTTGTGTCCCATAGAAACCCACTATTGTTATTGTCGTTCCATTACATTATTATTGTTATATAGGCTCTAATTCTATTATGACCCCTTAGACTCCTATATATACAGCATAGGTCTTGTCATTTGTATCATCCAAGAATTGTTCATTTATGTAATGTAAAGGAGGTTTCCCCCTTGAAGTGGCTATTTTTTAAGTCATTGATCTATCTTTTCTTCTATTTTGTGATTTTGTTGAATAACAAATGGTCCCCACTACTAAATTTTGATAACTAAATTATGATAGGTTTTCGTGTAGTCTAAAAATAAGTTCAAAGGAACAAAAATCAAGATTTTATAAGAATTTTATCATCCCAAATCTAAAAAATCAACAATATCTCTTTGTTTCGATTAGTGTAAAACTGAAAATACACATTGCTAAAATAGGAACAAATTTTCATGGGCTCCATAGCAAAAATAGATGTTGGTCAATTCCTAAAATACCATTGGATGAAAGAGTAGATCATTTTTTGTAACAATAATAGGCTTGAAGATGAAAAACACTTTCTCTTATATTTTCTAGCATATATTAGACCAATAAGATGTAGATAATTTAGTTTTCATTGGGCTTAGTTCCCACCATATCTCACAGATTCAAACCTCAAGGAGAGGTATTAAGGATGGAGGCCAACTTTGGGGAAATTAACTATCCCAATGGGTGTCCAAGCTCGATCGAGCTACACACAATCCTAGTGATAGTAGCCCGCTGATGTATGATTATTCTTCCATTCAACACTCATATGATTCACACACACATATATGTCACATTGTCACTCTTCTTCATCTTTTAACTAAACAAAATTATGATGATCTTGGGACCCTACTTTCAAAATAAATAAATAAAACTCTAATGAATTTCAAATAATCTCTTACCATTGTAAATTTTGGTAAAATATATTCAATTTTCAGTGGACATTATTCTTCATAATCATTATTAAAAAAATTCCAAATATCTTATAAAAATATCAAACTTTATACTACTTAGAAAAAAAATCAATATAAAAAATAATATCCTTATATCAATAAGGTATTATTGACACTACCTATAATTGAATCTCCAAATTTATCATTTCCAATTATATCAATTTTATTCTTTGTATGACATCTTTCTCTTTAATATTCATTCATTCATACATATTTATATATATATGTGTGTGTGTGTGTGTGTGTGTGTGTGTGTGAGGTGGTTAATAAACCCTATTATTGTGCTAAGAGGCGCTCTACAGTTAAGTATGAGGGAGATGTTATTACATAATGTTACATTTAAAAATAATAAAATAATACTAACATTAACAAATTAAAAAATAGTAATAACAAAAAAATTGATGTCGATCATAAATAAAATACTTTAATTTCTATCCTAACTTTATATCAACTTTATATAGAGATAAAGTAATTGAAAGTAGAATAAATTAGTTTACTTATTTTTTTTAATCGAGAGGAATCGAAAATTGGGTCAAGTTAGTACTCATGTGACACGAGGTTGATTCTTACCGCTACCACTATACCTCTATACCTCTGGGGTCTATGACCCATCCTCCTCTCCGTAGACTAGGTCACGACCAGGATATTGAACTTTAGATCTCTTATTTTGCATGATTTCACATCATTTCCATCACCAATTAAGTTGCCCCCTTGGGACAAAACTAACTTACATTTAAGTATGAAGGAGAGATGTAATTTAGTTCACTTTTAAATATGGAGTTATATATCGCACTTAAAAATAATATTAATGATATTTCATGAAGTGCAATTGATTATATATATATATATATATATATATATATAGTGTCAATCATAAATAATATTTTCATGTCCATATTAAATATTTTTTTTTATAAGGTGGGTGTGTCCTTCTATTAGCCAAAAGAAGTATTACATCAGTGATTAATTTTCTTCCATGCATCATCATGACAAGTTGCTTCAACCAGTCCAATAGGAAACCACATAATTTTGGCCACATGTTTATAGAGTAGAAAGTCCAAAATTGAAAAGAATACATATCCAAAATATCTATTAGAGATTCTACATGTCTATAAAAACAAAACATCCCAAAAAAAGTCATCAAACAAATTAGTTAGAAGAATTGATAGGTTATGAGTTCCATGCATTGGATTCGGGTGATGTTGATGACACTAGAATGCATGGGATGTGTTGCTCGATCGTGGCCAAATGAGATTCCATTTGCTCCATATGAAAACACATATTGCAATGTTCCCACTTCTCATCTTCCAAGTGATAAAAAATACCATTCTAGTCAGCTTATTAGTACATGAGGATCTTGCATATAATAATCTTGGTTTTCCAATATACAAACAAGGCCTAAATTTATTTTTTGTGTATACCTCATATGTGCCCTAGATCTGTAACCAACTAACCAAATTATTCTGATAACTTAGAGTCTAACAATGCATGTTGGACCCCGGAATCCATTTTTTCCAAATGGAGCAAATCAATCCTGATATCCTCTAGAATTGTTAATTGGAAAGAACTAGAAACCTCATTAATGTTTTGTTGGGTTTGATTATGGCCTTGAGGGCCATGACCTCCCCCCCACACCCCCCACCTCGGTGACATCTCATTCTTTGTCTCTACATAATTATTGAGAAATAAAAGTGAGCTCCTGAGCAGAAGAAAACCCCACTGTGATGCACAATCCACACCCCCAAATGTTACACGACCTTAGTTGTGATAAATTTCCAACTGAATAGGAACATTAGGATAAAAAAATCAATCACTATCTCTAGAATCACCTTTGAGATGAGAAGAGGAGTGGGAAGAACTTCCTGATACTCACACATAAAATCCCAAATATTAAGATGGCTCTTGAAATATATTGGACCCTCGATGAGGTGCCTGAAGAAAAATAAACTATAAAAAAACACAGAGAGACTAACCACGAATATTTGGATTGAACCCTTCACTGCAAAGTTGTAGTGGTTCACAATGGAAGTGATAACTATGGGGGGTGACCATTGTAATTTGTTCCAGACTAAACTCTTGACTGATGTCAAGTTACTAAGGATAATTCAAAACTTAATATTCTTACCAATCACATAAGTGGCCAAATTACCAAGTGTGCATATTATTTCCCAATAGAATCCCACAACTTGACTCCAAACCAATCCCAAAGTGAAGGACAAGGGAAATAAAATCCACCCCATAGACAATTGACACAACTCATAGATAATCCAAAAAATAAATGACACAACAAGATAACGAGCCAACAACTAGAAGTGTTTGACTTATAATGGAAAATTCTCTTCGGTAAAGTTGATAATTAAGAAACCACTAAGAGAATGTCCACCAAGATAGTTGGAGAATTACCCGAAATAGAGGTAAACAAAGTTTCTAGAGACACGTCATGCCAATTCTCCTCCACGTGATAGCTACATATCTCCACTACAATATTTTGATGACTAAGATGTGTCAGTGACCTAAGGGGGGATTCCATGAATTTATAATGAGTATCAGTGTAGTCTTCAACCATTTTGTACTCATGCACTCTCTTCCAAATCTCTCGCCCTCCCCTATTAGTTGTGTCAAAACACCATGTCTGGGCAACTAAATTCCTTAACATGGAGAGGAATTTGTAAACTCCCAAAAGGATTGAAGAGAACAATCCTTCTGACAATCATGTTTACCTTGCTAAAAACACTCTAGAAATTTTATGAAACTTCTCCATTTGCATGTGGAGTATTACATGGGGGTGTCCATATCACCCCTTGCCTTTAATGCATATCATCGAGATTGTTTCAAGGGTGGCAGGAGCAAAGGCCCACGACACTCATGTCGCCCATTCTCACCTCCATTGGGGATAAACAACATAATTTGATATCAACTAAAATGAAAGTAATTTAAATTAAAAAAATGATGATATTTTCACTTTTCATTGTGAGGGAGATGTGTAATTTATTCATTCTTGATATGGAGTTGATATATAACATTTACAAATAATTAAAAAAAAAAAATGTTTGATGTGGTTTATTAAAAAAATACTTTAATATTCATGTTGAACAAAAGTTTTTAACATTAGTTACATATATAGAGAGAGAAATAGAAAAGGGTTATTATTTCATTAATACGTGCATTGGGAGATTTGTATCTTTTTCAATGTTTAATTTGGAATATATATATATATTTTTTTGAAAAAATATAAATAATAAAAAGAATTCTATACAAATAGATAAAGCGTAACAACTCCCAACATCTCCTATAAAAAAATTAAAATAAGTTACATTAATTACTTGATATAATGAATTCTTAATAGAATACTTTCACTTTTCTTGTTCTCTTAAAGGTCATGGAACCTTGTTTGTATTAAATTACTTTATTAGGGGATTATCCTACATTCCATTATTTAGTTGTTCAATTACTATAACATCCGTTGGACTGCAGTGTATATATATATATATATATATATATATATATATATATATGTAATTTCGCTCTTTAATTTTATCTCACTAGGAACATTGTAACCTCATAACTTCCTAAGAATAATAATATCAGTGATGGAAGTTTTTTTATAAAAGCTACGATATCGAGAGTGCTCAAGCCATAACCTATTACATTAATAAATTTTGAATACAACTCCACCTATTCTATGTCATTTATAATTGAACATTCAAGAATATAGGTAATCGAGCACTGTATTTACTCTGATCTCAAGATGTGTCTTATCTACGAAACTCCATGTGTCATTAAATTTGTTGCAAAATTTATCTTGGATTATGATTGATAGTAGAGAGTGTGTAGGTTAGTTTTGACAACTAACTCACCTCTACCGTGCTCTCTCTCTGAGGTCATTCCTCCCCACACCAGCTTATACAGAGCTTTGAAAAAATTAATGCACAGGGGTAATTTTCCATTACGACTCACTTTGCTTGCTCTCTTAAAGGTCGTGGAACCTTGTTTGTATTAAATTACTTTATTTAGGGATTATTGTATCCTACATTCCATTATTTAGTTGTTCAATTACTATAACATCCGTTGGACTGGAGTATATATATATATAATTTCTGTCTTTAATTTTATCCCACCAGGAACGTTGTAACCTCATAACTTCCCAAGAATAATTATATCGGTGATGGAAGTTTTTTTATAAAAGCTACGATATCGACAGTGCTCAATCCATAACGTATTACATTAATATATGTTGAATACAACTCCACCTATTTTATGTCATTTATAATTGAACATTCAAGAATATGGGTAATCGAGCACCGTATTTACTCTGATCTCAAGATGTGTCTTATCTACAAAACTCCATGTTTCATTAAATATGTTGCAAACTTTAGCTTGGATTATGATTGATAGTAGAGAGTGTGTAGGTTAGTTTTGACAACTAACTCACCTCTATCATGCTCTCTCTCTGAGTTCCTTCCTCCCCTCACCAGCTTCTGATAGAGCTTTGCAAAAATTAATGCACAAGGGTAATTTTCCATTACGACTCACTAAATTGGACATTAGGCAGGTGGATTTGAAAACCCATCCTGCCACTGCTACATATGGTAATTCATAATTCAATTTTTTTTTTAAACCTCGTTTCCTACATTGATTGTGTTGCTTCTGCAAAAATATTCTCTTCCTACTAATGTTTCTTCTAATATGAATAACCATCTGAACAAGTTTGTCTCTTTATTGAATCGATTTGGTTGACTCGGTTCTAGAGTTTTATGAGATGAAGGGCCACCAAAACATTGGGGTCTCAACAACTTGCTTAGCGAAGGTTAGCTTTATGGTTGTCATACTTGACTTACTGAAAGTAGTATCCCTGAAGGTTCTTTCCTTGAATTTATTTCTTACTCTAGAGATGTTTTTTTTTCCATATGGTATGCTCTTGTTTACAAGAATTCATTGTTCGACATTTAAATCCTTTTTCCTATCTTTCACAATTTTCTTTCTCACCTTTCAAGCCCTGATGAAACTACTAGGATTTTCCCCAAGGGTTTCCTTTGTCTGGAGCGGGTATTATTTCCCATTTTTCAACCACACAGGGTAAGTCTAATTTTCTCTTTAACTAGTTATGCTCATATTCTTCTTAGGGTTTCTTCCATGACCTTAGGTTAATGCGTCCCTTCCTACGTTCGACAGGGTTTTTCATTACTCGTAGAGTGTCTTCAAGTCTACTTAAAAATATCTATAATCTGCATTTCCCCTTTCTTTATCCTCTAGTTATATTTTATAAGATCACCTTGTCTCCTGAATATTTTCCTTGGTTGTTTACACAGGTACCCACTCTATGCTGAGTGCTATCAAATTCCAAAATCTACATACCTGTTTTTCTAACTCTAAGAATTTTATTCTCTGTACATGAAAGTTTCAAACATTGTTTCCTTCTAAGAGATATGAGTAGAGTTTTGTAGGCTAGCAAAATTATCATTTGACTAGGTCGTCAGGCTTATTACATGTCTTCATTTTTAATGGCTCTAGAACTTCACCCATGGTTTCAAGATTACATACTTCTCATTTGGTGCAGTTGTAATTTTTTTAAAAACAATGCTTCACTTAACGACATTATGTTGATGATAAAATATGTAATTAAAACAAACTACTTTCAAATTTTATATGGGTTTATCATTACAGCGACACCTTGCTTAACTCGAGCTCTCGAAATTTAATATATGGTTGATCTTTCTTAGTCTGAAATTTTGCATTGTATTTTCTCTTAAGAGCATTCTTTTTGTCTATATGTTGCTTACAAAATTTTTTATTTTAAATAATTATTCTTAATGGGAGTGGCAGTTAATTATTTATATTTTTATTTTTAAATCATATAATGTAAACCGTAATCCTCGTATGTATTTGCATATTACACCATAATGCATGATTCCTTTGCTTATTGCAGGCTCCTCACTTTATTATTATTTAGTTAGTGAGGGTGGTTACAGTCATACTAAATACTTACATTATATATATATATATATATATATATAGAGAGAGAGAGAGAGAGAGAGAGAGAGAGAGAATCACATGAATTTATATTAAATTTTGAACCTTGGTGGGTTCCAACCCTATTTCCAGATTCTGCCACATGGGCTCTAGACTCTTCCAAACTAATAGGTAAGGGCTTGTACTGGTTAGATTAACCTAGTCCCACATCCTAGTTAAGATTACCATTTACCTCGAGTATATATATATAGAGAGAGAGAGAGAGAGAGTATATATATATATATATATATATATAGAGAGAGAGAGAGAGAGAGAGAGAGAGAGAGAATCACATGAATTTATATTAAATTTTGAACCTTGGTGGGTTCCAACCCTATTTCCAGATTCTGCCACATGGGCTCTAGACTCTTCCAAACTAATAGGTAAGGGCTTGTACTGGTTAGATTAACCTAGTCCCACATCCTAGTTAAGATTACCATTTACTCCTCAACTTGTATGCCATCATAAATCACTTCTAGTTTGCAACATAAATGGTTCATAACACATCTAAAGATTCCATCAGTAAATTAACAAACACAGAAACAATAATTCTTATGCTAACATAATCAAATCATAGTAAAAAAACACTTATCTATGTTAATTCGGTTAGGCTACCACGCAATTATCGAGGAGAATATGCTGCCTCACCCGGACATCAAGTCCAGGTAACTTTTATCAGTACTCCCCTCAAGTCACTTTTATTCCATAAAAATGCTTTATACAAGGAAAAAATAAGGCCCACCTAGAACTTCTTGACCACACCAGGTTTTTCTAGGTTTATTACATAACTTATAGGTTTAACAGGGAATTCCACTTGCCAACTAGTTGAAGAACCCCTTTCTCTAGCAGCATCCTACCCTTCCTCAACAACGTCCTGTCTAAGGAATCAACTTCATTTCCTCTCTTGGGCCTCCTCCTACCAGTTCCAAGTTACTAGGTTTCCTCAATCTTCTTCCCTCTTACCCTCTTGGCCCCCTATTCCCTAATAGAGATAATTTATCTCTAGGGAGAGGAGTAAATGTCTCATAATTGTTTGGAAACAAAACTTTTGATTAGCATCTTTTCTCTTCAGTAAATTTTAATAAACCATAACCAATTTCAATTAATAAAATTAAAAACAATAATAATAAATGTTTATTTTTATCCATGTTAGGCATTCTTCCAATTACTTTTCTAAAAGTAAATAAAACATTTACTTTTCATTGAAGGGTATTAAATCTCCCCCCTCTCAAGCCAAACATCGTCCTCAATGTTTACTTGGCCCGTAAAATAGGCTAGTATGTGCCTCAAGAACAACATCCTCATCTTACCAAGTTGTCTCTTCTGGGGAAATTTCTTGCTTCTATAACATAATTTTCTCTAATCGAGGATGCCTAGAGGCTCAATCTGAAATACTTTTTCTGGTTCATCCTACATCCACAATCATTGTGAGTCTCATTAGTTTCTATCAATAATTATTGAAGAAGTGTATATATATATATATATATATATATATATATATATATATATAATCATTTAAAACTTTATTACATACATAATAAATTGTTATTCATGTACCTCGTAAGAGTCGCCAATATGGATCACAACCCAGCAAGGGTTAACAACCTACACTGAATAAGGATCAACAATACTATTATAAGCTCATCAACGATAGTGATAATTATTTTTCTTTTTTCTTTTTTTCTTTTACCCAATGGTTATGCCAACAACAAGGGCCCCATCATATGGTTCCACTATACATTTAAGATCATGGAGGTACCTATTCCATCTGCATTACTAGTTTAATAATAATAATACTTCAAAAAACATTTATTGTTGTTGTCCTTTATGAGAGATTGCAACCAATGCATTGGCGTGCTAAGTAGCACTACTATGCCTCTACCTTAATTCAAATATTACATGTGCATTTTTCATGCATGAGTGAATTTTAGAATAACTTCCTCCTTCTGTCCTATTCAAGGTGGTTATATAGTTGTTTACTTATATGCAAGTACCTTAGTTAGGCTCAACTTGGGTTATTTTTCTATTTCCTTCTAGTGCCAACCAAAAGTACATTTGTGACATTCATTAGTTTTGGTTCTTTTGTTATACCATATCACAGGTTGTTCTTTTGTATTAAATTATATGCAATCCTGCTTCCAGGAAAAAAATTTGGACTCCCCCTCACTTGCTCTCGTGTGTGCATTAACTATCTCACACTTATTATGTGACTTCAACATAAATATTTTTTTATTTATCGGATCACAACATGTTATTTCCCTTAAATTGAAAGATTATTCTAATACACTTGACCTATAAGGTCCCAAGGAATTATTACAGACAACAATTTTATCCAACAAGTAAATAAATAATCATCTCATTATACAATTCATCTAATAATCATACTTGTTATCATCATCTCCTTTTCTTCCCTCTTTTATTTTTGTTATATATCATATTTTGTTTTTGTTTTTCTTTCTCTAAGAATATATCCTTACCTTGTCTCATGATTATTCACCATCAATGATTTTTCCTTTAGAAAATATCACAATTTATAATATTAAATATACCACAGCACAACATTTCTAAGATTCAAGGACATTTACTTTTATAATTTTCCCTTTCTCGAGTGGACCTAGATATGTCCAAATTATATATTTGAAGATTGTTTCATGTCTTGACTATGGTTTTACAATTCAATTATTTATTTATTTATTTAGGATCCTTCTATGCTTTTCCATTAAATCCTCGAGGCCTAAGACTCAAGGTACTATAAAATAAACCACTATGAAAATTTTAGGGCATAACCTGCAGTGATATGAGCATGCTTAAAATCAACAAAATAGAACATTATATTCCTAAATATTACAACCATATTGTTTCAGCATGCCTCACTTATGAATTTATCACAATTATCTACTTGGTGTTTTGCATCCCTCTCTATGTGTCCTTACCGACATCTTCATTCTTGTTAGTTGTCTTATCACATCATGTTAGTGTGGTTATCTTGCCACAATGATTTTGTAAGCATGAAAACATCTGAAAAAACTTCTTTTATGTCTGTAAAATTCATATCGAATTTCTTTGAGGTACTTGTCTAGGGTACCATCACATGACCTAAGGAACATGTTATGCTTCCATCTATATTATTATTATTATTATTATTATCATTATTATTTTTATTTTACAAGGTTATGTGCCACATTTTCTTTGGTCACCTTACTAATTGGCTACCCACTGGTTTCTGATCACATTTTTTTTCTTATCCCACCCCCATTCCTTAAGTCATGTTAAGATGATAATCTCCTCAGAGTATTACACATTTGTTGTTGTATGCATCTAACATACATAAATATATAAATATTCCATAAGGAAAACATCATATCACAAGTGACCATATTAAGAGTTTCCCCTCATAGTTTACGACTATGTCATTTGGATTTATTATTTATATATCTATATATATTTTTTATCTACAAGTTTGCTAGACTGCCCACGAGAATTTAGCCTCTTATTTAATCTACTTTATTTAAGACCTCTTTCAATCATTCATAATTGTCTTGTTATCGTGATTTCAATCAAACTTAACTTTTCCAACCGCAAGGAAGTTATACAATGGAATGATTAGCGAACCACTCCAAGGTTCAGTGTTATGATTCTATATCTTACAACAATCTTAAGCATGTTGCATCAATCAGATACAGGAAACTCAAACGTTATCTATATTCCTTTTTTATGTATTTTAAGGCCATTACATTCCCTCTGTAGTAAATTCCACATTCTTGAAATTGACTCTAATCTTACTCACTAACTAATTCTGGTGTAATTTAACATCTTTCTGAGTATTAACAACATTGTTCGAAAGTGATTCCATGTTTATTTGGTGTTTTGGAGTGACCCAAATACTATCATCAAGTTGAATTTAGCTTAAAAATTTCAATTATGTTTCTTACTTACCTTTTTTTTCGTGAGATTAATTATTTTCCATGACAAACAATTACAATTGTTTGTCACATCTCCCTTCTATTTCACTTTTTTTTTTAACAAGAATTTACCCATTGATTCCACTACAGTTCTCAATCACTTGACAATTTTATTTATTTGTATTTTTTTTGTTTGAAGAGAACTTATTGGTCATGTTCCTCCGATTATCAAAATATCTTCATTTAATCAAATAGGTCGAACATAATTTCCTTTTGAGCATCTAACAACCACTATATTCCATAATATCCTACTACACATAAGAAACCTTGAAACATTATCAAATGATAATTTTTTAGGTACAATACTCCATGCTAATGGTGCGTACAAATGATCTACTATTATAGTTAGTCTTTCGGTGACTCCCTTTATAAGGGGGCTTTCTAATGATTCATTAATTCTTTTAGCATTTTTTTTCAGTCATTAAATCCAAGCTTATTGTGCTAGTAAGTTATTATTTCATTGAAATTGTTTATACATGAGTTATAATTTTAACATATAGGTTTGTATTCATGATTTTCATCACTATCGATGCTTGCATTTCGCTTTCTAGTGCTTGACTTAGTGAAAAGGATTACCACCATTCGTACCAAACACTCAAGATAGCCTCGATGGCTCAATTTATTTTTTCCACTCAATTTTGACAAAGGTATCATTAATTATCTCCTTCATTCAATATTTCAGCAATATTCTTAGTCACCATCCAATCCATGTGCCAGGAGGTAGTTTATATTAATCATGTAATTACTTTCCCATTGTATTTGGCACCATAAACTATGTGTTGAAACATGATTTTTTACAATTTAATGAGAGAATATCAACTAAAATGGATAATCATCATGCCAGTAGACATAAATTTCTAAGGTGATTTTATATGTAGCACCATTCCTTCCCTCTTAACATAGCCATATAATATTTTATATTTGTTTAATGGTTTGAAACTTGCTTTTTTACTTCATTTAGACTGTATAATTATATTGGTGATGGTAGTTTTTTTTTTAAATTACGATATCGACAATGCTCAATCCATAACGTATTACATTAATATATGTTGAATATAGCTCCATCTATTTTCCATCATTTATAATTGAACATTCAAGAATATGGGTAATCGATCATTGGATTTACTAAGATCTCAAGATGTGTCTTATCTACAAAACTCCATGTTTCATTAGATCTATTGCACACTTAAGCTGGGATTATGATTGATAGTAGAGAGTGTGTAGGCTAGTTTTGAAAACTAACTCACCTCTGTTGCACTCTCACTCTAAGTTCATTCCTCCCCTCACCGGCTTCTAATGGAGCCATGCAAACATTAATTCACAAGGGTAATTTTCCATTACGACTAGTTGAATTGGACCTTAAGGTGGGCGAATTTTCTAACCCATCTCACCCACTACTAGATACGAAAAGTTATCATTCATTTTTTTTTAAACCTCGTTTCCTAAAATGATTATGTTGCTTCTCCAAAAATGATTATGTTTCTTCTGCAAAAATAATCCCTTCTAATTGATGTTGATTCTAATTTGTATATCCCACCAGAACAGGTTTGTCTCTTTCTTAAATCGAATTGGTTGACTCGGTTTTAGAGTTTTATGAGATGATGGGCCACCACAACAATGGGGTCTCAACAACTTGCATAGCGAAGGTTAGCTTTATGGTTTCCATACTTGACTTACTGAAAGTAGGAGCCTTGAAGGTTCTTTCCTTAAAGTTATTTCTTACTCCATAGATGTTTCATTTCTAGATGGTGTTCTCTTCTTTACAAAAAATTATTATTCCGCATTTCAATCCCTTTTCCTATCTTTCCCAATTTTGTTGCTTACCTTTCAAGCCCTGATGAAACTACCTAGATTTTCTGGAAGGGTTTCCTCTGTCTAGTGCGGGTATTATTTCCCGTTTTTCAACTACACAGGTTAAGTCTAATTTTCTTTTTAACTAGTTATGCTCGAATTATTCTTAGGGTTTCATCCCTAACTATTTATGCTCGAATATGGTCTTTTTGATATGTTGTTTTCCTTAAGATGTGTTACATAAGGAAAATCTCATATCACAAAGACCATATTAATATTTTTACCTCATAGTTTATGATTGTGTCATTTAGCTTTATTATTTATACATGCATATATATTTTTTATCTACCACTTTACTAGATTGCCAATGAAAATTTAGCCTGCATCTACACCTATTTAATATACTTTAATTAACACCCCTTTCAATAATTCGTAATTCTCTTGTTATCTTGATTCCAATCAAACTTCAACTTTCCAACCACAAGGCAGTTATATAATGGATTGATTAGTGAACCACTCCAAGGTTTATTATTATGAGTCTATATCTTACAACAATCTTGAGCCTCGTGTGTCCATCAAATACAGGAAGCTCAAATGTTATCTGGATTAATTTTCTATATATTTTCGGGCCGTTACATTCCCCCTGTAGTAAATACCACATTCCTGAAATGGACTCTAATCTTATTCATTATCTAAGTCTGATGTAAGTTAATATCTTTCTAAGTATCAAAAACATTGTTCTAAAGTGCTTCCATGTTTATTTGGTGTTTTGGAGTGGCCCAGATATTATCATCAAGTTGAATTCAACTTAAAAATTTCAATTATGTTTCTTACTTAATTTTTTTTCGTGATATTAACTCTTTTCCATGACAAACTATTATAAATGTTTATCAAAACTCCCTTCTATTGTTTTTTTAATAGGAATTTACCCAGCGATTCCACTACAGTTCTCAATCACTTGACTATTTTATTTATTTATATTTTTTTCTTGTTTGAAGAGAACTTATTGGTCATGTTCCTCCAATTCTTAAAAGATATTCTTTTACTCAAAGAGGTCGAACATGATTTCTTTTTGAAAATCTAACGATCATTATATGCCACAATATCCTACTACACACAAGAAACCTTGAAACATTATCAATTGATATTTTTTTAGGTAAAATAATCCATGCTAATGGTGTGTACCAATTATCTACTATTATAATTAGTCTTTCAATAGATCCCTTCATAAAGGGGCTCTCCATTGATTCATTAATTCTCTTAGCATTTTTTTTCAGTCATAAAATCCAAGCTTACTTGTGTTAGTAATTTATTATTTCATTGAACTTGTTTATAACTGAGTTATACTTTTAGAATATAGGTTTGTAATCATTATTTTCATCACTATCGATGTTTCCATTTCACTTTTTAGTGCATGATTTGGTGAAAAGGATTACCACCATTCCTACCAAATGCTCAAGATAACCCCAATGGCTCAATTTTCTTTTTCCACTCAATTTTGACAAAGGTATCATTAAGTATCTCCTTCATTCGCTCTTTCAATAAGATTCTTAGTCACCATCCAATCCATGTTCTAGGAAGTAGTTTATACTAATCACATAATTAATTTCCCAATGTATTTGGCATAACCAATTAAATATTACTTATAAACTATGTGTTGAAATATATTTTTTTACAATTTAAAGAGAGAATATCTACTAAAAAGGATAATCATCATGCATATAGACCTAAACTTTCTAAAGTGATTTTATATGAAGCACCACGCCTTCCCTCTTGACATAGCCATCTGATATTTTATATTTGTTTAACAGTTTGGAACTTGATATTTTACTTCATTTACACCTATATGTACCTATTTTTTTTCTTAGCCACATACTTCTTTAATGTCACAGATCATAAACTCCTCTCTATTCATTATCCCAAATTCATGGATACAATTTAAAATTAACATGTGTCAATGTTTAGGTTGTTCACACAAATATCCTCCCTCCTAGGTACCCAATATATCAATTTTTATAGTTAAGGGTACCCCAACGATAAATTGATTAGTATTTTGTTATCTTAACTTTCATAACAAAATTTTTCTTTTTCAATGTACTTATGACATGATTCTTCACTTCTTATTTCCCTCGCTTGATACAAAAATTTATTTGATTTTTCATTTATGGTTCATTACCACCTCTTATCCTATGGAACACAACATAGTTTGTTACCATTTTCCCTTAATCAAGTCACAGTGTTGAACCCTTCGGCTCTGATACCAATTGTAACAACTCCAAAAATCTCCTATAAAAAAAATTTAAAAAAATTTACATTAATTTCTTGAGATAATGAAATATTAATATAATGCTTTCACTTTGTTTGTTCTCTTAAATGTCATGGAACCTTGTTTGTATTAAATTACTTTATTTAGAGATTATTGTATCCTACATTACCTTATTTAGCTATTCAATTACTATAACATCAACATTTGACGCAAGGTCTATATATATATATATATATATATATATATATATATATATATATATATATATATATATATATATATATATATATATATATATATATATATATATATATATACTTTTTTTTCCACCGAACTAGCTAGGGATGGCTTGTATCTCACTCAATGGGTTTTCTAGAAAAAGGCTCACGTCTCTTTTTATATGATGATGCATTTTTATGTATTATCTATATCCATGGATTGTATCTACTCAGTTTGTATGGGATTACAAATATATGTACCAGAGAATGCATGAGTGACACTTGGCATCCTGACAGGCTTTCAAAGAATCCTAGGATTGACAATAGGCATTGACTAGCAGCATCTACACCTATATTGACTACCAGCATTGAGTGAGGCCTTGCTCCATGGAACTTAGTACATGTGACTAAGCAAGGCAAGTGTCTAAAGTGCTAGTACCAGAAGTCCCTATGGCTAGTTATTTTACCTTATTATGGCTTGAACTCAAAGTCCTGGATGTAGACAACCCATAAGGCTTTCGGCTTTCACTCTCTTAGGGTAATATAATATGTTGGTGCTTCTAAGATCAGGTCATGGGTACCTGGGGCATGACTCCCTCGACTAGGGTAGTAAATATATATATATATATATATATATATATATATATATATATATATATATATATATATAATTTCGCTATTTAATATTTATCCCACCAGAAACGTTGTAACCTCATAACTTCCTACGCATAATTATATTAGTGATGTTAGTTTTTTTAATTAGTTATGATATTGACAATGATCAATCCATAACGTATTACATTAATATATGTTGAATACAACTCCACCTATTCTCTGTCATTTATAATCGAACATTCAATAATATGGGTAATCGAGACCATATTTACTTTGATCTCAAGATATGTCTTATTCGTGGAACTCCATGTGTCATTACATCTATTGCACACTTAAGCTAGGATTATGGTCGATGATAGAGAGTGTGTAGGTTAGTTTTGACAACTAAATCACATCTGTCGCACTCTCTCTCTAAGTTCATTCCTCCCCTCACCAATTTCTGATAGAGCTCTGCAAAAATTAATGCACGGGGTAAGTTTCCATTATGACTAGCAAAATTGGACGTTAAGGAAGGCATATTTTCTAACACATCTTGCCACTACAAGATACGGTAATTCGTCATTCATTTTTTTTTAAACCTAGTTTCCTACAATTATTATGTTGCTTTTACAAAAATATTCCCTTCCAACTGATGTTGATTCTAATTTATACACCCCACCAGAACATGTTTGTCTCTTTCTTGAATCGATTTGGTTAACTTGGTTCTAGAGTTTTATGAGATGAAGGTCCACCATAGCATTAGGGTCTCAAAAAATTTCTTAGCGAAGGTTAGCTTTATCCCTACCATGCTTGACTTACTGAAAGTAGGAGTCCTGAAGGTTCTTTCCTTAAATTTATTGCTTACTCAAGAGATGTTTTCGTTTCTAGATGGTATGCTTTTGTTTACAAGAATTTATTTTTCGACATTTAAATCCTTTTTCCTATCTTTCACAATTTTTTTTCTTACCTTTCAAGCCCTGATGAAAATACCATAATTTTCCACAAGGGTTTCTCTATCTGGAGAGGGTATTATTTCCTGTTTTTCAACCACATGGGGTAAGTCTAATTTTCTCTTAAAATAGTTATGCTCAAATTATTCTTAAGGTATCATCCCTAACCTTAGGTTGGTGCCTCCCTTCCTACGTTTGACAGTGTTTTGCATTACCTGTAGAGTGTCTTCAAGGCTACTTACAAGTATTTATAATTTTCATTTCCCTTTTCTTTATCCTCTGCTTAAATTGTATAAGATCGCCTTGTCTCCTGAATCTTTTCCTTGGTTTCTTACATAGGTACCACTCTGTGCGAGTGCTATCAAATTTTGTAGGCTATATACAAGTTTTTCTGACTCTAATATTTTTCTTCTCTGTACAGGCCAATTTCCATTGAGGTTTCATTCTAAGAGCTATGAGTAGAGTTTTGTAGGCTAGAAAAATTATCATTTGACTAAGTCATTGGCTTGTTCCATGTATTCAGTTTTAATGGCTCTAGAAATTCACCCAAGGTTTCAAAATTACATACTTCTCATTTGGTTCAGTTGTATTTTTTTTTTAACAATGCTTCACTTAACAAAATGTTTCCGATGGCGAACTATGTAATAAAAAAAAAATCCTTCAAATTTTACATGGATTTACCATTACTGCGAACCCTTGTCTAACATGTGCTCTCAATAATTAATATATGGTTGATATTCTTGGTCTGCAATTCTGCATTGTATTTTCTATCAAGAGAGTGCTTGTTGTCTATGCATTGTTTAAGATTTTTTATTTTTTAAATAATCAGTCTTAATGGGAGTGGTAGTTAATTATTTATATTATTTTTTTTTACTCATATAATGTAAAGCATAAGCCTTGCATATATTTATAGATTACACCATTATGCATGATTCCTTTATTTATTGCATGCTCCTCACGTTATTATTATTTAGCTAGTGAGCATGGTTATAGTCATACTACATACCTACATTATATACTTAAATGTGTGTGTGTGTGCGTGTGTCTATATATATATATATATATATATATATATATATATATATATATATATATATATATGGAACCTTGGTGGGCTCCAACCTTGTTTTCCAGATTCTACCATATGGGCACTCGACTCTTCCAAACTAATAGGTCAAGGCTTGCACTGGTTGGACTAACATAGCCCCACATCTTAGTTAAGAGTATGATTTACTCCTCAACATGTAAGGCATCTTAAATCACTCCTAGTTCACAACAAAAATGGTTCATAAAAAACCTAAATATTTCATCAATAAATTAACAAACACAGAAAGGATGATTCTTATGCTAATATAATCACATCACAGTAACAAAACACTTATATGTGTCAATTCGGTTAGCCTACCACCAAATTACTGAGGAGAATAGAATGCTCCACCAAAGCATCGATTCCAGGTAACCATTACTAATATTCCCCTCAATCTAGTTTTCTTCTAGAACAATGCTTTAGACATGGACCAAATCAAGCCCGCCTAGAAATTCCTGACCACGCCAAGTCTTTCTAGGTTTATTACAAACCTTATAGGTCTAACAGGGAGTTCCACTAGCCCACTAGCTCAAGAACCCCTTTCTCTGGCAGCGTCCTGATTGAGGAATAAACTTCATTTCCTCTCTTGGACCTCCCCTTACTAGTTCCAAGTTACTTGTGACAGATTCATTAAAGCTAACTAGTGCTAACTAGTTAAAAGACAATTTGTTTATTTTATTTGGCAGGAAAAACTCAGAAAATTATTGTTGATTAAGCAAGTTATTTGATTGCTGAATTATTTATTAGAAGAAAATTAATTAATAGTATGAAACATCTTTTAATATAAAATTTACATAAAAGCTATTGGTAAAATGTTTCCAAGAATAGGAGGTGGTTGGGGATAGTTGGAAAGATAGTTACCTACTCCTCTGAGGATAAAGCCAGATCCTAAGAGAGGAGTAGGGGTTCTGTGTTAAAGTGGTAAAAGGGGGAGTATTTTCTAGAGCTGGTGATGATCAGTTTAAAATAACTCACTGCAACCCCTGTGAAACTAGATCTTCTGAATGTGACTAGATTGGCCATCCAGAGGTCATAGCAGAAAGAGAGAAATCTATTCCACTATTAACCCAGGGCACCGTCCAGATTTTGGAGCTAGGGGGAAAGTGGAAGGACGTAATAGCCTCCCTTGCTGATTGGGAGGACCACAGCTTAAAAACTACGTAGACCAGATAAGTGCTACTGTGAAATTTGAGCAGTTTACTATTAAGTTGGAATGATTATATCACATAAATTAAGTTGAATGGTTACTGTTCTAATTTGAGTACATGAGAATATGCGTATATTTGTTACACATGCTTGGGACAGGCAGAGAAGTCTGTATATGACTTATTCTCTTGTTTAATGAGACAAATAGTAGTAATAATTGGTATTGCTACTTCTTTTCTGTTATTAACACATTATGATAGAGTTATTGTCTAACTTCTGTAGGATGTGAGAATGAAATTAGAGCACGGAAAATAAAATTGATATTACGTTCAATGAGAAACAGAAGCAGTTATAACAAAATAGCATTGCTGAAATAGAATGTGAGACATAACATTGGTAAAAGTAATGATCAGTAACGCTAAATTGATTTTCTCGTGCTGCAAAAATATTCGGGTGTAACCTATCTTTACAGGTAGGAAGAGATAATTATAAAGTAAGATGCATAAGAGAATCCTGCCTATTTAGGTCAAATAATTTAGAACCCGGGGTTTAGAACCGACAAACTATCGACTCTAGGGCAGGGTATGAACCCCAAACAAAGTTACATCGTCTGTGGCCTATAACCCCCAATTTAAACACGGGCGTTTACCTTCAGAAGCCCAGACACCGTAGGGAAAGACCAGTTAACTGAAAGAGGGAAAAGTAGTTTTATCAAAAGAAAAAACTCAATAAAATCAAGCAACCGAGAGATTGCTGGTACGCAATACCAGTCAAAGTTTGACAAACTGATTCTATCAACAGAGAGAGAAATTGTTACAAAGAAAATAATAGAATGTTATGTGTAATCGTGGAATATAAACAACAAATTACTATCCATTAATAAAAGGCGAAACCCAGAACTATTTTCATTCATATACAAGGAGTAATTGCATGCGGAATGTACTAAGCAAAGAATAGAGCAGGAAAGCCTTATTACAGACGAAAGGTTTACAACTTAACTCATTCGAGAACAATAAACATAATAGTTTCTCCTCAAGGTAAACAGTCTCCAAAAGAGAAAATATAATAGCCATGGCAAAACTTAGTTCAATTTATACATATACATACATACATATATATATATATATATATATATATATATATATAACTGAGACATGAACTAGGGTTTAGAAAGGTGCACTTTACTTCTTCAAAAAAGAATAAGAAAACTCAGGTTTAAAACCCTAACACCATCCTTATACAAAGCATTAATGATAATAATGAAAAACCTAGGGTGGGGTTTTAAACCCTCTTCCTTGAAAATTATACAATGTCAAAGTAGAGGTCGAGCTCTGTAATCTAAAACCGGATCATTGTATGGAAATCAAAGAACTTTGGCCTTTCGTCGAAGGCTATAGGGTACCTGGGATACAATTGAAGAAAGTCAGTTTGGGCCAAGGTGTCCGCATCAAGAACCCGAAAAGTAGATAGCTGCTTGACGAATAACGGGGTAGCACTACAAACTTGCACCCAACATAATAGAAAACGAGATGTTAGTGGTTGTTTGCGAGTAGGCTATGGACGAGCTAAGAAATTAAAACCCCGGAATTTCCTTAAACCAAGTGATACCTGAAGAGGTATATGGCTCCCATTTGACCGCTTTGCAAACATCAAATTTAGAAGCTTAAACCTTTAAACCAAGGATGAATCATCGGTGAAAGCTAAACTCTGCGAAGAAATAAGGTAAACCTACATAATACCTTTGAAGCTCGTAAAGAAAAAGAAAACAAACTCCATGCCACTGCCACAACCAGCCATCGTTGCTGCACCAAACATCTGTGTGAATAATTAACCAACCTAATAGACGCTCAGCTAGAAGCGTTGGCGAACAGATGAGGCTATAAAAAAAAGGATGAAGAAAAACTATGGAATGAATAAAACAGAGATTGTAGCAGGACAATGGAGCCATGCGTGAGGAGAAGAAATTACCTTTAAGGGTTGAGGCAAAGTTTGCAAGGGAGGTGCCGAGTTCTGGAAACCGCCAAGTAATTCATCAACTAGTTCTTTGCTCTCAGCTAACTGGAGAGGCTTCGGGAGATTTTCCCTCGAAAAAAGAACAACATAACCCTATGCAATAATCCACTATATCATGGAGATAAATCCGCATACATACCATTAATGGTTGAATTGACAAATCTCCACAGTGCAGCATCAAAAATGTCAAGTGGAGAGCGGAGATGACCTCTGTATTAATTTTCCATAACCTCCATATTACAACGGATATATCACCATAAGGTGACTGTAGTTAATATTTGCATTATTGATTAAATGACCCACATCAATTCTCTGTTGGAATTCCAAGGTAGTACAGGCGGCAAGCACGTCTACCAGTTGGAAAACCAATGCATACATCTTATAACCTAAGTTTTCACGATATGCTACAAAAACTCCATATTTTTCATACCTATGGACAACTGTTATTATCATCAATGAATAATTAATAAACGATTGACGCAAACCTTATTGTCTTGTGGTTCAAAGGTGTGGTATTAATATTTGGTAATAGGTGTATCATAACATTATAAATGATTTCTATAATGTGAGGTATTATGGTAAGTAATTTTTTATGATTTTATGGTTATTATATTATTTTTTTTTAATTTATGGTAAAATCTAGGAATGAATGTTACAAGTGGTATCAGAGCTAAGTTATTAAGCTGGGACCCTAAGGGTCTACTAACAGTGAAGCTGTGTATATGAATAGTGCACAGAGAGAGAGAGACAGGGAGATAATGAGAAGAGTGATAGCATCGCAAATGCAACCAGAGGAAACTCAAACACCCACAGTCATGAATCCGGAGATGTGGGTACAATTAAGTGTAGAACAACACCAAAAGACCAGTCGATTACTTGAAGAACAGCAACATCAAACTGGTTTTTTGTTGAACACGGTACAACAATTGCAAGAAGAAATGCTGAGACTCGGGAAGGATAATGAACGACTATTACAAGATCAGGAGAAAATATTAAATAGTTTATAAAATACGAAAAATCAGGAGATGGGGCATCCAAGTGGTAAAAAGGAATTATCAACAGAAGAGGAAGACCAGCAAACTAGAAATAATACTACTGGTAGAGCTTAAAAAAGTCCCTCCCAAAGGAGCAAAAACAAGAATTACAACGAGGCAGAGTTGGGAAATTTGTCTGACCAGCAATACATTAAGAGACAGAAAGTAGAACTGCAGGGGGAATTCTGCAAAATTAAACCACCCACATTTGATGGTGAGGCAGAGGAGGTGGCCGAAGCCTGGTTGATCAATATAAATAAGTACTTTCAGGTATATGAATAAAGCAGCAATCTGAAGGCCAGATTGGCTATATACCAATTACGATAAAAAGCCACCCTATGGTGGGAAGAAGTGAAAAATGTACGCAGCATTGACGAGCAGGACATTACCTGGGAATTGTTTCAGCAGTACTTTAAAGACAAGTACTTAACAGAAAGGTTTTATGATGACAAGGCTAAGGAATTCCATGATCTTAGATTGGGACAAATGACCATGGAAGATTATGTCATTAAATTCACCTCCCTGCTACGCTACGTTCCTTACCTTCGAGAGGAAAAAGCCAAAGTGCAGAGATTCTTAAACAGTCTACCTGCTCATATGAGAGAAAGGATAAAATTTCTTAATACTCAAACCATGGATGAAGCCATTTGTAAAGCATGAATGTGCTATCAGCAGACCAAGGCCAAGGGAGAAGGGGGAAAAAGCTGGCAGCCAAAGAAAAGTCAGAAAAATAGCCCCAATTTTAAAAGCAGTAAAAGTGACAACTTTAAAGGCTCAGCACGAAAATCTATCAGTAAGAAATTTGGTAGGAATCATCAAAGAACCAAATGGCTAGTGGAAGAGAAACCCATAGAAGCCTCTAGTAAGCCGGAGCAGGGACATAGTGCTAAACCTCCTTTACAGTGTTGGGGCTGTGGGGAGGCCCATTATTATAAAAATTATCCACAACGAAACAGAAATGAAACTGTAACAAATCTGCAGGAAGCATCTACAGTGGGGGACGTGGCGCGCAACATACCTCGTCTCAACGCGGCCTTGGAAGACCGGCAGGCTGATTTTCAGCCCACAATGATTGAATTGGAAGGTACATAACTAACTAAAATTGTTTCAATTTTAGTAGATCCTGGAGAAAGTTTTAGTTACGTTAAGTCCCAAAATAGTGGAAATGTGAAAATTAAAAGAACTAAAATTTAAGAATTCCTGGATAGTGCAGTTAGCTACTGGGGAAAGGCGAAAAGTAACTGCAAAAATCCCTAACTGTATATTGGAAGTGGCAGAATAGAAGTTGCAAGTAGATTTAAATATCTTACCATTGGGGTATTATGATGTGTTATTGGGGATGGAATGGTTGGAAAGGCATTCGACCTTAGTGGACTGCAAGGAAAAGATCATTTATTTTATAATGCAAGATGGTACATGTAAAGAGATTCAAGGAATCAAAAAGCCTGTGCAATTACGTCCAATAACAGCATCTCAAATGGGTAAGTGTATCAGAAAATGATGCCAACTGTATGCAATTAAAGTGGGATACGCAGACTCTAAGGAAAAGGCACCAATGATAGAAGAGATTCTTGTAGTAACGGAATTTCTGGATTTTTTTCTAGAAAACATTCCTGGTTTACCGCCTAAGAGGGATATTGACTTCACCATAGAACTGTTTCCAGGAGCTTCCCTGGTGTCGAGAGCTCCTTACAGAATGAGCGTGCCAGAGCTAACTGAACTGAAAATGCAACTACAATAACTGCTAGACAAAGGTTATATCCGTCCAAGTTTGTCTCCATGGGGGGAACCAGTCCTATTTGTTAAAAATAAAGACGGAACTTTACGTATGTGCATGGATTACAGGCAGCTTAATAAGCTAACTGTCAAGAACAAATACCCCTTACCAAGGATCGATTACTTGTTTGATCAGGTAAGAGGGGCTAAGGTGTTCTCTAAGATAGACTTAAGATCTGGATATCATCAGATTCAGATTAAAGATGAAGATATTTGTAAGACAACATTTCGTACTCGCTATGGACACTATGAATTCGTGGTGCTACCCTTCATATTGACAAATGCACCAGCAACCTTTATGAGGTTGATGCATAGCATATTTCATCAATTTTTGGATAACTTTGTACTTATTTTCATAGTGACATACTGATATATTCCAAAAATGAAGAAGAACACAAAGAGCATTTGAGGATAGTTTTGGAGATGTTAAGGAAGCATCAGCTTTATGCCAAGTTCAGTAAATGTGATTTCTTTAAAATAGAAATCCAATATCTGGGGCATGTTATATCAGCTGAGGGAATCATTGTTGACCCATAAAAGATCAAAACTATCATGGAGTGGTGAGTACCCCAGAATGTCGCTAACATTATATCATTCATGGGACTAGCGGGTTATTATAGAAGATTTATAGAAGGATTTTCCAAAATTTCTTTTCCTATCACATCTTTGCAGAAGAAAGGAAAGCTTTTCAAATGGACAAATGAGTGTCAGAACAGCTTTGAAAAGCTGAAGCAACTCCTGACTACAACACCGGTTTTGAGGGTAGCAGACCCTTATAAAGATTATGAAGTTTGTACTGATGCAAGTAAAGAGGGTGTTGGAGAAATTTTAACCCAGGAAGGCAAAGTAGTGGATTATGAGTCTAGAAAACTAAAGGACCATGAGCAGAAATATTCTGCTTATGACTTAGAACTTACAACAGTGGTACATGCTCTACGGGTGTGGAGGCATTACCTGTTGGGTAAGAAGTTCGTACTTAAAACAGACAATAGTAGTTTGACTAATTATTTTAAGCAAGCGGATCTAAATTCCAGGCAAGCAAGATGAAACGCCTTTCTAAGCTTATTTGATATGGACATTCAGCACGTAAAGGGAAATGAAAACCGAGTAGCTGATGCGTTGAGTAGAAAATTACATGGCATTTATGCATTATACTATAATCAGCTAGAAAGCCAACTTTCAGAACAATTAAAAGGAAAGGCACAGAAAGATCTGGAATACAAATTCCTATGGCAACAAATGGAAGAAGATAGGAAGCAAGGCAAACCCACTGAGTATGGAAAGAACGAAGATCAGGTGCTGACCTTCCGAGGAATAATTTATGTGCCTAATCGTGTAGCTCTAAGGGAGTTAGTATTGAATGAATTCCATCGCTGCAATTACGTTGGTCATCCGAGATATCAGAAAATGCTTACTGAAATAAGAAAAGTATATTTTTGGCTGGGTATGCGTAAGAATATTGCTGAATATCTAAGCAAATGCTTAGAATGTCAACAGGTAAAAGTGGAGCACCAGCATCCTACGGGACTATTGCAGCCCATACCCATTCCCAAATGGAAGTGGGAGGTTATCTCCCTAGATTTCATCACGGGTTTACCACGAAAAAAAATGCAGAATGACTCAATCATGGTAGTGGTAGACAGATTAAGCAAATCTGCACATTTTGTACCTGTACAGTCTACATACAAGACAGTACAGATTGCTAATATATTTATGAAGGAAATCTTCAGGTTGCATGGCATACCTAAGATTGCAATTTCAGATCGGGATGTTAAGTTCACATCCACATTTTGGAAAACTTTGTTTTCCAGTCTGGGAACCCAAATACATTTTAGCACTACCTATCACCCTCAAACAGATGGGAAAACAGAGCGCATAAACCAAGTATTGGAATACATGGTGTGCATGTATGTAATGCAGCAGCCAACTAAGTGGGAAGAATATTTTCACCTTCTTGAGTTTTCTTAAAATAACGGTTATCAGGAATCCCTGAAAATGAGTCCTTTTGAGGCATTATATGGTAGGCAATGTCGTACGCCTATAAATTGGAGCAGTCCTAAGACAAAGTTATTATTGGGACCTGAGATGTTGGCGGAAATGGACGCTGAAGTAAAAAGAGTAAGAAAGAACCTAAAGGCTGCTCAAGACTGAAAAAATATTTATGCAGATAAGAAAAGGTCTTATCCTGAGTTCGCAGTAGGAGATCATGTTTATGTGAGAATTAAACCCAAGAGGAGTACCTTGAGGTGGACCTCTTGTGCCAAGTTATCTCCCAGATACTATGGACCTTTCCAAGTGATGGAAAGGGTAGGACTAGTAGCTTACCGGCTGGCTTTACCCAGCCATATCCAAGTTCACAATGTGTTCCATGTGTCCATGTTGAAGCGCTATGTTTATGATGAAAAACATGTGATTCATTGGCAGGATATTCAGGTAGGATAGGAATAGAATCCTAACTTGAAGTTTTGAATTAACTTAATGTATATTGACTTGGAACCATTCTTTGTTTTTCAGGTAGAACCGGACGGAGAATTCCTGGTCGAGCCGCAACGCATACTTGACCGAAGAGAAATCAAACTCTGCAAAATAATAGTTATCTAGGTAAAAGTGCAATGGAAGCACTTTGCACTGGATGAAGCTACTTGGGAGGATGAGAAGTTTATGTAGGAGGCTTACCCAGAGCTCTTTGCAGAGCTGGGTTAAAACACCGAGGACGGTGTTACTTCCAGGGGGGAAGTTGTGAAAGCTTCATTAGAGCTAACTAGTGCTAACTAGTTAAAAGACAATTTGTTTATTTTATCTGGCGGGAAAAACTCAGATAATTATTGTTGATTAAGCAAGTTATTTGATTGTTGAATTATTTATTAGAAGAAAATTAATGAATAGTAGGAAACATCTTTTAATATAAAATTTACATAAAAGTTGTTGGTAAAATGTTTCCAAGAATAGGAGGTGGTTGGGGATAGTTGGAAAGACAGTTACCTACTCCTCTGAGGATAAAGCTGGATCCTAAGAGAGGAGTAGGGGTTATGTGCTAAAGTGGTAAAAGAGGGAGTATTTTCTAGAGCTGGTGATGATCAGTTGAAAATAACTCACTGCAACCCCTGTGAAACCAGATCTTCTGAATGTGACTGGATTGGCCATCCAGAGGTCATAGCAGAAAGAGAAATCTATTCCACTGCTAACCTGGGGCACCTTCCAGATTCTGGAGCTAGGGGGTAAGCAGAAGGATGTAATAGCCTCCCTTGATGGTTGGGAGGACCACAACTTAAAAACTACATAGACCAGATAAGTTCTACTATGAAATTTGAGCAGTTTACTATTAAGTTGGAATGATTGTATCACAGAAATTAATTTTAATGGTTACTGTTCTAATTTGAGTACATGAGAATATGTGTATATTTGTTACACATGCTTGGGACAGGCAGAGAAATATGTATAACACTTATTCTCTTGTTTAATGAGACAAATAGTGGTAATAATTGGTATTGCTACTTATTTTCTGTTATTAACACATTATGATAGAGTTACTGTCTAACTTCGGTAGGATGTGAGAATTAAATTAGAGCATGGAAAATAAAATTGACATTACGTTCAATGAAAAACAATAGCAGTTATAAAAAAATAGCATTGTTGAAATAGAATGTGACACATAACTTTGGTAAAAGTAATGATCAGTAACCCTAAATTGATTTTCTCGTGCTGCGAAAATATTTGGGTGTAACCTATCTTTACAGCTAGGAAGAGATAATTATAAATTAAGATGCATAAGATAATCCTGCCTGTTTAGGTCAAATAATTTAGAACCCGGGGTTTAGAACCGACAAAATGTCAACTCTAGGGCGGGGTATGAACCCCAAACAAAGTTACATCGTTTGTGGCCTATAACCCCCAATTTAAACATGGGCGTTTACCTTCGGAGGCCCGGACACCGTAGGGAAAGACCTGTTAACTGAAAGAGGGAAAAGTAGTTTTATCAAAAGAACAAACTCAATAAAATCGAGCAACCGAGAGATCGCTAGTACGCAATACCAGTCAAAGTTTGACAAACTAATTCTATCAACAGAGAGAGAAATTGTTACAAAGAAAATAATAGAATGTTATGTGTAATAGCGGAATATAAACAACAAATTAATATCCATTAATAAAAGGCGAAACCCTGAACTATTTTCATTCATAGCCAACGAGTAATTGCATGCGGAATGTACTAAGCACAGAACTGGGAAAGAAAGCCTTCTTACAGATGAAAGGCTTACAACTTAACTCATTCGAAGAATAGTAAACAGAATAATTACTCCTCAAGGTAAACAGTCTCCGAAAGAGAAATTATAACAGCCATCGCAAAACTTAATTCAATTTATACATATACACACACATATATATATATATATAACTAAGACATGATCCAGGGTTTAGAACGGTGCACTGTACTTCTTCAAAAGAAAACTCGGGTTTAAAACCCTAACACCATCCTTATACGAAGCATGAACGATACTGATGGAAAACCTAGGGTGGGGTCTCAAACCCTCTTCCTTGTAAATTATACAATGTCAAAGTAGAGGTCTAGCTCTGTAATCTAAAACTGGATCATTGTATGGAAATAAAAGAACTTTTTCCTTCCGTCGAATGCTATAAGGTACCTGGAAACAATTGAGGAAAGTCAGTTTGGGCCAGGATGTCCGCATCAAGAACCCGAAAAATAGCTAGTTTCTTGAAGAATAATGGGGTAGCACTACAAACCTGCACCCAACATAACAGATTTCAAGATGTTAGCTGCTGTCTGCGGGTAGGCTATGGACGAGTTAAGAAATTAAAAACCCAGGAAATTTTTTAAAGCGAGTGATACCTGAAGAGGTAGAGGGATCCCATTTGACCGCTCTGTAAACACCGAACACAGAAGCTTAAACCTCTAAACCAAGGATGAATCATCGGTGAAAGCTAAACTCTACTAAGAATAAAGGTAAACTTACATAATACCTTTGAGGCTCGTAAAGAGAAAGAAAACAAACTCCATGCCACTGCCACAGCTAGTCATCATTGCTACACCAAACATCTGTGTGAATAATTAACCAACCTAATAGAAGCGTCGGCAAATAGATGAACCTATAAACAAAAGGACGAAGAAAAACTGTGGAACGAATAAAATAGAGATTGTAGTAGGACAATGGAGCCATGTGTGAGGAGAAGAAATTACCTTTAAGGGTTGAGGCAGAGTTTGCAAGGGAGGTGCCGAGTTCTGGAAACCGCCAAGTAATTCATCGACTAGTTCTTCGCTCTCAGCTAACTGGAGAGGCTTTGGGAGATTTTCCCTCTAAAAAATAACAACAGAACCCTATGCAATAATCCACTGTATCACGGAGATAAAGCCACGTACATACCATTAATGGTTGAATTGACAAATCTCCACGGCACAGCATCAAAAACGCCAAGTGGAGAGTGGAGATGACCTCCGTATTAATTTTCCATAACCTCCATATCAGAATGGATATATCACCATAAGGTGATTGTAGTTAATATTTACATTATTGATTAAACGACCCACATCAATTCTCTGTTGGAATTCCAAGGTAGTACAGGTGGCAAGCACGTCTACCGGTTGGCGAACCAACGCATACATATTATAACCTAAGTTTGCACGATATGCTACAAAAACTCCATAGTTTTCATACCTATGGACAACTGTTATTATCATCAATGAATAATTAAGAAACGATTGACGCAAACCTTATTGTCTTGTGGTTCAAAGGTGTGGTATTAATATTTGCGAAAAGGTGTATCATAACATTATAAATGATTTCTATAATGTTAGGTACTATGGTAAGTAAATTTTTATGATTTTATGGTTATTAGATTATTTTTTTAAAATTTATGGTAAAATCTAGGAATGAATGTTACATTACTAAGTTATCTCTGGCTTCTTCCCTCTCACCCTCTTCGCCCCCTATTCCGTAATAGAGATAATTTATCTCTTGGGAGAGGAGTAACTATCTCATCATAAGTGTCTCGAAGAAAAACTCTCGCTTAACATCTTTTATTTCTAGTATTTTTTTATAAACCATAACGAATTTCAATTAATTATAAAATTACGCAAATAAACATACATGTTTATTTTCTATCCATGTTAGGCAGTCTATCCAATTAATTTTGTAAAAGTAAATCAAACATTCACTTTTCACTCAGGGGTATTACATAAATACATTGAGAACATGTAGCATTTAAAAAAAATATTAATAACAAAAATAAGTTAATGTGTGTAAGGATAGAGAGATTATCCTATGGATATATGTTTTCTATTTTCCAATATGAGGGGACATGTATTAGCATTTTAATGCGGAAAATGTGAATCATGAATAAAATGTTTCAATGTCCACTAAGTATATATTATATAAAACAAATGAAAATAAAGAATCACTTATATTTAAAATATTTTATCACGTTAGTACAAAAACTACATTAAATTCACCTTAACTTTGGATCTACCAAGTGTCAAGATGAATCAAATATCTAAGGTGCAAACTTTCATAAGTTTTTCATTTACAAATATATTTGCATAATATTTTATCGTTGTAGTGTAAAAAACTAGCATAGATTCACCTTAACTTTGGATCTACCAAGAGTCAATATGAATCAAATCTCTAGAGGTGCAAACTTTTCCTCACGTTTTTCATTTATAAATATATTTGCCTTAAAATATTTGATATCTCAATGCTTACTAGATCCAAAATTAAGATAAATCTCTACTAATAATTAAAAATATAATAAACATGATATATATATATATATATATATATATATATATATATATATATAATAAAAATGTTTGGTTCCCACTAAAAACATGAGAAATCTTAACTATAAAATTATTTATTTTCTTTTTAAAATTCTAAATAAATTTCTTTTATTTATTTATTTTATTTTTATGTATATGAATTTTTTTTATTAAATTTTTTTCTTTTTATTTTTATATAAAATTCTAATTTCCTTTTTTATTTGGTACTTTTTAGATTCTCTAATTTCCTTTATTTATTTGACATATTTTTCTTTAATATATATTTTTGTATATAAAATTTTTTTATATATATAAATTTTTATTTTATTTTTTTATATTTTTTAATTTATTATTATGCCAAGGTAAAGTAGATAAAGTGGTTAAAATGGTTTGTTAGCTTCCTTACTCCATTTAATCAATTCTGGATATCAACTCTTGCTTAGTCATTAGATCATTATTATTATAGCACAATATTATTTTATTTTTTAAACCAAATTTTTTATATTGTTTTCTTTCTCTTTATATATTTTATTTTAGGTATAATCATTCTTTATTTTTTGTATTTTTATTTATATCTTACTTTTTATGAAATTATAATTCTTCTTTTCTTTTTTCTTTCTTTTCCTCTCATTTTAATTTTTTTAACTTTTTACTTATTCACTTAGTATTCTTATTATCATTTTCACTTATTATTCACTTTCTACTACTTCACTTACTATTCTTATCATCCTTTTCGTGACACTTTATAAAGTGAGTACCATCTTCACTCATTTCTTTCTTTATATTCTATTAATCTAGGAACACTTTCTAAGTTATTTTAGGTTGAATCTTAAAAAATTATTAATTTTGCATAATTTTTTAAAATAATTAATTATTATTATTTTATAAAATAATTATATTTTTCTTTGAACTTTTTAAATTTTTCAATTAATTTTCTTTATTTTATTTTATTTATATTTATTTTTTAAAATTTAAATTTTATTGTTCATTCTAATTTCTTTTTTCTTTTATTTTTTAAACTTATATATATATATATCACATTTTCATTATAATTTTCTCTTTCTTTTACTTTTTTAAGCTCATTTACTTTCTACTTATTATATCTATCTAGGGATACTATTACCCATTCAATTTTTCCTTGGTTATCTATTAATTTGTCTTTGCCCAAAAAATTCTAAACGTGTTCATAGTTTAACTCTAGGAATTCATTTTTTTTGTTAATTTTTATTATTATTTAAATTTATTTATTTGTAAGGTGAATGTTTTAAGTCTTATTATGGGTTTTTTTAGCAACTTCCATTTCTATTAGTTACTAATTATTTGTTTTAGTATTATTTCTTTTTTATTTAACTTTTTTTTTTAATTTCCATTTTCATGAATTATATTTTTTTCCATATTTTCAATTTAAGATGACAAATTTTTAAAAAGAAAAAAGAAATTAAAAAAAAAAACAATATATATTTTTTTACTTTTATTACTTTTTATCTTAACTAATACTATTTCTTTTTCTTTTTCTATGGTTTTTTTTTCTCTAGTTCAATTCTAACTAACATTGTTCGGTCTTGAGAGCACTTCTAGGGTTTTTGAACCCTGTAGACTGAACGCCTACCTAACAGACCTAGAATGGTCTGATACGCCAGCAGTCTGACATCCCAACTGGTTCACGTTGGTAGTTCGAAGCATTAAAATGAATGGCCCGCCACCTCGGCATGAGGGTCTGCAATCCTTCAAGGACGTCGTGATCCACACCACATTCGTCCAAAAATGGAAGAGTCATGCAGATGTCGTCGCCGCTACTCTAGGCATTAAAGAAACCCTGGCCATGGGGGCGCAAGGGTAATCCCAAGGAGGAAGAATTCGTTTCCTGCCTAAAGCAACAATCAACCCCAAGTTTTTAATTCCAAACAATCGCCTTGAGAAGGCCCACTAGTACATGAAGGATCATGCTATGATATGTAAGTTCTTGGGCATCTAGCCAAAGGAGTAAGATATCCTTGTGTGGATCTAAAAAAATGGGCACCCCGAGGTCAATTTGAGCTCAGGCTTCGAGCAAAAGGATTCTTTACCATCATCTTTGAGGATCTGGAAGACAAGAAGCACATTTTTAAAAATGGGTTGTATTTTATGGGAAGTTTAGGGTTATTCCTCAGGTATTAGGAGGAATGCTACAACCCTGAAAAGGAATAATTCCAAGTGGCTCCGGTCTGGGTGTGACTGTACTCATTAACAGATGAATTTTGGGAACCTAATAAACTGGAAGGCATAGGGAACTCCATTGGCCAATTTTTCAAGATCTCTGAAATCACAAAACGACGTCGTCATGCAGCTTTCGCTTGGATCTATGTACACATGAACATATCACAGCCATTGGCGAAATCTATCAAGCTGATATGCCATGATACCACCCGGATCCAATCTCTTGACTACAAACATGTCCCCTTTAAGTGTCGGAGGTTCCATGAATACAACCATCTATTATGTGATTTCCCTTTGACAATCATGGAGGAAGCCAAGTTCACGGCCCAACACCAAGATGAAGAAGGGTTCCAACAGGTTGAAGGGCACCTCCCACACTCGAATCATTCTCCCCAAGGCACTATGTAGCTGCGTTCTACTCTAGAGGAGACCACTCAGCCTGAACCGAACACAAACTCTAAGGGCCCAACTACCCAGAAGGACCATGCTTCCACTAACCCTTTTGCTACCCTTGCCACTGTAGATCCAAATCTGAAGCATGTAATGGCAGATCCTTCTTCCTCCAAGGAGATTATTCAAGCCATGGATGTGGATAAGAAACTCGTTATAACAGGGGATAAGATGGATACCAAGAGGAAAACACCAAAACATCCAGAAGTTGAATGAAGGGTCAAGGAAATCCTCACCCATACCAGCAAAATCGTAGAAGTGGAAGAGAATAATAATAGACTGGGAATAAAAGAAAATAAAATGTTGGAGATATTTAGAACTGGATCAAATCAGATGGAAAAGACATTCTGGGGAATCATATGTCACACTTCAGCCATCTCTACTCTCAATGGGCAACCAGATCTAGGATTTCGGACTCAGATATGAGAGTATCAAGGAAACACAACAACTCATTGGTCCTCACCATTGTGGATCAAGGATGCATGGAGAAAGGTAAGAAAGGGAGGAAGTCGACCAAAGATCTAATTCGTGAATAAGGAGAATTAATATCGAATTCAAGAAAAATGGGAAAATTGACGGATTACTTTCCCAGATCTGTCCCCCCATTCCAATCAATATCATCTCCTAGAACATCGGGGTCTTTAATAGCCCAGGAAATTATGATCCCTTAAGGAGAAGATTTCTAAATACAAGCCAGAAATTATCCTGTTACAGGAAAAAAAAATGAATGAAGTTTTAATGATTGAGAATATCCAGCGCTACTAGAAGAACAACATAACAGGGTCCATAGATGCAGTAGGGACCATGAGGGGCCTTACCATTCTCTGGGATATGGATAAAGTGGTATTCAAAGACAAGGTCAACTCTAGATTCTCCCTGTCCGCCTCCTGTTGGTTGATTGGCTCAGAAATATGGACAAGCCTCACTGCAGTATATGGCCCCTCCACACCTCATGATAAATATTGCTTCTTATCCCAGTTGCGAGGGCTAATCAGCTCTTCGGCCACTGAGGACTTGGTTGCGAGGGGATTTAAATATTATCAGGAATCTCGAGGAGAAACGAGGTGGAATCTGTTGCTTGAACTCCTCCTCTGTGCTCCTCAATGATGTTATCTAAGACCTGCACCTGGTCAACATTTGCCCTAAGCATGACATTCATACGCATAAAAATAGAAGGGGCGGGTTGCATCAGGTGGCCAACAGACTAGATCAATTTATTATTTCAAAACATTTCATTTTATAAGATTCAAATCTCGAAACAGAGATCCTTCCCTCCTTGGGCTCAAATCGTTGCCCTATCAGTTTGAAGATGACCATCGAAGCTGCTCCCCGGAGAAATCCATTCCACTATGAGAACTTCTGGCTACGACACCCTGGCTTCTTGGAGAAGGTGGAATCATGGTGGAAAATGATGGATGTACCTCTGGGAAAGAAGATGCAAACCTTTCAAAGGAAAACTTCGGGCATTGAAGCTCAATATAAAAACCTAGAATCGCCAACATAACCAATTCACTCTGCTTCAAGGCTCCAATGGCAGTTGACATGAACGCGAAGAAGACATCAAGGAATAACTAAAGCCATACTTATCTTCCTTATTACAAGATGAAATCTATGATAGAGAAGAGGTGATCCAAACCAGCATGCAAAACATTCCTCCTGGTCTCTCTAGCTCAGAAAGATGCACTGCTATGCCCAATAATGCTTTTAGAAGTGGAGGAGGTGGTCAAAGAAATTCCTTCCAATAAAGCTCCCGAGCATGATGGATTTACAACTTAATTCTTCAAAGCGGGATGGTCCTTTCTCAGTCAAGACATCTTGGATTTGGTGGAGGAGTCTCACAGCCTCCGTCAAATCTAGTCAGGACTAAATGCCACATTCCTTACTCTAATCCCATAAACCTAATAGGCCCTGTCTCCCAGTATTTCATACCAAATGCCTTGTTCAATGTTATATACAAAATCCTCTCCTAAATTCTAGTTAGACGCCTAAAACCCATCTTACGCCACATTATCAACCAGGAGTAATCAGGCTTCGTTGAAGGCCGAAAATTGCTAGACAGCATCGTCTCGGCCTATGAGACTATCCACTCCATGCAGGTCCACAAAACAAAAGGTATGTTGCTAGAACTGGATCTATCAAAAGCCTATGATTGTCTAAACTGGGATTACCTGCTAGAAATCCTCCAGGCTTTTGGATTTGCTACGTATTGGACCAACTGGATCAGATCCATGATCTCCATGATCCAAGTGGATATTGGTGGCCACCTGCATATTCCACTTAGGGCCCCACCATTGTCTCTTTCATTTTTTCAATTTTGGCACAACTTACTATTTTTAGCAGTTTTTCGGGTCCTGAACTTTCGGAGCCATTTTGAGGCCCTAAACGACGTTTTTTGGGAAAACCAAGAGAAACATGTGTCCATGGATCGATGTTTCTCACATCAAAAGTTGTAGTCCTCGGATAGATATTTCTAACGAGGTATGGTGCACATCAAATGGAGATCGTATGCCAAAGTTACATCCCTAGGAAGTTGAAACACCAATTTACCCAAACGAGGCCCATAGTTTTGGCGCTTCATCTCCTAGGGTTAGGGTTTTGGATGTTTAGGGTTTTCCATTGTTTCTAAATAATAAATAGGCCCTCAAGCCTTATTTTAACACAGTTCAGAGGCTTGTAGCCACCAAATCTCTTCTCAGAGATAAGCTACCAGCGCCCTAGCTAGTTTATTTCCATTTTGTCTGTAAGAAAATTTTAGTTATTTGATATTAATGAAATGAAGAGTTATTTCCACCACATATTTATATTTATGGTTATATGTGTATTATTTTGCGTTCCTACATAAATCTGGATCAATGGTATCAGAGCGGTCTGCTTTTTCTCGATCCTTCTTTGCATGTCCCCAACGAGGAGTCGGGGTATAAGGAGTTAGGGCTCGATACGAGTTGAACCTTTGTAAAGATGTTACAAACCACGACCAGGACTTAATGGGGAAAAAAAATAAATATAGAGACGGGAAGTCATCGAAAATATTTCTCGAGGAGGCCCTCTAAAAACAAGGAGAACGATGATGGATAATTTTCCCAGGATCCTTCAATGGCCCCACCCATGGTGAAGTGCGGCTTCATCTGACCATACGCGGAGCGCGACTCCCTTTAAGGTACAAGTAAATTTTCCACATTCCATATTTGAAATAGATGCACATGTCGTAGGTATATGGTTGAATATATTAGAAGGATATTTCTCAGTTCATGACTTTTCCGGCGGGGAGAAGATTTTTCACTCCTCAAAGCTACCCCCCATGTCAGGAGGCGAGTGGGAAACCCTCTTGTGAGAAAAAGGACCCGAGATAGAATCCTCTATATTCTCATATACCCGGTTGTAACTCTTCCAGGAGGCGCCATCAAGGGAACAATATTATCTGTGGGCAGCTATGAGGACCAAGTACATCCAATGGACCACGTTGTGGCAACAAAAGGGATTAGTGTGCATGAGTTAGATGCTGCCTACAACGCACAAAGTTGGGTATCAAAGATTCGAAGAGAAATTTGGTGCTAAAGTATCGCAGTTGTCTGCATAGATACATTCAAGAGGAAATGGAGTTTCTCGACATCTCCTCGCTTGGTACGACATACCGTTATGCTACCAAGATTGAGCAGAAATTCAAACAGAAGAAGAGAGACTTTGGATCTTTGAATCAAAAGCAAGGGAAAGGTTCCCCTAAACCACAAAACAAATGACAAAGCCAAGGCATGGTGGCCCAAGACAACCTGCCAAAGACACAAGCAAAGAACAACACCGCGAAGTGAAAGAAGGACATGGTAAAATGGTGTGAGTTCCATAAGAGCTCCACTCACAACACAAGTGAGTGTCGGGCCAAGCAGTCGCTGTTGGCCAAGATGAGGGCTTCTGAATAAGATACATGTTCCAAATATGAATCAAAACTTGACAAGGGGAATGACAAAGGGAAACAGATTATTGATGTGGAGCCCAATTCCACTGTTGCCTCTACGAAGATCCAAAAGGAGGAACCAGAAGATCCAGAGGAGGAGGAGTGTCTCTTCCACTCCCATATGTGGGTACAGGTTCCCCTCTACAGTTCATTGTCGACAATGGGAGCCAAAATAACCTCATTTCAGCAGATGTCGTGAAGCATTTGGGCTTTCCGAACACATCACACCCATAGCCATACACCATCAGGTGGCTTCACAAAGGATGGGATCTCCGCGTCAGCAAGCAATGTCACCTTCCCTACAACATCAAGCCCTTCACGGATGAGGTATTATGTGACATTGATCCTCTTGATGTTTGTGATGTATTATTAGGCCAACCATACTTGTGGAAGCGACATATTGTGTATGAGTCCTGATCTCACGCTGTTATTGTTACTTTGGGAAATAAGTTGTACAGGATACCAGAGGTACCACCGTCTGCCGCTATCTCTTTGGTTACTGCAAAAAAATGCAGTAAGATCATTTCCAAAACCAGGAAATTTTTTTTCCTCATGATCTGCCCCCAGGGCAAGAAGAAGATTGTGGCCACGACCTCCAAACAGGGCTCCTCTACATGACAACAACAAATGGACAACGTTGTGGAGGAGTACAGGGACATCTTCACCTCACCCACATGGGTGCCTCTGCACTGTCAAGTCAAGCATCCCATTGATCTAAACACAGGTGCACCGCTACCTAATGGACCGATCTATCGGTGCTCTGTTCTAGAGAACGATGAAATCAAGAGGCAGATTCAGGAGCCACTGCAGAAAGTTCACATACGGCCGATTTCATTTCCCTGTGGGAGCCCGATCGTGTTGGTACAAAATAAGGATGGGACTTTGAGACTTTGTATTGACTATCGGGTGCTGAACAAGATCACTATCTAGAATAGGTACCCGATCCCACTGATTGATGACCTTCTGGACCAACTCAAAGGGGCGAAATATTTCATTAAGATCGGCTTGAAGTCTAGGTATCACCAGGTACCAATAAAACCCTTCGATGTGTGGAAGACTGCCTTCAAAGCCAAGGAGGGCCTTTTCGAATGGTTGGTCATGCCTTTCAAGTTGACGAATGCTCCCGCAACCTTCATGAGGTTGATGGATGATATGTTGCGGCTATTCACCAACTCATTTGTAGTGGTGTACTTGGATGGCATTCTAATCTTCAGCCAGACTTGGGAAGAGCACCTCCACCACATATGACAAGTCCTCCAAACATTGTGACAACACAAGTTGTGTGCCAATTTGGAGAAGTGCACTTTTTCCATGAACCAAGTTCAATATCTGTGATACATTATTGATGAAAGGGGGGTGCATGTGGATCCAACCAAGATCCAAGTCATTTGGGATTGGCCAGCTCCAACCACTCTAACAGAGCTTTGCACCTTTATGGTTCTTGCTAATTTCTACTGCATGTTTGTGTTGGGATTCTCTCATATCACTCAGCCCTTGAGTCAATTCACCAAGGGAGGAGTGAAAGAAAATTTATTTTGGTCAGAATCTCAATAGAAGGCGTTCATAGAATTGAAACATCGCCTCTATTCTACCTCAATGCTCACAGTACCAGACTTGCAACAACCATTTGAGATCGAGATGGATGCCTCTGACTATGCTATTGGGGCAGTTCTTACTCAACAGGGGCATCCAGTGGCATATAACAGTGATACATTGTCCGACACAGTCCGAAAGTATCCCACTTATGACAAATAAATGTATTCCATTGTGCAGGCTTGTCGACAATGGAAGCATTACATTTTGGGGAAGGAAAAAATCATCCACACAAACCACAGGCCCCTACAGTTCCTACAGACACAAGGGAAGTTGCAGAATGATCGCCATCAAAAGTGGTCCACATATCTACAATAGTTTCATTTGAACATCAAGTACAAGAAGGGTGGCACCAATAATGTTGTAGGCTGCCTTAGCCAACCACTGATCATGGTGCTAACCACCGTTCTCAACTCTTATGGGCACGAGACTTCTAATTGGCCACTTCTCTACAAGAGCGATCCAGAATTTGGCCACAGATACAAGGCACTCTTGTGGGGTACACAAGTTCCAAATTTTCACCTCTAAGATGCATTGTTATGTCACCTGGGACACATTTATGTTCCTTCGAGCGAGCGTGCCAAGATGATATGGGAAGCACACTATAGTTGAGTCGCTGGGTATTTCGGGGTTGAGAAAATAGTGGAAGTACTGCAAAAGTATTTCTATTGGCCGAACCTTCGACAGGATGTCGGGAAGTACATAAGATCTTGCACTGCTAGCACCATTTCCAAATCAACCATCAAGAAGCAAGGCCTATATACTCCGCTACTACTCTTGGTCGACCTTTGGAATCCATCTCCATGGATTACATGCCGGGCCTTCCTTCTACTAAGCATGGAAACGGCTGTGTTTTCGTGGTCGTCAACAGATTCTCGAAGATGGCCATTATGGCAGCCTACAAGAAGAATATCATAGTAGAAGCCACTACTAAACTCTTCTTTGAATGAGTGTGGGTGCACTTTTGGATGCCATAGTCAATCATCTCAGATCGAGACAGCAAATTCCTCAACACATTTTGGTCCAGCCTCTAGTCAATTCTGGACACCAAGCTCATCAAGTCCACAGCTTTCCATCCCCAAACTAATGGCCAGGTAGAGGTCGTCAACAGGATGATTGTACACATTATGCGCATGTAAAATTCAAATAATCCATGCACATGGGATGAGAGCCTTCCCTATGTACAACACAGTTATAATCGGGCTCTCCACAACTCAACCGGCCACAGCCCCTTTCAGGTGGGCTTGGGATTCCAACCACTATGTCCCATTGATGTAGCCATGCCATTTGCGGCTACTCAGGCCGATTCGACTCATGTCCATCTAAAGCTGACAAAGTGAACAGCTTCATTGAGCAAATTCAACACATCCGCCAACAGGTTCATGAAATATTTGACAAATCCAATGCTAAGTACAAGCAACAACATGATCAAAATTGGGTGCCACACAACTTCCAGGTGGGCGACAACGTGTGGCTACATTTCCAGAAAGAGCGCCTCACTGGACCCCGCGGCAAGCTTCACCTGCTCCAATATGGGTTGTACACCACCACCAAGGTTGTAGGGAACAATGCCTCCGAGCTCAGTATTCCACTATTCCTTGGTATGCACCCAATATTCAATGTGGACCGCCTTCATCCCTACTTCCCACCTCTATTGGATACCTTTGACATTGCAGAACAACTCAAACCAACTGAGTTAAACCTAGACTACATGGAACAGGCCACCATAGATTGTATCATGGACATGCAAATCAAGAACACTCACCAACATAAGATCCAACGGTATCATGTTGTCAAAGCTGGCCAACTCCTACACCAAGGCAAGTGGTTCACCAGGGACCAAGTTCAACAGAAGTTTCCTCATCTCATAGAGGAACTCAACGCAATGGGGACCATTGCTACATAAGTGGGGAGCAATGATCCAGGTTTATATTGGTGGCCACCCACCTATTCCACTTGGGGCCCCACCATTGTATCTTTCAGTTTTTCAGTTTTGACACCTACTATTTTAGCAGTTTTTCGAGTCCTGAACTTCCCGAGCCGTTTTGAGGACCTAAATGACGTTTTTTGGGAAAACCAGGAGCAATGTTGACCCATATATTGATGTTTCTCACATAAAAAGTTTTATTCCTCGGATATATCCTTCTAACAAGGTATGGTGCATGTCAAACGGAGATCGTATGCCAAAGTTACGTCCCTAGGAATTTGAAAAACCAATTTACCCAAACGCGGCCCATAGTTTTGGCGCTTCATCTCCTAGGGTTATGGTTTTGGATGTTTATGGTTTTCCATTGTTTCTAAATAATAAATAGGCCCTCGAGCATCATTGTAACACAATTCAGAGGCCTGTAGCTTCCAAATCTCTTCTCAGAGATAAGCTACCAGCGCCATAGCTAGTTTATTTCCATTTTTTTTTGTGAGCAAATTTTAGTTCTTTGATATTAATGAAATGAAGTTTTATTTCCACTGCATATTTGTATTTATGGTTATATGTGTATTCTGTTGCATTCTTGCATAAATCCAGATCACTCCACCCCTTTCTTCTCAATTCTATTTAATGGATCCCCCACAGCCAACTTAAGATATTTAAAAGGAGTTTGGCAAGGGGACCCCTTATCCCCATTCCTCTTCATCACCGCAGTAGAAGGCCTCAGAATAATTCTCAAGGTAAGAAAGCACTCGAATCAGCTGGAAGGTATACACCTACACGATACCAATGTCTACATGAATCACTAACAGTTTGTGGACGACAATATCCTATTCAGCAAGGCTACCATCAAGGAAGCGGCCCAGCTGAACAACATTATGGTTGATTCCCAACATGCTTCAGGTATGCTCCTAAACTAGGATAAATTGAGTATATATTTCTTTCATACGCCCCAAACAATCCAATCCTTCCTTATGAGAGTTTTGGGCTTCACCATCTGATCTCTCCCCTCCAAATACCTAGGGGTTCCGCTCATCATTAACCCCCTCCTCATGGCCCCTAGAAAGACCTCTACTCCAAGTTAACCAGAAATTTGTCCAACTGGACCTTTTGCATATTTAACCTGGCCAGAAGAGAAAAAAAACTGAAATAAGTCCTGCAAGCCATGCCGATGTCCCAGTTGTCTTCCCTCCCTGCCCCCAAATTCATATACTCGAAGATTATTACAATATTAATGAGATTCCTATGGAGTGGAGCCTCCATGGACCAAAAATGGTCATTGATCTCTTAGCACCATCTCTACCTCCCCAAGGCTTTGGGAGACCTCAGCTTGAGGGACCCTACAGTTCTCAATGCAACGTTTGGGGCCAAGCTATGGTGGAGATGGCTTCAAGGAGGTAATGACATTTGGAAATATATCTGGACGCAAAAATATGGACAGGGGAAGTCCTAGAAAGCCCTCCTCCAAGAACCTCTTCAGAGAAATGGTTCGACAATTTGGAATCTCACTAATGGGAACAACGATCCGATCCAAAATAATTTCTTCTAGGAAGTTAGGAATGGACAATCATCCCTCTTTTGGCAGGACTCCTAGAAACATTTTACTCACCTTGATTAGGATCAATCCCTCTCAAATCTTCTTCCCCTTTTCCACTCGATCTCATCCAACTGCATGGTGGACTATTGGGTTGAAGAAGCGGATGAAAAATGATGGCAAAAATGGAAAACATGTGCCGAATGGTGACCAGATATCCCCCCAGAGGCTAGTGAATGACTTGGCATCCTTATTTCTCAATGATGTGTCAATGCATCCTAAGATCCGAATAAACTCAAATGGGGCCGCTCAATGACTGGCACCTTCTCGTTTAGGGAAGACTATCTCTTTAGAGCCAATGCCATGTCTCATCTGGAAAGCCCCTTTTCGAGACTCATATGGATTAGCAACCTTTGACCAATGGTCACACACTTTCTCTGGCTGGTCGGCCATAAGTGGGTACTTACATGGGAAAAAATTCAGAAGCAGGGCTTTGTCAACCCATCAATGTGCCCTCTATGAAAACAATATGTAGAATCATTAACCCATCTCTTTGAAGGTTTTTCCATCACAGGTGAAGTATGGGCTTAGGTCTCCACCCTTTTTGGACCAGCCAATCGCCACCATGATAATTTCCAAGAGTTGATTGAAGGTTGGCCAACTCAAATATTCTCCAATCCATTGGTGCGACGGGCTTGGTGGCTCACACCCGAACTGATTTTATGGAATACCTGGAAAGATAGGAACAAAGCCATTTTCAAATGGAAAACACCAACCAACACTCATATTTGGACCCAAATGATCTCCAACATTCAGGAAACTATTCTGGCAGATAAATGGGACCCAAGGGACTAGGATGTGGGACCTCCTGAAACCCAGATCCTAGCTCAGTTGAATCTCTCGTTCAATCTGGTCTTTCCCAAGGATTTGACATCTAGATCTCCCCCTATCCATTCCCCCTCTAGCTTCCACCCTCTGCTGGAAGGCTGGTTACAACTTAATTTTGATGGGCCTCTAAGGGCAACCCCGACCCGACGGGTTTCAGAGGCACCATCAGTGATTCCTCTAGTTCCCCTTGTGTAGTTTATGCAGGGTCATGTGGTGAAATGATAAATAATGTGGTGGAATTAACTGGCCTTGAGAAGGGCATCACCTTGGCCACTCACCTCCGTTGTGGGAAGATCAGAATTGTGGGATAATCATGCCTTATCATTGACATGGTCCAAAGAATCATAAATGGCTCCACCCCTCAGAAAGTAGTCAAAATTTGGCACCTTGAGCCTCAACTTTCTCGCATCTATCAAACCTTGTCCTCTTTCGTGTTTGTAACTACGAGACACGTACTGTGAGAGGGAAACAAAGTCACGGATTTGCAAGAAATCAAGGCGTAACCTCTCTGCAGAGGGAGTTCAGGTTGGCCTAGGTAGATATCAATTCAAAAGATGACCCGGACATAGGAGAGATCCAGACCTTGCAATCATTATTTGAGGCAAATCAAGAAGTCCCAATGGGGGTGGGAAATTAAGGTGCCAGTTGGCGATGGGATGACTTGTGGAGCTAGCTGTGCCTCTACATGCCACACGAGCTCAATGAATACCCTAAGGAATTTTTCCCATGCTCCATACTATCAGTGTTTAATACTGATCAGAGACCATTTGGAAATCATTTTCAAGCATCATACGATGAGGAGAGGTTGCCGGGAGAGAGTAAGCTGCCATTTGTAGAGGTCCTGACTCAAGCGGAGGCTTGGGGCAACAGAACAAGGTGACATTTTTGGATGAGGCAAAGCAAGAACAAAGCTTTGATACCAGGCGTCACCATGGGATCTGGGGGGATATATATTTTATAGTTACATTGGTTTCTCTAGCCTTTGACCTGGTCCAGCGGGGTTGGACGCAGAATTGACAGTTCTTTTTAGTTTTTTTAACCTCTGGTTTGTTTTAGAATCAAGGGTGCGAAAGTTAACTAGCCACCATGACCTATGGCTCCTGCTTCAGCTCTGTACTAGCTTCACTAACGCTGGGCCATGGGAAGAGTTGACCTCCCTCCCTATTGTTTGTGCTTACATTGCAGGAATTTCAGTCTCCAGGATTCCACCTTGTCGAATAACGTTGTTGTATGGTTCGAAAATTTAAGTGTCAGTTTAATTTGGAATTGTCAATTTGTTTGTTTGTTGTTTATTATGTGGGTCTAGAATTTCATCTTGGTTGGTTATGTGCCGGGAGAAGGTGGTATTGATAGAATGCCTCTTCAATGAGGGCCTGATTTTAGGGTTGGTGCAGGTCCACATCTGGAAAATTGTTAGTAGCCTGAATAACCCAATTCTGATTTTGAAGCGACGGAGAGTTGTCATTCTACTACGAACATGGCTAAGTCCATAGTTTGATCTCAAGGTCATGTCAAATTTCCGATAACACTGGAGTCCATAGTGACTTAGCTAGACCACATTCAGCTCAACATCTATACAACAAGAGAACAGAGGTACGAGGACGGAAATGAACTAGTTGCCTCCATCAACGACCTCCATCAAATGCAAAATGAAATCATGGACTCTGTGGAAGGACTCTGGCGTCAGTAATGGTGTACCCATGACCATATCTGTGATCTGGAAGCTTGGGTGGAGCACATTGAATATCACATGCATGAACGAGTTATTCTCTTCGCTATGCCTCCAACGTTCCCTCCTAATCCCCCTCCCTATTGTGTAATTCCGAGTTATCTAATTTCGGTCTTTTTTTGTTGGAAATAACCAAAGACACTAACTGTCTTGGATCCTCTTCAAGATTTTTTCTACACAAAGCTAGGCTTGTGCTAGCTCTTAAGCCTGTGTTGTTGTATCTAGTTGTAAGGATGATGTACTTTGTGGAAATTTTTTTATGTTAATATAAAGACAATTTTTTATTGACAAAAAAAAAAAAACATTGTTCATTAAATTTTATTAATTTTTTTATTATTACATTTATGGTTATGTGACTTATTCTCTCATCTTTAGTAACTTCCATTACTAACTATTCCTAGATGGAATTTACATTAAATCTCCTTGTTATTATTTTCTATGGAGTGGGGACTCCTCCTCTATGATTACTGGTATAGTCCGAAATATTATGCCAAACAATCCCAAAGGAGTCGTTCTTGCCTCCAAGGTATGTCAATAATTCAAGAAATTAATCTTATTACAAGAAATTGAATTCAAGAATTCAAGAAATTGATCTTCTTGAATTCAATAATTCAAGAAGTTTCCTTTTTTCTCTCCTTTTGTGTGTTGTGATTAATTTTTGCATGTGTATGTGTTCTTGCAGGTAAAAAGATTTGAAACTGCAGCCGAGGTGGTGGAAAATTCAATGCAATTCTCTGGAGATATTCATTTCGTTTTAGGGGATTCAAATTCTAAATAGAGGTTGGGGTATGAGATCCAAACTAATTTTTACCAATGTGCAGCAATGGGGGTATTACCGGGATCCCACTTTGAAGTTCCAAATTCTTCTTCAAGTCGCTGTCGAATTAGAGATTGCTTGACATTTATTGGGAGGATAGTCTTCAATTTCTCATCTTTTTCAATTAGTTTGTTAAATTTGTTTTACCTTCTTTCCTAGAACCACACACAGAAGATTAGCCTCAGTTACCATGAAAAGAGTTAATGTGTGAATTTTGTTAAAGTGGTTTAAGATACTGCAACTTTATTCTTGGTTTATTCAAAGTGAATCTCTCAAATATAATAGAAAAATGTATAATATTTGGAAAATATTTGAAATATATTTTATTTATTTTAATATTTAATTTTTTAAGATTTTTTTTTTTTAATTTTGATAATATGAAATACTTTAAAAAACTTTTTAATTTTTTAATGATTTTTTTTAAATTTTCAATGTATGAATGTTTTAGGGACTAAGTACTTTGATTAGAAACAAAGTGTTGTGATGTCTATCTATAGTTACTAGTTGTTTGATTTATATAACTACGGTAATTATAATTAAGTTGTTAAATTAATAATAAAACAAATATTATTTCCTACTATTCATAAATATTAATTAACTTGTCTTTACAATTTAATTTGAAAATTAATTTAATACTAAGTCACAAATTTGTCCCATATTCCCCTGCCTTCACTCCGACAAACACAATTCACTTCCACAAACACAATTGCATTCAACTCTATATCAATTATGTACAATGCCATCAACTTTGTAGGAGACAAATGGTTTTGCAAAACAAGTTTCTTGGAATTTACATTTCATTTAGTTAAAACTAAGTTTCTCCATATCAATTTGAATGTTTGAATAAAAAGGTGTAAAGAAATAAGGTAAGGTGCTCACCAAAAAACATCATTTTAGCACAACATTTTCACTTTCATTTCTATTTTTTTATTAAGGCTTTAATTGATCATCTCATATCCTATCAACAGTCCACTCCAATTAACTATATTTAAACTAACTTTAATATATATATATATATATATATATATATATATATATATATATATATATATATATATATATATATATATAATATATATATATATTTTCTTTTTATTTTTTTCTCTCAATGTTTAAAATTTTAAAATTTTCTATTTATTTACTTGTTATTATACCCACAAAAAATAGGCTATATTGTAATTAATTTGGGTCAAAATGTTTTGACCCTTAATTGATTTGTAAATTTTAAAAACTAGATTTTCTAAGTTTATTAAAGTTTTGGTAAAATTAAATATTAAATTTTTTTTTTGGTTTAAATTGAAAATTAAATTTTGAATTTTAAAATTTTAATTGCTCATTTTTATTAGTAATTTACTAATTTTATGTGATTTAAAATCAATTTATTGTAATTAAAAATTATTTAATAAAATTGAAAACGAAGTGTTCTCCTAAATTTTATATATATATATACTTTCTATTTATTATCATGCTTATTTTTAGCAATAAATATTTATTAAGCTATATTCTAGTAATTGTTGTATTATTTCTAATAACCATGTTTTTTTCTAATAACAATACTATTTCACTTTTTTCTATTAATATATTTTATTAATCATAATATTTTTTTATAATTTAATTATTTAATTATCAATAGATTATTTGCAATTTGATTCTCCCTCCACCAAGGTTGTGGTCCTCCACCAAGGTTGTGGTGCTTAAATCATGTGATTCTACCTCCACCAAGATTGTGGTGCTTAAATTATGTAATTCTCCCTCCACTAAGGTTATGGTTCTTAAATCATATACTTAATATAACTGGATTATATGATCACATTCATCTCATAAAAGTTTTCTATTTTTTGCATAGAAGACAAGACTACACTTGTTTCCTGAAATTATCTTTCCTCAACACTTTAAAAACTAATACTATCTTCATTCATTTCTCTCTTTATATTTTATTAATTTGGAAACTTTTTATTAAATTATTTTGGATAAAAAATTTTAAAAAATTAAATTTATTCATTTTAATTTCTATATTACTCTTTTTTTATTATTATTTAATTATGCTAACTTTTTCTTTTTTCTTTTTTAACTTTCTATTTATTTATTTGCTACTTCCTTTAATCTCCTTCCTTTATCTCCTTCCTTTATAGGATATCCTTCTCTTTATTATTTTCATCTTTAAAAGAATTCTCTTATATATATATATTATTATATTATTATATTTTTTAAATATATTTTTAAATTTTTTATTTTTTTCCCTTTATATTTTAAATTTTTTATATTCATTTTTTCTTTTTTATATTTTTTATTTAAATTTTACTTTCTTAATTTTTATAAAATACTAATTCTTCTCCTCTTCTTTAATTTTTTTTAACCTTTACTTGTTACTATTTTTTCTTTTCCCTATTTGTCTAACTATTTACTTGCTATTCCTTATCCTTTCGTTAATAATTGTCCTTCTCTTAATAATTTATAAGACTAACACTATCATTATCATTATCATTACTCGTTCTTTTCTCTTTATATTCTCTTCATTCGAGAATCCTTTTCTTGAATTATTTTGGGTTAAATTTCCAAAAGAATTAATTTTATAAATTTTCCATTACTTTTTCAAATAGTTTTGTAATTATTATTGTTTTCCGTAAGTTGTTCACTATTTTATATTCTTTTATAGAAAAATTATACATATGCAAAAGTTATTATTGCTTTTATACGACCAACATAAAAAGATATAAAGGAGTTACCCGTGAAAAATAAAGCTATTTAGATGGCTAATGCTAGTCGATAGTAACAATGCTTTCGCATATTAAAAATTAATAGTAACAATGCTTTTGCATATTAAAAATTAAGGAGAGGGGAAGTGTCTACAACTATTTTGAGCCTGCCCCATGGGAGGCTTATGTTCTGCGAATTCCAAATCCACTATTCTCTTGTCCAAAACTGAAACTTTATTATCAATCTTTTTTATTTTAAGTGTTTTTTTAAAACAAAATTTTCTAAAAAAATAATTTCTGGTTCATATAATGTACCAACAATATATATACTTCATAAAATCTAAATTTTACATATCTACTATCATAACTACTTTAGCTTATCTAGCTTACTTTCAAAATCTCCAGATACAATCTACTTGATGTATGTGTATTTATACAAAATTATTCACCAGTCTGTATGGATTGTTAATAAAAGTTCATCACAACATTTCCTAATTATGCAAAATATAAATAACAAAAATACCAACAAGTTTGAGTATAAAGCATTCCAAATAATAGTTTTATGGCATACTGTAAAATCCTTCTTCCCTGATGTTACCATCTTCCATGTGCAGATAGTGCATGCGCTCTGACGTCTCCTCCAACCCCTTTTTTGATAATGAATCTACAACTGTGTTCGCTTCCCCGTATATATGATGTATTGTGATCACGTTGAAAGTCAAAATGAGGGTTTGAATGTGTTGAATCCATCCATCAAGAAGTGGAGGAGAAAAAGAAGTGTTTTTGTTGAGCCCATCTATAATGGTTTTTGATTTGCCATGTATGTGAATATTGGCCATGTCTCTCTTTCTTGCAAACCACAATAGCCCCCATAGTGCCAAAATCTCTTCCCTAGTTTTCGTGCCTTCACCAACATACCAAGAAATATTGAAATGTGTACCATTGTTGATTCTTATCCATGCACAACATCCACATCGCCCATCATGTCAGCCCCATCAAAATATCTAGCAGGAAAAGAAAACTTTGGTGCCAACTCTCTTTTGGAAAGATCCTTTATACTTCTTATGATCAAATTCTGACTATCAAACCATGTGAAAATATTCAAACAAGTCCGATGCTGATTTAGTTCATAATTTTCAAAAATAATATTGTTTATGGTTTTCCATACTTCCCAGAAAAAATATATTGGAGCACATTTTAAACATGCACCTCTATGAGACCACCATATTAGGCAATTTTCAATAAAACAAAACCTCTTGTATGGTTTCTTGCATTTACTCATAATGTTTTACCATAATTGTACAACAATATGGAATTCTAGGAATAAATGAAAATATGTTTCCATTGCATTCTTGGACAATACACATCCCCCTTTACCACATTGTCCCCTTCTCAACAGATTCTCCTGCGCCATATTTTTATCTTTCCAAACTAGCCATGAGAAAATAATGAGTTTAATAGGGACTTTATACTTCCATATTTCAGTGAAACATGCTTGGATATTATTGTGGATGGTGAGCATAATAATCTGTAAGAATATGCAGCTTGTATTGAATTTTCCTTCATGTTGCCATCCCATGTAAGTTGGTCTCCCACCATCCGCCTACATAGTCCAACTCTCCTTATGTGATTGTAGGAATTTACAGGGTAAGTTCCTTAGATCAAACACCAAAGGTCATCGCTCACAAACATATGAATACCATTCATCTGCTTTGTCTCCTATCAGTCCTAACTATGCCATATTACATCACTCTGGGAACATGTCGTTCCAACCCCTAATCACCTGGGCTAATAATAAATATCCCTTGGCATGTAGAAAAAGTAAAGTGTGCTGAGATAAATGATCACCGCAAGATAGAACTTTGATCTCTTTTCCAATTATAATGAGGTTGCCCTTGCTGAATTTCCATTTTATCCTCTTTATGAACCAATACTTTATCTTAATGAAACTATTCCAAATTCTTGATCCCCCTGCCATACCAATCAACCCCTCTCTAATCCATTATTTAGCCCCTTTCCATTTCAGATATTTTGTGGTAATGATATCTCTCCATATACCTTCTCGGAAAAGAGACTGCCATATAGATTTAATGATGAGAGACCACCCAAATATTTTGACATTTAATAACCCCCAACCTCCCAGATCCTTTCGGATCGTGATCTTGTTCCAGTTTATAAGGTGGTATTTGTGAATATTACGAGTCCCCTCCCATAGAAATTTTCCATTATACTATTAGTTTTATCTAAAATTTAAGCACACAAAGAATATAAAATGTGCTCAGAATACAATGATCCATTGCAAAACCGCCCGAGTTAGAATGTACCTACCTCTGAGCAAGAGAAATTTATTGGTATGTGATTGTAATCTTTTGTGGAATTTTTCTACAATCCACCTCCAGACTGCAATCCATTAACCATTTTGTTTCAAGAAGAAACCCAAGTAAGTAAAATTGTCCTTCAATAGTTGAATATCGAAGTATTATAAGACCACCACATATTGAACCTCCTCCCTTTCAACATCATTGGTGATAATCAGAGATTTATCTTCATTATACTGCATATCATATGACATACCAAATTTTTTTATAATCTTATGTTGAACTATCCACTGCTCTCTGACCACCATATTGAATGCCAGGAAATCATCCATGAAGAAACTGTTTGTAATTGTGTTTCCCTCCCCCATCTTATGGCTCTGAAAGTACATGTGCATCACACCTCCATAATCTTGAGGCTGAGACCATCCATAACAACAATAAAAAGCAAAGGTGAAAGGGAACAACCTTGCCTCAGGCCTCTCTTTGCTTTGAAAAAAATTGTATGATAACCATTCACCAATACAACATATTTTACTGTGGAAATGCAACCCATAATCCATTCTATCACTTGTATCGACGGACCAATTTTTGTGACAGCCATCCGTAGCAGGGCCCAATCAACACATTCATAGGCCTTTTTGAGATCAATCTTCATGATGATAGCTGGCCTCTTCTTATTTTGTACTAAGTGTATTACCTCCTATGTTATAGCAACCACATCCTGTATAAGTCTTTGCTTCAGAAACCCAAAGTGTTCACGTGAAATGTGAATGGCCAATACATCCTTTATCCTCTCAACTATTATATTTGAAATAAGCTTATAACAAGAATTGCATAGGGAGATAGGATGAAATTCAGAAAAAAGTAGTAATTTCAGAGATCTTAGGAATAAGAGCAATAAAGGTTGAGTTTAGAGAACCCAAGATGTTGCATTCAGTTTGTGATTCTCCCACCATGTCTTTTAGTTCAACCCCCATCAAATTGAAGAAATGTGAGAATAATTCGACAGTCCATCCATCTCGGTCGAGACATTTGTCTCTTTTGAAGGATTTGATTATCCTTAAAACCTCTTCTGTGGATACAGGCCGAAAAATTTAGCCTCTAATTAAACATCGTAGGATAATTTGAACCGCCCAGAGTTGGTCCTCAATGTCTACATCTTGTCTAGTCCTATAAAAAGACTCATAATATAATACAGCCTCCTTTTGTATCTACGGATTCAAAAATACCTTATTTCCATCTTGGTTATTTATATGCAAAATATAATTTGTATTTATTCGGTTATTATAAAAAGTAGGGAAATAATTGGTATTTATGTCACCCTTCTATATCCACAGTACCTCCTGTGTTATAGCAACCACATCCTGTATAAGTCTTTGCTTCAGAAACGCAAAGTGTTCATGTGAAATGTGAATGGCCAATACATCCTTTATCCTCTCAAATATTATATTTGAAATAAGCTTATAACAAGAATTGCATAGGGAGATAGGATGAAAGTCAGAAAAAAGTAGTAATTTCAGAGATCTTAGGAATAAGAGCAATAAAGGTTGAGTTTAGAGAACCCAAGATGCTGCATTCAGTCTGTGATTCTCCCACCATGTCTTTTAGTTCAACCCCCATCAAATCGAAGAAATGTGAGAATAAATCGATAGTCCATCCATCTCGGTCGAGACATTTGGCTCTTTTAAAGGATTTGAGTATCCTTAAAACCTCTTCTGTGGATACAGGCCAAAAAATTTAGCCTCTAATTAAACATCGTAGGATAATTTGAACCGCCTAGAGTTGGTCCTCAATTTCTACATCTTGTCTAGTCCTATAAAAAGACTCATAGTATAATACAGCCTCCCTTTGTATCTACGGATTCAAAAATACCTTATTTCCATCTTGGTTATTTATATGCAAAATATAATTTGTATTTATTCGGTTATTATAAAAAGTAGGGAAATACTTGGTATTTATGTCACCCTTCTATATCCACAATTCTCTGCTTTTAAGACGCCATGTAATCTCTTGAATCCTCAATATCTCTTGTGTTCTATGTTCCAGCTACTTCATTTTCAACCACAAATCCTCCGTCGGATGGTATATGTCCATATCCTTTCTCATATATGCAAATTCCTCCACAATATGCCCGATATCCTCCAACACTTTTTTTTCTTATCCCGCTCCCATTTTTAACCTTTGCTTTTAAAATTTTTAATTTATTAGCCAAGTTTGACATAGTAGAATCTCAGCACGAACACTTATATGTACTCCATGTGGCTATTACAAATTTGCAGAAATATGTGTCCTTAAGCCAAACCCTGTTGAATTTAAAGGGTAGTCCCATCTTGTTTTTTTCCAACTGAAATTGTAAAACCACGGGCCTATGATCTAAGAGAAAAGAACCATCCACCCATGATCGCCAATTTCCCATAGAAGACAAAATATTCTCATGTACCATAAATATATCTAGGTGTTTTCCAATATATTGTCCCCCAACCTGCCATGCCACCATGTCGGTGTCAAAGGACATGGATGAATATCCACCAAATGATTTGTATCGAAAATATCAATCAATTTCTCAGCCAGGGGATCTCTTTTTCCCTTCACACCCCAATCTCGTCCCCAGCCAAAGTAGCATTAAAATCCCCAGTAATATAAGGGACCTTATCTTAAGAATATCACCTTCAACCATTCTATCCCGGAATGAGATTCTATCTTTGTATGTTTTATCACTCCACCGGATCTCTAAGGTTGAGAAAGAGTTCCAAACAGAGGTAACCACAGACCAGTATATTAGCTTGGTAGATAGCCCTACCAAACCAAAGAGGTCTCTCTCCACAAAAACACAACCAAGAGGGTTGGATGAATTATTTTTTTAGGCTAGGTATGAGTATAGGGGTTTGCTTGTTTGATTTGGGTTGTTGGATGAGGATTAGGTCAAAGAGGCTAGGTCAAGGAAAATAGGATTAGGGTTGCAAAGATTCAATGGGGCAAGGTATGTATAAAAACTAACCTTTTAGGGTTTTAGTAGTGGGATGGATCAGACAGGTGAGGAGCTAGAAAGAGCAAGGTTAAGCATGAATTCTTTCCAAACTGAAGAAGATGAACAAACTATGAAGATTTTCCCAAAACAGAGAATGCGAGATGTATTCTGTTTATCAACTTGAAAACCAACATATCATAGAAATGAAATGGATCATGAAACAAAAAATTCATAAATAATGAGACACCAGAAGAACAATGCTAAATTTTCATACCACATGTATCCCAAAGACACAGTTGTAACCTTTTCATTAATTTCCTGCCAAATACTGATTACACTAGAGTCTCTAATCAATGCAACAAAATCCAAGCTATGAAATGAGTCAAAAATTACATGATATAGACCTCAAACAACCTCTCCCAACCTCTAGGGTAGAATTCCCAATTTGATGAGGTGTTCCACCAAAAACTAAGTTGAATACCTAGAGTATAGGGAGGTCAAACTAACTCATCCCTCACTTTTTTCAAACTGATTCATTACATGTCATCAAACTTCTCACCTAATGTATTTACCCCTAGGTAAGTCAACCACATCATACTTACTTTTACATTCATGATTTACATTGGTAAAAATCTCATTGACCATGGTCAAACTGGAAAAATTTGAGAAAATTGAAAAATATCAGCAAACTGAGAAAATGTGTCCTAAGCACAGTGCCACTGTCCTAAGTGAAGTGCCATCTTCAGCTTCACTTTTGCGGGGGTTCCACGTATCAAAATTGAGCTCAACATAGCTCATTGGAAATCTTGTCCTGACTAGTTTCCAGATCTATGCCCATTTCCAAAACGGTCAAGGTTTTACCCACCAAAACTTCATTCTCCCAAGACGGTTCAAAAGTGCAGCACCAGCCTCCAGAATAGGGCACAAAGGTCAGTTTTTTGAGTGTTTTTTGACCTTTGGAATGCCTCTTTGACCCAAAAAAGTTTTGGAAAGTGGTTTTTCTGACTGTACTTAGCCTTCTAAATCCAATGGCGATTTCATTTTCTCCATTGGAGGTCCCTAGGAAAAGCGCAATCCCTAGCGCATTGCACTTTTGCATGTTTGACTATGTCAAATTGCCAAAAGACAAAATTTCCCAAAAATTCAAAATTTACCCAAATTTCTTCAATTTTTTTGTTATGGGATGATGATGAGATGTACTAGGCTATGAAAGAAGCCTCAACAAGAATATAAATCTTGTCCCCTTCATTTTTCTTGTTTAGGGTTTCAAGTCTTAATTTGGCCTTTTGTAGTTTTGAGCTTGCAATTTGGTTTTTCTTGAAATAGTGCTTGGCCCTCTTTCTCAATATGTCATTATCCTTGTTTTCATTCTCTAGGAGATTCTCAAGATGTTGGTTGGCCCTGTCAAGCCATTTCTCCCGGTTCTCATTGACAATCGTGGCAAACTATTCATTCATTTTAAGCTCATTAGCAAGCTTAACCTCCTTTTTCCTCTCTAGTTCTAGAACTATTTTCAACCCTCTATTCCTAGGTATTCTTCTTGGCACTTGTTCTTCTGCCTCATTGGTTTCACCATACCTTTCATAGGCCTCATCAAGCAAGGCCTTTTCCTTGTTTTCTTCTCTTTTTTCCTTGAGAAGCCGAATCTCCATGATGGCCTGCTTGGTCTTGAGTTGTTCATTTTCTTGCTCATAGTATGAAATGAAAAACTTAGATATCTCTAAGTTGGTCTGAAGCTCACTGATTTGGGCATCTTTTTGCTTGATAATCATTTTAGAGGCCTCATCATCATGCTCATCATCTAAATCAACAAGGTCAAAATCAGTCTCTGTTTCATGGAGGTCATCCTCATCATGAATTCCTACCTCATGTACATCTTCCTCTACCATATTTTATTTTCCCTGATGCTCCTGATTTGTTTTTGAACAAGGCAGGGCCCCTCCCACAATCTGTGTGGAAAACACCTGTATATGCCCTCTCTGATATGTCTTTTCCATTGTGCTCATTTCAGCCTCTTTAGGCTTACTGACCTCAACTCTGCTAGGTGACTCATGCTGCTCACGAAATGGTGATGATGGTGGTGATGGTGATGGAGTATGTGAAGTGGACTGAGGTGATGAAATGTTAGGGTGAGATGAATAAGGAACATCTTCAGCATGTGGAACTTGTGGAGCAGTGAAGATGTCATTTGCTATGAATGTGTCCCATGAAATGTTCAACTGGTTAAGCCGATGGAGGACAATCATTTTGATCAAGGAGTGGTAGAAAATAATATTCATCTGTTTTTCAAACTCTCTCTTTTTCACAATGTATGCCATTTTGTCAATGCTCACGAATAAAAAGTATGGGATATTGAGCAATTGAACTCTTGTGAAGTGCATGAGCAATCTTATGTGAAATAAGATAAATACTTCATGATGATCTTCATCATGGGGGCATACCTATTAAGAATATAGGTGAAAGGAAAGACATTCTTCCTCTAATTTTTGTACATTGGTTTGATGAATGGCTCATAGTAATGATACTCCATATATTTGGATTTGAACCACCTCTCACCCATGTTTGGAATCCCTATGGTAGTAGCAATGATGGATGTAGACACTGTGAAAGAAACACCTACTAGGGTTACTTGATTGTCTTTGAGATTTACACTGAATAGTCTTCTCAATACAGGGTGATGTTGTACCCTTTCAATCATGTTACAAAACTCAAGGCAACCAACATACTGAAAGCATGAAACTGTCATTGGTCACACTATCAGTTCTCTAGTGTTGGCGGGCTCCAACCTTATTATTCTCCCTCCTTTGTGTGGCCTCCTCTGTTGTCTATCCTCCTCCTCCAATCTATCCTCCTCCTCTTCCCTATCTTCCTCCTCTTCCATGTAATCTTTATCTTCTTCCATGGTGTCTTGGTCTAGAAATCCTAGGGGAGGAAATGTGAATGGGGATAGGTCTAGGGAGTAGGGATTAGGGTAGGAAAATGTAGGGAGATGAGGGAAGGGGTTAGGGAACTTTATGGGGTGATAGGAGGTCAAGATACTTAGGGAGTTGAAAAGGATAATTGGATTACAGGTTTGGGGTAGTGGCTGCCTAGGAATTTTTGTGGCCTAGGACTTAGGGTTTTATAGGGAAGGGGTTTAGGGATTAGGAAAGAGTAGTGTAGGGGTAGGGATGGGTTTAATAGTGATGTAGGAAGGTGTTGTGGGGTTTATGGGCAGCGAATTGAGAGTGAGGGCGTGAAACTAGGGTTTTCCACTATACACTTAGTCAATTTTTACTATGAAGAAAACCACCATAAAAATGACATTTAGGAAATCAAGGAGGAAAATATTTTGTTTTACTTTCTTGATAAAGGAGGAAAGAAGCATTTGCTGAAAATTTGAGAAGGTTTGAGGGCATTTTGATGCTTCTAGAGCTTGTTGGGCATAAGTGTGACGCATTGGGAAAAAGCGAAGCGCCTTGCCCAGGAGTACAATGCCTGAGGTAAAAAAGGCAGCGCTAAATTCCCTACGCACAACGCCTCTCTCCTATGCGCAGTGCCAAGAAAAAATTCACCTCTAACTGTGCAAATTGACTTCTTCGGGATGAGGGAGTGCAAACTCGACCTTTGGATGTGCAAATGAACTTGAATGGAATGTCTTGGTGGTCTTATACATCATGGAATTGATGATTTGGGCATTGGGACCCACTTTTTTCCTTTGTTATTCACTTAACCTTTTGAAAATTTACCTTTTATTTGAATCTTTCCTTTGATACTTTGATCTTCTGATGACCTTTGGGAACTCTTTGAATTTGACTTTTTGGTGGTTTGGCATCTTTGGAACACTGAGTTAGAAACTTGGGATGGTGAAATTATTACATTTTGAAAGACATAAAATTACATAATGAAAATATAAAAAATTACATTTGAACTCAAAATTACATGATGAAATAAGAATTTCTCTTTACAAATTATCTTCACATGTTGAAGAGATGTTTATCGGATCACCCTTTACTTGTTTGTCTTATGCAATGGAGATGCAGTTTTATTGGAACTTTGAAACCCTAATGACCTAATGAAACCTTTAAAAAACCTAAAAGACCTAATGAGACCTTGAAAAACCCTAAAAGACCTAACGAGACCTTGAAGGATGGAACATCAAGATGACATGATTGATATAATGACATGATGAGACTGATTTTATAAATAGTGTACAGTCAGCAAGGTATGAAACTGTGCCATCAAGTAATCAAATTTGAGGAAGATTGATGTTTTTTGGACTAGCGCTACCATCAGTGACAAAATTTTTGCATGACCTAGTGGAATGATAAAAAATTTCTTAGTGGGACCCCTAGAATGATATGAAAAGAGGATTTTTGATCACTGATGGCAAGATGCAAATACTGACACTAGCATTGGCCTTATTGGGGATGATAGCTCTGAAAGAGGTGTCAAGAACAACGTAGACCAGAAGGCCTTATCCATTGGGCCAATACGGTAAAAAACTCAAACTAATAAACATTACTGAAAACTGATAACTTAGATGAAATAGACTGACTCAAAACAAACTCAAAATTGATTGAAAATTGACTCAATACTGACTGAAATAAAAAGACTTACTAAACTTATTGATGGCAACATATCATCGAGACATGAGGGCTTCAAATTCTCATGAAAACCACCTGGTTGTTGAAGACATATGTATAATCGTCTGAAGTGATCCCTCCAGTTTAACCAATCCAACATATGGCTACTTACTAAAATTCTACTCTCATTTTCCTTGAGCAGGAAAAAAAAGAAAAACTAGGCCACTCCAAGTGTCTACTAAACATGTGCTTCTGGTCCATGAAAATAAGAAAATACATCCTCCTTGCTAATTGGAGTAAATCAGTAAAAGGATCTTGAAAAATATGAAATGTTGCCTTGTCTCGATATCTAGCAAGAACACAAGCACACCCTTCATTCTGATCTAAAAGAACACTTGCTTGTTGATCCATAGGAAGGCATAGGGGAGTATGAATTTCTGCTATCTGAGTGTTGGTTGTAAATTCCTCAAGCATGGGAAACTATGAATTTATCTCTTGCATGATGTCTACCTTAGGTTTATACTCTTCATATTCATATTTTAAATCATCCTTGAACAGAAAAAAATTCTTCAATATTGTTAAACATGAAAACCCTATCATCTTCATAAAAGAAAATAGCCCCTGTTAGTTTATCTTCTTGCTAGGAATTATCATCACAAATTGGCTCATTCATAACTACTTCCTGTATCGTTTCATCAATCTCATGATTGTCATCATTTAAACTCAGATTTTCATTTTCAATAATGTAATAAGTTTGACTAACACATTATTGACTATGTGAACACTGCAAACCTGCATTAGCTTGGGTTGTAAAATGAATTTTCAGGAGCTGATCTATCTCATCTTCAGTCAAAGGAGGAAGTACTCTTTGTTTTATTTGGATGAAAAAATAATTTTGTTCTTTTCCTCCTAAAGATTCACAAGGATGTTGAATATCTTCTTTAATATCAATAGAAGAAACATATCAATTTTCATCAAACTGTTGATTTATTTCATGTGGTTTCATTTGACTATCAAGATGCAAAATTATTTCATCTTCAAGCAAAGGGGAAACTACTGTATCTTGAAAATGATCTTGTGTATCAAAATGACTAGCTTCTTCGGATTGCTATTGAAGGGAGAAATCATAGAAGGCTTCAATGATCACTTCATCATTCATGCATTCGATATCATCAATATTCTCATGATATGCAATAAAACCTTCACTATAATCAAAACAACTTTGTAAGAGAGATAAAGAAAGATTAGACTTCACATAATGTTTGGAGAACATCTTATGGAAATATTTAAGAGAACATAAGTTTCCTCCTAGTAACCCTTCATACCATACCCTAGCTTTATCTTCAAGAGTAGCCATAAAAAACCTTCATAACACAGTCTTCAGGAAACTCAACTCTCAGTCTACTTACATGTACATGAAACTTTACTAAATGCAAATCAACATCATCTTTCTCTTCATATTTGAATATGGGAAGATGTGTAAACCAATCAACATAAGGCATAGGATTTGGAAATCTATGGATTTGAGATTGATCCATAGGAGCATACCTGGGATTTTTTCTTGTAGTAGAACTCATGTCGACAACAATGAAGTCACCAATAAGTATATTCAAATTACCAGTTCTTCAAAAGAGGAGTTGCCATGAAAATTCTAAACCTTGGGATATTTTGACACTAGAGTCACCAGGTGAATGATTCATAGCCTTCTCGTGCCTGATCGGTGTTCACCATAAAAAATTAGATCTGATATTTGTCATTCTTTCCCATGGAAGATTTGTCTTTTCGCCTCCCTGGAAACTGTGCCAATATGTTATCACTCCACCGGATTTCTAAGGCTAAGAAAAAGTTTCGAGCAGAGGTAACCACTGACCAATATTTTAGCTCGGTAGCTAGCCCTACCAAACCAGAGAGGGCTTTCTCCACAAAATCACAGCCAAGAGGGCTCGATAAATTATGGTTTTAGGCTAGGTATGAGTACAAGGTTTTATTTGTTTTATTTGGGTTGTTGGATGAGGATTAGGTCAAAGAGGCTAGGTCAAGGAAAATAGGATTAGGGTTTCAGAGATTCAATGGGGCAAGGTAGGTAGAAAACCTAACACTTTAGGGTTTCAGTAGTGGGATGGATCAAATAGGTGAGGAGCTAGAAAGAGAAAGGCTAAGCATCAATTATTTCTAAACTGAAGAAGATGTACAGACTATGAAGATTTTCCCAAAACAGAGCATGAGAGATGTATTATGTTTATCAACTTTTAAACCAGCATATCATAGAAATGAAATGTATCATGAAACAAAACATTCATACATAATGAGACATAAGAAGAAAAATGCTAAATTTCCATACCACAGGTATCCCAAAGAAATAGCTGCAAACTTTTCATTAATTTCCTGCCAAATACTTATTACACTAGAGTCTCTGATCAATGCAACAACATCCAACCTATGAAATGAGTCAAAAAGTACATGATATAGACCTAAAACAACCTCTCCCAACCTCAAGGGTTGAATTCCCAAGTTGAGTAGGTGTTCCACCAAAAACTAAGCTGAATACCTAGAGTATAGGGAGGTCAAACTGACTCATCCCTCACTTTTTGTAAACTGATTCATTACATGTCATCAAAATTTTCACCTAATGTATTTACCCTTAGATAAGTAAACCACATAATAATTACATGTACATTCATGGTTTACATTGGTAAAAATCTCATTGACCATGGTCAAACTGGAAAAATTTGAGAAAATAAAAAAATATCAGAAAACTGAGAAAATGTGACCTAGGCGCAACGCCATTGTCCTAAGCGCAATGCCATCTTCAACTTAACTTTGACGGGGTTCCATGTGTCCAAATTGAGCTCAAGATAGCTCATTGGAAATCCTGTGCTATCTAGTTTCCATATTTATGTCAAGTTTCCAAAATGGTCAAGTTTTGACCCTCCAAAACTTAATTCTCCCAAGACTAGTCAAAGCGCAGCACCAGCCTCCAAAACAAGGCAGAAAGGTCATTTTTTAGTGTTTTTTGACCTTTTTACTACGTCTTTTACCAAAAAACTTTTTGTAAAGTGGTTTTCCTCACTGTAATTTCTATTTTGAATCCAATGGTGATTTCAGTTTCTCCATTGGAGGTCCCTAGGAAAATCGCAGTGCCTATGGCGTTGTGCTTTTGCCAGTTTGACTATGTCAAATTGCCAAAAATTTCAAAATTTGCCCAAATTTCTTGAAGTATTTTTTCCCTGTGGGATGATGATGAAGTGTACTAGGCTATGAGAGATTCCTCAGCAATAATATCAAGCTTTTCCCCTTCACTTTGCTTGTTTAGGGTTTCAAGTCTTGATTTTCCCTTTTGTAGTTTTAAGCTTGAAATTTTATTTTTATTGAAATAATGCTTAGCCATCTTTCTCAATATGTCATTATACTTGTTTGCCTTCTCTAGGAGCTTCTCAAGATGTTGGTTGACCATGTCAAACCATTTCTCCCAGTTCTCATTGAACATCATGGAAAATGGTTCATTCAATGTAAGCTCATTAGCAAGCTCAACCTCCTTTTGCCTCTCTAGTTCTAGAGATCTTTTCATCCCTCTAGTCCCAGGTCCTCTTCTTTCACTTTTTCTTCTGCCTCATTGGTTTCACCATACCTTTCATAGGCCTCATCAAGCAAGGCCTTTGCCTTGTTTTCTTCTCTTTTTGCCTTGAGAAGTTGAATCTCCATGATGGCCTGCTTGGTCTTTAGTTGTTAATTTTCTTGCTCATAGTATGCAATTAAAAAATTAGATCTCTCTAAGTTGGTCTGAATCTCACTGATTTGGGCATCCTTATACTTGATAATAATTTTGGAGGCCTCATCATCATGCTCATCATCTAAATCAACAAATTAAAAATCAGTCTATGTTTCATGGAGGTCATCCTCATCATGAATGGCTGCCTCATGTACATCTTCCTCTGCCATATTTTCTTTGCCCTACTGTACCTGCTCTTTTGTTGAAGAAGGCAAGGCCCCTCCCACAATATATGGGGTAAACACCTGCCTATGCCCTCTCTGATATGTCTTTTCCATTGTGCTCATTTCAACCTCTTTAGGCTTACTGACCTCAACTCTACTAGGTGACTCATGTTGCTCATGAAATGGTGATGATGGTGGTGATGGTGATGGAGTATGTGAATTGGACTGAGGTGATGGAATGGTAGGCACTATGGGCTGAGATGGAGGCATAGATGTAGTAGGGTGAGATGAAGAAGGCACATCTTCAGCATGTGGAACTTGTGGAGCAGTGAAGATGTCATTTGCTATGAATGTGTCCCATGAAATGTTCAACTGGTTAAGCCGATGGAGGACAATGATTTTGATCAAGGAGTGGTGGAAAATACTATTCATCTGCTGGTGAACTCTCTCTTTTGAGCAATGTATGGCATTTTGTCTATGCTCCTGAATAAAAATTATGGGATATTGAGAAATTTAACTCTTGTGAAGTGCATGAGTAGTCTTATGTGATAAGTGAAAATTCGAGAGAACCTCCCTTCACAAGAGAAATAATTCATGATGATCTTCATCATGGGGGAATACCTATTAAGAAGATAGGTGAAAGGAAAGACCCTCTTCATCTCATTTCTATACATTGGTTTGATGAATGGCTCATAGTATTGATCCTCTAAATCTTTGGATTTGAACCACCTCTCACCCATGTTTGGAATCCCTGTGGTAGCAGCAATGATGGATGTAGACACTGTGAAAGTCACACCTGCTAGGGTTACTTGATTTTCTTTCAGGTTTACACTAAATAGTATGCTCAAAATAGCCGGTGATGTTGTACCCTTTCAATCATGTTACAAAACTCAAGGCAACCAACATACTGAAAGCATGAAATTGTCATTGGTGAAGCTATCAGTTCTCTAGTGTTGGTGGGATCTAGCCTTATGACTCTCCCTCCTTTGTTTGGCCTTCTCTGTTTTCTATCCTCATCCTCCAATCTATCTTCCTCCTCTTTCCTATATTCCTCCTCTTCCATATAATCTCTATCTTCTTCCGTGGTGTCTTTGTATAGAAACCCTAGGGGAGGAAATAGGAATGGGAATAAGTATAGGGAGTAGGGATTAGGGTAGGAAAATTTATGGAGATGAGGGAATGGTTTAGGGAACTTTAGGGGGTGATAAGAGGTCAAGATACTCAGGGAGTTGAAAATGATAATTGGATTATAGGTTTGGGGTAGTGGCTGCCTAGGAATTTTAGAGGCCTAGGACATAGGGTTTTATAGGGAAGGGGTTTAGGGATTAGAAAAGAGTAGTGTAGGGGTAGGGATGGGTTTAATAGTGATGTAGGAAGGTTTTGTGGGGTTTATGGGAAAAAAATTGAGGGTGAGGGAGTGAAACTAGGGTTTTCCACTAGACACTTAGCCAATTTTTCTTATGAAGAAAACCACCATAAAAATGACATTTAGGAAAGAAAAGAGGCAAAGACTTTGTTTTACTTACTTGATAAAGGAGGAAAGAGGCCTTTGCTGCATGTTTGAGAAGGTTTGAGGGAATTTTGATGCTTCTAGATCTTGTTAGGCATAAGCGCATCACACTGGGAAAAAGCACAGTGCCTTGCCCAGGAGTGTAATGCCTGAGGTAAAAAAGGCAGGGCCAAATGCCCTACGCCCAACACCTCTCTCCTATGCGCAATTCCACTTGCCAATGCACAACACCAAGAAAAATTTTGCCTCTCACTGTGAAAATTGACTTCTTCGGGCTGAGGGAGTGCAAACTCGACCTTTGGATGTGCAAATGAGCTTGAATGGGTTGTCTTGGTGGTCTTATACTTGATGGAATTGATGATTTGGGCCTTGGGACCCACTTTTTTCCTTTTTATTCACTTAACCTTTTGAAACTTTACCTCTTACTTGAATCCTTCCTTTGATAGATTGGTCTTTTGATGACCTTTGAGAACTCTTTGAATTTGACTTTTTGGTGGTTTGGCATCTTTGGAACACTAAGTTAGCAGCTTGGGATGGTGAAATTATTACATTTTGAAAGACATAAAATTACATAATGAAATATAAAAAATTACATTTGAACTCAAAATTACATGATGAAATAAGTATTTCTCTTTACAAATCATCTTCACATGGTGAAGAGATGTTTATTGGATCACCCTTTACTTGTTGGTCTTATGCAATGGATATGAATTTTTATTGAACCTTGGAAACCCTAATGACCTAATGAATCCTTGAGAAACCCTAAACAACCTAATGAGACCTTGAAAAACCTTAAAAGACGTAATGAGACCTTGAAGGACTGAACATCAAGATGACATTATCGATATAATGACATGATGACACTAACTTTATAAATATTGTACAACCAACAAGGTATGAAACTATGACAAAGAAAGTAATCAAATTTGAGGAAGAGTGATGTTTTTTGGACTAGGGCTACCATCAGTGACTAAATTTTTGCATGACCTAGTGGAATGATAAAAAATTTATGAGTGGGACTCCTAAAATGATATGAAAAGAGGATTTTTTATCACTGATGGCAAGATGCAAATACTGAGACTAACATTGGCCTTATTGGGGATGATAGCTCTGAAAGAGGTGTCAAGAACACCGTAGACCAAAAAGCCTTATCCATTGGGCCAATATGGTCAAAAAATAAAACTAATAAACATGACTGAAAACCGATAACTCAGATGAAATAGACTGACTAAAAAAAACTCAAAATTGACTGAAAATTGACTCAATATTGACTGAAATAAAAAAACTTACTAAAATTATTTATGGCAACATATCATCGAGACTTGAGGGCTTCAAATCCTAATGAAAACCACCTGCCTACTGAAGACATATGTATAATCATGTGAAATGATCCTTCCAGTGTATCCAATCCAGCAGATGGCTACTTACTAAAATTTTGCTTTCATTTTCCTCATGCAAGAAAAAAAAGAAGAACTAGGCCACTCCAAGTTTCCACTAAACATGTGCTTCTGGTCCATGAAAATAAGAAAATACATATTCCCTGCTAACTATAGTAAATCAGTAAAAGGATATTCAAAAATTTAAAATGTTACCTTGTCTCAAGATCCAGAAAAAACACAAGCATACCCTTCATTCTGATATGAAAGAACACTTGGTTGTTGATCCATAGGAAGGCATAGGGAAGTATGACTTTATGCTATCTGAGTGTTGGCTATAAATTCCTCAAGCATGGGAAACTTTGACTCTATCTCTTGCGCGTTGTCTATCTTAGGTTCATACTCTTCAAATTCATATTTTAAATCATCCTTCAATAGAAAACATTCTTCAAGATTGTTAAACATGACAGCCCTATCATCTTCATAAAAGAAAATAGTCCATGTTAGTTGATCTTCTTGCAGGGAATTATCATCACAAATTGGCTCATTCATAACTACTTCTTGTATAGTTTCATCAATCTCATGAATGTCATCATTTAAACTAAGATTTTCATTTTCAATAATGGAAGAAGTTTGACTAACACATTCTTGACTATGTGAACACTGCAAACCTGCATTAGCTTGGGTTGTAACATGACTTTTCAGGAGTTGATCTCTCTCATCTTCAGTCAAAGGAGGAAGTACTCTTTGTTTACTTTGGATGAAACAGTAATTGTGTTCTTTCCATCCTAAATATTCACAAGGATGTCGAATATCTTCTTTAATCTCAAGAGAAGAAGCATATAAATTTTCATCAGACTTCTGATTTATTTCGTGTGGTTTCATTTGACTATCAAGATGCAAAATTATTTCATCTTCAAGCAAAGGGGAAGCTACTGTATGTTGAATATGATCTTGTTTATCAAAATGAATAGCTTCTTCAGATTTCTGTTGAAGGGAGAAATCATAGAAGGCTTCAATGATCTCTTCATCATTCATGCATTTGATATCATCAATACTCTCAAGATATGCAATAAAACCTTCATTATAATCACAACAACTTTGTAAGAGAGATAAATAAAGATTAGACTTCACATAATGTTTGGAGAACATCTTATGGAAATATTTAAGAGAACATAAAATTCCTTTTGGTACCCCTTCATACCATACCCTAGCTTTATCTTCAAGAGTAGCCATAAAAACCTTCATAAGACAGTCTTCAGGAAACTCAACTCTTAGTCTACATACATGTACATGAAACTTTATTAAATGAAGATCAGCATCATCTTTCTCTTCATCTTTGAATATGGGAAGATGTGTAAACCAATCAACATAAGGCATAGGATTTGGAAATCTAGGGATTTGAAATCGATCCATAAGAGCATACCTGGGATTTTTTCTTGCAGTAGAACTCATCTCAACAAAAATTAAGTCACCAAGAAGTCTATTAAAATTACCAGCTCTTGAAAAGTGGAGTCGCCATGAAAATTATGAACCTTGGGATTTTTCGACACTAGAGTCGTCAGGTGAATGATGCACAACCTTCTTGTGCCTGATCGTTGTTCACCATCAACAACCAAATCTGATATTTGTCGTTCTTTCCCAGGGAAAATTTGTCTTTTCACCACCCCGGCAATGATGCCAGTATGTTATCACTCCACCGGATCTCTAACGCTGAGAAAGAGTTCCAAACAGAGGTAACCAAAAACCAATATTTTAGCATGGTAGCTAGCCCTACCAAACTGGAGAGGGCTCTCTCCACAAAATCACAGCCAAGAGCGATGAATGAATTAGGGTTTTAGGCTAGGTATGAGTACAAGGATTTGTTTGTTTGATTTGGGTTATTGGATGAGGATTAGGTCAAAGAGGCTATGTCAAGGATAATAGGATTAGGGTTTCAAATATTCAATGGGGCAAGGTAGGTAGAAAAACTAACACTTTAGGGTTTCAGTAGTGGGATGGATCAGACAGGTGAGGAGCTAGAAAGATCAAGGCTAAGCATGAATTCTTTCTAAACTGAAGAAGATGAACAAACTATGAATATTTTCCCAAAACAGAGCATGAGCGATGTATTTTATTTATCAACTTGAAAACCAGCATATTATAGAAATGAAATGGATCATGAAACAAAAAATTCATACATAATGAGACATAGGAAGAAAAATTCTAAATTTTCATACCACAGGTATCCCAAAGACACAACTGCAACCTTTTCATTAATTTCCTACCAAATACTGATTACACTAGAGTCTCTAATCAATGCAACAACATCCAACCTATGAAATGAGTCAAGAATTACATGATATAGACCTCAAACAACCTCTTCCAACCTCTGGGGTCAAATTCCCAATTTGATGAGGTGTTCCACCAAAAACTGAGTAGAATACCTAGAGTATAGGGAGGTCAAACTGACTCATCCCTCACTTTTTGCAAACTGATTCATTACATGTCATCAAACTTTTCACCTAATGTATTTACCCCTAGGTAAGTCAACCACATCATAATTACTTTTACATTCATGATTTGCAATGGTAAAAATCTCATTGACCATGGTCAAACTGGAAAAAATTTAGAAAAATGAAAAATATCAGCAAACTGAGAAAATGTATCCTATGCGCACAGCCACTGTCCTAAGTGCAACGTCATCTTCAACTTCACTTTTGAGGGTGTTCCATGTGTCGAAATTGAGCTCAAGATATCTCATTGGAAATAATGTCCTGTCTAGTTTCCAGATCTATGCCCCGTTTAAAAAATGGTCAAGGTTTGACACTCCAAAAATTCATTCTCCCAAGAATGGTCAAAAGCGCAGAGCCAGCCTCCAAAACAGGGCAAAAAGGTCATTTTTTGAGTGTTTTCTGACCTTTTGACTGCCTCTTTGACCCAAAAAAGTTTTGTAAAGTGGTTTTTCTAACTGTACTTGGCCTTCTAAATCCAATGGTGGTTTCATTTTCTCCATTGGAGGTCCCTAGGAAAAGCGAAACGCCTAGGGCATTGCGCTTTTTCCGGTTTGACTGTGTCAAATTGCCAAAAACACAAAATTTCCCGAAAGTTTCAAAATTTTCCCAAATTTCTTCAATTTTTTTTTAATTTTTTTTTTAATTTTTTTTTATTTTAATTTTTTTTTATTTTTTATTTTTTCTATGGGATGATGATGAGGTGTACTAGGCTATGAAAGATTCCTCAACAAGAATATCAAGCTTTTTCCCTTCATTTTTCTTATTCAGGGTTTCAAGTCTTGATTTGGCCTTTTGTAGTTTTGAGCTTGCAATTTGGTTTTTCTTGAAATAGTGCTTGTCCCTCTATCTCAATATGTCATTATCCTGGTTTGCCTTTTCCAGGAGCTTCTCAAGATGTTGGTTGGCCCTGTCAAGCCATTTCTCCCGGTTCTCATTGACAATCATGGCAAATTTTTCATTCAATGTAAGCTCATTAGCAAGCTCAGCCTCCTTTTTCCTCTCTAGTTCATAGGCCTCATCAAGCAAGACCTTTTCCTTGTTTTCTTCTCTTTTTTCCTTAAGATGTTGAATCTCCATGATGGCCTGCTTGGTATTGAGTTGTTCATTTTCTTGCTCATCGTATGCAATGACAAACTTAGATCTCTCTAAGTTGGTCTGAAGCTCACTGATTTTGGCATCCTTCTACTTGATAATCATTTTGGAGGCCTCATCATCTAAATCAACAAGGTCAAAATCAGTCTCTGTTTCATGGAGGTCATCCTCATCATGTATGGATGCCTCATGTACATCTTCCTTTGCCATCTTTTATTTACCCTTCTCTACCTGCTTTGTTGGTGAAGAAGGCAGGGCCCCTCCCACAATATGTGGGGCAAACACCTGCCTATGCCCTCTCTAATATGTCTTTTCCATTGTGCTCATTTCAACCTCTTTAGGCTTACTGACCTCAACTCTGCAAGGTGACTCATGTTGCTCATGAAATGGTGATGATGGTGGTAATGGTGATGTAGTATGTGAAGTGGACTGAGGTAATGAAATGGTAGGCACTATGGGCTAAGATGGAGGCATAGATGTAGTAGGGTGAGATGAAGGAGGCACATCTTCAGCATGTGGAACTTGTGGAGCAGTGAAGATGTCCTTTGCTATGAATGTGTCCCATGAAATGTTCAACTGGTTAAGCCGATGGAGGACAATGATTTTGATCAAGGAGTGGTGGAAAATAGTATTCATATATTGGTCAAACTCTCTCTTTTGCACAATGTATGCCATTTTGTCTATGCTCCTGAATAAAAAGTATGGAATATTGAGAAATTTAACTCTTGTGAAGTGCATGAGCAGTCTTATGTGATAAGTGAAAGTCTAGAGAACCTCCCTTCACAAGAGAAATAATTCATGATGATCTTCATCATGGGGCAATACCTATTAAGAAGATAGGTGAAAGGAAAGACCCTCTTCCTCTCATTTTTGTACATTGGTTTGATGAATGGCTCATAGTATTGATCCTCCAAATCTTTGGATTTGAACCACCTCTCACCCATGTTTGGAATCCATGCGGTAGAAACAATGATGGATGTAGACACTGTGAAAGTCACACCTGCTAGGGTTACTTGATTGTCTTTGAGGTTTATATTGAATAGTCTGCTCAAAACAGGGTGATGTTTTACCCTTTCAATCATGTTGCAAAACTCAAGGCAACCAACATACTGAAAGCATGAAATTGTCATTGGTGAAGCTATCAGTTCTCTAGTGTTGGTGGGCTCCAGCCTTATGATTCTCCCTCATTTGTGTGGGATTCTCTGTCGTCTATCCTCCTACTCCAATATTTCTTCCTCCTCTTTCCTATCTTCCTCCTCTTCCATATAATCTCTATCTTCTTCCATGGTGTCTTGGTCTAGAAACCCTAGGGGAGGAAATGGGAATGGGGATAGGTCTAGGGAGTAGGGATTAGGGTAGGAAAATTTAGGGAGATGAGGGAAGGGGTTAGGAAACTTTAGGGGGTGATAGGAGGTCAAGATACTTAAGGAGTTGAAAATGATAATTAGATTACAGGTTTGGGGTAGTGGCTGCCTAGGAATTTTAGTGGCCTAGGACTTAGGGTTTTATAGGGAAGGGGCTTAGGGATTAGGAAAGAGTAGTGTAGGGGTAGGGATGGGTTTAATAGTGATGTAGGAAGGTTTTGTGGGATTTATGGGCAGAAAATTGAAAGTGAGGGATTGAAACTAGGGTTTTGCACTAAACACTTAGTCAATTTTTCTTATGAAGAAAACCACCATAAAAATGACATTTAGGAAAGCAAGGAAGCAAAGATTTTGTTTTAATTACTTGATAAAGGAGGAAAGAAGCCTTTGCTGAAAGTTTGAGAAGGTTTGAGGGCGTTTTAATACTTCTAGAGCTTGCTGGCATAAGCGCAACGCACTGGGAAAAAGTGTAGTGCCTTACCCAAGAGCGCAACACCTGAGGTAAAAAGGCAGCGTCAAATTCCCTATGCGCAGTGCCAAGAAATTTTCGCCTCTGACTGTGCAAATTGACTTATTTGGGCTGAGGAAGTGCACAATCGACCTTTGGATGTGAAAATGAGCTTGAATGGGATGTCTTCGTGGTCTTATACTTCAAGGAATTGATGATTTGGGCCTTGGGACCCACTTTTTTTCTTTTTTATTCACTTAACCTTTTGAAACTTTACCTTTTACTTAACTCTTTCCTTTGACAATTTGATCTTCTGATGACCTTTGAGAACTCTTTGAATTTGACTTTTTGGTGGTTTGGCATCTTTGGAACACTGAGTTAGAAACTTGAGATGGTGAAATTATTACATTTTGAAAGACATAAAATTACATAATGAAAATATAAAAAATTACATTTGAACTCAAAATTACATGATGAAATAAGCATTTCTCTTTACAAATCATCTCCACATGGTGAAGAGATGTTTATTGGATCACCCTTTACTTGTTGGTCTTATGCAGTGGAGATGAAGTTTTATTGAACCTTGGAAACCCTAATGACCTAATGAAACCTTGAAAAACCCTAAAATACCTAATGTGACCTTGAAAAACCCTAAAAGACCTAATGAGACCTTGAAGGACTGAACATCAAGATGACATGACTGATATAATGACATGATGACACTGACTTTATAAATAGTGTACAGTCAGCAAGGTATGAAACTATGCCAGCAAGTAATCAAATTTGAGGAAGAGTGATGTTTTTTGGACTAGGGCTACCATCACTGACTAAATTTTTGCATGACCTTGTGGAATGATAAAAAAATTCTGAGTGGGACCCCTAAAATGATATGAAAAGAGGATTTTCGATCACTAATGGCAGGATGCAAATACTGACACTAACATTATGGAGCATAGAGATTCAAGAGATGAACTCTATCCTCAAATCCTCTAATATGCCCTGATACCAAAATACCAGAAAATAATGAGTAAGCCTTTAATTTAATCAAACTCAGATTCCACAAGACCGCCAATCCTCTAGACATACCTCGTGCATCCTTTGTCACTATGCATCAGTCCAAGAAGATATCAGCGAATATGTGATGACTTTATCGGCCGACAACATAGTTTCCTGTAAGAAGATAATAATGGGAGAAATAGAACCAAAAGGTGTTTTGAAGGAGAGTCATTTATACCCATCCCCCAATCCCCTATAGTTTAATGAAAGGCACTTTATCATGAAGCCACTGTTATGGGAATATGTGCTCCAAGGGCCCCATTAAGATCAACAGATACAATGGGAATATCATACAATACTTATAAAGCTAGATAAATTAACGATTTAGTTACAAAACACTTTTTAAGAGGCCTAGAACGTCTACCCCCTTTACGGCGGACCGTAACATTACAAGTTGATTCAGGGCTGACGAGAATTGGGGTTTTCGATTGCGGTGGATGGACAAAGTGGCTAAATCCAGGGCAAGATTTCTCATGAGGAATTCAATGTCACTCCCAATCGAATTGGGGGATTGGGAAAAAGAAATAGTGTCAGGAGAAATAGAAATCATCCTTCTCGAATCCATAAGGGAAAGTGGAGGATTTCCATCTTCATCCGAAACTAGGGGTTTAAATATCGGATGACACGGTTCTGTGAGGGTTTCATATCGAACCCTATCCAATGTGGGCTCAGCATGACTTCTACAAACAAAGGGTTTGGTCATGTTAACAGTGGACACATCAACTACATCGGTAGCATAGGAATGAGGGAGAGGGTAGCAGGTAGATATGTCATGATCAAGAGAAATGGGAAGAGTTTCAAGAGACAGTTCCATTGATAGCCAATCATCCCCGGGAGAGAATTTGAGTCCCTCTTGTGAGGTAGATAGTGAAACCAAATTACCAGAGTTTTGAGAAAATTTCTGAGAAATCTCGACAGAAGAATCAATACCTTGACAATTTGAGCATCGCTTCCATGTCGTATGTCGCGAGAAATTCCTATGACCTTCATGATAACGCCCACCACACTTTTTTTTTAAATCTGCCCAGAAATTGAGCCAATAGGTGTCCAGTATTGTGGCAATTTAAACATTAAAGGGGAAACCTGAGTAATCCAATCTTTGCCTATGCACTAAATCTTGCTAAGCCGGATCAATATTTTCTAGGAGCCCCTCCTTAAGTCCCATCTCAACAAGAAACGAAGCTACTCTCTTATCTATCACTCCCATTAATTTTGGATCAATAAATACAAAACTTTGATTGAATCCACAATCACCATAATAAACCGCCTTATCAAAAAATCGAGAGGAAGTCCTGGTAACTTGACCCATACGAATCGTTTCCGTGGAGTTTTTCACAGCAGATTGAATCCACCAAACCACCTATGCAGATTTAATTAGTTGCTTCCTTTCATCCATGGCCGCTTGAGGATGATCTCCAAACCCCCCTGATGCATAAAGTGAAACCCATACCAAGAATTCATCATGTGGCTCACCTTTGTAGCGTAACCGAGGAGATGAGTCCATTGTTGATTAATCTAGTCCTGCATGTTGTTAGGAGGGTTTTCTGTGAATATCTAGCACCCAATGAGAGCCCGATTCTGCAAGCTTGTTACCCTATCCCAAAGGATATCATATCCAAAACTGAGCATCTGTGTGATTGACGTTGACAGTATAGGTCATTTTTCCTTTTTTCGCTGGTGTGCCTTCCCCATAGTAGCATGACATCCCTCAATGAAATCATCATTTTCATGCCCGCCATTTGGCAACGGGCCATGTTGTGCATGTCATCCATTCATCCGATCACCTGGGCACTCAAGGCCATCTGGCTTCCATGAAGAAAATCTACTTTCCACAAATGAATTTCGATAATCAAAATACTTTTCAGCCTCCATCGTGGCACTAATAAAATCCGCAAGAGCTTCCACATCAACATCAAGGCTCTGTAAAATCCCTATTAGTGTATCACGTAAACTGGAGCCTGTTATGTGTGACAATAGAATATAAAATGTTAATTTCTAGCAAGAGAGAGCGAGAATGTCGAGAGGTCCATTTCTTTGAGTATGAAACACGCCTACTTCAACCACCACCCCGTATCAATGTTCAATTTCCCTTGTTAGTACACCGCCAAAAGTAATTAGTAGGGTTAATATGAGACCTCGACGAAGTATAGCCCTTTGACAAACCAAACTAGTAAGATAGAGCAAAATGCAATGGCAGTCTGAATAGAATAACCGGGCCTCGAGGGTAGAACTTCATCGAAATGGACCCTATGAGAGGTGGCACATCCCAATGATGTTAGATGTATACATCATATCCCACCCAATAGATATGCTTTTAGGACGTTGTCCAAGGCCAACAAGTAAGTATAGCAAAATAATTCCCCTTTAACAGGCCGGAAAAAAATCAAAAGTTAGCATGTGCCCGAAGTCTGATATTAACACTGTTACCAATGAAATAGGTAACCGCACTGGTGATGCAGAATCAATTTTTTTTTTAAGCATATTTTTGGCACTTTAATTTTTTTTTATTTTTTTCCTGTGATGATTTTTATGTCGATTTTGAATAGTGGTGGCGTATCATCACCAAAGTTTTTTTAGAGGATTGATTTTGACACTATACATTTTGTAATGACTTCTTCTTCCGTGAGATGTTTATTTTTAAGTGCATTTATGTACTTGTGTTTTAAAAAAGAAAAAATATTTTTTTTTAAATAAAAATTTGTAATGATATCTTCACTTTTTCACATAGATAAAAAATGAAAAAAAAAGTCAATATTATAAAGTTTATATTTTCTACAAGTTTATATACTGCTAATTAATTTTTCAATGCACATCAAATAATTGTCGCTAAAAAACCAATATTTTGAACGATATGACAAAAAAATACAAATAGAATGCAAAAAATACACTTTTAGAAACTTTTTGTTAAAAAAAACATGTAAATAAGCTAATTTTTGGGAAAATCTTAACAAAAAAACTTAAGAAAATAGCATTTTTATTGAATTTTATGTCAAAAAATAATAGTAATCACATGTTTTTTGCAAAAAATAAGGGTTCTTCTCATAAAATATTAAAGTCTAAACATTACAAGTAAAACTGATTAATAGATCTCAAAAATGAGCTTTGTTTGCAAGCATAACTTAAAGATCCTCAACAATATCAACTAATACATGTTCAACATCATCTAGAACATCATTGATGGCTTCTTCCGCAACATTTTCTACTTCATTTTGGTAATTTTCATCTTCTAATGGATCTTTCATGTCTGCAAATCTTCCAAAGTGTCATTTTCCAATCATTCCATATAATGGTGGTTGAGATTCCTTTATTTTTTTTGCCACACGTGATTCATAAAATCCCTTTTCCTCAAACCAACTTCTTGCTTCGCATCTGGAAGGAATTCAAGAGCGTTAATTCTTTGTTGAATAAATTTGCATTGCAGTGGGTCTTTCTCAATGGCAATGCAATTTCTTCCTTTTGGTAGGCAACATGCTAGTGTTGTATCTAATCATCAAAACAAAAGAAATAAGTAAGAAAATTAGTATAAAGACATAAAAAGTAAAAAATAAAATATTTAAATTTAAATTTGTATAATAAAGCTTACTTAAACTTGACAATAGATCCAAAACCCAATCTCCTTCATTTGATGGCGTCGCTCGGCCTGCCTCCGGCCCCTGGCTAGGCAGAGGAAAATTCCGAGAATCGCCCTCCGCCCAGCCGGGGGCCGGAGGCAGGCTGGGAAACCCTCGACGGCGTCGCCCGGTCGGCCTCCTCCCAGCAGGGGGCGATTCTCAGAATCGCCCTCCGCCCAACTAGTGGTGATTCTAGGAATCGCCCTCCGCCTAGCCGGAAGTCGGAGGCAGGTCGAGCAGCGCCATCGAGGGCTGCCTAGCTTGCCTATGTCCCCAGGCTGGGCAACCCTCGATGGCATCACCTGGCTGGCCTCTGACCCCCGACTGGGTAGAGGGAGATTCTCGGAATCACCCTCTGCCCAGCCGGGGGCCGGAGACCGGTCGGGCGGCACCGTCGAGGGCTGCCTAGCCTGCCTTCGGCCCCTGGCTAGGCAAAGGGCAATTCCTAGAATCTCCCTCCACCTAGCTGCAGGACGGAGGCAGGCTGGGAAGCCCTTGACAGGGCCGTCCGGCCTGCCTCTGGCCCCCCGCTGGGCAGGGAGCGATTCCGAGAATCACCCCCAGCTGGGCGAAGGGCGATTCTGAGAATCACCCCCAGCTAGGTGAAGGGCGATTCCAAGAAACACCCCCGACTAGGTGAAGGGCGATTCCAAGAAACACCCCCGGCTGGGCGGAGGCAGGCCAAGCGGCATCATCGAGGGCTGTCCAGCCTACCTCTGACCCACGGCTGGGTGGAGGGAAATTCTTGGAATCGCCCTCCGCCCAACCGAGGGTCAAAGGCAGGCTGGAGAACTCTCGACGGTGTCGCCCCGTCAGCCTCCGGTCCCCGGCCGAGCGGAAGGTGATTCCGAGAATCTCCCTCCGCCCAGCCAAGGGCCAAAGGCAGGCTAGACAGTCCTTGACGGCGCCGCCTAGCCTGCCTCTGGCCCCCGACTTGGCGGAAGGCGATTCCAAAAATCACCCCTGGCTCGGCGGAGGGCGATTCCGAGAATCGCCCCCGGCTGGGTGGGGGGCGATTCCAAGAATCACCCCTCGCCCTCCACCCAGCCGGGGGCCGGAGGCAAGCTGGGCAATGTCGTCGGCCCTCTGCCCAGCCAAGGGCCGGAGGCAAGCTGAGTGGCGCCATCGAGGGCTGCCCAGCATGCCTCCGCCTAGCCGAGGGCCGGAGGCAGGCTGGGCAACCCTCGACGGTGTCGTCCGGCTGGCCTCCGGCCCCCGGCCGGGCAAAGGGTGATTCCGATAACCTCCCTCCGCCCAGCCGGGGGTCGGAGGCCAATCGGGTGGTGCCATCGAGGGTTTCCCAGCCTGCCTCCGCCCAGCCGGGGGCCGGAGGTAGGCTGGACAGCCCTCGACAGTGCCACCCGGCCTACCTCCGGCCCCCGGCTGGGCGAAGGGCGATTCCGATAATCACCCCTGGCTAGGGAGAGGGCGATTCCAAGAATCACACCCAGCTGCGTGGAGGGCGATTCCGAGAATCACTTCTAGCTAGGCGAAGGGCGATTCCAAAAATCACCATCCGCCTAGCCGAGGGTGGTTCTCGGAATCGCCCTCCGCCCAGCTGGAGGCCAGAGGCCAGCCCGGCGGCGCCGTCGAGGGCTGCTCAGCCTGCCTCCGACTCCCAGCAGACGACAAATTAATTTTTATTTTATTTTATTTTTTTCAAACACAAACTATTTAAAAAAATTATTTTTTTTAAAACAAAAACTATTATAATAAAAAAAAAAATTGTATTTTTTAATATAAAAAAACCTATTCAATTAAAATTTTAAAATATAAAAAAACAATAAAAACAAATTAAAAAATATGTTTAAATATATATATATATATATATATATATTAATTTTTTTTAAATTAAAACAATTATTATTTAAAATTTAAAAAAAAAAAAAAATAGTTTTTTTTTTAAATATGTTTTAAAATATTAACAAACATATATAAGAAGATTTTAATTTTTAATTTTTATTTTTTTAAGACTAAAGCAATTATAATTTAAAATATAGAAAAATAATAAAAAAATTAAAAAAAATATGTTTTTATATATAAACAAACAAATATATAAATAATAAATTTTTCATTTACTTGTTCATTTTTAAAAATTGTTTGAGTCATATAATTTCTCCATAATTTCATGGTTTAAGTATCTCGAAAACTTAAGATTTAAAAACTTGAGATTTATAACTTGTCATTAAGGTTTTTATGCGCCACAAAATTTTATCTTTAATGTTATGGTTGAAAATAATTACAATTTTAGGGTTGTTTAGAGTCAAGATATTTTATTTTTAACAACATGAATAAAAATTGTTCGAAATAATAAGCCCTTCAGACAGGATTTTGTTTATACTTAACATCATCTATAAAAAAAAAATTAGAATTTTAAGATTTTTCAATGTCCTAATATGTTGTCTTTAATTCCATTGTTACAATGTGTCAAAAGTGTGACGCAATGTTTTTTTTTGTTATTCCAGCATCAACTCATTTTGTTTTGAAGGTGTTTTTTTAATCATTTTTTCAAGAAACAATTTCGTTTTTAGCATAATTTTATAAAAAGGTGAAATTAAACCTTGAGAAAAAAACAAATGTGTTATGGAATACACACTTTTTGTTTTTGGAGCATTTTTTCATGTTTTTGAGTCTTTTTGAACTAGAGTTCCCGTTTTGAGGTAATAGTTCCCATTTCATGAGTAACATTGTTTATTCCGACCACCAAGAAAACCAATGAAAGTATTACTCCACCATGTTTACCATATTTCTTGTGAAAAAACACACAAATTAGTGTGTGCAAAGAACCTTTACCACATGTCTTGATACCCCTTATACATTAACAACAACAACACCAATAACCCAAAAAATTTCACTACCGACTACAATACATGGAGGAACACCCTTGACACACTTGGAAAATATTGAAAGACGCCAACCATTTACTCCAGAGCATCATCCATCTATTAAAACCATCCGAAAACACAACATCATTTGACTTAGAGTTGAAAATACTATAGAATAATTTCCTGACATTATGCTTGAAAGACATCTTTATTTCTGTTTAGCGGCCCATAATAAAACCCGGTAAATAACATCTAGAATTTTCACAGCATATAGGATAACCAATAGCATCAGTGCTCCAATCTATGTACAGAATGATGGGGCCGCAGCTCCATTTACCACCCCCACATCCTCAAACTCCGGCGAAGTGGAAACTCAACTTACACAAACCCATTCATTCATCATTCGTGAGGGCTGGCTGCCATTGAAGGCAGCTTAGTCCCTACCATTATGCCTCGATATCTTCTCATCTTCATTATTGTGCAAGCCCTAGTTTTTAGCAACGTTACAGCTTCTCAACAGATAAACGAGCAAACAATCGCTGCGCTCTCCAGATCCACGAGACCGACTTTCAAAACAAATTCTCCTCACATGCGCCATGCTTTTCTTTTAAAACCTTTTTCCATGATATTAATTATTTACCAATACAATCAACTATCTAATAATAATATTTAGTGTGTTTTAGTGTGTTTACTGTGCATCCAGTACCCAATGCTCATCTCTACATCAATTTCTTCTTTCAAGATAATTTCAAATTGGTAGTCTCGGTGTGTCTCTTCTTCGTCAATTTCTCTTTCAAGATAAATTTCATCCGAGATTATAAAGGATTTCACCTCATAAAAAGATATTGCTGAGATGGATTGTTGATAGGGTTGATTGCAAGTCGGTGAAATTCAAATCTCTTCGAAATGTTTTATTAATTTTTTTATAAATAACTATTAATTTTTATTTTTTTAATGATTATTAATTAATTATTGATCTTGAGAATTTTTTGAGAAATTGCTAAAATAATATTTATTAATTAATTAATAAAAAATTAATTAAATCTGAGACTTTTGTGATCTGTATATAAATGTTTTTTTCATAATAATCATATCATTAAGATTTTGTGGACATTTCATTCTCAGAACAAGGTGAACAAATCAACCAATCTTATTGAATAAATAATGTAGATGCATAATTGCCTATAATTTTATTTAAAAAAATATAAATTTGTTAAAAATAACAACAAAATATAAAAACTTAGTGCCTATAATTTTATTTTAAAAAATATAAATTTGTTAAAAATAATTACAAAATATAAAATTTTATTAGAAAGTAGATAGCTATGTGATTGTGTCTGAGCTTAGTATGATAAAGATGTTGTAACGTAACGTCATGTCATGCAAATTAAAAATTAAATCAAATAAATTTAAAAAAAAAAAAAAAAAAATTAATTTAATGTATACTAAACATTTTAACTTGACCAAAATATAACAATAATAATAAAACCATTGTATTGATTCAGGATATTGATGTGAAATATAGCCTAATATTTAAAAAGAGAAATTAAATAACTCTAAATCCATCTTAACTAAAAATCTACCCATAAATCAAATTTCTTGAGATATAACTTTTTTTATAATAAAAATTCTATTTAATATAGACTTACAATCATATTTAAAATAACCCAAATAAACAATGTGAAACACACACCCCCAATCCGAAAACTTTTACAATTACTAACCTAACACTGAAAAGGAACATGTTTATACTAATTTGATACCGTATGAAAAATGAGAAAAGACTGCAATATAGAGAAAAACCTGACATTTAAGAAAAAACATTGCAGATTATTTTATTATGCCTCGCAAACTCATATATTAAATGATATTGAAAAGTTTGGATTTTTAATAATAAATCAAACAAAATAAATTTCTGACTAATTGGATGTATGCTGATAAATAAAAAAATGGATGTATGCTGATAAATAAAAAGATTAAAAACAAATGCTATACTTCCATTTCTCAATATTAAAATAAAACAGCTCTGATTCTCTTTCTTAAACATTAACAATACCATTTCATACTTTATTAATTAATTTGAGGTGATTTAACACAGCTTGCAATTTTTCAACTCTCTTCTAATTATTTTTACATTCAAAGTAAAATGCAACCAGATTCATCACAAGTGACCAATACAGGGCCTAATCCCAAAGGGGTTGCGAAGATTTGATTAGTCACTTTTTAAGTCACTTCTTAATAGAGCGAAATATTTGTCACTTTTCAACAGACAAAACGAAAATTTTTAATAATTAAAATTCAACCAACTGAATTTTTTCTTGAAGCTTACTTTCTTCTAATTATGTTAAAATAATAATCAGTTTAAATTATGTTATTTTAACTCCATTAATAAAACAAAAGTATTTAACTGCAACTTTTTTTTTTTCGAAGAAAAAAATTGCTGATTTATATAATGTACCAGCCCAACTTATGGAAATCATATTCCAAACAATGAAACAAACCAGTTAACATTTTCAGATCTGCTGCTTATCACTGTTTGCCACTATCACTGTTACTCAAAATAGAAAGAAGAATTTGGCATGTAAGTCAACTAAATCATTCTATTCAAATCATTAAACATGACATAAAATACCATCCACTTTTGTACAAAAGTTTACATATGCCTGTAGGGTTTCATGGTAGAATGATGGAAAGAATCACAAACATGCCAAAAATGATAATAACAAGTCCAGTAGAGTTGACAAACATGGCGTGTGAGCTGAAGCGGTCCATGCCCATAAACTCCTGGAACGTGAGCCTTTCCATGATTCCCATGGCTGCAGTTCCAATCGCCAATGAATAGAGGAAAACCCCAAAGAAAACATGCCATGGATAGACAGCCGCTCTCGTTGGCTGTGACCCGCCAGGGAACACGAATGCTAACAGTGCCGAAATCCACTGGTTAACTCAACACAAATTCCAAAGAATCAATATTAACATGAAGAATATACAAATAAAGTATCTCAGTTTTCTTTCATCAAATTTTGTTTATAATTTGAAACCTCTGAACCCTAACAGTCATCAAATTTTGTTTATAATTTGAAACCTCTGAACCCTAACAAAATAAGGCCGTAGTCTAAATAAAACTCACAGAACAACTTAGAAATTTTGGTAAGATTATGAAAAATTTTGGTAAATTTTTTTGAAAATCTGGATTATAGTAGTTAAATTTCAGTATTTTGGATGTCCTAAAAATTTTTGATGGTGCTGAATCTATTTCCACTATTAAAAAAGCAATTCAAACACTTCAACTACTTGATTTAAAAAAAAAAAATTACCTAATTCAAACAAAAAAAACTGCCATCCAAATAACAACTAAATAAATGCCATATCTTTCATCAAATTTGGTTTATAATTTGAAACCTCTCAACCCTAACAAAATAAATATCCCTAATTTTGTATTGTAAAAATATTTTGAAACTCACAACTATATATATAAAAGTTAATTGAATTAGGATGAGTGATTAGGTAGGTTTAATAATTGCTATTTTTCTAACCCAATCTTAAGTATTATATGTTGAGATTTTTAAGTTCTAGAATAAATTGTGTCAATGGACTCATAAATAAGTCTATACTAAATATTGGTAATACCAATTACTACTCTTTTGCTTGCTATTATAAATAAATCTATATTAAAAATTGTAGTACCAATCACTACTCTCTTGCTTTCTAGTTGAAATTCATGGGCTCATAAATAAGTCTATACTAAATATTAGTAATCCCAACTACCACTTTTTTGCTTGCTATTATAAATAAATCTATATTAAAAATTGTAATACCAATCACTACTCTCTTGCTTGAAATTTATGGGCTCATAAATAAGTCTACACTAAATATTGGTAATACCAACTACCGCTCTTTTGCTTGCTACTATAAATAAATCTATATTAAAAATTTAATACCAATCACTACTCAATCACTACTCTCTTGCTTTTTAGTTGAATTTTTTCATATTCTTCCTAGGTTGTACCCAATGCCCAAAAAAATCTACTACTGCTTTCGAATTGGAATTCTTCCCTAAGCTGTATCCAGTGCCCAAAAAAATCCACTCTCTTGCTTTTTAGTTGAAATTCTTCCCTAGGCGGTACCCAATGCCCAAAAATTCCCAAAAAAATGTAAAGTAATTAATAGGAAAGATACCTGGACACCGAACAAAACAAAGGCGATCATACCAAACCAGGAATGCAAGCTGTACATATTAGGAATGCCGGCCTCTTTATGGAATTTGAAGACTGCATATATTCCAATGCCTCCCAGTATGATACCGCTGCCCAGAAGCAGCAGATGCACTGCTTTCTGGACCTCTTTTTTCGCAGGGACCATTTTGTAAGATAGAATTGCTGTGTACACACATAGAATGTTAGATGGTATGTTCAGCTCCAAATCCAGCCTCCAGACAAATTCAGAATTTGATTGCTTTTACCTTGGCTGGATAAAAAGATGAAGCCTAGAAACATGCAGACTGGATGAACCTGCACATTTCATGAAAAGACATAGAGGATACTAAAATCAGTCAGGACATGGACTGAACAGAATTAAACTCAGCTAGAGAAGAGAATTAGAGGTAGAAGTTCTAACGTTGTAGATTTTGAACTTATTTTTTCCGTGGAAGGCCAATCCCCCATCATAGTGCAAGACCAAGTAGAGGACTAATATGCAGGATGTCACTCCAAACAGCTGGGCTATTAAGATAATGGGCATACTTCTGATACCAAACCCATAACCATTCTTCAAATCCATTTTGCAAAGGCCCTCTTTGATCTGACTGTCTTTGTGTGAAAATTGCTACTTAACCCTCCTTATTCTGCTCTAAAATATCTTCCCAAAAACAGTAAGACCCCACTGCTCAACGATTTTGTTTGTCTCAAATTTTACACTCAGCTTTGGCTGGCTTGGGTACTTTGCTCACAAGTGTTTGCTTTCTTTTATGGCTTTCTTGAATTAGATGACATGACAGAGCCTTGCTAATAATTAAATATTCCTGATCATTGTCTGTTTCCTTTGAATAAAGTGTCTAAGACTCAGTCTGTCTTTCAGTTACTGTCCTGAAATTGACAGCCACTTTAGCCCATATCAAGATATATAAAATAAATCAGGACATGACTCTAAGTGCATCCAGGAAACTATCCCCAGCCACTTCAAACCATTGTCCAATCAAGCTAGTTTTTCCTTTTCTTTTTTGCTTAAATACGACAACCAAAACAACCATTCCCTTCCTTCTCTGCAGTGACTTAATTTCAAAAGCAGTAGGTTAGTTAGACTGAATCTTTCATCGACTTTCTCGTTCGCACGAGAGCAGTAAAACCCCACCTGGCAAACAAAAATCCGAAGTATAATCATTCCATGATAGCTCATCAACTAACTTAATTCAGATATTTTTTTTTATTTTTTTTTTATTTTTTTTAACAAAAAGAGAAAGCTTCCAATAATGATATGAGGGCATTAAATGGCCACTTGGCAAACGAGGATCCGAAGTATGATCACTCCCTGAAAACTTTATAACTAATTGAGCCAAATTCATTGACTGGGAAGTGAATCTAAAGCCTTAAATAGTAAACTCTTCCACCGCACTAAGCTTTCCTAGTTATATTTGTCAGTCACTTTTTCGTAAAAAATTACTTGGAAGTGAGTCTAAAGCTTTAAATAGTATACTCTTCCACCCACAGTAACATTTCCTAGCTATATTGGTCTGTCATCTTCTTCCCAAAATTATCAATCCTTAGCTTAAAAAATTATTCTACGGCTAAAAAAAATATATGATCATGATCATTAATTATTTCACTAAATAGAATTTCTTAAAAAATTATCAACTTATCATAATATATTATTGTAGATGTTAAAAATATATGATCATGATCATCAATTATTTACTAAATAGAACAATACTAGGTAGGAAAATTATCAATTCTTAAATTTTATCATTTAAAAATTTATCAATGTAACATAATATATTATTGCGGTTGCTAAAAAGTGTATGATTGTGGTTATCAATTACTCCACTAAATAGAACAATGTCATGAAGCAAAATTATCAATCCTTAAATTTTATAACTTAAAAAATGATAAACATGTCATAATATATTATAACATGTATTATTGCAGTATATGATCATGGTCAAATTTACTTTACTAAATAGAACAATGCCATTGAGTAAAATTATCAATCCCTAAATTTTGTGGCTTAAAAAATTATCAACCTGTCTTAATATATTATTGTAGTTGTTGAAAGGTATATGATCATGGTCATCTGTTACTTCACTAAATATAACGATGCTATGGAATAAAATTATCAATCCTTAAATTTTATGGCTTAAAAAATTATCAATGTGTCATAATATGTTGTTGCAATTGTTGAAAAGTATATGATCATTATTATCAATTACTTCACTAAATAGAACAATGCCATGGAGTAAAATTATCAATCCTTAATTTTTATGGCTTAAAAAAGATCATTTTGTCTTAATATATTATTGTAGTTACTGAAAAGTATATGATTATGATCGTCAATTATTTCACTAAATAGAACAATGCCATGGAATAAAATTATCAATTGTTGAATTTTATGGCTTACAAAGTTATCAACTTGTCATAATATATTATTATGATCCTAGTCATCAATTACTTCACTAAACAGAAAAATTTCATGGAGTAAAATTATCAATCCTTAAATTTTATAGCTTAAAAAACTACCAACATGTCATCATATATTAATGTAGTTGTTGAAAAGTATATGATCATAGTCATCAGTTACTTCACTAAATAGAACAACGTCCCATAAATGTTTTGAACGATAGCCAGATAGCAACATTATTCACATTCAACCAAATTATAACTAGATTTGGTGTACCCAAAGAGATTGCCACTTAGCGGGATAATCATTTCCAAAATTAGATGATGTTTGAGTTGGCAGTCAAGTTGGGGTTCCAACAATAACATTCATCACCCTATTATTCACATATGAAAGGTGGTAAACAAGTCATTGAATACCATTCTCTAGTGAACCATTAATGTGGGAAAATATAGCTGACATTTAATGTTATTCTCGACCCTCTAAGCTTACAAACTTCTATGGATACTTCCATAGGGTTCTTGTTTTTCCAACTTGTTCATGAGGTGAAAACAATTTGTTTAGTTGACTCTGAAATCCCTTCACTTAAGATAGCTATTGAGCTCCTCCTTGACACCATTGCCTTAGAGGAGTGCCATATTCACTTGGAACAACTGAATGAGTAATGTAGAGATGTAGCCATGACAAATGAGTTGCACAAGAAACATGTTGATCAGTAAGGTAGCATGGATATTCCATTAGATAGTTTTCCATAATAGATCTATTAAAGTAAACTCAAATCTATACCATGAAGGGATAATTCCTTTACATTATAGATTTTTTATTACTAATTTTGTTGTTTATGCATGTAATAGATAAAATATAGAGAATATAGAATAACATACAAACACACACCAATCAGAATGAACACCAAGATATGCTCCAGGAAACCTTTTAGAGAGAAGCCCAACTAGCTGGCGAGGTTTTTGTACTCTCTTTTGTCTAGAATGGAAATAATGCAAATACAAATGAGTAGGCACTCTTTATGGAATTACCTAAGACTTATTTACTACAAAACATAAATCCCCTTTATTATGCTCTCTCATTCCCACTGCCAAGTTGCTTTTCTCTACTGTGGAACTAAATCAATCAAAATGAATGGAACCTATTTTCCTCCTAGTGTACCTGTTATAACACAACTTGATAGCCAACTATAATTTAAGCTTGACTCCTTCAACTCTCAACTAGTGTTAGACATTTGAACCTTCTAGATTCCTCTTCATAATACTCACGTGGCTAGCCCCTTTTCCATGAGTAGCGGGGTTCACATGGTCTCAACTTATGGTGGTTAAACACAATAGGTCAACTTTCGAAAGGCATAATTTTTGTATCCAAACTCTCATGAATGACTTTATTACAATGTTGAAAAGGTATATGATTGTATAATAGTGTCACAGGGTCCAATTATAAAGTGGGAAATCTTGACCCCCAAAAAAATGTCATTTAAGGTCTCAAACTGGATCTGGAAGGTTTTAGACTCTAATTCTCCAAATTGGGTCTTGGCAATAAAATTACACCTATAAGATGAATACTTCACTTTTTCCACTATGGAAGCATTAAGATGGATGAAAAATTATATAGTAATACACTCTAGATCATACCTCCCCATTTTGGGATGCTTTTGGTCCCCAAAAGCTTTATCGAATGAGATGAAGAGAACTTTCCTTTACTTTCTCCCTCGAGTACCGTTTATCATTTCCTGAAAGTTGTCCTTTCAACCCATTCTATGAAGATCATGATGCCCCTGTCATGTAGTAGTGAACCTCTTCTGCAAAATTATTTTCTCTGTCAACTCCACCTAAGCATCTAGAGCTATGTCCTTTATGGAAGGTGGGACCTACTCCTCTTTCTAACCTAACATGGAAGGCTCATAGACTTTGATATTTCCAAATTCACCACTAATTAAATGCACATATATGGAGATAGACTCATTTTATATCATTATCTTTTACCTTTTCCAATATCTCCAAAGGACCATCTCGAGATCCTTTATTTTCTTTCCAAAAACTTCTAGCCTCTCCGTGTTCAGTTATAACCATACTCTGTCTCTCATTCTAAATGAACTCTTTGTCACGTGCTAATCATGTTTGGCCTTGTGCATGTGAATTGCATGAAAAAATAGTAGCCATTACATTACTCTCTTTTGAAAAAGTTTATATGGTTTGCATTCATTTTGGAGTAGATTTCTTGAGAAAGAAAATAAGTATTACATGCTTAAAATGATAGATATTTTGCATATATATATATATATAGCTGCTATGCTTTTAGTTTTTTGAAAAAAAGATGACAAATGAATATTTTTGTCTAAAGAAAAATAATAAACAAATTTAAGTAACTTAGCTCAATCTTCTTGAAAAGGAATACATAGGAACCTTTCACTCAAGAAGATAAAGAAACCTTGTTATTGTATTGAAAGACTACAGGGATTTGTGTGTGGAAGTTAAATTATTTTTGCTAATATCCTTGGAAAAGAAAGTGAGTTTTTGCATGCTATGTTGTGTTAAAAAAAATTGGACAAATTCCATGGTTATAGTGTGCATGATAATAGGTTAAATACATTTATCTTCTTGAAAATATTTGTTGTGCATTTCTTGGAAAATGTTAATGGCTTCTGTGTGGAAGATAACTAATTACTTGAGTCATTTTTCTTGAAAATGTTACCTATGAATGATGTGTTACCACACAAACCAGGAGGAGACCTAAAATGGGTTCCTAAGAGGGCAACTGCTAGGTTAAGGGCAATGGTGGAGACTTGGCCCACTATCACCACAGCTAAGGCTCCCTGCTCTTTATGGACTTTCACCGATGCGAGGAGTCCCGATGTTTTGGGGAAGAAAATTATAAAAAATATGTTAATGAATAGGTGTGAAGTAACCCCATAAACCCTTTCCCTAGGATGAAATAAAGAATGAGACTTGCTTTCCTTTTAAGCAAGAGACTGGATCTTCTAGGGAATGGGGGTGAGGATTGGAGGGCAAGGATGAAGGGTACAACTTGAAGAGGTACTTCTCGATCCCTAAAATCCTATAAGAACTTGGCTTCCCAAATAGTCCTTGATGAATAATCTTTAACAACAAATGGGACCACACGGGACCAAGTGGACCCAGCCTAGGTTCGAGGATGGAATATAGCAACCAGTGATACTCCTATCCTGAAAAAAGGGAGGGGAAAGGATCAATTTTTTTTTTTTTTACTTCAAAATGTCAAATTGATCCTGCTAGGTGCTAGCCTTGGGAAACACAGGAAAAACTTGGTCCTAGAGCTAGGGCTTAAGGTATCGGGAGATACCACCATCAGAATTGGCCTAAATTTGGAGGGGAGAGAGGGGATCCACCCATACAATTTCCTCTAGGAGATCGGAGTTTTCCTGCGACTAGATTCCTAATAATTTTGTTAAACAATGGCATAGTGAACACACACAAGGAGAAAGATAAGCATGAGTTACTTTACCATTAACATATATGTGTATTTATATTACATTGGCATGATTCTTGGAATCCACATTCCAAGGTCACTTGGACTCCTCTTTGACTGCTCAGCTTCCACACCTACCCATAGAGGATTAGGTGTCCAACATTCCCCCACTTAATCCGAAGGGGTATGTGTCAGTCCAAGAAGAGAGCTGTAATACAAATCTACAAAGTATTCATGCCAACACTTAGGCTGAATGAGCTCTCTGAAATATTGGCATAAAGAGGTGGTTTAAGGATGACCACCAACACTAGAACGCTTAGTGCAGTTCCTGCAACTCTTTCAAATCTGGCAAGAAGCTGAGGTCTTCTACTAGAGGAAGTGCTCATCATATTTTGAAGAGCGAGACCTTCAACCTAGAAGAAGGGAGGTCTACAACCTGTGATGGTTTAAGTATGACCACCAACTCTGAAATTCTTGATGCATTTCCCGGAACTCTACCAAAACTGGCAAGAAGCTGAAGTCTTCTGCTAGAGGAAGTGTCCTGAATTCTTTGAAGAGGAAGAATATCAACCTCGCATAGATGGTTTAAGGCTGTCCACCAACCAAAGGAATGTTCATGGGCATGTGTGTCTCTGGCTACAATTCTGAAGGTGGAATGATAGGTTGTGGCTCAGGCTCGCTTGAACTGCTATGTCTCTGGCTACATCTCTGAATCTGGAATGAGAGTTTGTGGCTCAGGCTCACTTGAACTGTTGTGTCTCTGGCTACAACTCTGAATCTGGAAATAGAGATTGTGGCTCAAGCTCGCTTGAAGTGGCTTCGAAGCTTGTATATGACCACCATTCCCCCCCCATCAGGTACAAGGTGAGATGATGGCAAAGAATCAACTGCAAGATTGTTCAATATTCTAGAACAAGTTCTGACATATGACTTAAACATCTTCTTGGCTGTTGATTCCCATTGCCACAAAGAGATCCATCCAAGATGAATATTTGTTCTTGCATGAGGCTTGTTTTTGAAGCATCTGTGTGAAGAATGGGTGTGCCGACCATAGTGCTTGCATGGGTGAAGATCGAAACAATGATATTTCATATGGCCAACTCAATCACATTGTTGGCATTTTTCAATCTATTGTTGCTGCTTTAGAAGAGGAGAAGAATCTAGAACAGTTGAACATGAACTGTCATGAAGAAATCCAGCACTTTGAAATTTGATGGGCTTGGAGTAGTCCGAAATATGAAAGGACAATTCCTTTTCATATCCAAGACCTTTTCGGTTCTTGTTATGGAAAAGCTCTCCCCAAGGTCTGATGAGGGGCTTGGGAAGCTCAGGCTGAATTTCGACACCTACATGCAAATCTGCTCTTGTATCGGGCTCAATGATATGAATAGTTTCTTGTTGTTGATGAGAGGTTGTCTTCGTGTTATGAACATAAACAAGTGCAGAATAACAACTCTTTTTCTGAAGCTCATCTTGCTAAAGCTCCGACTCAAGCTGCAAAATTCTATCTTCTCCTATGCATTATGTAGATAGCTCTGGATGTTAAAAAGATTTTCTTTACTGATTTTGGTTGTGCCATCAATAGTGGATATGATTAGAGTTCTCAATAACTATAATATTCTTTCAAGTTTAACCAATTTTTTTTTTTTGAACAGCTAGAAAACAAAGAGTGTGAGCTTCAATTCTATCACTATATACCAAAGTTTTCTCTAGCAATTATGCAATATCTTCTTCTACAAACAATATGAATCCTTGATGGTAGGATTTGGAGCAACGATTAGGATAAACTTTCAACATATATTAGTATATACTTTCAACATATATCAGTATATATCTTATGGCCCACAAAAACTCAATGCATATATATGCTCAAAAAACATTGTTTTCAAGAACCATACGCACTTATGCAACAGTCAATAGCAAGGAATCCATGCATACAACCAATGCCCCAATATGAAGAAAAAATGTTTTTATTCCTTTGACTTCCAGATCTGGCTCCAGTTCAATGCAGAGGAGTAACATTTACCATCCATCTTTCACAACCAACGTATGCAACTCACAACATACAATAAAATTTAATGCTTCAACAATGAGCAATGGGAAGCGAAATTTAGAACGAGATGGTGAATTTCCTCCACATAGCAAGCGGATTCGGCAAGGAATCACACCAGAAATCATCAAGGAACTTACAGATTTTAATGCAATGTTGTCTAGCCAGCATAAAAGGCGACAGATTTTGCCTATGTTGGCACCTGTAGAGGCATTGGAGAGGTACACTCAGTTATCAAGTCACCCACTTCACAAAACTAACAAGCCAGGAATCTTGTGTGCAGATATTCATCCTTCCAAGGGTCTCATATCAACGGGTGAAATTCATTTCGACACTATCCGGGCACACAAAACACGTTACCAGTGTAAATTTTGTAGCACAGGATGACTTATTGTGAACAGGTTCTGCAGATAAGATTGTTCGGATATGGCAAGAAAATGAAGATGGAACCTATAATTGTCGACATGTTTTGAAAGCTCGTACAACAGAGGTTCATGCTGTGACTTTTCATGCAACCAATAATTACTTTGTCACAACTTCAATGGACAAGACTTAGTGTTTTTATGATCTTTCATCTGGTCTATGCCTTACACAGGTCAATGATCCAGGTATAGAGGATGGATACACATCTGCATCTTTTCATCGTGATGATCTCATTTTAGGAACTGGGACAACAGAATCCTTAGTGAAAATTTGGGATGTGAAAACCCAGGCAAATGTTGTGAAGTTTGATGGGCACAGTTTGCGATAGATGGAGTGGAGATCCGACAGGAGGGAAGAGGTGACTCGGTGTGAGGCCACGACAACGAGGTGTGATGGAGCGAGAGTTGTGGGCGTTGTCAATATGCATATGACATATTTGATTTCACATTTGAACTAAAATTGTCAACTATGCCTGAAAAACACTTTCGAGATGTGTTGTGAGAATTTGAGGGCCGACAAGGAGGAGCGCAGTTGGTGAGGGGAGTCGAACCAATTGTGCGGACTTGGAGCTGAGATAAAAACAGTCACCTGCAACTGCAACAAAGTGCGGATAGTAGCCAAAAACAGAGTTGCAAAAATAATGCTTCTTAGGAGGGACATAATTCCTGACAGTTAGTAAATTAATGCAGGGTTATGGGCAGTGAGCAGAAATGACATAACTGACATGTAAAGAGAGGCCACTGAATGAATGGATCTGATACCATGTTAAACAATGGCATGGTGAACACACACAAGGATAAAGATAAGCATGAGTTACTTTACTATTAACCATAGATGTATATTTATATTACATTGGCGTGACCCTTGGATTCCACATTCCAAGGTCACTTGGACTCCTCTTTGACTGTTTTGCTTCCACTCCTACCCATAGAGGATTAGGTGTCCAACAAATTTGATGCCCTAACTGACCTAATGGGGCTAGACCTGGGGAAAAGGGAAAAAAGTGAAAAAATGAGAAAATGATCACCTTTTTTGTGAGGTGCCATTGCTTGATTCACTTGGGGATATGGAGTCAAGGATAATAATGAAGAAGAATTCAGTTTCTTGTTCAAGGAGGCCCCGAAAGTCAACTCTGTCCAATGTTAAGGAAATTTAAGAAAAGTGAATTTCAAGCATTTAAACTTCATATAAATGGTGCAATATTATCAAGATAAAATGATCTCTAGGACATTTCATTCATCTAACAATGGCCCATACATAGGATAATCCAGATAGACACATAATTCCACATTTAAATCATGCAACAATTAGCCCTATTTATAGCAAAATCCACAAGTATGCAGAAAAAAGAAAAATAACATCAAATTTACACTTACAATGTTAGAGAGTATATCCAACCAGTGTCACATTTGGAAAAGATAAGCTCCAAGGTAGAAATAGACCAAATATATACATCAAAATTCATCCATCATCCAAAAATCCCCACTAAGGAAAAATGTGAGATTCTCCTAAGAGAGAGAGAGAGATCCCAAGTCAAGTGATGATACAAATGAATCCAAATAACATCAATTTATACCCATTTTAGGAGTTCGAATTAGCCTATGAGCCTACATTAACCCCTAATAATAAAATAATGTGCAATAAAACCACTTTTGGTGAGAATCCCACCAAACTAGCTCACAAGCTAGAATAAGAAACCTCTTTGGAGGTCAAATAATAATATGTGCAGGTCGTGGAGCCCTCCAAAGGCCTAACAATCTACAGAAGTTCCATAATGATGAATAAACTCCTCAAAATATGATGGACAAGGGGGTGGTACCTTGTTCTCCAAGTAGTAGACCTGTGGTGCTCCTAGTGGGTGTGGGGGCACATAAATGACTTCATGAGTCTGCATATGAGTCAAAGATGTTTGTAGATCCTCTGCAAGGGCTCGAGTGATGGAATGAACACTGCCATGATATCATACAATTCTTGGGATGCCTACCAAGAGTGTGGGGCTCCTGTTGGGACTGTTAGGCATAGTGTACGAAGCACATCATCATCATCCCAAAATTGGATCGCTAGTAGTCTATGAACATCGGTGGGGATCCGTGGAGTGTTGTCTGCTACTGTGGAGGACCATGGATCTCTACGCACACCCTATATGTGCCAAGGTATCCCTCTGGGGGTTATGACCCCGTATAGGGAGACCAAACCCAAATGGAAACCACCTGTAATCATGTATAAGATCCAATGCATCCCCTAGCCTTCCAGTACAACAAGTCATTAAAGTAATCATGTAAAATAGATTACAAACCATGGATAACAAAGTGGGCACTTCACAATGGAATTCCCTTCCGTAGTGGGCTTTGGCATGTGCTAGTGTCTCAATGCTCCAAAGGGGATTAGCCAAGTACCTTATTAGGTGGTTTCAACCCTTAAAGGGGATAGTGTTTCCAAGGTACATCCCTCCAATGTGGGTGTCAAGTGATAAATAATTGAAATGGAGTAGGGAATGAGAGCGGTAATCCTGGGCCACATATTGGGGCATAGGGGCATCTAAATAAGGGGAATCCCACATCTAGGTATATAATGTTTAGGAGAAAGAAATCATGGTACATGAGGTTCCCGAAACTTGATTTTTCCACCCTTCTTTATATTCCTTTTTCCTTTTATAAATTTTCTTTAATTAACTTCTTGGGGCTCAAAGAATAAGAGAATGATGTGCAAGATATAAAAGTGATTACCCCCTTTAGTTAGGGTGGTTTATTTCCCTCCTAGGGTTGGGATAATCACAGAGGCTATTTAGTTAAACAGTAAATTTAATTTGTTGTGTATTTCTGATTTAAGATGTTAAACAGTAAATTTAATTAACACTCCCTCACACATAAGACTAAGGGCTAAGGGCTAAGGCCCCCAGGGTTAAGGGCTAAGTCCCGTGACCATGAGCAGTGATCAAGGGCTAAGCCCATTTCAAACGGCGGAAAGTTTGGGATAAGCCCCAGGTGCTAGCCCTTTTATCCATACGACCTACGAGCCATGACCGCAGGCGCGGAGTTAACGCTAACTTCCAACACTAACCATTTCTACCTTATCTGCATGTGAACACACAGAGTTAACATTTATTACCATGGTTACTTAACGCATATGTCGGCGGTTTGGATGGAGCGGTCATGTGACCATACCTCCAGCATTTATGATAACCGTTAGCAGTTTCCGCTAATTTTGGGTGGAGTCCGACATTTCCGGTGGAGTTGGACATTTTGGCGTTGTTAACTACAATTAGCGCACATTTAGTGGGTTTTGGAAGTGACATTGGGCAATTTTCTTTGGGAGGTGTTAACTTCCTCAATATTGATCCATTTTGGACAAAATTTTAGTCAATTTTGACTTTCTTCAAAATTCTGGAGAGTTTGGGATAGGTTGCAGAGTGAACAGAGGTGTTCTACAACCATTTTTGCTTCAGGGAAGCTTGAAGAGCCATTAGGGCCATCAGGGAAATGGAGTTGTTTTGGGCTATAATTCACTGTTTAAGGTGAAACAAAAGCCATTTTTAGCTTATTTCTGTCTTCTGAAGTCAATTTCACAGTTGGGTTTGCCTTTTTAGGCATATTTTTCTCTGTATAACCATTTTGAGCAACTTAATAGAGCAAGGACATGCCCATTGGGAGCCTTAGACCTGGCAGATGTAGCCCAGGAGGAGTGAACTTCCTCATCATGTTGTTGTGTGATATTATGGTGAAGTTTATCTGCTATGTATTTCTGATTTAAGATGTTAAACAGTAAATTTAATTAACATTCCCTCACACATAAGACTCAGAAAACTTACCAAAATTACTTTGTTTAACCTGCAACTCATGGAGAACATTTTTTGCACTTAATTAAATGGAAATGGATACTTTGCATACCATTTACAAATACTTCCATTTTTAGATCAGATGGTATCAAAGCTGGTGTTTTTGAGCATTAGGAGAGCTAGTGTTTCTCTCTGTAGTGTTTTTGTCCAAAAGGATTTCTTTTAAAGACTGCATTAGAACCCTTGCAAGCGGTGTTTAGCCATTTTGGGGCAGAATTTTTTGTAGGTTTTTGAGGCTAACTTGGCTGAAGTTTAAGAGATAAGAAGTAGCCATAAACATGTTTTCAAGAAAAGATGTTTAAACAGTGTAAAAGATTAACTGTTTTACTGTTTGCAAACTTATTGTGGTCTGAGTTTGCTTGAGTTTTGGGGATAGCTACTGATTAGCTAAGTCTTGGAGAGAACAAAAAAGGAAGTAAGGGCTGAAGGCTTCTTCCTTACCCCAGAGTACCTTAAGGTCTCCATTGGAACACAAACCCTCTTGACGATTGTTGTTAAGAAGATTTTGGAGTTTGTTGTTGTTTGGCTGCTTGAATAAGAGTTGGTCTTTACAACGATTTGGTTAAAAAATCTTTGTCATTTGTTTTGAAAAGCTTTGAGAACTTTTTTGAAGTTAATTTGTTCATTAACATCATAATTACAACTTCTACAAGTGAAGTTTCCTCCTTCACAAGATTCATTAATGATGATATGAAGCATGACTTTATTATATTGAAGGATATGGTACAGACTTTGTTTGAGGACAAAAGAGAAAGTACTGAACTTAGTGAACAGTTGTTTGCCATGAAGGAAGAAAAGGAAGAGATTCTTCAAAAATTGCATGATATGGAGAGGCAACTCCATCAAGCCCAAGAGGCTTTGACCAAGAAAATGCATGAAGAAGAGGTAATCCATTCTAACTTGTATTCAGTTTCCTCATTAGAAAGGTATGATGGTTCTTTCAAAAAACATACAAAGGGAATAGGGTCCAAATTAATGATTAAAATGGGCTATGAAGGCAAGGGGTTAGGTAAGCATGCACAAGGCATGGTTGAACCTGTTCTTGTTGAGGAAAAACCCAAGAATCTTGGTCTTGGTTACGTGCAGTTTAATGGCGAAGATTCCAAATATTTGAAGGCATGTGATGCTACTTTAAAGAGAATATTTGTTCCAAGTTCTAAGATGAAAATATGTCAAATTTGTTTCAAAGATGATTGCCATTGCTTTAAGCCTTTATTGTAGCAAGAAGATGGTAGACATGCAGCTTATGGCATGCATGCAAGTTCAGACAGTTCTCAAGACAAAAACAGTGATGCTAGTCAGAAAATGAAAGTTGTAGCCTCTACTAGTTCATCTTCTCATGAAGACAAAAAGGATGAACATTAGAAGAAGCACAAGAGGTATAAATATTCTCATGATCAATTTGATTGTGTTTCTTCAAAGCATGATAATTTTACATGCTTAAATGGAAGAAAGTTTTGTTGTACATTTTGTGGTCAATTTAATCATCATGTTTCGAGATGTTTGATGAAGAAGAAAGCATACAGGAAGCAGATGAGACAAAGAAAACTTTCAAGGAAGGTGCATAAGTGTTGAACATATTGCCAATAGAAGGTACATGATGTCTCCCATTGTTGGATTTTGCATCCAATTGGTCATCCAAAGCACATGCAGCAAGAGGACAGGAAGATTGGCAGGAGTGGAACTATGGATTCCATTATCGATGTGAAAATGGAAGATTCACATGAAGAAGTGTTGCAGCCACAAAGATCGCCATGGAGGTGGCTTGGAAAGAAGTAAATGGAATTCTTAATACAGTAAGAAATACTCCTTTGTACATGTGCACATTTCGGTTGTATGCATGTATTTATGTTGAAACGTTTGATGCAAGATTGCATATAAATGCGGTTCAGTTGAAGGAATTTCTTTTTTGTTGCAAAATTTCGCCGTGGAGATGTAAAAGATGAGTATGATACTCACTTATATTGTAGCAATATTTTTTAGTTCAGCTCTTTAGTCACCCACAAGTTTTTGGGATTATGTACTTGTTGGTACTTGAAAGAAAGAGTTGAAGGTGTACATATGCATGGAAATTGTATGTGTAAATAGCGAACTGTAAATAGGTTCATTTTACATTGATACATGCACATGTGTTTGTCAATATGTATCATGTTGTTTATCAACTTGTGTCAATTGTGTTGCACATGTTTGTCGACTTGTGTCGATTGTGTTGCACACTTTTTACATTGATTTTGTGTCAATTGTATAGCACATTTCATGTCGACTTGTTGTTGATGTCGCATGTTGCACAACTTATGTATGAGCCACCTTGGATCATTCATCAAGTCAGAGATGTTCATATTCCTTCTGCAAATTTCTCACCAGAAAGTTTCTGAGTGAGTGCAAGAAAGGCAGCTCTTGATAGGAGGACAAGCATCGAGGAAGGGAAGTGTGAATTGCTTTCTAGTAGTGGTTCAAATTCATTAGCCATGCAGGGAAAGTGTTTTGAGACTGAAGTGAAGAGGGTGCAGTATTCTTAGTTGTTGTACAGATCAGTTTCAGTATTTCAGTGAGATTTTGGGGTCCAAAAGATTCTCATTTGGGAGGTGTGATCAGGAGCTTAGGTCCAAGTTGAAAAAATGCTCAAAAATGGAACTTCTCAAAATTGGTTTCAACCTAAACAAATGAAAAGGCCTCGTTGCTATGATTCTGGCGCCACAAACGACATTCAAATCCGATGTCGTATGTGAAAGTTACTGAAGTTTGAAAATGTCCAATGACTTTCAAAATAGGACTTTTTGACCATTAAAATTGTCATTTTTCAAAATTTTTAAGATGGCAAAAAAAATTATTTTATAATTTTTTGAGGGCCTATTATAGGGTGCCACGTGGCCTACCCGGAGGCTGCCACATGGCCCCAGGCCTATGGTTCAAAAGCCATATTAAATTTTTTGATGGCAAGGTGGGTCGAACCCTTGACCTAACACCTCGGGCAGGGTCTACCTGACCAACATGGAAGAGAGGTAAATGTTGAAACGTGCAGAAGGGCGGAAGTTTTTAATGGGTGAGTCGGGCATGTTACACGCACAATCAGGTCATCGACATGTTGTGTTGAATGGAGGCTCGGGTCTTCGGTTCACAAATAGTTGGGCACATGTAAACGTGCATTCGGGTCGGGCATTTTAAAATGGGTGGAGTTAAGGTTTAAGCCCCCAGGGCTAAGGGCTAAGCCCATTTCAAATGGCGGAAAGTTTGGGATAAGCCCCGGGTGCTAGCCCTTTTCTCCATACGACCTACGGGCCATGACCGTGGCCGCAGAGTTAATGCTAACTGCTAGCACTAACCATTTCTGCCTTATCTGCATGTGAACGCGCGAAGTTAACATTTATTACCATGGTTACTTAACGCATATGCCGACGGTTTGGATGGAGAGGTCATGTGACCATACCTCTAGCATTTATGATAATTGTTAGCAGTTTTCGCTAACTTTGGGTAGAGTCTGACATTTCTGGTGGAGTTGGACATTTTGGCGTTGTTAACTGCAGTTAGCCCACATTTAGTGGGTTTTGGAAGTGACATTGGGAAGTTTTCTTTGGGAGGTGATAACTTCCTCAATATTGATCCATTTTGGACGAAATCTTAGTCAATTTTGGCTTTGTTCAGCATTTTGGAGAGTTTGGGATAGGTTTCATAGTGAACAGAGGTGTTCTACAGCCAATTTTACTTCAGGGAAGCTTGGAGAGCCATCAAAGCCATCAGGGAAATGGAGCTGTTTTGGGCTGTACTTCACTATTTAAGGTGAAAAAAAAGCCATTTTTAGCTTATTTCTGCCTTCTGAAGTCAATTTCACAACTGGTTTTTCCTTTTCAGGCATATTTTTCTCTGTATAACCATTTTGAGAAACTTAATAGAGAAAGGACATGCCCATTGGGAGCCTTGGACCCGGCAGATGTAGCCCAAGAGGGGTGAACTGCCTCATCATGTTGTTGTGTGATATTATGGTGAAGTGTATCTGCTATGTATTTCTGATTTAAGATGTTAAACAGTAAATTTAATTAACATTCCCTCACACATAAGACTCAGAAAACTTACCAAAATTACTTTGTTTAACCTGCAACTCATGAAGAATATTTTGCACACTTAATTAAATGGAAATGGATACTTTGCATAGCATTTAAAAATACTTCCATTTTCAGATCATTTCCTGAATGATAAAAGAAGCTCATCTAGGGCCTATGGAACCAGGGTGATGATCATTGGTATGGGGTAGAGCTCATGTATTGGATTTTTCCAACGTGCTAATTATTTTCTTCCCAACCATATTTTTCATTTTGTGGTATAATTTCCCGTTAGGTGTGGCCAATTATTCTTTTTCTTTTTCTTTTAGCTGCTTCAACCTCTGGGGAATCATTCCAGGCCTAATTCAAGGTGGGGGCAAGGGATAGAGAGGCTGACCCTATGTGGACCCAGGGAGGCAATGTGGACCCAATTTGGAGAAATGATGAATGAGGGTATAGTGAGTGGAAATGGAATAATATATGTGGATAAAAGAGAGGGACCATGTACCCAAAATCAGGGTTTCCCAAGTAGTACCACCCTAGAACCAAATCGTCAATAAATGAGATCCCACGAGACTAAGATCCAAATTTAACATCCAAAAGAGATAGAGGGGAAGGAGCACAAAATAAGCCCACTCTTTCCGCCAAATCCCCCCATCAATCCATGTCTAGAAGTATCCACGATAAGTAAACCCAATACTCAATTACCAAATCATAAGACATATCTTTAGATTCATGAGGTACACCTTCAAACACACAATCAATATAGATGGGTGAGGGACCACATGGTTGGCTTAGGTGGCAGAGAAATGACACAAAGAGCTAGAAGAAGGCTACAAGGGGTTGTTATCTACTTGTTGAGGTCCATCATGGAGAAAAAAATTTCCTAGGGATATCACCCATGAAGTGGTGGGTAACATCTGGCTCCAACTAGATGTGATCTCTTGAAGAAGTGGGAAACGCTACTCGAATGGGAGGTCACGAGAAATCCAACAATATCTTGGTCACCATAGACTTGTTATCTGCGCAAGTCAAATGATCAAAGCCACGAGGCATCATGTTTTTCACGGTGTCTTATGATCACCCATGCTTAATTTCAGCTCATAAAATCAGCAAGTGATAAAATATGAAATTTTTAATCTAAATTAAGATAATCTATCATGATAAATATCATATGAGGTTATTTCTAATGCAAAAATCAGCATGCAATGCATCCTACTCTAACATTCATATAGATATGTTACCACTACGTGTAATCATAAAACCAATGCAACCAAAATATCATCATATCAATATCAATATACTTGTGCCTTCCATTATGATTACTCATGTAGCAAATCTCAAATTGAATGTGGCCATAGTCATATGGAGGATGAAGGGGTTGGGAGGCAAGAGAAAATGCCCCCCTCCCTCCTTCGAGGTGAGAAGAATCCCTAGGAGAAGGAAAATAAGTGGATCTAGAAGTGTCAGGATTTCCCTCCAAGTACAGAATGGAGGAATGGATGATTACTCTCAAGAAATCCTTGTCATGATCATTGCTTATAGTATTATGTTTTGTACGTTCCACAAGACCATGATGAGATTGGAAGTAAAGGAAAGGGAAATAAGGGGTGCAACAAATAGGTTTCTCATGGTGATGGTCACATTGGAGAGGGAATTTTATAGAGTGCTCATAACTATGAGGGTATGTAGAAGGAGACAAAGTATATTCAATGCGGGGCTATTCCTTCACACTATAATTAGAAGGGGGAAAGGGCTCATGGATACTTGAATTCACATGAAAAGGGGTAAGGGAACCACTTGTGGAAGACTCAAGGCAGTGAACAAGAGAAAAGGGAAAAGGGGAAGGTGAAGTTGCAACGGGACCATTTTCTTGAGAATCCAACTCTAGGGGTTCAAATGATTTGAATATACTCCCGGAATCATAAGGAAGGTAGGTATGAGCAAAGGATTTATCAATCCCATCGCTGTTGGTATCAAAGTTAGGGCCTTCCCAAAAAGGAGAATTAGTTATCTAAAATTGTTCCTTTTCATGCAAGGGAAAATAATAATTCTCCTTCCCAAGGGTATCGATGGATATGTCATCATGAATAATTCCTAAGAGAACGGGGAGGCCAACCTCAGCCTCATCCTCTTTGTCAGTATCATAAATGGGAGCACAATAAAATGGAGGCCCAACAATCTTCCATTTCTCCTTTTCAATGCAGAAATAATCTTCGTTGTTACTTTCCAAGGAACTCATGGGATCACCTCCCTTAAGGTTCTCAAAAGGAGAGTCATTGGGGGTGACACCTTCGAGAAATGCAATGGCAGCCTCAAGTTTAGTTTACATATCCTTTTCATCCTCAACACATGTGTTCTCAAAATTATATCATTCATCATGTAGATTCAACAAGGACTTATCTTCCTTAGTTATATCCTCAAGGGTGTCTTCATCTTGGTTAGCTAACCAATGGGATGACTCTTCTTTCCTCTTCTCTTCAAGAACAATAGCTAAGGTATTTGTTACATGATATTGGCAGTATGCTTCTAAGAGGAGAGAATTAGTGGGGTTTTCTTTATACTCACATTTCATCTTATGAAGCTTCACCTCTTCTTCGTGCAAATGAAAGAATACTTCATTAGAATTGCATTCCCTCACATAACCCTCTGCATGACCTACTATATTCATCCATTATTTCTTGCATGACTTGGAGGCTCAGAGGATCCAAATCTTCATCATCCTTGGAAGAGATAATTTATTTTTCATTTCCATTATCTTCCACCTCCATAATCGACATTTTCTCATCATTCGTGCTTGCACTTGAGCTTTCTTCAATGTCATCCAATTGATTACCATTTGTGGGACTTTGTACCTCGTCATAATATTTTATCGGGTTATCTAGGATATTCAAAGCACGGGTTATGCAGGAAAAGTCAAGAAGGCGATTAGGATCCCTCTCATAGGAACACCTCACTGTGTCGAGTTGTGCTTTTTGCGACCTATAAAACCTGAGCATGAATTCCATATCCATACCTTCCAATATAATTTTATGGGATTCTGCATACTCAACCACATTTTTTTGTAGTTCTTGAATATCTTGGTTATTGAGCTTTGCAAATATAGGACCAAGACAAACCTCCATTTTACGATAGTCCACTTTTTATGATTTTTCATATTAAGATTAATATGTAGTCACCATGGTGAAATGAAGTGCCTTGATAGATGCTTGATTCACCCTACAAGCATTAAATTTAGAGCGCAATAAAGAACTACGGCTTCGTTCATCCAATTGAGTTGCCAAGAATGATATATGAATATTGGTGTATGGATAACTAGACACGCGTCTCATCCCCAACAACAGTTCCATAATTGTTACCCACAAACAAGCATGAGATATAAAAGGGGTTCCTAAGAGGGAAACTGCTAGGTTAAGAGAAACAGTGGAGACTTAGCCCACTGTCACCACAGCTAAGGCTCCCTGCTCTTTACAGACTTTCACCAATGGGAGGAATCCCGATGTTTTGGGGAAGCAACTTATAAAATATAGGTAAAAGAATAGGTGTGAAGTGATCGCAAAACCCATTCCCTAGGATAAAATAAAGAGTGTGGCTTTCTTGCCTTTTAAGGAAGGGACTAGATCTTATAGGGAAAGGGATTGTGGATTGGAGGGTGAAAATGAAGGGTGCAACTTGAAGAGGTACTTATTGATCCATAAAATCCTATAATAACTTGGATTCCCAAATAGTCTTTAATGAGTAGCCTTTAACAACAAATGGGACCACACAGGATCAAGTGGACCCAGCCCGGGTTCGGGGATGGAATATAACAACCAATGATGCTCCTATTCTGGACAAGATGAGGGGAAAGGGTCAAAAAATATTTTTTTACTTCAAACGGTCAAATTGATCCTACCAGGTGCTAGCCTTGGGAAAGACAGGGAAAAAATTGGTCCTCGAGCTAGGGCTTAAGGTATCGGGAGATTCCACCATTGGAATTGGCACAAATTCAGAGGAGAGAGAGGGGATCCACCAGTGCAGTTGCCTCTAAGACATAGAATTTTTCCTGTGGCTATATTCCTGGGAATGTGATGCCTTAGGTGACCTCATGGGGCTAGAACTGGGGAAAAGGGGAAAAATGTGAAAAACGGAGAAATTTATCACCCTTTTTGTGAGGGACCAGTGGCTGATTCACTTGGGGATATGGAGTCAAGGATAATAATGTTCAAGGAGGCCCGGAAAGTCAACTTCGTCCAATGTTAAAGGAAAGATAAGAAAAGCATTTTTCAAATATTTATAATTCATAAAAATGGTGCAATCTTATCGAGATAAAATTATCTCTAGGACATTTCATTCATCTAATAATGGCCCATACATATAATAAGATAGATAGACACATAATTCCACATTTAAATCATGCAACAATTAGCCCTATTTATAGTGAAATCCACTAGTATGCAGCAACAAGAAAAATAACATCAAATTTACACTTACAATTTTAGAGAGTATATCCAACCAAAATTGTATTTTCACAAGAGAAGAACCAAGATATAAATAGCCCAAATTCATACATCAAGATTCATCCATCATCTAAAAATCTCCACCAAAGAAAAATGTGAAATTTTCTTAAGATAGAGAGATCCCAAGTCAAGTGACGATACAAATGAATCCAACTAACATCAATTTATAACCATTTTAGGAGTTCAAATTAGCCTATGAGCCTAAATTAGCCCCTAATAATAAAATAATGTGCAAATAAAACCACTTTTGGTGACAAGCTTACCAAACTAGCTCACAAAATGGAATAATAAGCCTCTCTGGAGATCAAATAATAATATGTGGATGTCGTGAGGCCCTACAAAGGCCTAATAATCTCCAAAAGTTCCACAATGATGAATAAACTCCTAAAATTTTGATGGATAAGGGGGTGGCCCTTGTTCTCCAAGTAGTAGATATGTGGTGCTCGCAGTGGGTGTGGTGGCACATAAATGACCCCATGGGTCTCCATATGAGTTAAAGATGCTTGTAGATCCTCGATAAGGGCTTGAGTGATGGAATGAACGCTTCCATGAAAACGTACAAGTCTTGGGACAACTTCTAAGAGTGTGGGACTCGTGTGGGGCATGTTGGGCATAAGTACCAAAAACATCATCATCCCAAAATTGGATCGCTAGTAGTCTTTGAACATCGGTGGGGGTCCGTGGAGTGTTTTCTAATGTTGTGGAGGCCCATGGCTCTCTACGCACACCCTATATGTGCCAATGTATCCCACTAGGGGTTAGGACCTCGTATAGTGATACCAAACCCAAATGGAAACCACCTCCAATCCTATATAAGATCCAATGCATCCCCTAGCCTTCCAATACAACAAGTCATTATAGTAATCGTGTAAAAGAGCTTATAAACCATGGATAACAAAGTGGAAACTTCACAATGGCATGCCCTTTTGTAGTGGGCTTTGGCATATGCTAGTGTCTCGATGCTCCAAAGGGGGTTAGCCAAGTACCTTATTAGGTGGTTTCAACCCTTAAAGGGGATAATATGTCAAAGGTACATCCCTCCAATGCAGGTGGAAAGTGATAAATAAGTGAAATGGAGTAGGGAATGAGAGGGGAAACCTTGGGCCACATATTGGGGCATAGGGGAAGCTAAATAAGGGGAAGCCCACACTTGGATATATAATGTGTATGAGGGAGAAATCATGGTACATGAGGTGCCCCAACCTTGATTTTTCCACCCTTATTTATATGTATTTTTCCTTTTATGAATTTTATTTTATTAACTGCTCGGGGCTCAAAGGATAAGAGCATGATTTGTGAGATATAACAGTGATTACCCCCTTTAGGTAGGGGTGGTTTTTGGCCCTCCAGGGGTTGGGACAATCATGGGTTCTTGAATGATAAAATAGGCTCATCTAGGGCCTATGGAACCAAGGTGATGACCATGGGTATGAGGTAGAGCTCATGTATTGGCTTTTTTCCCACGTGCTAATTATTTTTGTCCTGGCTATATTTTTCATTTTGTGGTACAATTTCCTGTTAGGTGTGGAAAATTATGATTTTTATTTTTCTTTTAGCTGCTTCAACCTCTAGGGCATCATTCCAGGCCTGACCCAAGGTGGGGGCAAGGGGATAGGGAGGTTGAACTTATGTGGACCCAGCGAATAAATGTGGACCCATGTGGGAGAAATGATGAATGGGGGTATAGTGAGTGGAAAGGGAATAATATATGTGGATAAAGGAGTGAGACCATGCACCCAAAGTCAGGGTTTCCCAAGTAGTAACACCCTAGAACGAAATGGTCCATAAAGGAGATCCCACGAGACTACGATCCAAAGGTAACATCCAAAATAGATCAAGGGGATAGGATCACAAAATAAGCCCACTCTTTCCGCCAAATCCCCCCATCAATCCATGTCCAGAAGTATACCGCGATAAGTAAACCCAGTACTCAAATACCAAATGAGAATACATACATTTAGATTCAGGAGGTCCACCTTCAAACATACAACCAATACAAATGGGTGAGGGACCACATGGCTAGCTCAGGTAGTGGAGAAATGGCACAATGAGCTAGAAGAAGGCTGCAAGGGGTTGTTGGTTGTCGGCTAAGGTCCATCATGGAGAAACTTTTCTCCTAGGGATATCACCCACGAAGTGGTGGGTAACACACTACACATAAAAAATAAATAAGTCATTATATTTCTTGAGAAGAATATGTGTGAAGTTTTCACATTAAACATAAAGAAACCATGTTGTTTTATTAAAAAATATTGCATGGATGTATATATTCTTCATAATGTTTTCTTAAGCTCATGCACATGAAAAGATAAGTAAGGGGTGTTTTTTATCTTGAAAAGAGAATGCATGTGAATCATGCACACAAAAATATTAAGAAGTCATGTTATTTTTCATAAAAAATGCATGTGAACTTTGCTTGAGAAAAGATAAAGAAACTGAGTTTTTTTTATTTATAAAAAAAATTGCATGGAGAAGTTAGACTATTAATTTCTTTGAAGTTCTTCACATGATTTCTATGCATTAGATACCTAAAGAGGACCACTAGACTCTTAAATAGGAATATGTGCTTATTTTATTAAATTTTCTTGACAAGAAATAGACACAAAATAGAACTATTAAGTTTGATATTTCTTGAGAGGAAATGTGTTCTTTTTCATGCACAAAGTAGAACTATTATGCTTGATATTTCTTGAGAGGAAATAAGTTATTTGTGTGAAAAAAATAGAAATACTATGTTTGATATTTCTTGAAAATAAATATGCTATTTTCTTGCAAGAAAAATAGAAACATTGTGTTTGATCTCTTGAAAGAAATATGATCTTTGCATCCATGACCAATACAACTATGATGTAGTAGAACTATTATGCTTGATATTTCTTGAGAGGAAATTAGTTATTTGTGTGCAAAAAATAGAAATACTATGTTTGATATTTCTTGAAAATAAATATGTTATTTTCTTTCACGAAAAATAGAAATATTGTGTTTGATCTCTTGAAAGAGATATGATCTTTGTATCCATAAACAATACAACTATGATGTTGGATTCTTTGAAAACAAATATGCATGGAAAGAATAATTATTATGAATTCTTTTCGAAAAGAATATTTGTAGACATGTACAAAACAATAGCCACGATGTAAGTCTCCTTGAAAAGAATAGGTATTTATATACATAGAATATTGCCAATGTGTTGGTGTTCTCGAAAAAAAAACGTGTTGTTTTGTGCTCAATTATTTATGTTTTTCTTGCATGAAAATAATATGCCATTACATTAATTTTAGTTTAGAAAGATACATGCATTTGCATGCATGCATAATAATAATAATAATAATAATAGGGCGGATATGTGAAGCCGGGTTACACTTCTGTGAGAATCGGGGGCAGAATTTTTTTTTCGGCAACAGTTCGGCCAAAATTTATGAGAAATTTCGGCCGAACTCGTTCTTTCGTTTAGATTGATGGCACACTGACAGCGTGGGCAAACAGAATTTTTTCCAGAGATGGGAAAAATCTTAAAATAGTTTGGCCGAACTACTTCTTATAAATATATCGCCCGCGAAGTTCATTTGTTTCCCGCATCTGTGTTTCATTGTTTCTTCGCGCGATTTTCTGTTGTTGTTATGTTCGGTGATCTGTTTGTTTCCCACGTTTGTGTTTCTTAGCATTGTTTCTTCACGCGATTTTTTGTTGCTGTTCTGTTCGGTGATCTGTTTGTTTCCCGTGTCTATGTTTCTTAGCATTGTTTCTTCACGCAATTTCTTTTGTTGTTCTATTCGGTGATCTGTTGCGGTGCTGCTGCTGGTTTCGGGCTGCCTCCATTTGCTCTGTTGGTGATTATTTTCGACGACATCAAGCGAGCGAACTACCTGGTAATTCTCCTCCTCCTCTGCACCTTTATCAATGGATTCACATGAAATTTGCATGAATTATTCATTACCAATTATGGTGACAATCACCAAGTTCCATTTAGTACTAATTAAGCCCAGTGCATGTCATGCCAAGTCCAAAATGTTCTTTTTTTTTTTCATATAAATTGTTTTCGACAAATTTGGTATCACTAATGTCTTTCTTGTTAGAAATAGAAGTAGGCAAGTAGGTGGATAGAAGTAGGCTTGGAACAAACCTAAAAGATGCAATAAACCTGTTAATTGAGTCAATTGGAAGTGACACTACCATTAAGGAAGAACTCCCATTCCTGCTCTCCTATTCTTGATTTTACCTTGGAGGATCTTCCCTATAGCTTTGATTATTTGCTTTATGGTAGGTGGACTTGTCGATGGTAAATTATCTTCAAGGATATTCTTTCTTAACTGCCTTAGTGATAGAAAATTCATTTAAGAGGTTTAGACCTCACCCATTAACCCCATTACTATAGTTGGTGCTCTACTACTTACCCCAGTTATTGCCTTATGACTTGCATTCTCGAGTGCTTGCCTACACGAGGAAGGCTAGGGGAATAGGACTAGCTTTTATACAATTATGGATATGGGAGACGTAGAGCATGAATAACCAAACTAAGGTGGCAGGACCCATTATAACCCCAACAATAAGCGATAAATTGATAAGCTTCGTGAGAATTACACACCACCCTTTCTCTCGCGAATTTACATTGGATGCCTAAGTCAGTCCCACATATTTGAGGGCGCTGTTGAAAAAATAACCTTATTGAAATGAAAAAACCTCGTTGAAACATAAAATTTCCACTTTGTGACCTCTCTTGAATCACAAGTTCCAGGGAACAGCTGCTTCTCGGTCTCCTCTTCCAGTTCTCCACCACTTGGTGGCTGCCACCTTGCTAGCAGAAGCCTCACTGGATTGTTGTGCACTCTTTTTCTGATCGAAGCTGCCATGCAAGCCCACCTCTTTTGCGGCCCCGAATCGCACTCCACTTCCCTTCCACGTGTAAGAAGTAACCCTGGGCTTCAGCGGAGTCCATTAGATTTGGGGGTTCACTTGCGTATATAGGGATTTCCTTTTCTATGTTAACTTTGGACTCTTACTGCAAATGCACCTTTTGGAATTCTTGGTTTTAATTTGAGTTGATTGGTGTCATGTAGAAGTTTTTTCTTTACAACCAAGTGGGAACGAGAAACCCCAAAATTCCAAACAGAGCATCTATGCTGTTAATTATGCTTTAAATTTCATTACCTTTTGCTGTAAGTTGTACGTTGAATTTCTGGTAGTATGATATGCATTCGGTTGCTGCAGTTGTTACTGTTCCTGTGGATCCATCAATTTCATCCGCTCTAGTTGATTCTCGCCTTGTGCATGGAAGTTTACCACTAGTGTTAAGCTTATGCCATTACTGAGCCTTCTCTCGATTCCTCAACGCTGGAATGATTGAACTAGAATGATCTACTGTTGTAATGTGACTACATATTGTCTTTTATATTTTTGTAATTTATTTATGTATGAGACAGAATCTGATCTTTTGTAATGTGGTCTTACATATTGTCTTTTATACTACTATAATGTATTTCTGTAATGTATTTGTGTAATGTGACTACATATTGTCTTTTATATGTGAATACATATTATCTTTTATACTGCTGTAATGTATTTATGTATGAGACAGAATCTGATCTTTTATACTTGATAACCTGTTATGGGTATATCAAGAGGATTTTATATATGAAATGTTATCAATATATGAAACAGGGTTTTTTCTCCTTTGAAAAAAGAGTTGAAATCATTCTAAAGTCACATATGTTCAGTGGTGTCACTGTTTCACTTTCGATATTATGTTACTTACCTTGATGAACAGGTGGAACTCTGCTGGGAGGCCTCTTTGTTTTTTAAATCTTTGCTCATACTGTCAAAGGCTGTTATATGTTATATGGGCTAGACTGTATAGTTATTAGACTACATATCTTCATATATAACCTGCAAATAGTATGATGGAAACCAAACATAATAATGTATTAGGACATCACAACTTGCTAATTAGTTATTAGACTACATATCTTCATATAGAAATTGCAAGTAGCATGATAGAAATGTGAAATTTCAAATAGTATGATGGAAATGTGAATCTCATGACTCTTCATGACTAATACTTCTAGAAACCAAACATAATAATGTATTAGGACATGCTCCTCTAACTTGCAAATAGTATTGTCAAAATGTGGATCTCATGACTCTTCATGATTAATGCTTCTAGAAAGCACACATAATTTAATGTATTAGGACATAATATAATGTATTAGGACATGCTCCTTTAGGCTTGGTGGAATTACCTTTGATTTTTATTTCTCTCTTACACACACACACACACACATATATATGAAGAGATGATCCCATTTTCTTTTTTATGCATAGATCAAATGTCATTTAAATACAAGATTTATCATAATGTACAATGATTCATTCCATATTATTCATAAAAATTTTCATTAAAAAATGAACCCTTTAAATGATGAACCTAGTTAATGCTTCATCTTCATGAAAAATACTACTTGATCTTTCAATTTGAATTTGATGATGGTCCTTTGTTATCTTTCTTGACTACTTAAAATTATTGACACAATCATATGCTTCTTGTTACTCTTTTTATTCCTTCCTTATATTGTATTCTCCCCCTTAAATATTGTGTACTCTTCCACATAGATATTGCACTCAATTTTGATGGTCCTTTGTTATCTTTCTTGACTACTTCAAATTATCAAATTATTGACACAATCATATAGATATTGCACTCAATTTTGATGGTCCTTTGTTATATTTCTTTACTTCAAATTATTGACACTTGATCATATAGATATTGCACTCAATTTTGATGATCCTTTGTTATCTTTCTTGACTACTTCAAATTATTGACACAATCATATGCTTTTTGTTACTCTTTTTATTCCTTCCTTGTATCTATTCTCCCCCTTATATATTATGTACTCTCCTACTAGATATTGCACTCAATTTCATAGGCTCTTCTTTTGAAGTCAAATATATTGTATTCTCCCCCTTAGATATTGTGTACTCTCCCACATAGATATTGCACTCAATTTCATAGGCTCTTCTTTTGAAGTCAAATAAGTGACAATAATTTACAAGAACTATCCCTCATTTGTTTCTCACATGTTTAAATGGTTCTTTAACAAGATAATTTACAAGAACTATTCCTAATTTGTTTCTCACATATATATTCAAATGCTTCTCTAACAAGACACTTTGTAGGTATGTATTCCATCTTCACTATTTTCTCAAAGACTTGTTGTGTGAGGAAGTGGTACTTTATGATGATATGTAAATAGTGATTGAAGGAAGTAGAATATTTTATTTTTGAAATTATTATTACACTTCTATTGAAACACTTAATATATATATAGATTTACCTTAATATCTTGTAGAGCCCATTTCATCCAAAACACTCAAAGAAATTTACCTTACCTTAATATCTTGTAGAGCCCATTTCATCCAAAACACTCAAAAATAAATTTACCTTACCTTGATATCTTGTAGAGCCCATTTCATCCAAAACACTCAAAAATAAATTTACCTTAATATCTTGTAGAGCCCATTTCATCCAAAACACTCAAAAAGAAGTAACTACTATGTACATTCCACTTCTACTCACTCAAAAAGAAATTTACCTTAATATCTTGTAGAGCCCATTTCATCCAAAACACTCAGAAAGAAGTAAATACTATGTACATTCCACTTCTACTAACTCAAAAATAAATTTACCTTAATATCTTGTAGAGCCCATTTCATCCAAAAAACTCAAAAAGAAGTAACTACTAGGTATTCCACTTCTACTCTAGATAGAGAAAGTAACGACTCTTTCTTGCTTGACCATTAAACCAAAGACTCTTCTAAGTAGAATTATACATTGTCCACTTGTACTTTTCACAAGCCTAGTTGAATCTCTATATGTTGTCAATGTAAATTTCTCACAAGTAAATTTGTCAATGTAAATTTCTTAACTTCTACAATTTTTATAGGCAGAGACTGTAAAGGGCCAGGTAGCCTCTAGATCTCATCTTTTATGGAAGGTGACATATCTAGTAAATGCCCCTACAGTCAATCTCTAGAATAGATATAAATAGAAGTTCTTCATTTTAATATCCATAAAACACAACCACTTTAAGGTAAATTGTTTACATGCACGTCATTTCCCCCACAAACTAAAGGCTCCCTCCCATTAATTTTAGATGTGAATTCTACCATAAAAATTTTAAGCCAAACTTTAAGATAAACCATGCACATGTCATTTGCAATAAATGTCAATTTAATATCTAAATTCACATATGTTTAGTAGTGTAATTGTTTCACTTCCGATATTATGTTTTTTACCTTGATGAACAGGTGGAACTCTGTTGGGAGGCCTCTCTGTTTTTTTACTCTTTGCTCATACTGTCAAAGGTTGTTATATGGGCTATACTGTATGTTATATGGGCTATACTATATAGTTATTAGACTAGACATATCTTCATATAGAACTTGCAAATAGTATGATGGAAACCAAACATAATAATGTATTAGGACATCACAACTTGCTAATTAGTTATTAGACTACATATCTTCATATAGAACTTGCAAATAGCATGATGGAAATGTGAATTTTCAAATAGTATGATGGAAATGTGGATCTCAAAGAAAAGTCATGATTAATGCTTCTAGAAACCAAACATAATAATGTATTAGGACATGCTCCTTTAACTTGAAAATAGTATGGTCGAAATGTGGATCTCATGACTCTTCATGATTAATGCTTCTAGAAAACAAACATAATTTAATGTATTAGGACATAATTTAACGTATTAGGACATGCTCCTTTAGGCTTGGTGGAATTACCTTTGCTTTCATGATTAATGCTTCTAGAAACCAAACATAATTTAATTTATTAGGACATAATTTAATATATTAGGACATGCTCCTTTAGGCTTGGTGGAATTACCTTTGCTTTTTATTTCTCTCTTACACACACACACACATATATATATATGAAGAGATGATCCCATTTTCTTTTTTATTCATAGATCAAATTTCATTTAAATACAAGATTTATCATAATGTACAATGATTCATTCCATACTATTCATAATTTTTTTCATTAAAAAATGAACCCTTTAAATGATGAACCTAGTTAATGCTTATTCTTCATGAAGAAGACTACTTGATCTTTCAATTTGAATTTGATGATGGTCCTTTGTTATCTTTCTTGACTACTTCAGATTATCAAATTATTGACACAATCATATAGATATTGCACTCAATTTTGATGGTCCTTTGTTATCTTTCTTTACTTCAAATTATTGACACTTGATCATATAGATATCATATAGATATTGCACTCAATTTTGATGGTCCTTTGTTATCTTTCTTGACTATTTCAAATTATTGACACTTGATCATATAGATATTGCACTCAATTTTGATGGTCCTTTGTTATCTTTCTTGACTACTTCAAATTATTGACACAATCATATGCTTTCTGTTACTCTTTCTATTCCTTCCTTTTATCTATTCTCCCCCTTAGATATTGTGTACTCTCCCACATATATATTGCACTCAATTTCATAGGCTGTTCTTTTGAAGTCAAATATATTGTATTCTTCCCCTTAGATATTGTGTACTCTCCCACATAGATATTGCACTCAATTTTGATGGGCCTTTGTTATCTTTCTTGACTAATTCAAATTATTGGCACAATCATATAGATATTGCACACAATTTTGATGGTCCTTTGTTATCTTTCTTGACTACTTCAAATTATTGACACTTGATCATATAGATATTGCACTCAATTTTGATGGTCCTTTGTTATCTTTCTTGACTACTTCAAATTATTGACACAATCATATGCTTTTTGTTACTCTTTCTATTCCTTCCTTATATCTATTCTCCCCCTTAGATATTATGTACTCTCCCACATAGATATTGCACTCAATTTCATAGGCTCTTCTTTTGAAGTCAAATATATTGTATTCTCCCCCTTAGATATTGTGTACTCTCCCACATAGATATTGCACTCAATCTTGATGGTCCTTTGTTATCTTTCTTTACTTCAAATTATTGACACTTGATCATATAGATATCATATAGATATTGCACTCAATTTTGATGGTCCTTTGTTATCTTTCTTGACTACTTCAAATTATTGACACAATCATATGCTTTTTGTTACTCTTTCTATTCCTTCCTTATATCTATTCTCCCCCTTAGATATTGTGTACTCTCCCACATAGATATTTCACTCAATTTCATAGGCTCTTCTTTTGAAGTCAAATATATTGTATTCTCCATCTTAGTTATTGTGTACTCTACCACATAGATATTGCACTCAATTTCATAGGCTCTTTTTTTGAAGTCAAATAAGTGACAATAATTTACAATAACTATCCCTAATTTGTTTCTCACATGTTCAAATGGTTCTCTAACAAGATAATTTAAAAGAAATATTCCTAATTTGTTTCTCACATATTCAAATGCTTCTCTAACAAGAGGCTTTGTGGGCATGTATTCCATCTTCACTATTTTCTCAAAGACTTGTTGTGTGAGGAAGTGGTACTTTATGATGATATGTAAATCACTGATGATATGTAAATAGTGATTGAAGGAAGTAGAATATTTTATTTTTGAAATTATTATTACACTTCTATTGAAACACTTAATAGATATATATATTTACATTAATATCTTGTAGAGCCCATTCCAGTGATGCCCTCAGGAGATAATGTTGCCATCAATGCTCCAACATGCCTTAAACGGTCCTCTATGGCCCTCTCAGGCAAAAGCCTATTGAGTCCACCCCTCAAGTTAGGTCAACTATCCAGTAGGATATGCCCCTTAGGAGGTCACCATCGTTTTAACAGTCGGTGATGCCCTCAAGTTAGGTCACTAGTCTCAACGGCCCAGCCCTCAGAAGGTGAGTGGACTCTATGTAGCACACCCCTGCAGAGAAGAGGAGCCATTAACATATCATTGAAGGCCTTATTGCCTCCTTATAGCTACACTTAGAGATCCTATGGTCCACCCAACCATTAGGATAATAAGCCTCTATGCCCCCTTAAGGGGGTCTATAAGGTCCTTCAGCATGTCATGGAAGGCCCTCCCATTACTGATGGGAGCCTATGCCCTCATAGGGCCATTCAAGGTCCTTGCAGTTGATTAATGCGATGATATGATCTGATTATTATCAATCATATCAGGCCATATCACCCATATGATGGGACCCCATGCCCTTATAGGGCCATTACTGATGGGACCCCATGCCCTCATAGGGCCATATAACCATATGTATGGGATCCTATGCCCTTATAGGGCCATTAAGGATCAACCATAGGAAGGAATGGGTGGAACTTGTCCTAAAGGATCTACAACCAACGGTTGAAGATCATTTAACCAAAGGTTTAAGGATGAAAGACAACCAAAGGTTGAAGGATCAACCATAGGAAGGAATGGGTGGAACCCGTCCTAAGGATCTACAACCTTTGGTTGAAGATCATTAAACCAAAGGTTTAAGGATGAAGGACAACCAAAGGTTGCGGGATCTACAACCAACGGTTGAAGATCATTAAACAAAAGGTTTAAGGATGAAGGACAACCAAAGGTTGAAGGATCAACCATAGGAAGGAATGGGTGGAACCCGTCCTAAAGGATCTACAACCAACGATTGAAGATCATTAAACCAAAGGTTTAAGGAAGGTTGGGCTTGCCCAATGAGTAAGGTCAAGGACCTTTGCATTAAACCAAAGGTTTAAGGATCAACAACCAAAGGTTGAAGGATGAAGGTCCCTTGACCTTCAAAGTACAACCAAAGGTTGAAAGGTTTAAGGAGAAACAACCAAAGGTTGAAAGTACAACCAACCAAAGGTTGAACCCATAACAACAACCAAAGGTTGAAGGATGTACAACCAACGGTTGAAGATCATTAAACCAAAGGTTTAAGGATGAAGGGCAACCAAAGGTTGAAGGATCTACAACCAACGGTTGAAGATTATTAAACCAAAGGTTTAAGGAAAGATCAACCAAAGGTTGAAGGATCTACAACCTCCAGTTGAAGGATGAAGGTCAAGGAGCTTCAAAGTACAACCAAAGGTTGAAGGATCTACAACCAAAGGTTGAAGATCATTAAACCAAAGGTTTAATAATACAACCTTGAGTGATTCCATGGGTCCTCTACACCCTTCACACGGTAAAATTGGGATAGGTAGTGTTAACTTCTACAAGTTCTATAGGTAGAGTCTATAAAGGGCCAAGTAGCCTCTGGATCTCATCTTTTATGAAAGGTGACATATCTAGTAAATGCCCCTACAGTCAATCTCTAGAATGGATCTAAATAGAATTTCTTCATTTTAATATCCATAAAACACAACCACTTTAAGGTAAACTGTGTACATGTATCATTTCTCCCACAAACTAAAGGCTTCCTCCCATTAATTTTAGATGTGAACTCTACCATAAAATTTTTAAGTCAAACTTCAAGATAAACAATGCACATGTCATTTACCTCATGATCTTGTGTCATTTCTCTCATGCATTTGCAATAAATGTCGATTTAATATATATATTTTTATTGAATTTGTTTTTTTTTTTTTTTTATGGATAAGAAAACCATTAAATATGGTTGAAAAATGGAAATTATGCATAGAAGTTTCTCACTATCCCAATCCAGGGAAAGCAGTGATTACATATGTGCTTTTCAATATTGTGACTAGCAAAGTCGTCCAAAGGAAATGAATATACCGGGAAGAACAACAAACAACGAGGCATATTATATTGGATTGATAGAAGGCTTGGGAACAGCGATGGAGTATGGATCAAATGGAATTGTAGTTTTCACCAATTTTGAACTTGTGTGCAACCAAATAAATGGTGTGTGCCAAGTTAAGAAGGAGAGGCTAAAAGAACTGCATGGAATAGCAAACAATATTGTTAGCCAATTTCAATTTTTTAGTATAAGGCATTGTACAAATGTGAATAAGATGTCTGATGATCTATTGCGTGGGGCAATGCCAATTCATGATTCATCTATCAAAGATGAATTAGAATTATACAGAGCAATGCCAATGCAAGATTCATCTCTCAAAGATGAATTGGTTTTGAGATGCTCTTCTTCAAAAATTCAAGATTCATCTCTCAAAGATGAATTAGTGTTGAGACGTTGTCCTTCAAAATTTATTGACAGACATTGTAACATATCTTGAATATGTGTGTTGTTTACTTATAAATGCGTCTTTTTTAATGACCGTGTGTTTTTTTCAATTATATACCAAGTGTGCTCCCACCACACCATGTAAAGCGCAACTTGGTCAACTTCACATTTGCAACAAGTGGTGAACTTCACATTTTTATAAAATTAAAATACGGGGACTTTAACAAATTTTTGTTTAAATGGAGTTTGTTTAAATGCAGTTTCACTTCTTTTTTAATGACCATGTGTTTTTTTCAATTTATACCAAGTGTGCTCCCACCATGTAAAGCGCAATTTGGTGAACTTATCATTATTATATATTTTTTTTTTCTTAAATTGAGTTTCACACATCGATTATTGTTTTGAAAGTTGTGTTCTACATAATTTGTGTACACTAAATTACAAATTGATTTTCTGAAATTTATTTTGTGTAAATGTCCACCAATAGATATATATATCATGGAGGATGAATGACGAAGATCAACAGAATCCCATATGGGGATTCAGGGATCGGGGGATGTTCACGGTATTTAAATATAATCTTAAATCTCCATACATGTGTGTACATATGGAATTGATTTTTTATTAACTTTGTGAGTTAAATTAGTTGTTAATAAGTTTCATTTTTTAATTTTTAGGAGCTAAGAAGAGAAGGGTCTCTACTCCATCCATGGAGCGTGCCCATGGTTCACCCAGTCGTGGTATGGTTCACGCAATTTAATCAATGAATATGTACATGTATTTATATGTACATGTGAATGTATTTTTCAATTGATTATAAATTCGTATTTGTTTATGAAGCTTCTCTCTTGTCTCGAGAGGTTGCTGGTGGTTCAAATCCCCTTAGAGGGCCATCAATGAGTGGTAGTAGGTTGTGTGAAGGTGGTGATATTTATTCCCCCGAAGGCCAATCAACGGCTGGTGATGTTGGTTCTCAGCAGGGTCGTTCTGGGTCTGGTTCTCAGCAGGGTCATTCTGGGTCTCAACAGTTTCATGGTGGAGAAGATGCTAACCAACCACATCAAGGTTGCCATCAATTTCAATATTTTTTTCATTGAATTTGTACAAATTTTTTTACATGTGTTTTTTCTAATATACGAAATTTTATATATATTGATGCAAAGGCTGAAAATGTTCCAAATATTTGTCAAAATAGACGCAAGGCAGAACGTTACATTCAAGAAGAAGGTTGTCTACCCAGCGCAACTTATCCGGCCGACATTTTTGATATACCATGGGAAACAAACACGGCACAATGCACCTTACAAAGGTGTGAAAAACTTCATGCAAAATTGCAGAGAGATCTCGTGGTTTTGACTCTACATGCTGAGAGACAAAGCCTCGAAATAGTTACACATTCATTGGGCGAACTTGTAAATGTGTACAAAACTCTTGGGCCAACAACTGATACATTTGTAGAAGTGATGAGAAAGAGAAAGGAAACAGTAATGGGTCCAGATAAATGGGAGGATGTAAAACAAAGAGTTACAAAAGATATGGCGAAGTCAATGTTTAATTTCAAGGAAGGGCCAAAAAGAAAAATGTTGAAGGTGCAATATTTCAAGCACCCAAATATAGCTCACTATTTGTATGATAGGCACCTTGCAGCATATGGAAGGCTCCCATGGAACAACGAGGTTCCTGTTTATTTTGCACAATTTTTTTACGCAGAATTTTTTTTGGATATGAAACCCAAATACAATGACCTTCCGTCAGAATTTTTTGGTCCGAGGAAAGGTCGATTATATGACCGTAAGGGCGCTAAGCGAGATGTGGATTTGCCTCGCCCTAAGCCGCCATTGGTGAGTCGACCTTTTCGGGTCGAAACTCTGCGGTCAGAGATGGATGCGACTTCTCAAATAACTCGAGAAGCAAGGGATGTCATGATCGACAATTTTTACAGCAGATTGGGTCGAGTCGATGTTTGTCTAAATCGACAAAGAGCACGTGAAAATGCATGTGCCAATTTTGTGTATTGTACAGATGAAGAGATTGACAACATGAATGTTGAAGATCTCTAAATATATGCAAAAAATTGTCGAAATGGTTTTCAAGACCTAATTCTTCATGAGCAAGAGGGCACGGGAACGATATGTGTTAATGACCTTAAGGTTCAATTATTTTAACATGTATACATGTGTACAATTTGTAATAAATACATGTGTATTTACATGTATACATTTATTTGTATGTACATTAATCTAACAAAAATGTATCATTATATGTTAAAACACCATTTGCAGTTGTCACACATGATGAATGAAGAAAATTTTAATATCACGTTCGGGACCTCTGGTTCAAACAATGCAGATGGGTCTCACCATCAAGATATGTTGGCAAATGTTAGTGTTTTTAAAGTGATATTTTAAAATAAATAATTGTGCACACATGTACATATATGTATATATAATGATAAAATGTTTTAACAGATTCCGATTCCGTTCGATGTTTTTGGGATGGCGGTACCTTCTTCTTCCTTGAGAGATGTACCTTCTACTTCCTTAGGAGATGAGCCACAAGTATGGACAATTTTTCACTTTTAAAATTTATGTTTAAGTTATATATATATATATATATTCCATCTCAAAAAGTTCCATTAAAAATTGAGATATATATATATATATATATATATATATATATTTTGAGTTATTTTAAATTTTTTGAATTTAGGTTCCTATAGAAGATTTCTTTAATCCACGGACTCTAGCGACGGAGATAGGAACATCCACACCATTTCAACCATTTGAACAAGTTGTCTAACTTTTTTTTTAATATTATTGAAAATAAGTTTATATATGTACACGTGCATTTTCATTTGAAAATTTTTAATATATATATATATATATTATACAATTTATCGTTGCAGATGTTCCTATGGGGGCAGAACTTGTTGATCAAATGGAGAGGGAACCTCATGAGGTATTGCATGATTTTTTTGTTATATTTTGTTTTTTACATGAATTTCTATATATATTCTCACTCATTTTTAAAACATCAAATTTTAATGTTCAAGTACATGTGCATTGTGTATTTAGGTTTCCCATGCTTCACATAGTGCGCGGATTGAGACCCTGATAGGAAAGACGCTAGATCCATCTCTATTTGATGGACATGATTTGTATATTTGATTTCAAGATTTAGATAATCTTAAATTTTCTTTTTTGTATATTATCTAGATGCACTGTCATATATATATATATAACTTGATACAGTTTGATACTTGTGAGATCTACAATTTTTGGACATATTTTATTACAGTGTTAATATAATTTTTTTTGTTCCAAAAAGTTAATTTTTGGATGGTTTTAGTACTTTCAGCATGTGAATGTGAAGTAATGTTGTTATATAATTTGTTTGGTTTTTAAAACTTTTAAGTTTTGGATAATTGAACTAGTAATGTTGTCATCTATAAATTAATGTTGTCATCTGAACTACATTTGGCATGTTATGAAATGATGTGTTATAATTTGTTTTGTTTTTAAAATTTAAGTTTTGTTTTGCTTCTGAACTACATTTGGCATGTTATGTAATGATGTGTTATAATTTGTTTTGTTTTTAAAATTTAAGTTTTGGATGCTTGAAGTACATTTGGCATGTGAAGTAATGTTGTGATCTATAATTTTTTGTTAAATTAAAAGTTAAGTTTTGGATGGTTTCAATCTACATTTGGTATATGATATAATGTTAAATTTTTTATTGGATAGTTGAACTATACTTGGCATGGCATGTGAAGTAATTTTATGTATGATATAATCAAAAAGTTTTTAAAACTCAAGTTTTGGATGGTTTCATTCTACATTTCGCATGTGATATTTAATGTTTTAATGTTGCACGATATATAATCAAAAAGTTTTTAAAACTTAAGTTTTGGATGGTTTCAATCTACAATTGGCACATGTTGTATAATGTTAAATGTCTCTATTGGATATTTGAACTATAATTGGCATGGCATGTGAAGTAATGTTGCACGATATATAATCAAAAAGTTTTTAAAACTTAAGTTTTGGATGGTTTCAATCTACATTTGGCACATGTGATATAATATTAAATGTTTTTATTGGATATTTGAACTACAATTGGATGGCATGTCAAGTAATGTTGTGATATAATCAAAAAAAAATTAAAACCCAAGTTTTGGATGGTTGAAGTACATTAATCATGTGAAGTAATGTTGTGATATAATCAAAAAGTTTTTAAAACTAAGTTTTGGATACCATTTTAATCTACATTTAATGTAAATCCCTTTAATTTTGATTTAATGTTAAATGTTTTAAATGTAAATCCCTTTAATTTTGATTTAATGTTAAATGTTTTAAATGTTTTGATATAATGTTAAATTTGTTTATCTAAGTTTTTGATGGTTTCAATCTACATTTGGCCTATGGAAGACCCCATGTGTAGACAACGGATGCATTGCAGAAGGGGAGGTGGGGGTAGGGATGGAGGAGGTAGGAGTGATGGCTCTCGCCCTCCTCTTTCCATCCATGACACAGGTAGCCACCCTCCTCCAGCAAGCAATGAAGCACAATTTCACTTCACCAGCGCTATGGTCAGACCGCGAATTACGACAACCATTTCCATCTCTTTTCAGGAGGAGGCGCAAGATGAAGGTGCTTCTAGTTCCAGGAAGCGGTGGAGAAAGTCCACCATCCCAACCCATCAGCCCCAGGACACCAGGAAGTCAGCAGCTCTTCCAGTCAAATCCGGCTCGAAGAACTCCAACAGCGATGGTGCAAGCAGCGAAAACTCCTCCCAGCACTCCAAGGGAGTAGATGATGATCCGGAGGACTACGGTTGTCCAATTGTGGAGGAGAATACTCCTACACACATCGATAGCTAGCCTGATGTCAGGTCCTCTTTAGCTTTTTCCCTATTATGGGCAGCCCCTTTTCTGTTTTTTTGATTCAGACCCCCTCTGGTGTTGGCTAGTTAGGCAACCCAGGAGACGGGTCTCGCTATGTACATTATGTTCATTACAATTATATATATGTAAATCCTTTAATTTTGATTTAATGTTAAATGTTAAATGTTTTGATATAATGTTAAATGTTTTGATCTAAGTTTTGGATGGTTTCAATCTAAATTTGGCCTAGATGGAAGACTCCCATGTGAATTATTGTTTTGATTGAATCAAAAAGAGTAAAGAAATAGTTGTATATATTTTGATTTAATGTTAAATGTTAAATGTTTGGTCTAAGTTTTGGATGGTTTCAATATACATTTGGCCTAGATGGAAGATACTCCTATTTGAAGTATTGTTTTGATATATTCAAAAAGATTAAAGTAGTTATATGTAAATCCCTTTAATTTTGATTTAATGTTAAATGTTAAATGTTTCAAGATATAACATGTTAAGTGTTTTGATTTATGTTTTGGATGGTTTCAATCTACATTTGGCCTAGATGGAAGACTCCCATGTGAAGTATTGTTTTGATTTAATCAAAAAGAGTAAAGAAGTAGTTATATGTAAATCCCTTTAATTTTGATTTAATGTTAAATGTTAAATGTTTTTATCTAAGTTTTGGATGGTTTCAATCTACATTTGGCTTAGATAGAAGACTCCTATGTGACTTGTATTGTTTTGATTTAATCAAAAAGTTTTTAAAAACTCAAGTTTTCGAAGGTTAAAGCACATTTGACATCTTAAGATTGCTTTTGATCTCTACATAGTCTTGTTTGAGTGAAAAAATTTCCAATAGGAAGAACATAGCTTTTCAATGCAATTAACCATGTATCAATTGAGCTCTAATTGAAAAAAGAGTTTAAAGAAGTAGATGTACGTAAATTATCCCTTTAATTTTGATTGGAAATATAAGTACATATATGTTTGTTGAATTTGGGTCAATGTCATTAATGCACTCAAATAGGTAGCCTTGTTGATTTAGAATTTGGTAAATTGATGACATTCAGTTAATTGCATTCTATAACATAGAACATATCCGACCATTGGACAGACAAATTTTGTACTAGATTTTCAATCAGGAATAGAGATGTGGGTCAAATCCCACCAAAAGTCAGAGAAGTGCTCCAAGTCTCTTAACTGAAAGGAATCTTCCTACAAAACTATACTGTGGATGATTTATTTACATTGCACGGATACTTTTTACCAAAAAAGCTCACAAGAAAAATTGGGCACATTCAGTTCATGTATATATCCAATACGTGCAACATTTTTCATCAATGCACATAGAAAAACTACTTTCAATTAAAATTGCATTCTAGAACATATATATTGAGTACATTTAAATCATTTTTCATCAATTCACATAGTAAAACTACTTGAACAATTAATTTCATTCTAGAACATATATATCCAATATGTAAGTAACATTTTTCATCAATGCACATTGAACATATCCGACCATTGGACAAACAAATTTTGTACTAGATTTTCAATCAGGAATAGAGATGTGGGTCAAATCCCACCAAAAGTCGGAGAAGTGCTCTGAGTCTCTTGTCTGAAAGGAATCTCTGTACAAAACTATACTGCGGATGATTTATTTACATTGTGGATACTTTTTACCAGAAAATCCAACTAGTTTTTCATCAATGCACATAGAAAAACTAGTTCCAGTTAATTGCATTATGGAACATATATATATTGAGTACGTGAATCATTTTTCATCAATGCACATAGTAAAACTACTTGAACAATTAATTTCATTCTAGAACATATATATATATATATATATATATATATAACTAACATTTTTCATCAATGCACATGTATAGAAAAGCTACTTTCAGTTGATACTAGAGCACGTGCATGTACCAAAACAATTTGTACATGTGTAAACACTTGCACAAATAACATAAGCAGCTCAATTTTTAGTTGAGTACTAGAAGTTCTAAAACATATTTAATCCAAAGAGAATAAATTGTTGGGCAATTCAATCAAAAAAATTCCAATGGAATGCCATCTTCAATAATCCGTTCATGATCGGATTTCAACATTTTCCATTTCTTAATTTTCTTTTTTTTCTTTGATTGAACCTCTATCAACTTTATGTGTGATGCACACACCAAGTGACTATATTGACAACTTAAGGAATCAGGTTCATAGTCTTCAAAGTAAACAAAGTCCCCACTTTGATTAGTTTGTCTGAAAAAATAACCTTTCAGTATAATAGATCCTCTGTCATATTGAAATCTGTGATCATTATAGTTTTGTAATAATTTCATTTTTCATTTAGTGAAACACATCAAATAATACTTAACATTTTCATCATTGTCAATAGGTGCAATTACAGCAAAAACATCTCCTGCACAATAAAACAAACTTAACAGAATTATACATATTTAAATTTATTTCTAGATCTTTAAATCATTAGAAAGCAATTCAAATGTTTCCTTCTCTAACAAGATCAGAAACTCGATCACCATCGGATGATATTGTAGTTTCCTCTGATTTCATTTCTTTAAACATTGCAACAGAAATTTTTCCCTTTGTATTTAGCTCTGTATGTTTCTAATCTTTTACATGCATTTTGTTTTCAAAAACGTCATTGGATTTTGTGTTGTCTATGCAAACATCACAAAAACAAGAATATCTTCTTTTATCTAATGCAAACACATTTCTGGACGACTTTGTTTTAATTGAATGCAATTTTTTACTCCCTTTTATTGTTTCAACGTCATTTCCAATTGATCTATCTACGTCTTCGATCCCAATATGCTATAAAAACCTTTATATGGAAAATTAAAAGAAGATTTTGTAAATATGATATCAAAATACAATCAAAGATAATCATTGCATGATAAATGTACAATGTTTAAAATTAGATTTCCAATAAAAATTAAATTGAATGTACCTTCGCACTTCCCTTGATGGGTTAGTCTCATGGCTTAGAGCAGCGATGCACCATTGAACAACTTCTTTAGCGTTCACAAGTCGGCTTGCAAAGGGGTTCATTTGATATCTTCGAAGTGCTTGTTTTATGCATGCTCCTGCACCGTCATGTTCTCCTTTTCCATGGCCAGTCTCAAATAAATTCCAACAATGTTTAATGTAGGTTTTCTTATGAAGACAACACAACCAAAAGAATGATCGTGCGGATTTGAATTGACCTGTGCATCCGTCTGACCATATCCAATGTTCATTGAATGTTATTCCACGATTTTTCAAGGAATCATAAATTTTTCCAAAACAATGTTGTACAAAATATGTATCATGTGTACGATCGTCACTGATATAAAAGTGATATTCTTTAATGATATGTCAATTTTCACTCGTGATTTCTATATGATCGATGTTTTGTTCAGCATGTCTATATAGAATATGGACGAGCATGGAGACTTGGTCAGAATGATAGTATTCACTCTGAATTTCTTTTTGTGGAACAAATGTGTAGTTTTCTGCAAAATCAATCACTGAAAAAATGGTCCCTGGTGGAAAAACTTCACGAGATTTTTTGAATTGCAAGTCTTTCCATCAAGCTCTATGGGAATGCTTGGTGTATTTGTAAATTTCTGCCTCAAACTTTCTCAAAATGTCTATCACAAAAATTTCGTCTTCTAGTAATTCAATTCTTTTAACACTATTTTCACCTTAAATCGATATACCGATATATTCATATCTCTTCCATTTCACTTTCATGTTGGAAAATTATTGATCATTTATATCAGTATGATATTTGTTTTGAAATTTAGTCAAATTTCCACAATCATTGCATTTTTTACCACCAACACATTTCTTTTTGTAAAATAGTTCAACGCTTTCTCTTTCACATAGAATTTGAGATATGAAATCATGGATAGTGGAAGGAGGAGGTGAATCCTTCCATAATGTTCTACCAAAATCAAGGAATGTGTCATAATATAACTCAAATTCCACATGATAATGGCAACAGCAAGTGTCGCGTACGGTGATAGGTTTTACATAACATGGTTTTTGTTGAACAAAAGCACTGATAGAAACATGAATTTGACGATTCTCTTCTTTGAACTTGTTGAATAACTTTATCTGAGTGGTTTCCAAGAAACATTTTTCATGTTCTTCGTATTGATTTCGTGCTATTCTTCTTCGCATCACATGCCTTGTAGTTGGTGAAGCACACGAATTTTTATTCCAATATTCATATATTATGTTTTTAACATTTTATCCAAGTCTATCTTTGTAAGGTTTCCTACAAATAGCTCTCCAACAAGCGAGTTCATCATTTACA